>CM061552.1:265755854-266955854 GCA_030864225.1 Capsicum baccatum var. pendulum
ATTTTTGGGAGAACCATCTAGCTCTAGGTTTGAGTGTCATTTTACCCCTAATGATAACTCATCCACTGATTCTTCAACATTAGTCGGTTCGAACCTACACTTAGTTTCACCCAAGCTTCATCCTAGTCATGGATAGATCACCCAGGTTCGGGTCCATAAGCAATGACAATTGATCTATGAAGACTCTCTTTCGATATGGCTCCGGTGGGTTCCCTTAACCAAGCCACTGCCTATGAGTCACCGGCTCATTCTTCAACAGGCACGCGGTCAGAGCCCTGGCTCCTCCTACTGCTTAGGAGCTTACGGTTTCATGTTCTATTTCACTCCCCGATGGGGGTTCTTTTCACCCTTCCCTCACGGTACTACTTTATTTTCGATCACCCAGGAGTATTTAGCCTTGCAAGGTGGTCTTTGCTGATTCACACGGGATTCCACGTGCCCCATGCTACTTGGGTCAGAGCGTAAGCTAGTGATGTTTTGGGTTACTGGACTTTCACCATCTAGGGTGCAGCATTCAGGTTGATTCGCCTGGCAGCACGATGCTTGTATTGCTCTCCCACAACTCCATTTTCACAGTTTAGGCTGCTCCCGTTTCGCTCGCCGCTACTACAAGAATCGCTTTTGCTTTCTTTTTCTCTAGCTACTAAGATGTTTCAGTTCACCAGGTTGTCTCTTGCCTTCCCATGGATTCAGCAACAGTTCGAAAGGTTACCCTATTCGAGAATCTCTGGATCTATGCTTATTTTCAACTCCCCAAAGCATTTCGTCGATTACTACGCCCTTTCTCGTCTCTGGGTGCCTAGGTATCCACCGTAAGCCTTTCCTTATTTGAACCTTGCCCTTCACGTTTAAGGCTATGCCATCCTAAGGTGCTGCTAAATGGATGGATCTTATCAATGTCCATGAATGATAAATCATAGATCGAACCGCCGAATCGGAAAAATTAGGTGCTATCATAAAGATTTGTATCAGTTAAGTTCATGAGTTAGAGATAAGCGGACTCAAACCGCTGATATCCGTCGCAGGGTAAACCACCGTCTCTCAGGTCCCCCGACTGATTCTACCATAGAGGAAAACGGTAGACAATAACTCCCCCCCCGAACACAGCTTATAACTTTCATTGTACTGTGCTCTCCAAAGAGCAACTCTTCTCAAAATCTCACTCAAAAGGTGTTGAGTTGGAATCCCATTCTAACTAAGGATTCTTGTGATTCCGGAGGATCTAACTACAGGAGAACCAGGAACGGAGGGCTTTCCCCCCTTTCCGACCGACTCTTTGGTCTTAAGAATACTGGTTTTAAGAATGAGTCATTGCCCTTCTCCGACCCTGACTGCCAAGCTAAGAGCGGACAGCTAATGCATTCCACTTATTGAACAGGGTTCTATGGTTGGTCCGTGACCCCTGGATGCCGAAGGAGTCCTTGGGATGATCTCGTAGTTCCTACGGGGTGGAGATGATGGGGTCGGTCCATGGATTTTCCTTCCTTTTGTTTTGATGCATTTTGCTCAAAGTGTTGAAGGGAGATAGTGCATCAAGCTATTCGCAAGGGCCAACTTGATCCTTTTCTCTAGAGATCTTAGATGAGGGAACCCTGGGAGAGCCACCGACTCCAACTACCGTCCATGTTCGATCCATACTAGATCTGACCAACTGCCCATACTACCTCCTCTACATTCTTAACAGCCCATCTTTGTCTCAGTAGAGTCTTTCAGTGGCACGTTTTGGTCCTCTTCCCCATTACTTAGAAAAAGTGAGCCACCGGTTCAGGTACAAGACACTATTATTACTGCATGGACAATTAGACATCTAACCTATAATCGCAATGACCCAATTGAAAGAGCGGAGCTCTACCAACTGAGTTATATCCCCCCGAGCCAAGTGGAGCATGCATGAAGTAGTCAGATGCTTCTTCTATTCTTTTACCTGGCGCAGCTGGGCCATCCTGGACTTGAACCAAAGACCTCGCCCGTGAAGTAAATCATCGCACCTACGGTCCAACCAATTGGGAGGGAATCAATAGATTCCTTTTCGGGAGCAATTCATCCTTCCCGAACGCAGCATACAACTCTCTGTTGTACTGCGCTCTCCAAGTGTGCTTGTTTCCCCCTTCTTTCTTACCCTGGCAAGTCTTTGTGAAATATCTCCGATGAGAAGAAAAAAAGGTGTTAAGAGACCTTCCTGGCCCAACCCTAGACACTCTAAGATTCTTTTTCAAACCTGCTCCCATTTCGATTTCGAGTCAAGAAAAAAATGGCTTGAATGGTACGATCCCTCTGTCACCCCAGAATGAAAAGGGTGATCTCGTAGTTCTTGGTCTGTGAAGATGCATTGTTTGGTGCTCCATTTTATTTTCCCATTGAGGCTGAACCTAAACCTGTGCTCGAGAGATAGCTGTCCATATCTGGTTCAAGTCCAGAATATATATGCATAGCAGAAAATATATATTCAGACTTGTAAAAAACAAATGCAATATTCATATATACATATGCATTATGCATAACTAGATATATGTTAATTATATATACATACGCATTCTGCTTTAATACATATGCATAACATAAAAGGGTACAACATGCATTTTTGGTACAAGACTTATGTATTAATCATAAATATATATGCATCATAAAAATATATAGACTTGTGTAAAACTATACAATAATTATGTATTATTCAAAAGTATATGTGCAGAATTGAAAAAAAGCACATGCATTGCTCAAAATACATATGCATTACTCAAAAATACATATGCATAAAATGAAAAATACAAATACATAGATGAAAAATACATATAATGACTGAAACATACATATTCATTACTGAAAATTATATTCAAAACTAGAAAACACATATTCATACCAAAATATGCATAACAGTAGAATAAACTAAGCACGAACAACTGTATTTTAGAAATTTAAACATCAAAAATCTAACAATTACAACAAAGAAAATATTAAGATATCAATTTTCAACATTAAAGTGACATATGAAACCTAAGGAATATTAAACTAAATCTTAGTCTACCTAAAGTTCATTATTGTAAAATACAACAAATTCAAATATCATGCACTTCAATATCTTCTGTTATCCCAATATCCCTAAGATGCCTCATTGGTGCTTCATCATCACTTTGTGCCTTCTCTTCTTCTTTCCTCGAACCATAATGCCACAACATTAAAGCATATCTCGTGCGAAGAAGATCTGGATCAAAATCAATAGTTGAAACACCGTCAACAGTTGAAACATACACATGAATTACTCTTGCCATGTATATTTTGAGAACGCAACACCTATACAACATAAAAATACAATTATATGTCTAAACAGTGCAGCATGTGTATTTAAGAAAATACATCCTAAAATTTACATTACTAGTCAATATCTAAGTTATCAACACATCAAAATACAAAAATTATCGTCACCTGATGTATGTAAAAAATAGGCCAAACCCATCGATAGGACCTCAAAGTTGTCCCAAAAATTCACGTAGCCCCTAAATTAAAGCTTGTACCTATCAGGCACCTCAAGTGCTAAAATTGGTACCTATCAGGCACAAAATGCTGATTTGGCAAGAAGAGTGTGTTACACTCTCCTTGGACGCGTGAATAGTAAAATAAAAAGTATTTTACTTTTTTTTAATTAAAAAATTTATATTTAAATTATTTGATTAACATAATTTTTAATTATTATAATTTTTTAATTAAAAAAGAAAAGAAAAGCACCCCCACCCTCACCCCATTCATCATCGTCTTCATCAACCCCCACCCCTATCCCCAGATCGTCCCCCATACCCAACCCCATTCATCGTCGTCTTCATCAACCCCCCACCCCCATCCCCAACAAATCATCATCAGCCCCCAATAGTACCAGTACAATCAAGAAAGCAAAAAAAAAAAAAAAGGGCAGCAGCTATGGCGGATATGGAGGAAACAGTAGAAGAAGAAAATCCAATAGTAATAAATGAAGAAGACGAAGAAGAAGAGAAAATAATACAACATTATTCTTCATTTCATCAAATACTTTTAGTTGGTGATGGAGATTTTTCATTTTCTCTTTGTTTAGCAAACTTTTTTGATTTTTCTTCTAATATTATTGCATCGTGTCTTCAATTTTGTTGCTCAAAATTGTCAAGAATGGAGAATAGAACTTAGAAAAGTTGAAATGCACCCATTTTGCATGATTTTACTGTATTTTCTTTTTGGGTTGGTTTAATTTTGCTTAATGTATAATGGGTTTTTTACAAAATCCAAAATTTTGATGGTTTACTATTTGCTCGTGATGATTTTGGTTATCAAGAATGAAAAATATCAAGATTCTTGCTTAATCTATGATGGATTCTTTTGCAAAATTTGATATTTTGCTGATTTACTATTTGTTATTTTGATGATTTTGCTTATCAAGAATGGAAAAATAAAATGATGGGGGGGGGGGGGGGAGGGATAAGGACGATCTATGTGTGTGTGAGGACGAAGGGGGTGGGGCATGGGGTGGGGGGGGGGGGCTTTGTGTGTGAGGATACTCTATGTGTGTGTGTGAAAAAGAAGGGGATGAGGGGTGGGGCTGGTGAAAAAGACGACTGGTAGGTGGGGGGTGCTTTTTTTTCTTTTTTTTTTTTAAATTAAAAAACTATTATTAAATAGATAATTAAATAGAAAAATAAAATAAAAATCAACAATTTCACATATATTTATTTTTGCCACATTTTTTTTTTATTGGACATTTTTGCCATGTCACGCGAGTGTAACACACTCTCTATACACATTTTGATGATTAGGCAAAAAATGCCTAATTGGAACAAAATTGAGGGGGTTTAAGGGTTTGGGGGTTTGATAGGTACAGGTCTTAGTTTAGGGGCCTAAGTGAATTTTAGGGACAAGTTTGAGGGGCTATCGATGGGTTTGGCCTAAAAAATATATTTCAACAAACAAGAACTACATATCACATTTAAAATGTAATGACTACCAAATACATAACATCGAATAAAATTCTTAGAGGTAAACATAAAAACACATATCTAAACTGAATGTATTTTCAGAATACATATTAGAATTATATTTCAACAAACACATATGTATTTTGTGAATGAGAACATGAATTGTACAAATTTAATTTGCAAGAACAGAGTATGACAACACATATACAAATTATGTAACAAATGTATTTTCAGAATACATAATACACTTCTATTTAAGAATGTATATACAAAAACATTGCCATTGATAAATACAAATATCTTACACAAATTTTAGATATCAAATACATATTTAAAATATATTGTGTATAACATATACAATTCATATAAATAACAAAATTTTCGAATAATACCATACCTCCTCCACATTCTCTTGTTCAGATTCATAATCTGATGCAACAGGACTTGCAATTTTACTACATTCTCCTTTTTCATCTAATTTTCTCCTTTTCACTGATTTTTAAAATTTTATGGGTTTTGGGGATGAAGATTTTGTCAATGCTCCACAATTTTTTCGGGATTATTACGATGCTTCAATCTCAACTCTTCAACAATAACACCTTCGTTAGACAGAATATTAGTAGAACCCAAGTTAAAACTTCGTCTTGTGTTAAACCAAGACTAAACGACGGTAGTTCATCGGAAACTAAATTCTTCGATTGATTTTCTCTAATTGAACTACTACAATTTGCATGTTGAGTCATTATACATTAACTAGTACAATTTCAACAGATAAAAAAATAAACCCAAAAAGACGAGTTTCGCAAACTAATTTTGAAAAAATGGCGACACTAAAACACCTTAACAGTAATTAAATGGGAAAAAATAACATGCATTAACTAAATAAAAACTTACCTTAAAAAGCGGAGATGATCTTTATCAAGATGTGGGATTTCATGCGGAATTTGGGGGAATTTGAAAAAAAAAAAAGTTGGGGGAAGTGAAATAGGTAAAGTAGAGTAAAAATAGGGAACTGAAAATAAGAGAGTAGATTTCATGCGCTTTTAGAAAAAAGGATAAAATATTGCTAGTTTTGTTATTAGTTGTAATTTTGTCAAACTATTATTATTTCTTGTAATTAATATCTTAAGGTTGCTAGTTTATGTAATTTTTCCTTTTTTTTATAAGAAGAAAAGAAAAAATTATTCACGGAAGAAAAAAATCTGCAAAAACAATCACACTTTAAAAAATAGCATCAGCTCTCTGTGTCTGAAATGGGAGGGCAAAGTCTAATTGTAAAATCTTAATTGATGTTCCATATTTTCTGAATCATATAAAGAGCATAATATTACCAAAAGGTTTATATATATGCTCTTCTTTAGTCATGAGCAAAATAAAAAGTTGAACATTGTAAGGTGAACAATACTTTTGAAAGCAAGATTATCCAAATATGAAACTGACAATGCAATGATATTTTTATGCAAGTAATAAAATCAAGTAAAATTGTCATAAATTTTCAATCAATACAACAGTAATGGATAAATACCCTTCAAATCTCAAAAGCATGTGAAATGGAAAAATAAAAATCAAGCATGAAATTTCTACCATTTGGATTTCTCACCATGATTGATGATTTCTCCTTCCATTGTTCCTTACTGTCTTGGGTGCAATTCAAATTAAAAGACAGACTAGTTTCTTTGGGTCATAAATGGTTGTATTTTAAGGGCTCATTATACAAACTAATGGGGGTTTTGATCTTTCAGTTGAGGCATACAACAATAACTTTGAATTTGTGGTGGTTTTAGACCTTCTAAATACTCCATTAAGTTGAATTGAATCACCAAAACAATAAGGCAAAATGACAACTAAAAGCCTATATGTTTGTTATTAATAGTGGCTTTTAAAATTCTATTTATTAAATTGTGTTTAATGGGACAAATAAAGGCAAAAGGGGAATAGGAAGAGTGAAGCATTAGTTGTTCAGCTATGTAATTAATGTTGTTACAATAAAATACACAAAATATGAGAGGGAAAATGGAAAAATAAGAAAAAATCATGTAATTAATGTTGTTACAATAAAATACACAAAATATGAGAGGAAAAATAAGAAAAGTTCCACAAAAAAGGGAGATAAAGAATATTCACTCCGTTTGCTTTTACTTGTCACTAGTTATCTGATTGAATTTCTTCTTTTACTTATCATCTTTGACATATCAAGAAAAAATAATTTCTTTGTTTTTATTTTATCCTTAGCATTAATTATTTTTTCTTCAAATTAATTTTAAGATAAAATGTAAACATAATTTAATAGAGATATTATGATAAAATAATCATATTATTAATTATTTTTGTTAATGGGTGTGTCGAGTCAAAATGTGAAAAATAAAAGCGAACGGAAGAAGAGAGTAATAGATTGGATATTTTAGACTTTTAGTTTTGACTTAACACCTTTCAACGTTTAGTATTTTCCAACATTAGTATTTACATTTTTTGCATTTTGATCTGTTTTTTATTTTCTTAATTTCGTGTTTGGGTCATTGTTTGGACCTATACTATTTCAAATCAATATATATATATATATATATATATATATATATATATATATATATATATATATATATATATATAGTAGAATCATAGAAAAGATGATGTAGTACCTCTCTATGGCCTCCATTGCTATTTATCTTTTTGTGTTTTTTTTTTTTAAATTCTTTCATTTTTCGCATTGATAGATTTGTTCAAAAAAATCTATCACATTTATTTATTTAATTATATTTCATAGGTTACAAAAAACCTCCATATCTTTATATTCTCCATTTAAAAACATGTCTGTGAACTCCCTTCTTTATGACTCAACTAATCTATAAATAACAATCATGAAGTTTTTGATGTACATTTCTATTCTCCTTCTAATATTTAATTTCTACTCTTGATCTCTTCTAATATGAGTCAATCAATGAAAACTACTAAATTTTGATCTAAGTTAGTAGTAAGGAATTTTCTTCCGTTTTCATTGTTGTTTAAGGTAAATTTTTTATTTACAATGTAATACAATATTCACGTGTGAAAGAATATGCGTAAGTACTAATTACCCGATGCATTTTGAATTTATCAGAAGGAAAAATTCGTTTAGCTTACTATAATTTTTTTAATATCTTTCGACTAATTGTAGTCTCCTTTTTAATTTGAGTTGTAGTTTAATTATTGAGTTGTTTTAACTTATTCTATGTTATGTAAGTACCTGGACTACCAAGGGCTCATTCGGTATTGAGATCAAGGATAAATGAATCGTTATATTTTCTCGCAATATTACAAGGAATTTAAAGTTTTGCTGGAATTATTTCTATATTTATTTCACTTGGAGAAGATGTTTTTTTTTTTTCGAACTGGCTCTGTAGGTTTGTACTGTTAGGAAACTCCTTTCAAATATGGTTCACTTTTTTATTTAATTTCTTCTTTTTGATGTTGTTTCCCAATTTCTATCTATTAATGACGTTCTTATTTTTTTGAAGTCTTCCATCCTTATCGTTCTAGCCACAAACATATCAATATCTAAATAATTTTGGACGATCCAAGTAAGAAAAAATTAGTATTTACTAACGTCAATTATTTTATTTATTATTATATGAAATCTATAGTTTTAAAAGCTCTATTTTCACATTTATTAAAGTGCTACTGAGCTACTATTATAAAAATGAATTTATTTTAGTTTAAGAATAGCGATATTTAAAGGAGAACAAAGATAATACATTTTTTGTTGATGAGAATTTAATTTAGATTTCAATGCTTGTGTATTTTAAAGTAGAAATAACTAAAGGTTTCATAATTTAAAAGCGTGCACATGTATTTGATAAAGTTCTTAACTTTCCCCGTTAATTGGTATCTTTATTAATTTTATTTTTAATGATTTCGAAATTGTTAACTTAATTTCTCATGTTTATAACCTCCAAAAATTAATATATAACTTTGAGATATTTTAATTCATGAAAAATATAACACTCTATTACATCTGAAAATTTAAAAATAGAAAAAACGAGAAAAGAGGTCAAAGAAAGAGATATTTCATGTAGTTTTATTAGAGTTTGTTAATAGTATGGTATAGTTAGATTTTGAAAAAAAAAAAAAAATATATATATATATATATATATTCACATTTAAAAAAAAAAAAACTAAATTGTCACTAGTATATCTTATAAGTTATGATGACTTTTTCATTTTACTATAGCGGTTATTGTATCCTTTTCAATTTCTCTTCTCTTAGTTTTCTTCTTAATGATACTCATAATTGTCAACATAACCTTTTATGTTTATAACCTCCAAAATTGATGTATAAATTTATAATACTTCTTTCTATAAATAATTGACAATCTTTCACTAAAGCTATTAACTTTCACCTTTAATTATCTTTATTAGTTTTATTCTTAATAATACTCATAATTGTCAACGTAACATTTCATATTTATAACCTCAAAATTGATGTATAGTGCTAAATGACCACAATATTTTGGCCTAAATTTGACAAAATTATGAAAATACTTTCATAGTCTTGTTTAAATTTTATCATATTTTCTTAAATAAATCTTCTCCAAATTATATTAATAAATGCACTAACTTTTTTCTATTCCCTAAACTTATGGAACAAGTAAAATTGATTTACACAAGAACAATTAATAAATATAAAAAAATTCTACATACTCTTAAGTATTATATATGTATAGTAAATTATATAGTTAATTAAATTAAAAAATTATACATTTACTTATAATTAAAAAAAATTGATGTGATTATTTCTTTCTTGTTTTTAAAGTTAAATCTTTAAAAAATTATTAATTACATCCTTATTGTGTACTTAAAACGTTTAAATATTCGGTACTTCTTAAATTTTTTCTTATTATAACGATTTTATATTTATTGCTGGATTTTCCAAATCTTCTTAAAATTAATTTTAGTTGATTTAGAATTCTTAAGCTAAAGAAAAAGTATTAGTTGTTAATTATGATGACTTCTAATAAGAATTTTTTTTACCATAAATATATTTAATTAATTTTTAACTCTTAAATATTAGGAAAATAGTGAAAAGACGATTTTGTCTAAAGCAAAGACTTTTAATAAAGGACAATATGTTCAAATAATATTTTAAGGTCCTTTACAGTTTTAACATATTATAGATTATAGTTACTTATATTCTCCTACGTTGTAATTTGGATAATTTTTTTATGCATTAATAAGGTGGGTGGGGGTGGGGGTGGGGGCATTACAAACTAGAATCTTTCTCTAATTTTCCATAATTTTAATTAAAAATTAATAGATTTAAAGTTTTTAATAATGTTCAGGGTATTTGATTTTAATCTAATACTAAAAATGGTAATAGAAAAAATAAAAGTATTCATATAGGTTTTATTTTTAGGATTTAGAATATATTACATGCAAAAAATAGTATAATTTATTTTTGTTTATTTCTTTCAAGTATTTTAAACGCTCTCTTGAAATTTCAAAAGATCAATATTATGAGTTTGTATTCGAAATGGCGTTTGCTATTTTTAACATACAGAAGTTTTGGGACCAATCTATTTTATTCATGTGTTATATTTATTCTTATTATTAATTGGATTAGTTTTTGAACTTAAATTAATTAGATCAACTTAAAATTTTATAATTACAAATTAAATTTTTAAAAATTATACAAGAAAATACTACAAATTATGACTTTTCTGGTATTAATTTGACAAACAAATATAATTGAAATTGTTGATCAACATTCACATTTCACACAATTTAACTCCTTATAAACAAAACATATGAAAATAAATTTGAGACCCGAGTAACAATACAAGATTATTAATCTTTGTTACACTAATTTTAAAAAATATAATTAAACAAGTATTTAAATATATAATTTGAATAATTTAAATATAATAATTTATAATTACATAATTAGAGGTCATATTAATAGACAAATATAACTAACCATTCACAAATTATAAATTGATGTGACATATGAGTGCGGGACTACAATATTAAAGTGTTTCTCTTTTGGATTATTGTTAACTAAAGTCACTCACATGAACTGTATGATTTTTATGGTTTCTACAAATGTGTCATTGTTTACTATGTCTAATTTTTTTTTGAATTTTGACTATTGTTATTGAAATCTAAAATTGTATTTAAAAAATATTTAAATGTGTAATTTATTTTTTTTAAATATAATAATTGGTAAGATTACTTAATTAGAGGTCATATTTAAAATAAATATAAATAATGGTTCGCTAGCAATCAAACGAAATAAAATAGAGGCATGAAACTGCAACATTAATGTACAACTCTATTGAGTTGTCGTTAACTAGGGCCGACACCTATGAACTATGTGATTTTTATAATGTGTCAACTCATACAATGTCTAAAGAATTTTGAGTTTTGACTACCATTATCGAAATATTTATTTTAATTATATTTAATTTTTAAAATATGTAGTTTAGATTTATTTAAATATAATAATTAATAAATTACTTAATTAGGGGTTTATTAGTAATTATTCACAAGTTATCAAATCGGCGTAACATAATGACTTTCAACTACAACATTAATGTATAACTCCATTTTGTTGTTGTTAGTTAGGGCTGACATGTATGAACAATAAATTTTTTACGATTTCTATAATGTGCCGACGCATACCATATCTAAAGGATTTTGAATTTTGACTGTCGCTATCGAAATATTATTTTAATCACAATTAATTTTTTAAAAGATGTATTCAAATTTATTTAAATATAATTAATAAAGTTACTTAATAGTTAAATAAATATAAGTAGTAATTAGCAAGTTGTCAAATCAGTGTAACATAAGGATGCAAGACCTCAACATTGATGCAGTTTGAATTGTTGCTGACTAGGGTCGACACATATTGTACATGATTTTTGTGATTTGTCAATTCCTACCGTGTCTAAAGAGTTTTGAGTTTTTACTGTCGTCAATAAAAAAATTTTAATTATATTTTAAAAATTATTTAAATATGTAATTTTAATTTATTTAGACACAATAATTGATAAATCACTTCATTGAGTATCTTATTGATTACAAATATAGGTAATGATTTGTGAATCATAAAAAAATGTAATTCTATAAAAAAAAAATACAATTATATACGTATTTGTGTACAGAGGGAGAATAACCAAAAATGATTTTATACATATTTGACCATTTAGTAGTATTCTTAAGAAAAAATTGGAATAGGGACGTATTGATAGGAATTTGAGAATTATGGGATTACAATATGAAAATGAAAAATTAAGAAGAAAATCTCTCTATCTATATTTGTTCACGTATAGAGAATTTCTTAAAAAATTGTAATTCTATATATATGATTGTCATTTAATAGAAATGCTACTCCTTGGAATATAAATGTGTTACGGGAATAGCCTACTCGTATTTGCTAATTGGAAGTAGAAATGTGTTTATAGGAATTTGAAATCACGGGAATCTGAGAAGTTGAAAGTTTCCATGTATTGAAAAATAAATTAAGAGAATATTTTAAATTTGGAAAGAAAGGGTAAAAGTGTAAAAAAAAATCTGATTTGTAGTGTGAACATGATTTTTTTTTTTATTGTGGCCAAATTTGAGCCAATTTTTTATGGCCGAAAGGAGTTTTTCTAAATTTATAATACTTCTCTCTATAAATTATTGACAACCTTTCACTAAAACTTTCAACTTCCACCTTTAATTGTCTTTATTAGTTTTGTTCTAATGATAATCATAATTGTCAGTGTAACCTTTCATGTTTATAACCTCCAAAATTTGATGTATAACTTTATGATATCTCTCTATATAATTGTTGACCTTTCACTAATTTAGATGGTTCGATTTGAAGCTATAAGTTTATTCACCTATTTAGTTTTTGAAATATTATTAAAAATTACTTTTTAGTAAATATTAAAACTTAATTTGCTTCTTTGCATATTGCATTTGTAGAAAAAAATAATTGTGAAATGAAATTGTCTTTCTCCTTTGTTGAAGAGAAGTAAGAAAATATTTTTATTAGTATTATGATTAGAAAAATATAAAATGCGTAAAAAATAAGTAACTATAGGATAATGAAAAAGTTTGATCTCATAATAGATTGAATTTATTTTTTAAAATAAAATAATATTATAGTGGAAGAAAAAAGTTAAATAGATATATTAGAAGATTTTTGGGGTTTTTAGAATATGGTACATACAAAAAGTGCTCATAAAGAATATTTTTTCTATTACATTTGAATTTGTCATTTTACTAAAAATAAATGTCCCATATTAGTTGATCACTTACTAAACACTTAATCAATTTTTCTCATTTTACCCCTACAATTAATAGTATACATTAAATGTGAACAATTATGCATAATTTCATGTTCATTCCTTTTTTATATGTAATGTATAATGTAACAATTAATTATTAAATAGTTATGTGTAAATCATTAATGCTTTTCTTTCAATTATTTTAGATTTCATGAAATAAACATATTTTGGCTAGATCGAATATGCATTAGAACAATATGATAACAAAGTGAATTTAATTGACCATAAATTTACAATAACTGAATTTTGAAAAGATTCACATTATACTTTTGGGATAAAAAGGTATTTTTTTTATATTAATATGATACAACATGTGTTTGATATTAATGTATAAAGTCAAAATATTTCACGGTTGAGTTCCACAATTTAGGGGTCTTTGATTATTTTTAATATATTAAAATAAATTAAATTATATAGTTAATAAAGTATTTTATGGTCGCGCCAAGCGTGGCTTAGTTTCCTAGTATGAAATAAAAAGGATACTTTTGAGTATGGGTCTCATGAAATAAGAAATTGTGACTTTATATAGATGAAAATGGAGGAATATCATAAGGTATCTTAAATTTTGTAATTAAATAATTGAAGGTTATGAATATGAAAACTTAAAAATCATGGAGTTAATGATATTATTAAGAGTTAAAATTTAATTTTTAATGAGTTATGGAGGGAAAAATAGAAAATAAATTAAAAAGGCAAAAAGTAACTATTGAAGAGCATATTATGATAATCGTATCCTCTAGACAAATCTTTTTCTCTTTTTATAAGAAACACACATTTTATATTTTTGAAATTTATTTTTGAGAAAAATGTGTGAATAATACCTGTACTTAGACAAAATTTGCAGTTATACATCCTGAACTTTGCGGGGGGTCCTATGACCCCCCAAGATTATTTTTACCATATTTAACTGACATATATTTGTCCCTTATCAAATATTTTTGCTTACGCATTCAATGCACGTGAAATACACGTAGTGGTCCAAGTGGCCAAATATATGACAGTTAAATACAGTAAAAAGAAATATCCTAGGGGGTCATAGGACCCCTGCAAAGTTCAAAATAGTAGCTGCAAATTTCGTCAAAGTACAAATATTTTTTGCACCTTTTTCCTTTTCTTTTTCAGATTAGAAAATAAGAGTGGATCCTTAATTAAGAATAGACATTGAAAAATAATAATGAATAGAAGTGTAGTAACTGACACATTAAGTTTTACATAATCAATATACAAAGTTAAGGAGAGTGACTTTTGATTTTTTTTAAATACATAAATATTAAAAATGAGGAGAAAACTCAACAAATAGCCACAAAAAAGAAGAATAGAAATGGAGGTCAAACAGTGGTGCCACATCACCTCCTCTGTGACCTTCCTCTCTCTCTCTCTCTATATATATATATTACAAAACAAAGGACGAAACACCACAATTAGCTAAATGACAAGCTATTGAGAAGCCATTTATCAGTTTTCATGACAAAATTTAATTGTATTGTAATAAAATTTTTGAATTAAATGATTAGAAATATTTGAATTTAAAAATACATTATCCTTTATTATAACTATTTTTTCATTAGCTTAGAAATAGAAATTCGCGATTGAAGAATTCTAAATAGACTTTTACTCTTTCATAAACTTATCTCTTTTAAAATTTAAATGTTATATAATATGTATGAATATAATTTATTTAAATATTAAATTAAAGATGAAACTATAATAATAATAATAATTTTAGACACGTGATTTTTGATCCTCCCCGAAATTTAACTTATTTTTAACGTTAAATATTTATTTACGTCAAAATATTATCTTTAGATCTTATTTCAATTTTAGTAGGTTTCATTTAAAAAAATTTAAAAATTATGAAAAAAGGATTCAAAAAATAAAGTTATATTTTTAGGATATGTTTTACTTTTATTTATATATTTTTCAATAATAAGAAAATTTTCAAAAAATGTGTTTTTCTTTTACTTTAGATTTTAATAAATAAGTTAGCAACTTTAATTTTTCTTAATTATATTTTAGGCCTAGTTATTTAACCTTTCTTATACTTATGTTAGTTTAAAATTGTTAGCTAGTATTGTAATATATATATATATATATATATATATATATATATATATATATATATATATATATATATATATATATATATTACAAACTTTTTCAGAAAAAAAGGGATCATTATCCTAAACTACCCCAACCTCCCATATTTCTCATATTTTTCTCAACTCCCCACATGATACACACACTGCACATGCCAGTGGTGGAGCCACAGCCAACGAAGGGTGGTCAAGATGAACACCCTTCGTCGAAATTTTTTTCCGAGTATGTAGGTTAAATATAGATATTTATGGTTATATACATATTGTTGCACACCCTTGACAAGCTAGTGAAACATAGTCCAGTGGTCAAGAGTGTGTATTTTCGCATCAATAACCCGGGTTCGAACTTTAGCAGGTGCGGTAGTGCTTTATTTTCTTTGTTTTTTAAACTGTTCTTTGCCCAAGAAAAAATATGAACACCCTTAATAAAAAGTCTGGCTCCGCCACTACACATGCCAACGTTTTTCCACATCAAAAACTACATATTCACACACAACACTCTACTATATATTAGACATACACAGACACGGATGAAAAAGAAGAAGAGGAGAACATCATTGGAGACAGAAAACACAAAGAAAAGAACACGGATAGAAAAGAAAAATAAGAGTGGAAATAAAGAGAGAGGCAGGAGAAAAGTTAGAAACAAAAGTGAAAAGAAGAAAGGAAAAAGAGCAACGAGTTGAGTTTGGGTTTCCGTTTGAGTTTTTGGTAACAAAATTTTTGCTTCTATACTCGATTTATTTCATCACACAAGTTCTTATCCAACCACGTACCATTACTTTTGTAAGTTTTTATTGAAGATCAAAGCATGAATAATGTTGTTTATATGATTTCATGTATTATATAGTGGTTTGAGAATTTATATGCATGTGTGCATGTTTTTGTCAAGTTGGTGTTTTTTTTTAAAAAATCTTTCATAGATGTGTATGTTTTCTTATCTTTCACGGCGTGTACATGAATCTCCATGCATGCAAATTCATGTGAAATATTTCTTTTAGATCATATGTTTGTTAAATAAAAAGATGAAGAAAAAAGAGGCAGCAAACATTAGAAACACTTAGAAAATAAGAGGGGAAGAAGACTTGAAGAAAAAAATACTTAGAGAGAAACGTACAGAGATTTTTTTTTAATATAGAATAACAAAAATGCAATAGAGAAATGTCAGCAAAAAGGGCAATATAGAGACATGAAACATGTTACAATTCACAACCAAAAAATGGGGACGGCAAATGATGTTAAAGGTTTTTGGTTTACAGTACTTGGAATTTTACTTTTACCTTATTGCATGCTTGTATCTTATAATTTGTTGTCCAATCTTTTATTCAAGTTCTCATGATTCACGCAATGATTAAATGACTTATTACAGTATTTTAGTATATGTCTAACATAATTGTTCAGAATTTTATAAAGGATATAAGGCAGAATCTTTTAAAGATAGTAGAGCCATGGAAAGAAATTTCTGTTAAAGAAAAATTAGTTTTCTGTTATAAAATATTATATTAATATTTAATAATATTGATTCAATCCTATCGTTATTAAAATATTTTTCTTAGGATAAAATAAATTTTAAGATCTAAATAATTATTAATTAGTGTGAGCTCGAGTAAGATGGATTACAGATTCATCTAAGACCCGCCACATATAATAAAAGAAAAGAGAGGAAAAACCTATTTGTAAGGAACCGAGACGAGTTGGGAATTAATTCACGACTCGTTGCCAAAAAAATGAATGGGAGAAAAGAATAAAAATTAATAAGAAAAATTGTCTCGAGTTTATAAGAGACGAACGAATGCCTTTTAACGCAAGATAAGTTTTAGGCACATTTAATATATTTGTCTCAATTAAAAATGCGGGGTACAAATATTTTTGAGACGTTTAAAAATAATTCAAGGATGCAGCTATGCACCTTGACAAAGATTTTCTAAAATTACCTTTCACCGGCTTAATACAAGAGGTATAGGTATTAGTAGTAGTAGCAGCAGCAGTAGTAGTAGTAGCAGTAGTAGCGGTAGTCGTAGTAGTGGTAGTCATAGTCGTAGTAGTTGTAGTAGTCGTAATAGTAGTAGTAGTAGTCGTAGTAGTAGTCGTGGTAGTGGTCGCGATCGTGGTCATGGTCGTGGTGATGGCGGCGGTGGTGATGGTGATGGTGGTGGTGGTGGTGGTGATGGTGATGGCATGGCGGCAGCGGCGATGTTGGTGATGATGGTGGCGACGGCAGTACGTATAGTGATGATAATATCTATATCTTTTTGCAATTATTTAATATTCTAAATAATTTGTAAGTCTCAAATCCTCATTAATCCTATATGTAATTATTTTTAAATTTAAAAAATAATATGTATATTTAAAATCATTAGTACTTTTACAAAATAAAATAATTTAATACACAAATAAAAGCAAGAAAATAAGATTAAAAAAAACACAGGAAAAGGTGAAACAGTAAGGATGATGAAGAGTAATAAAATGATTAAATATATATACATTATAAAGTAAATATGTATTCTATTTGAAAAAGAATAGATAAGAAAGAATCATAAACTGATCTTCTTTTACAAAATGAAAATGATATTTGAATTTAAATAAATGAAAGTTGATTTAAAATGAAGTTCTATAGCTTCTTAATCTCTCCTATATATTCTCCAACAATGATACATAATGTTAAACTTCTCTTCTTCTTTTTGGTTCTATTGATCATTAGCTTTATTTGTTAATTAATATAGTTATTGTATTCTTCATATTTTTTATGTTTTAAAAACTTTTTTTGATTTAACATTTTATCTTTATATGTAAATAATGATCGTTTAATAGATATTTTTTTGTATCCAAATCTAAGTTCGAGTAAGTAATATTTTTCATTCTGGTTTTGTTGTTTGATTTTGCTAAAATAAATATACTCAATTAAGTAAATCAAAACTTTCTACTAAAGATTTTAGTCAGATTAATATTTTTAAATGCCAAATTTGTCAATATTTTGACATTATATATTATTTTATTAAAATCTTTTAAGTTGTAAATAATATAATAATAAAAAATATAAAACATAAAAGTTTTCTTGCAATTACATAATTGTTTTTACATGTTTCATATAATAAAAAAAATATGAAACTTATTTTTTTTTACAATTACATAATTATTTTTTCTTATTGATTTAATTAGATGTGTAGGATTGGGTGGGGAAGGGTAGGTGGTGGTGGAGGCATGTGGGGGGAGAGGGGATATTAACAATCAAATATCTTTATATTGTGAATAATCTAATTAAAAAAATTAAAACATAATTTTTTATTACAATTACATAATTATTTTTTCATATAGATTTGATTAGAGGTGGAGGATTGCGTGGGCGTGGAGGCGGGGGCAGAGGCGGATCTAGAATTTAAAGGTTGTGGATTCCCAACTTATAATTTTTACCACTAGACCAATAACACACTTTGTTTGTGGGTTCTCAACTTATAATTCTTATATATTTACTAGTTTTTTTAATATAAATTCAAGAATCGGATGAAAGTTATGGATTTTCGAGAACCCATAGCTTTAACTGTGCATCCGCTCCTGGGCGGGGGTGGGTGGGGTGGTGGAAGAAGGGAGATAGAACATAAATTTATTCTTACAGTTACATAATTTTTTGAGGTATAGATTTGGTTAGAGGTATGGGATTACGTGGGAAGGGAGGGGTTATTTTTATTTTTTTAAAATTGAGAGAGGAGAAGGGGTGCGGAGATGGAGGCGGGGTAGGGATAGATTTTTTTTTTTTTTGCATTTAAAATGACAAATAATATCATAGTTAAGTTTTTTAAAAGATAATATGATTTAACATATTCAGATGAGACATTCCAATATAAAACGATTAGAACTAACTTTTGATATTATCCGTGCATCGCACGGGTACTATATATATATATATATAGCACCAGAAGAATAGAAAGGCATGTGGCAGTTTTTAGGACCGAGTTTGATAGTATTGTAATAAAATTTTTGAATTAAAGGATATTAAATATTTGCATTTGAAAATATTATAATTTTAAAAGCGTTTAAAAAATATTCATTATCTTAAAGTTAGAAACCCATAGTTGAAAAGTATGAAATAAATTCTAACTATTTTATGTAATAATAATCTATATAAATAATAATAGTAGAAGTCATGATATCAGTACATAATAATAATAATAATAAGGATAAGAAAATAATAATAATAATAATAATAATAATAGATAAATAAATAGTAATACCAGCGGGAGGTGCTTGGAGGTGAGAGGGGTCTCGGTGGCGTACATCAGAGCTATTAAGGACATGTATGATGGAGGGAAGACCAGGGTGAGGACGACGGGGGGAGACTCAGAGCATTTTTCGGTCGAGACGAGGTTGCATCAGGGATCGACTCTTAGTTTGTTCCTATTTGCATTGGTGATGGACGTTTTGACGCAGCGTATTCAAGGCGAGGTGCCTTGGTGTATGCTATTTGCGGATGATGTAGTACTGATTGATGAGACGCGGAGGGGCGTGAATGACAAATTGAAAGATTGGAGGCAAATCCTTGAATCTAAGGAGTTCAGTTGAGTAGGTCCAAGACGGAGTATTTGAAATGCAAATTTAGTGACTCGAGGCAGGAGAACGGTATGGTGGTGAGGTTGGACTCCCAGGATGTTTGTAAAAGGGATAGTTTTAAGTATCTTGGGTCTATGATCCAAGGAAATGGTGAGATTGATGAGGATGTTAAGTATCTTGGGTCTATGATCCAGGAAAATGGTGGGATTGATGAGGATGTCACTAATCGTCTTAGAGCAAGTTGGATGAAGTGGAGGCTCACCTTGGGAGTGTTGTGTGATAAGAAGGTGCCTCTTAAGCTTAAAGGCAAATTCTATAGAGTGGCAGTCCGTCCGGCCATGTTGTATGTAACGGAGTGTTGGCCAGTCAAGCACTCCCACATCCAAAAGTTGAGGGTGGCGGAAATGAAGATGTTGCGTTGGATGTGTTGGCTTACTAGAGGGGACAGAGTTAGTAATAAGATTATCCGAGAGAAGATGGGAGTGACTTCGGTGGAGGACAAGATGCGAGAAGGAATGCTGAGATGGTTTGGACATATGATAAGGAGGGACGCGGGTGCCCCAGTTCGTAGGTGTGATAGGCTAGCGTTGGATAGCTTTAGGAGGAGTAGAGGTAGGCTGAAAAAATACTGAAGGGAGGTGATCAGACATGACTTGGAACAGTTATAGCTTACTGAGGACATGACCCTAGATAGGAAGATGTAGAGGTCAAGAATAGGGGTAGAAGGCTAGCAGGCTAGTACTATTAGGACTGTGCGCATAGGTGCCTATGGTTTGTGAGTGTTTGTTACTTCTACGTGGCTGTCCCATTCATAATTTCTCATTTCCCATTTTCTTATTGCGTGTTGCTTTATATCTCATATTGCGTATTTCTCTAATTTATGTTTTATTATTCCTTACGCCTTATCTCTGTTATTTCTGTGTCCGTTATTTCTATTTCTGTTATGTCATCCATCCCCATGTCTACTATTCTGTATCTTGAGCCGTGGGTCTATCGGAAACAACCTCTGTACTTCTTCAGAGGTAGCGGTATGGACTGCGTACATCTTACCCCCAGACCCCACTTTGTGGGAATACACCAGGTCTGTTGTTGTTGTTATTGTTGTTGTACCAGCAATAACAATATGTGGTAGTACTATAAGTAGTAGTAGTAGTAGTAATAGTAAAAATAATAATTATAATAAATAAAAAAATTATTTGAACTGATTTCAAAATTTTCTCTAATTAAAATTTGCAGATTATAAGATAAAATTTTATTTGAAAAAAATTAAGGACAAGAAAGAATAATAAAATGATCTTCTTATAACAAATTAATATGATATAATATTTGAATTTAAGTATTATAAATAGACATTAACAATAAAAAATTTAAGTATTAGATTTAAAATAATAAAAATAATAATAATAATAACAACAATAACAACAACAACAATAATAATACTAACACAACTACAAATAAATAATATAATAAATGAACTCTTACTATTCATAAACTTTTTCCTTTTAATGTTTTAAAAAAATTAATATAAAAGATAATAATATTAATATAACTAATATTAGTAAGGATAGTACACATGCAATAGTAGTAATTTTAAATTTTTTTAAAAACACTCATGGTAGTACTTGTATTATCATTGAACTTTGAGTTGTAGGTGACAAAAGAGTTTGAAAATGAGGTGTAGATGACTCAAGTTTTAATAATTATGTGGAGGTGACAATTACTTTATTATGGATTAAGAAAGTTGAAAAAATTTAAAAATAATCCATAACTTTTTAAATTTACACTTTGATTCAAATGTTAGTTAATATAACGAGAAACGGAGGAAAAAAGACGTGTTTCTCTCTCTTCTTATCCGTTATTGCTTTCTCTCTCTCTGCGAATTTTATTGTTCATTGTTGCTGTTACTTTATTCATCATCTTCTGCTTCATTATCATCATCGTCTACTTCATTATCATCATCACTTCTTCTTGTCAGCCATTGTTGTTGTTTTAACGCTACTGCTGCTACTTTACTTGACCAATTTTTTAGGTGAAATTTTGTTTTATACATCTCTTTGCACTTTGGCATTACTTCATAGGTGACTTTGGTAAGTAAAATTATGAATTTAGTTGAATTTGTCATCTGGGTATACTGCTACTATTGTTTTTTTAACAATGGATAAAAATTGTTCATGAATACAACATAAGAGCCCACAATTTAAACAGATTACTCAGTCTGTTGCAACAGAAGACTCATATGTTGGATTCATGTTTATGGTTCCTTAGTGCCCGTAACATGAATTAAATAGACGGTTAATCTGTTGCAACAGATAATTATTTTGTTGCAACATACGAGAAATCTGTTGCAACAGACTATTTATCTGGTGCAGCAGATCTTTATTCTATTGCAACAGATAAGTAATGTGCTTAGAAAACACAACACAACTCCTGCTATAACCCAACAGATAACCCATATGTTTCAATAGATAAAAAATTTATTCCTTAATCGTCGATATGTTTATTGAGAAGAAGAAATAGACAGAATAAAAATTAAATAAGAATTAAAACGTCAAAGTCGATCAAACATAATTTTTTTAATAAACAAAAACAAATAAAAATACATAGGCTAAAAAAAATGCCTTCACGAGGTAGGAGGTTAAGGTCTGGGGATAAACCACCCTCCCCAGATCCCATTTGTGGGATTATACTGGGTATGTTGTAGTTTTTATTTTCATATTTTTATTTGATCAACTTTAATAATTTACTAAGTGTTTAATTAATATGATCTAATAGAGGTCTATACTTGAGTATTAATGTATGCATTGGGTAAAGTTTTAAGTTTCAACTCTTGCTATTGCTACTGGGTTCAAATTATTCTTTAATCGTCAACATGTTTGTTGAGAAGAAGAAATAGACAGAATGAAAAATAAATAAGAATTAAAACGTCAAAGTCGATCAAACATAATTTTTTATTAAACAAAAACAAATAAAAATACATAGACTAAAAGAAAAAAAATAATTTAATTATTTTATCATTATTGTCAGTCGGCCAATCTTCACCCGGCATCAGCAGTGCACTCCTCAGCCTTTGGATCTCCTGGAGCATCTCGACTCTCATTGTAGATAACTCCCATTGAAGGTCTTGGACCTGAGTTTGAAGCTCCCGCACGGTGTCTTGTAAAATAGCAACGTCCCACACTGGATCAGCTATATCTAGATCACGAATGAATTGATAAAAAATATTAAAATAAAAGTGAAGAAAAGAATTCGAATGTAATACAACGTACACTACCAATTGGGTATATTTACACAAAAAGCAAGAAAAAATTTACATGAGTCAGGGAAGAGAAAGTGGTTGAAGGTGTAATATGAAAGACAAGATACAAGAAATAAATTTAGTAGAATGAACGAGAAAGGAGAAACCTATTTATAGAGGATTGAATTTGAATGAGTTAGGCAAAAAGGCACGACTGTCTACCTTCATTTATTAATTATATACAAACTGATGACTTTTTGATCACTTTGAAAAAATGTGACTTAATGAAATGAAGTTGTTGACTGACTTTTTGATTATTGTGATAAGTCATGACTTTTCAGCTTATTATTATTAATTAGTTATTGAATTTAAATATCTTTTTCTCAATTAAAAAATCGAAGACACCTTTTCAATAACCGTTTCTTTAATAAAATAATAACCATTTTATTGAGTTGTGGCAACAGATTGTATATCTGTTGCATCAGATAACCCATCTGTGGCAACATATATACCATCTATTGCAACAAATCAATCATCTATTTTAGGAGCTTTTTTTATTTGTTCTAACAGCTGATTCAACAGTCGCAACAGATGGGGGATTTGATGCATCAGCAACATTGAATGTGTAAGAGATAAAAAGTCACGACTGTTCACCTTTTATTTAACAATCATCATATACCTTAATTAATCTAATGTTGTTACATTTTTATCATATAATAAATAAATAATTCAAAAAAAATAAATTTAAAAACAAAAATGGTGAGAAGTCACGATCAATTATTAAAATTAAATAACCGTTCTTTTACGGTTATAGATTGTGTTTATCATTTATATCTCTATTATTTATTTATGAATCATTTTTCATATTAAATAATCTAAAAGTCATGACTTTTCACCCTCTCAATAACAATAACCCTTTTTTTATTAATAACCGTCTGTTGCAACATATGATCCATCTGTCGCATCAAATTAACAATCTATTGCAACATATGGTTCATTCGTTGCCACAAACGCTCAATCCCTACATCCAATCATCGACATGTTGAGAATAAGGAATAGACAGAATGATAATTAAATATTAAATAAGAATTAAAAATCCAAAGTTGACCAAACATAGATTTTTGAATCCATTATATACAAATATATACAATAAAAAAAACATACCCTTGGGTAGATCCGATATAAAAAAAAATACATATGCTAAAAGAAAAAACATTAACCTAATTATTATTACTACTATTATTATTATTAGTTTTAGTATTAATATTATTGTCAACCGGGCAATCGTTATCCGGCAGTAGTAGGGCCCTCCTCAGCCTTGCTTTAAAGTCGCCCAACTTCCTCCAGAATTCATGAATCTGCCTTTTAAGTTTCCGCAAGGACTTGAGATAAATCACCTTGTACAAAACTGGATAAGCCATATCTAGAAGTGGAGGAGAATGAATGAGTAAGGAGAGACCTATTTATAAAGATTGAATTCGAATGGGTTAGTCAAAAAGGCAGGACTGTTAACCTCTTTTTAAATAAAACTAGTGATTTTTAAAGTTTATGTAAATTAAAAAAAAATCTAAATACAACATTTTATCTTTATTATATTTCTGAAAGAAAAAAAATTACTTTAAAATAAATCTAACATATGAGTAATCTTTTGTAAAATATATTCTATTTGTTAGATAATTTACAACATATCGACAATCTGTTGCAATAGATGGATATATCTATTTGATTTTTTCAATAGATAAGTTATATGTTGTAACAGATTGATCATATATCGTAACAGATATCTATATTTGTTTGATAATTTAAATAAATGTTGCAATAGGTTAGTCATCTGTTCATTCAATTTAAGCCACGGATGAGCTAGGAAGAATAAGGTGCGTGCAGATGGATGGATCCACTTTCATGTGTGTGAGTTAAGTATTACTGATAAGGTCATCAGGATAACACACACAAAGTATAATATTTTTATGAATGCAGTTTTTAATTGATTAGGTACTGATCAATCAAACAAGATCCTGCATTGTACAGTTAAGTTTGATAGGTTTGAATTAATAAGGCCGAGGGACCCATGAAGATGGTGTTGATACCCTATTACGAATTACTGACGGTTATTGCTCATATTTATGTGTGTCAAGTTTTAAGAAGGGATTAATAATTAGTGTCATTGCAGAGATCCAATAGCAATTGGACTTAACTTTAAGTATGCATTGGACTCTAAGAAGGTCTTTGAAGCCTCACATATCAAACAAGAACGAAAAAACAATAGAAATTCTCCTGAACCAAATTTATATGGAAGAGTTGTTCAAGAAGATGAATATATGCCAGAGGGATCCGAAGAAGAATGTCTGCGAGGGAAAGGAGAGTTGATGAAAGATTATATCATTTGAGAGCTAATTGAAGAGGAAACATAAGTAGCAAGGAACTTGTAGCGAATCTGGCCATGAAACTGAATTAAAACATGAAAAATCTGAATCAAGTACAAATATAAAAATGTATCCAGTATTGAAAATCCATCTGTTGTTTCTCTGAAAGAAAAATAATGCAGATGGACACTTTGCTAGGGAGTTGCGACTAGGTAGCATGGTCGGGATATCACCTATATAGAAAATAGAGAACACCAAGAAAACAACTTTATAGGCACCGAGGGTTGAAATGTTGTACAGTAAGTCGAGAAAACTTGCGCCAATAATAGCTGCAGTTAAAATAAGAAAACTAAGAGAATGTGGTAATTTCCGAATTTAAAATTGTATCTCATGCCTTCTTGTTTGTGGTTCCGATTAGGTCCACTGCTATTGACCTGATCGGAACCATAAACAACATTGAAAGAAAAATTAAGCATTATTACTTCCTTAGTAATATGGATTAATTGATTGTGTTTTCTTGCCTTAGCATGCTTTCAACATATCTTGGAGAAGATCAAAGGCTTGTTGTAGTATGTAAATCCCGATAATTTTCAAGCTTGCCTCCAACTTGCTGATTCAGTATTCAAGCTGGTCGTTGCCATCTTTGAGGTCATTATAGAGTTCCCAGTCTTTTGTGAGCTCGTCAACGAGGAACACTTTGTTCGAAGTATGGCATTGCAAAATGCCTTCAGAAGGCTCCCAGAACACTTTCTTCAGTAGGCTTAAATGATACATAGAGGGTTCGCTATATTTTTTTAGGTCAAAATATGTTGATGCACACTCAAGAAGTGGTCCCAAAAGTTGAACAACCCACTTTTATCGAGCGTTGTTCAATGTATCTTGCTCAACAAACCTTCAAAGGATTTGATAAATTAATTAGCTCGAAATTACGTAATATTTGATCTTGATTCCACTAATCTTATCAAACGTTACATAACTCCGGTCTCATTAACCTATCGAAACCTTTCCCCGAGTTAGTGCATAAATCAAACGAGCTTAATCTCTTAGCTTTTTTGCTGATCACTCTTCTCCTATAGAGGATAAGAATGGAATATCAGACTCCAAATGAATCCCGAACATTCTGTCGAAGTTTGAGTTGGACTTAAAAAAATTAATTTTCTAGGTTACCGGTGCAACCTGAAAAACATAAGGAAAATCGCATAGGATAATGCCAATTTATGCCTTGTGTTACCTGGTACTAGATACAGTATAAATAACCCCTTTTTGGCCATTCTTTCACCTTTTTTCCTAAGAGTTAAACTCTAAAATAGTGTAAAAACTTAAAAGTGAAGCTTGTGAGAGCTTGGAAAGCTAGATAACATCTATTTCTTGATTCTGTTACGGATTTAAGGTGAGATTTCATCCTTTTCTACTTTAATTCCTTGATTAATTTCTCAAAATTCCAAAAATCATACGGCTTGATTTTAAATCCCAATTTCATTAATTTTTACTTGAATAATATTTTAATTCTTTAATTACTAGTTTTTCATTAATTTAACCTTCAAAACAAATTTGATTCTTGATTTTAACACAAATTTCAAAGATTTTATCCGATAAAGCTTAAAATAGTTTTTTTTCGATTTGAATTTCATTTTTGACTTGATATGACTTGGGTTTTCAACTATAGATTCCTAAAAATACGAGGAACAGGTTTTTGAAGTAAAGTTATGATTTTGCTCTTTTTTTTTGAAAATTCATTTCGGGGGTCCGTTTTGATCCCGAATCAAAAGTAGATAATATGGGTATCCTTAGCTATATTTTGACACTTAGATTCTATATTTCTTGATTTTAGTTAATTTTGAGATCATTCGTGAGAAGTAGGGCTTTGTGGTTGAAGTGTTGCGGACTGGTTCTTGCATTCGAGGTAGGTTATGACTTAACTTTTTCAAATTAGGTTGGGTAAATAATGGTACAGAATGTATGTTAAGGATGGAAACTAATCATAAAATGAATATCTATGTGTTGTGCCCATGTGGAGGCCTATATGTGATGTAATTGTTTAAATTGAGACATTATGTGATAAGTATGACTGTGTGGAGTCCTATATGATGTTGATAGCCTTGAATATATGTGAATAATTGTATTATGTTGTTGTAAATGCATATTGTGGTACCTTTGGTGTATTGTGATATATATTCATACTTTTAGCATATTGAAACATGTGGAAATTCATGGATGAATGAAAATAATAAGTGGATATTAGCTCACGCAGTTATGGAAATATATCATTGTGGTTGGTTGTGAAAATATATCATGTAGTTGGTTGTGGAAATGCTCATTGTGATTGGTTGTGAGTATTACATCCTCATATCATACTCACTCATGAAACAAATAGTACTACTATGGCAACACCTAAAAAACACTGACAACACCTTTTTATAAAATCCTCCCCGGGGATGTGCCGAGGAGGAGATATTGCAACACCTTATAAACCCCTTTTCGAGGGTTATGCCAGAAAGGAGATATGATATATGGATTATATATGAGTTGAGGAACCTCTATGGGTTCCACGTCGGGAGATTTGCCTCCGTGGGTGTATACGGGGATTGTGCGACGATTTCAGAGGTTGTGCAATGATCTCATGCATCATCATCATCATCATTGTCATATACATTGCACTTTCTTTATTGTGTTTATGTTTTTCTTGCTTGTCATATTGACTTGTCATCTATCTATTTGTTCTATATCTTGACTTGTTAATGCCTAATTGTTCTATCTCCCTTTACTTGTACTTGATGATCTTGATTATACATGTTCCTCTTTTGTTCTACTTGTATGTGATATTGTGTATATTTGTATCCCGATCTAGTGTGTTGTTGTATTATGTATGGATATTATAGAACTATTAGTGCAAGCGGTATGGGCTACCGTTGTGGGACATGTTCTGATAGTAGGTGACGTGCCCTTAGTGTAAATTTTGTATGTTTTACTTTCTTCTTTGCTTGGTCGGCCTATGATACTTACTGAGTACAAGTGGACCATACACACACCTACTGTGCCCTTTCGGTGCAGGTCCTAGCTCAAGTGCACCTCAGCTTGCTTGACTCAGGCTATTGTTGGAGTTTTCAAGGTAGTGGTTGGCCTCCAAGCATCTCGATGTCTTCTATTACCTTTCTTATAGACTATGTCTTTACTTTCATTATAGAGACAGAGTTTCTCTTATATTTGGATATCTTATGTATTTCATTTGAATTCGAGTTGTACTAGATAGTTTTTTACAATATTGATACCTGATTTTGAGAATGTATGGTATTTGGATATGGTTTTTCCGCATTATTATAAGGGATAATATCCACGAAAATACGTGAAGTTTGATCGGATTACCAGTTGAGCATACTGAACTTTGTGGGGGTCCTATTACCCCCCAGACTTTTTTTCATATTTTAATGGCATATATCTGCTACTTGGCACACTGCGTATGATTCACGCGCACTGAGCGCGTGAATAGTGTTAAAAACGTTTTAAACTCTTTTTTTTTGCCAAACAACCTCTTAATTTTATAATTATTTAAAGTTTTATATTTTTATTTATCTTTTCATTCTTCTTTCTTCTTTCTTTCTTTTCTTCAACAATGGTTGCTCCAATGTTGAATTGAAATTTAATGGAACTCAATGGTTATAATTTAATGGAACTCGCTAATTGAAACTGTCACGACCCAAAATCCCATTGGGCCGGACTGGCACCCGAAGCAGAGAAGGCCCGGGAGAACCCGTTCAAATACCTGTACTTTCACTTACATGTCACCAAAAATTTGGACAGCACTTCGTTGCATATAGAAGAGTTTAATTACCTGTATCAGTACAACACACACAAATATATATATAATACTTGGCCGTCGGGCCACCACATATACAAATATAACATCACTATATAAACTCCCATGACTTTACCCTTCCTTATGTCTACAAAGCCTCTAGGATATACATGACATAACTAGGGTCGGGACAAACCCCCGCCCACACATGACTCCTGTACAATAACAAAACATAAGGAACCGACTCGGAAAGCTCCGAAGCAAACTGGAGCTCACCAACAATAGCTGTATGACCTGGCTCCTATCTATGCTGTGAATGAGCTGAAGCACTTGTGCCTGCAGCATGAAATGTAGGTCCCCCATGAGGGACGTCAGTACGAAATATGTACTGAGTATGTAAAGCTGTAAATAATCATATGTGATATAGGGGATCAAGAAAATCAGACGCAAGTGAATAAATCATAATAGAAGTGAACCACACTTCATAAACACTTTTAGGATCATGTACATTATCATTAATCTGAATTGAGTTCTTGAATTCAAACACCTTTATGGAACGGTATACATTTGTTCATTTCATTCTTTACAATTATCAATCGCCATTACCTCCTCCTCCCGAACCTCCAACCACCTAACAATAATCAATACTGTATCGTACAGTGACCATTAGGCTGCCCCAGTACATATCAACTGGGATCGACCCATGCTAGGCTTATGCCCCTGGGATACCACCCATAAACACATAAATAGGGATCGACCCATGCTAGGCTTATGCCCCTGGGATACCACCCACACGTATATCAAGTAACACACATAAGAGATCTTTCTAATAACTTAGTTCAAAAACTTTTGAGATTATTAATTAGTGTTCATGCCAATATAGTACCTTTGGAACAATGATACATCAATAGGAATCAAGTAATAGACCTTCTATACAATAACGATGTAATAAAGACTCATTGGTACATCAACAATGTGTTTCAGAATCATCAATATCACAACAATGAAATAGGAGCCTTTTGGTATATCAATGAAACATTTGACACTTTATAGAATGGAAACAACTTCGTTGGTAATGTAGAACAATACATGTTTTTGGACAACCTCGAAATCTTACTTGATGGAACATTGGTGTTTTCATGCCAAAGAACATCGTTAGAGTATGCTTTACATACCTCGTTGTAGATTCGGATACCAATTCAACACAACTTCCCGCCTTTACAAATCACTTATCTACAATGAAATGTTTGGCATCTAGTATTAGCAACCCAACACCACAATTCTCTTCCATAATTCCATACAACCAATATTTGCAAAACATTCCAAAAACCAACTTGAACAATAGGTTTATGTGTATATATATATATATATATATATAATCATCATTTCAATACCACATCATCAATACCACATCATCACACCAAATTCCTTCACAATTCAACATAATCCAACATCATTTCCCAATCATCTTTCAACAACAATCACATAACATACTTCTTATGCTCACATGCATATATATGTATATACATATCCATATAAATAACACCAACATAATTTACATCCTTACCATAAAATGGCTCTTTTGATTTCGAAGTCCTGTTGGAACAAATAAGGGGTGCTTCTCGAAGCCCTCGAGACGGTGAACACAACTACGGAATCAATTTGGATTTTCTACGGTTGAATCACAAGATAATTGGAGTTGAAATTAGGCTAGGGTTTCTTATTTTCAATAATTTGATGATAATTGACGGATATGAGACTAATTATATGTATATAATGACCAATTTTTGTCCATGAGGTGATGGAAAATGACCATATTGCCCATAAAAATTTAAGTAAATCCGAATCTATCCATGGTGGACTATTTTGACAGACTAAAGTAAATCGGCCATAACTCTTAGCTCCGATATCGGATTTGGGTTAAATTGGTATCGTTGGATAGATAATTCAAAGGGCTTTCATTTCATATAAAGTAGGCCACCCAGTTCGTCCTGTACAAGGAGTTATGATCGTTTAAAGTTGATCCTAAAAATCTATTTTGAGAGGCTGAAGTAAAACGAGTATAACTCCTTACTTAGATGTTGGATTTGGATGAAACCAATTGCATTGGAAAGAGGACTCAAAGATATTTCTTTTGATAGGTCGCAGCTCTCCCAGTTCATTATATTGAGGGAGTTATGATCGTTCAAATTTGACCCAAAAAACTGGCAGACCTCAGTAGTTTGTGTGCAGGAAATATTCCTGCACATTTACTGTTCACAACATCCCGGCCACCGTTTTATAGTTTCGAACGTGCTCGATTATATCCGAAACTTATCCGTTTTTGGAAATCTTTAGATCGTTGGAAAGCTTATTCAAAAACATTCGTATGAAACCATCGACGGGCAAATTCCGGTATAAATAAAATAAAAAATTAATTCCATATAAATAAGACCAATACACGTACTTGAATACGCCAATACATGTACTTGAATACGGGGTGTTATAGAAACTCAATGGATGATTCGAAAGATTCAAACTCGAAAACTTGCTAATTTAATTTTGAGTTCCATTAATGGAAATTGAATCTTCCGAGTTCCATTAACGGAAGAATGAATAGCTTCATACATGAAATTAAATTTTCTGAATCTTCTGAGTTCCATTTATGAATTTTTTGAATCTTCCGAGTTCCATTAACGGAAGATTGAATAGCTTCATACATGAAATTAAATTTTTTGAATGTTCCAAGTTCCAGTAATGAATTTTTCAAATCTTTCGAGTTCCATTAATGGAAATTGAATCATGAAATTAAAATTTTCAAATCTTTTGAGTTCCATTAATTAGCGAGTTCCATTCAATTAGCGATTTTCATTGAATCTTCCATTAATGAAACTCGCTAATTGAATCTTCCGAGTTTAAATGGAAAATTAATGGAAGATTCCATTCAATTATTTAAAAAATCTTTCTTCATAAACTCAATGGAATCATTTGGAATATTTAATATGGTTGTAATTGTGAAAAAATGTTGAAAAGTGATAAAATGGAGAAGAAACGGCGCGTGCACCGCATTTCCCACCGAAAAAACTGGGTATACGTTTTGAGGGGGGGATTAATTCCATTTTAAAAAAAGTTTGGGGGGGAATTAATTCCAATTTAAAAAGTATAGGGGGGTAATAGGACCCCCATAAAGTTCAATATGCTCCACTGAAAATTTAGTTAAACTTCAGGTATTTTTGTGTGTATTATCCCTTATTATAGTTACTTATATGGTTCAGCTTCATTCTGGAAGCCTTACCTTGGGGTATTTCTATCTTTTTCTCTTTTTGTATCAGTTTGGGTGATAAGCTTACTAGTCAAGGTACGTCGTGACAAGTGCCATCATGACTCTCATTTTTGGATCGTGACAGGATAATATTTTGAACTAATTTTGAAAACATAATGTCGTAGTTTCATAAATTTTAATTAAAGAGATGGGAATAATAATTTTTTTAAAAAAAAAAATCATAAGTAAACAAAATTAATATATTTTTTCGTACTAATAAGAAGAGCAGATAATAACTATACTAAGTCAAGTGATAAGCGATTAAAAATTTAATAAAGTTATATAATAAATGATGTAATAGATAAAAATAAAAAACTTTAAAACTATATGATTCGTTTGGTTATTTATATAGATTTGGTAATGAAAATTGTAGGGAGGGCGGGGGGAGGTTCATTTCATTTTGGAATGATAATTAGACCTTTTTAATATAACAATATAATATTAGACATTTTAAAAGAAATATTATTTATCATGCTAAAAAAAAACATCACAATCTAAAAAGAAACTTTTAAAAAAATTGGTGTCAAGGTAGAGAGGAGTTTAAAAAAATCATTTTTTTAAAATATTTAAATATTGGGTAAAGGTGGGTGAGGTAACATTTTTTTTAAAAAAAGTTCATTTTCGTGGCAGGGTTGGGGTTGGGGGAGGTATGGGGTGGTGGGGTAAAGGTGGGGGTGAATTAATTGAATTTTGCTAGGGTGGGTGATTTTGTGAGTGGCATGAGAGATTTTAATTGAATTAATTAAGAAGATATAATTACAAATATAAATAAAATATTTAAAGACTTTAATGATAAAATCAAAGAATTAAAAAAATTATGAACAATAGAATAATGTCTGATAATTTTAGAAGAAAATATAATTTTTATACACTTAGTTTTTGAATTGAAAAAATAAATTGTATACACTTAGTTTTTGAATCTAAAAAATAAATTTAAAATTTGGAATTAGAAGTTTTATGATTGACACAATTAAGTACTTTAGTGTTTGAAATGGAAGGTAAGGAATATAATTATATATCTTAATTGATTATCCATCTATCTCTAGTTGTTCAAATTTGAAATATAGTTGTACATTTTTATTAATTATTTTTTTTATTTTACTGAGAAATAATATGATAGTTAATTTTTTTAAAGTAATATAATTTAAAATACTCGAACGAGACGTTTCAATATGAAATAATTAAAAATAATATTTTAATATTATTCATGCATCACACAAATATATATACTAGTTATATATTGATTTGTATGGACCTTAGTTTCTAGAGAAAATTGAAGGAAAGGTGTCTTTTAAGTCTTGAATGAAGGATTGGTGACATTGACCAACAGATAGGGTCAAACATTATTAGGAAACTTGATTAAGTTAATTATGGACTTGATTAATACTTTCAAAACTTTCTAATCTTTTTAAAAATACAAATCAACCCAACCCGCACCCCTCTTCAATCCTAATCAACCACTCTCTCTCTCCAGCTTCTCCCAACTAACAGTTCTGTAAAATTTCTCCCTTCAACCTCCGGCGATAAATAGTCGGGCGAGTTCCTTTCTAACTTTCAACCGTCAATCGACGTGAATACTTCTCTAGCGACAACAACTTCGAGTTCTTCGGCCTCCTATTTCCTTTTTCACAGGTAAAAAGTTATAAAGAAACAGAGGAACTTGAGCCAACTACTCTTCTGGTATTGAAATGTGGACTGAATAAAAACCTAATTTCTGGTATTTCTGCATTTCTTCTTCTTGTTATCGTACTATTGATTCGAATTTGTTGGTGATTTTTTATCACAGTTGATGCTCTTAGTGTGTATGTGTGTGTGTGATATGTTAGTATTGCTGGGTTGATTTGTTGTTTGTCTTGGTAGAAATAATATTGCAACAGTTGAAATATCCGATATAATAGATGAAACATATGATGCAACAGATTAAAAATCTGATGCAACTATGAAAATCTGATGTAACAGGTGAACAATCTAATAGATCATTATCTGTTGCGACAAACGACTCTTCTGTTTGGAAGAAATCTAAACAATATTGATCCAACAGATAACTGATTAGTGATATGTTTTTATTCTTTCCAACGGTTTACTCTTTATTTTAAAATCTGATGCAACAGATTAAAAATCTGATGCAACTATGAAAATCTGATGCAACAATCTGTTGCGACAGATGACTCTTCTATTTAGAAGAAATCTAAACAATATTGATCCAACAGATAACTGATTAGTGATCTATTTTTATTCTTTTCAATGGTTTACTCTTTATTTTACAATAGATTAGGACTATTTTTATTCTTTCCAACAATTTACTCATACAGGTCGGTTATCTGTTGCAACAGATAACATACCTGGTGCAACAGATTAGTGATCCATTTTTATTCTTTCTAATAGTTTACTCATCCGTTGCAACAGGTCGGTTATATATTACAACAGATAAAATACCTGGTGAAACAGATTAGTGATCTATTTTTAGTGTTTCCAACGGATTACTCATCTGTTGCAACAGGTCAGTCATGTGATGCATCAGATAAAATACTAGGTGCAACAGATAGTGTTGTTTTTATGGTTCCCACGTATTACTCATCTGTTGCAACAGGTCAGTTATATGTTGCAACAAATAGCATACCTGATGCAACAGATTAGTTGTCTGTTGGAACTGTTATATTACTATCATGCATTAATCAATTATAATCTATGTTATGTTCCTGTTAATTTAAGATAACATGGCTCCTAAAATAAAAGAAATTGAATCAAGTCCAAGTAAAGGAACAAGTGCAGCAGCTCAGCTACATCCACCACTCTATGAGCTTGCTTTACAAGCGTTATTTCAATCAGGAGCAGAAGATAATGAACACGGGAAGGAGGAATATTTCAAAAGATATGATCCAAATGCTAATAGCCCTTCCATCGAAGAGTTGGTCAAAACCTTCAACATTGATCGTTACCCTGTGAGAATGCAATGCGATGGTGCCACAGATTTAACGGGTGATCTCGTGGTTAAGTCAGTCATGGGAAAATCTTTCGACGTCTTCATAACTTTGAGAACAAAAATTGGATTCTTATTTCAGGGAAAGCTACTTTGGGAAATATCTTGATTTGTCGGAGGACAACAATGCTCGTTTTCAGATGAAAATGATATATGATCTTCTCAAGCGTAGGTTTACGTATGAAAACAAAGATAAGATGGATGGGGTGTGGATAAATTACTGTGGCATGCCTATTTGTTTTTGGTTGGAAGGATTTTGCCATAGTTACTGGACTAAAATGTTATTCTCCTTCTCCTTCTCAAGTTATAGCTACTCTGACCCGAAAAAGCACCTCGCACACCCAAAAAAAGAAAAGGCAAGTCGAGTGATCGTGATGACCTGGTGTCTATTGTTGGTCCAAGCTTCAAAAACAAAAATCTGATTAAAGCGTTGAAAGGTAAAGGACTTTCAAAGAAGCACAAGCAATCATTGTGCTTGGTTTGTTTGTACATAATGTTTTTTGGGCGAGAGACGTTAACAACAACATAAGCCTCGGTTTAATAAATATCTCCGAGGATCTTGAGGCATTTAACAGCTATCCTTAGGGTTATGAAAGCTTTAAAATGACTGTCGAATATTTGTTGACTCTGTTAACGCAAAAAACAGTCAATTTAAATGGTTTTTCATGGGCCTTCATGATAAATATTTCTTTTATCATGATATGATTCATCATTTTTTTATTCAATAATGCTTTTGATTTATTGGCATTATGTTATAGGCTTGGGCATTTGAAGTCATTCCTTATTTTAGACAACAAGTGAACTACCAAGAAGAAGTTTCTTGTCCAAGAATTCTGAGATGGTTGTCGGCCAAAACCGATAAAAATGCAAAATTTCTTGATCTTTCCAATCCCCCCAAGGAAGCAGTAAGTCCAATTCTAATCAAGTTTTTGTTTTAATTAATGATTAAATGATTTCATCATCATTCTTAATAAATATACCAATTTATTCTAGATTGTCCATCCGTGGCTTGTTCCGACCAAGCGAGAGTTGAAGATGCCATTTTTTCTTACTTTACGGCCTTTGCAAACTTTATTGGACCCTAAGGTCGTTGATGGAATAAAAATGGAATTGTTTGGAGCAACAACCATCACAAGAAAAACAATTTTGGAGGGTGGGGCTAATGATGCTACTCTTACAGTTTTTGAAACAACAAGCCATTATGATTATGATCATAATGGTTGTACAGATTTTTCTCCAGATTTGGCCGCATCTAGCGAATGTTCTTCACGCAAATGTCAAGACTGCAAAGCGAAACATGATAAAGTGATTAATGTTATTAATGCACTAACAGCTTCAGTAGAAGGAAAGACACTTTCAAGGCATCATCAATCATAAAAAAAAAAAAAAGCAAGATTGCAACGCCTCTATCTTTGTCTTGCACCGATGTTCAGTGTGCAAGGGCCACAAAAGAGCAACATGAGCTGAAGAAGGTGAGTGTAGATCATATGTTCCAAGAAACAAACAAGCACATATCTGTTTCAACAGATGATACACTGCTGAAAATTATCAAACAGATGTATACATCTGTTGCAACTGTTGTCTAACCTATTGCATCAGATTTGTTATCTGTTTTAACAAATGAGTCTTATATTACAACAGATGGGTCATCTGTTCGAAATTATCGTACTGCTTTGATTTACCTGTTCGAATTCATCCCAACGGATAATCCATCTGATGCAACATAAGAATTATCTGTTGCAACAGATGGAAAATCTGTTGTATATCTCTACTTAATATTGACAATTCTAGCTTTCCAGGTGGATGTCACAGCTACTACCGAAGAGCATAATATGACACTTGATAATCCATCAACTGCTTCCAAAGATAAAGAAAGAGTGGAGCCTGTCAGTTTGGGAGAACGGAAGAATTACTCATTTAAAGTGTTTAACATCTCGGACGAGACTCCAGAAAAACTAATACAGTTGATCAACGACTATTCAGAATAGATTGCCGATGGGCTGTTAAAGCATCATTCCGGCAGGTACATAATACAATTTTATAAATATTGATTTATACAATTCTTGTTGTAAGAACCTGACATTAACATATATAAATCATCATGTAGCAAATAAAATGACGAGCGCTACAAAATGAACGAATCGAATCTTAGTTTTGATATGTTCGACTTTGTTGTTGCACATCTCGAAATGAAGAATTGGTACTATTTGATGTCACAACCCCAAACTTGTTGGAATGATGAGGTTTAAAGGCCATACATATTACTATTAATTAATACTTTATTTAATTGCATCTGCGTATTGATTTTTTCGTCACGTAATCCAAAATGTTTTATAATATGTGTAGCACATCGATGTCATTTTTTACTACCTCCGAAAGAAGGCCAAGTTGCAAACATAAGAACAATGCAGATACACAACAGGCAATTATTTGTACAAAGTTTACATTAATAATGCCTACGATAGGTATTGTCAACAGCAGCCGAAAGTTTCTCAAAATGAGGAATGCTTAATCAACATCATCAAAGGTTCTAACATTTCGGCTGGCTTACCTTAGAATTTGGTCGACGAAGTGTACATCCCAATCAATTGTGGTGATAAATTCCATTGGGTGTTGGCTGTCGTCATTCTAAAAGAGAGACGCATCCGAGTTTATGACTCAATGTCGCGAAGGAGACATTTCGAACCGTCGTCTGAGATACAAAAGCTGGCCAAAATATTGCCTACTTACCTTGATATGAGTAGCTTTTTAGATCAAAAGGTTCATACTGATTGGTCGACGATTGAAGCATACCGGGATAAAGTAGCTAATCCATTTGATATATAATATGTTGACGAAATTGCTCAACAAACCATTGGTAGCCTGTAAGTTTAAGTGTCATGATTTAATTTCATTTCAGAAATTTCACAACGCTTGCATGAACTGCAGGATATGGATTATCTATTTTTTTATAACGCAGGGATTGCGGTCCTTTTGTTGTCGCCTATGCCGAGTATTTGAGCGATGGATTACAAGTACCAAATGATGGACTTGATGCCGGATTACTCCACAAAAGATATGCTACTCTTTTATGGAAATATGGAGAAGCGAAAGCTCAGAAGCCGTACGCAACCGACGTTAAAGGTCCACACGACCAAAGCCGAATTTCATAGCACTGAATAAAGAACAACTTGTCCATATTGACTAGATTTTATAGATCGAGCCCGTCAATGTAATAACCTATTCTCCTTGATTTAACTTGTTGATTTATTTATAGAGTAGATCGTTTGTACTCATAATGATTTTTTTTACATTTTATTTATTTGTTAAGTTATTTTATTTCATGTAATTTTCGAAGGCTTCGATTTATTTTATTCTGTCTATGAATATAATTGATTCTGAGTTTTGAATATGTTAATTGAAATGGAGTACTAGATTCAAATATCACAACAGATAATACATCTGCTGCAACAGACGGCATATCTTATCAGATAGATTTAGACATATGTTGCAACATGAGATGTAATACGTTGGTCATCTGCTGGAAATTATATAACAGGTCTTCCTACTTTTTTTATTTGCTCCAACAGATTACCGATCAGTTGCAACAGATAAGTTATATGTTGCCACAGATCATAAATCTGGAGCGACAGACAGATGGGGAACATCTGCATAACGCAATAGATGACCAACCTATTCCAACAGATAATCAATCTATCACAACAGGTACTATATCTGTTACGATAGATATAAAATCTGTTGTATTATAAAAAATCAAATTTGCCAGACATAAAAATTATTGCCCCTATATATATGGTGAATTGGCTTGAAATAAAAATTTATTATCGTGTTCGTCTCTGTCTTTGTACATGTTCTTTTTTATACACGGGCTCCAACCATTTAGTTAGTACCCTATATACCCAGACCCATTGCATCTTTCCTACAATGGTGTCGTACACACCGGTCATTTGTGTGTCGGTAAGCAAATACTCCATGTATGCAAGCGAGTACGGACCGCACGCTGCACCGATTGTATTTTTTGGGAGCTGGATGTTCTTATTTCAACCTTCAAAAATCCATGATTCCTTCGCCAAGACTTCAGCCGGCAAATGATCCATCAGCTTACTCTGCGTCAACAACTTAGGCAACAACTTTAAGAGTGGTTGCATGTGGATTAAAAACGTCTTCTCGCTGAACACAGATAAGTTGCAGTCATAAACCTTAATCTTTGCCTCATATAGTAGTATCTTAATAGTGAGAAAATGGGTGACATCCACATTCATGACTGCAAGGATTTTCTTTGCCTTGGTCCAGCTCTTGCCGTGTGGATATGGCCTCTTTTCTCTAACATATTTAATCACTTCTTATTCCCATTGGAACGTAGAAACTAACTGATCAAATCTCAGGCCACCGGAATCATCTAGATTATGAAGATCAGCGTACCTATCTTTGAAATTATTGTAGAAGTTGAGGTCCAATAGCCTATCAGCAGCATCATAAGCATCTGGGTAAGCTAATTGCCTGACCCTCATAAGGCAGAGAATTTCGTCAACATACTGTGGTATAAGAAGATAATTTTTAAATAGGTTAGTAATTATAAAAAATAAAAATACAGTGGAAAGAATCCTATGCAGAGGGTTCTCGAAATCAGTTCACAAATTACCCAGCCAATGCAACTTATGCAACAGATGTGTATTATGTTGCAACAGAATACCAAGCTGTTGCAACAGATTACACATCTGCTACGTAGATTCTTCTTCATAGAGTAGATTGGAAGGGTAGGTTAGCAAAAGTAAACTTACCTTGTCCTCGTACAACACACACATATTTGTTATATTCGAGAAGTCTTTGGCGGCAAATGAATGCATGATGTATTCTTTTTGAACCTTCATCTTGATAAATTCTTCCAGTTCCATCTTTTTCTACTTGCCAAGCACCGTAAATATGTCCACCTTCTTCGGCGGCCCCTGAACTTGAACAACTATTGGAGCAGGGGGAGTTGTATTTTTTGCTGATTTTAGAACGAAGAGAATTTGTCTAATTTTTATTCTCTTCCTCCTAACCTTCACTGTAGGAGTGCATGGCTCCCTCACCTCGTTGGATAGTATGACATCCCTCCTGGATTTTAACTCATCGGCAGCTTCAGCAATAGCCTCTAGCTTGTCGAAGAGTTTATCCTCTTTGTCCTTGCACACTTTATATTTACAATGAGAACATGAGGGTGATGAGGGGTGAAAGGGACCACTGTAAGGGTGGGAGGGACCGGTGTAGGAGTGAGAGGGAGGACCTGTGAAAGGGGTGTTTTCAAACATATTTATTTTTTGCTGAGCACCAACATGCTCATAATCACGACTGACAGCAGAAGCAGAAGCAGGATGGCTGCCACCATCACAAACAACTCCACCAGCAACACCTCCAAAAGAAGCACCTAGATCTGTTGCAGTTTGAGTTAGGTCGTGAAGAGCTTCAACATTAGACTGACCTTGCCTAACTGCTCTTCTTATGGATGTTGCTCCATCCAATTCCTTCTTTATTAACTCTACCGTTGGGTCTTCTTTTGTGTCAACAAGATCCAGGGTAAGAAAATAAGTCATCCCCAGCTCATCAATGGTAGGCACGATCCAAGGATGCACAACCTATAAAAAATAACAGGAGGAATTTAAATCATATAATAATAATTTACAGTCAGTTGGGTTACATGGGGCTCGAGTTATGTTAACATAGCCAACTCATGCAACAGACGATCTAGCTACCACAATAGCTGATCTATATGTTGAAACAGATTGATAATATGTTGTATCAGAATACCTATCTGTTGCATAATTTACAGTAGATGGGTAATCTGTTGAGTAGGGTTTAGACAACAGAGCATCATATGGTTAATCTGTTGTGAAATATGGATCATCTGTTGCAACAGATTATCCATTGCACCAGTTGTAATTGACGGGTAATCTCTTACAACAGATGGAACATCTGTTTCAATATTTTTCTTAGAGGCAAATTATTTTATTTGAAAGAAGACGTACTGCATCATCCAAAGGGTTAAAGAGATCAGCCTCGTTAATATTTTTTTTTGCTACTCTCTATTGCAGCCAGTACCTAAGGATCCTTGGAAAAGAAACCTTATTCAGGTAATCCGTGAAATATTTTCGGAGGGGAGGAATGGCTTCACATACTGAAGCCTAAAAAATGTAAATAAGAAGCAAGCAAAAAAAAAGTCATAAGTATATTCAATATAAATTAATGAATGAGTAAAAATAGTGATCAATTTTACCATGAAAGCCCTAGGAAAGCCGTATAATGTGGTCGTCTTTGGCTTTAGCTCTTTCAATAAATATTTGACAGTCAAGTAGTAGTTGTTGTAGCCCCAGGAATAATCGTTGAATCTCCCAAAATCATCAGCAAGCACCAACAAATCATGTTCTATGACTTTTTTGACGTCTCTTGCCAATAAAACGAAATGGACAAATTAAACTAAGCACAATTTCTCCCTGTAGTGCTTTGGTATGTCTTTATTCTTGAGATACGCTATCAAGTCCTTCACTTTGTAGCTAGGTCCAACAATGCCCAACAACCCATCTTTTTTTACCTTACATTTTTTGAACCCTTTTGTGGGGTGTTTTCTTGATGGCAGGTTCTTCTGGACGATCACATCTCAAGCCCGTCACAATGGCAAACTTTTTCAATCCAAAATAAACCGGCATGCCACAGTAGTTGATCCAGACTTCATCCATCTTATTTCCACCCTCCTTCGAACCTCCATCATCCCTCGCATACATGATACTGCGCTTGAAAAGGCTATATACCATGATCATTGGGAAACAGAGAGGGCGGGGCCCAGACAATGCAAGAAAGTGTGCAAAGCAGCTCTTCTTAAAAAGTCCATCTATGTTTTCCTTCTTCATAATACTCCTAAGTTCGTCAAAAGGTTTCCCCAACTGATATTTAAGTACAGGATCACCGAATACTGCATTAGGGTTATTCATCGGCATCGCAACTCAAAACTTGTCAATACTAATGGTTTTGACAGAATCATGCTGGAATTTTGATATTATTTCACACCCCATTGGTGAGGAGGAGTTATCACTTTCCTCGGCTTCATTTTGTCCTGACTGAGATTGTTCTGGAAGTTCCTCCGAATCTATCTGTACTCTAGCCTTTTTTGTTTGGTAATCGGAAGTTGATCCACTTTCTCCACTTTTTATTTTTTTATTTTGGGAGACATCTTTTAACTACAAACAAAAGAAAAATAAAAAATACATTACATTTGATGTCTGCATAATTTTTTTTAAAAAGGTGAGACAAATTTCAATAAATTATTCTTATCATATAACCAAAAAAAATACTCCAACGGACAACCCATTAGTTGGAATAGATAGGGAACCCAAATCTGTTTGAAAACCTATTTAATATCTCCCAACAGATCTTCCACCCATTGCAACAGATGGACCACCACCACCACAACCAATGCCACCAAGACTACCACCAATGTCACCAATACCAACACCAAGACCACCGACACCACCGCCAAAAACACAAATATCAACACCACCAACAACAGCCACCAACAACACCACAAACACCATCCAACAATGCCACGACAGTCAACAAAATACTGAGAGAAAAAATAGGATTTTCTCGGGTGCTTCCTACTTTTTTAGCATCAAAACTCAAAATTGTTAACCCATTCTCGAATATAATACAACTAAAAGTATTCTTTTTTATCATTAACTAAAAATCCCTATTTTTTAGAATAAAGAACAAATGTAGAACTCTTCTCAAACTCTGTTACATGCGAAGATAGAGAAAATAACAGACACAAGCGGGAATGAATTCAAAAAAAACAACTATATGTAGTCGTAAATGGGAAGAAAATCAACCTATTTTGAAGGGTTGAGCAATATGTCGAGTAGTTGTTGTTTGTATTATTTGTATTGTTGAGAGAAAGAGGACACCCTGAGAGAGAGAGAGAGAGAGAGAGAAGAGAGAGAAATTAAGATTTGAAAAGAAAAGTTTTTCACGCAAATGGATGATTTGTATGGGTTGATTTGTAATTTTGGAAAAAAATGACAAGTTTTGAAATTGCTAATTTGGTCCAAATTGATCTTGATTAATTTTAAAAATTTTAAAAGATATAGTTTTTAAAACATTGAGTTGATGAGAAATCATTTCTACTCAGAGTGATCGATCGACAACTCGGGTCGGGATGAACGCAATACCAGCGCCATGCAATTGCAAAGACTCGATTGGATTTGTAGTTGACCCTGCGAGCTCATTCATTCATACCTAGTTCCACCTAAATCAACTTAGGTACTATCACTATCCTAACATTGAGTTGATGAGAACTCATTTCAACTCAGAGTGATCGATCGATGACTCAGGTCGGGATGAACGCAATACCAATGCCATGTAATTGCAAAGAATCGATTGGATTTGTAGTTGACCCTGCGAGCTCATTCATTCATCCCTAGTTCCACCAAAATTAATTTAGGTACTATAACTATCCTAACATTGAGTTGATGAGAACTCATTTTAACTCAGAGTGATCGATCGACGACTCGGGTAGGATGAACGCAATACCAATGCCATGCAATTGCAAAGACTTGATTAGATTTATAGTTGACCCTGCGAGCTCACTCATTCATCCCTACTTTCACCTAAATTAACTTAGGTACTATCATTATCTTAACATTGAGTTGATGAGAACTCATTTCAACTCATAGTGATCGATCGATGACTCAGGTGGGGATGAATGCAATACCAATACCATGCAATTGTAAAGACTCGATTGGATTTGTAGTTGACCCAACGAGCTCACTCATTCATCCATAGTTCCACCTAAATCAACTTAGGTACTATCACTATCCTAATATTGAGTTGATGGGAACTCATTTCAACTCAGAGTGATCGATAGACGACTCAAGTCGGGATGAACGTAATACCAACGCCATGCAATTGCAAAGACTCGATTGGATTTATAGTTGACCCTGCGATCTCACTCATTCATACCTAGTTACACCTAAATCAACTTAGGTACTATCACTATCCTAACATTGAGTTGGTGAGAACTCATTTTAACTCAGAGTGATCAATCGATAACTCGGGTCGGGATTAACGCAATACCAACGTCATGCAATTGTAAAGACTCGATTGGATTTATAGTAGAACCTGCGAGCTCACTCATTCATCCTTAGTTCCACCTAAATCAACTTAGGTACTATCACTATCCTAACATTGAGTTGATAAGAACATATTTCAACTCAGAGTGATCAATCAATGACTCGGGTCAGTATGAACGCAATACAAATGTCATGCAATTACAAAGACTTGATTGGATTTGTAGTTGACCCCGCGAGCTCATTCATTCATCCCTAGTTCCACCTAAATCAATTGCTATAAAATCTGTTGCAACAAACGACTAAGCTGTTGAAAATTTTCAAACAGGTACATATATGTTGCAATAGATGATATATCTGATTTAATTATTAAATAGATATTTGCATCTGTTGTGATAGATAACTGAGCTATTGGAAATTTTTTAAAAAATATTTATATCTTTTGTAACAGATGACATATCTGATTTTATTAATTATCAAATGAACATTTTCATCTATTGTCCTAGATGACTGAGCTTTTGGAATTTTTAAACAGATATTTATATATGTTGCAACAGATGACATATCTATTTAAAAATCTTTTTATATCTTTTAATTTTAAAGCAAGAAGCTTCTGGTCCAAGTAGATAATACCAAGTAGTAGTACTTACTACTAAAGGCGGTAAAAAATATTTCTTGGATATCTCAAAAGTGAGTTCATTGAGCAGTCTTGTCTTGTCTTTTCAATGTCAGTAGTCTTAGTCTTTCTCGTGCCCCTCAAATTATTAATAAAATTAATGAATATTAATTAATGAATATTGAAAACCGCCACGTCTACGTACACAATACATCTATAGAAATTATCTCATCTCTTCCTTCAGCTGCAGTTTATTTTATTCAACTCTCATTTTTTCTCTCTCCTCTTTAGGGTCACAACCTTTTTTCTCTCTTTTCTTTTCTCTTCTCATGAAGATCTTTTTGGATCTAAACCCATCTATATCTTTCCTCGACTTAAATTTCTATTTTGATTCCCTTTTTGATATTAAGGTATGTTCATTATTGCTTTTTCATTCTTATCTTATTCTTTGCATGTTATTTACATTTGTTTTTTATTTAATTACTATTTACCCATATCATATTTATTAAAAAAAATTAAGGATCTTTAAGTGTTGAATAAGCAATTCGAGAATTTTTATTACATTATGAGAAAAAAGTCATCTATTGGGAGAAGTTTAAAAGCCTTGTTGGCAGTATCTTTTTTTTTGTATGTGTTTTGTTTATTTCATTATTGTTGATGTAGTTATTGATGTTGTTGGTAGGGTTAGCATTGTTGGAACTTGTGGTGTTGTTGATGGTTTTGGCACAAAGGATGTTGCTTCTTTGTTGTTGATAATGTTGTTGGAACAAATGTTGTTTCTTTTTTATTGATGTTTATGTTGTTGTTGATGTAGCAACAGATGGAGAAACTGTTGGAACAAATAAAACCACTAGAAAGGTTGGTTTGATGTATTCCATCAGACTCCACATTTGTTGCAACAGACTCCATATCTGTTGCAACAGAATCCATGTCTGTTGTAATAGACTCTACATCTGGTGCAACAGATGGATAATGATTTTTTTGTGACCTTAATTTTTTCCTCTTCTTTGTAGATATAAGGAACTGACAGTTGATCAACTTTTGACGGACTATCTCAAGAGGCTACAGTAAAGATGGGATCGGAGGAATAAGCTGCTTATAGATGGAACTACTTTATATATGAGAGGTATGTATTACTGATAATGTTATCGTGGAAACACACATAGAGTGCACTAATTTTGTGAATAATGTTTTTACTGATTAGCCATAGATTGTTCAAACAAGAAGTCTGTGATTTTACAGTTAAGTTTGGTAGGTCCGAACTGATAAGGTTGAGGGACCATGAATATGGTTCTGATAGCCTGTTACGATTTAATGTCGGTTGTTGCTCATGTTTATTTGTCAAGCATTGTGAAGGGATCTAATTTTTGTGTCATTGTAAAGAGATTTAATAGCGATTGGATTAACTTTTAGGATGCATTGGACCCTTAGAGGGCCTTCGAAGCTTAGCACTACATCTAATAAGAACGAAAAACCAATATATTTATTGCCCTGGCCAAAATTTATATGGCTGGGTTGCTCGCTCGGGGTGATGATTTTATGCCAGAATGTGCAGTAGGAGAATGCTTTTGAAGAAAAATGGGTGGTTGGTGGAAGACTATATCATCTGAGAGCTAATTGAAGAAGAGACATAGGGTAGAAAGTAACTTCTAACGAATCTGGCTGGTGGAATTATCTTAACAGATGGGAGATCTAAATCAAGTACAAATATGAAAGTGTATCCGGTAATGTAATTTCATCAGTTGTATCTCTGAAAGAAAAATAATGTAGATGGACACTTTGCTAGGGAGATGTGTGGTTATCACCTAGATAGAAAATAGGAGAAGACCAACAAAGAAGCCTCATGGGCATCAAGGGTAGAAATGATGTCCAACAAGTCTAGAAAACTTATGCCAATAGCAACTGCAGTTAAAATAAGGAATCTATGAAAAGGCGACAAATTTCTGAATTTTAAATTTCATCCCATTCCTTCTTGTTTGTGTTTTCGATCAGGTCCACTGTCGTTGACCTGATCGGAACCATAAATGAGATTGAAACACAAATAGAGTATCATTACTTCCTTAGCAATATGGTTATAATTGATTGTGTTTTCTTGCCTTGATATGCTTTCAACATTCCTTGGAGAAAATCAGATGCTTGGTGTAGTATGTGAATCCCGGTAATTTTCAAGCTTGCCTCTAGCTTGTTAATTCTATATTCAAGTTGGTCGTTGCCCTCTTCAAAGTTGGTAAGGAGTTCCTCGTCTTTTGTGAGCTCGATTACGAACACTACCTTCAAAGTTGTGGCATTCTAGAAGCCCTTCAGAACACTTTCTTCAGAAGCTTTAAAGGATACATGGAGGGTCTCTGTGTTTGTTTTAGGTCAAAATATGTTGATGCACGTTGAAGATGTGGTCCCAAAAGTTGAACGACACACTTTTATCTAGCGTTGCTCCATGCATCTTGCTCAGCCAATTTGATAAATTAGTAAGCATGGAGTTACGTAACGTGTGATCTAAACTGGCTCTACCAAGCCTATCAAACGTTACGTAAATCTAAGCTCATTACTCTATCAAAAAAATATGACCGAGTTAGTGCATAAATCGAACGAGCTCAATCTCTCAGCCTTTCTGCTGATTACTCTTCTCCATTATAGATGACAAGATATCTGCTATGCAAAAGTCTACACTGTCACCAGACATGTTCCCAGGCAATCATATCTGGCGATGGTGTAGACTTTTGCATAGCAGATATCTTGTCATCTATATTGGAGACGAGTGATCAGCAAAAAGGCTGACAGATTGGGCTTTTTTTCTATGTGCACTAACTCAGGCATATTGTTTTGATAGGGTAATAATCTTGGAGTTACGTAACGTTTGATAGGCTTGGTAGAGCCGGTTTAAATCACATGCTACGTAACTTCATACTTACTAATTTATCAAATTGGTTGAGCAAGATGCATGGAGCAAGGCTAGATAAAAGTGTGTTGTTCAACTTTTGGGACCACATCTTCAATGTGCATCAACACATTTTGACCTAAAATAAACACAGCGACCCTCCATGTATCCTTTAAATCTTCTGAAGAGAAAGTATTCTGAAGGGTTTCTAGAATGCCACAACTTTGAAGGTAGTGTTCCTGATCGAGCTCACAAGAGACGAAGAACTCCTTACCAACTTCGAAGACGATAACGACCAGCTTGAATACAGAATCAACAAGTTGAAGGTGAGCTTGAAAATTATCAGGATTCACATACTACAGCAAGCATCTGATCTTCTCCAAGGAATGTTGAAAGCATGTCAAGGCAAGAAAACACAATTAATTATAACCATATTGCTAAGGAAGCAATAATACTCTATTTGCCTTTCAATCTCATTTGTGGTTCCGATCAGGTCAACGGCAGTGGACCTGATCGGAAACACAAACAAGAAGATGGGATGAAATTTAAAATTCAGAAATTTCTGCCTTCATTTAGTTTCCTTATTTTCACTGCAGTTGTTGTTGGCATAAGTTTTCTAGACTTGCTGAACGTCATTTCTACCCTCGATGCCCGTGAGGCTGCTTTGTTAGTCTTCTCCCATTTTCTACCTAGGTGATAATCCTAACCATGCAGCTCCCTAGCAAAATGTCCATCTGCATTGTTTTTCTTTCAGACACACAACAGACGAAATTACATTATCGGATACACTTTCATACTTGCACTTGATTCAGATTTCACATCTATTAAGATAATTCCATCGACCAGATTCATTAGAAGTTACTTTCTACCCTGTGTCTCTTCTTTAATTAGCTCTTAGATGATATAGTCCTTCATCAGCAACCCATTTTCTCTCAAAAGGATTCTCCTACCGCACCTTCTGGCATATAATCATCAACCCGAGCGAGTAACCCAACCATATAAATTTTAGCCAGGGCAATAACTATATTGGTTTTCCATTCTTGTTTGATGCAGTGCGAGGCTTCGAGGGCCCTCTAAGGGTCCAATGCACACTTAAAGTTAAGTCCAATCGCTATTGGTTCTCTACAGTGACGACAAATATTGATCCCTTCTCAAAACTTGACATGCATAAACACGAGCACCAACCGTCAGTAATTCGTAACAGGGTATCTGCACCATCTTCATGAGGTCCTCGGCCTTATCAATTTCGAACCCATCAAACTTAACGGTACAATGTAGGATCTTGTTTGAATGATCAATGCCTAATCGGTTAAAAACTGCATTCACAAAAATATTGTACTTTGTGTGTGTTGTCCCGGTAATTTTATCAGTAATACATACTTAACTCCCACATATATGATAGTGGATCCATCTGCACGCACCTTATTTTTCCTAGCCCATATATGACTTAAATTGAATAAATAGATGACTAGCTTGTTGCAACAAATGACACATTTGTTTATATTGTCAATCAATTGGAGACATCTGTTACGACAGTGATCAACCTGTTGCAGAAATCAAACAGATATATACATCTGTTAAGAAAAGATTGCCAGTATGTTGTAAGTTATCTAACAGAAAGAATATATTTTGTAACAGATTACCCATCTGTTAGATTTATTTTAAAGCAATTTTCTTTTCTTTACAAATATGGATGATCCAGATTCGTACAAGAATATTCATAGCGCGTCCTTGCTTGAACTTCAAAGGCAGTTTGATTGATGAACTCCAGAGAGATATTTGACTGACTTCGGAGCAAGGCTGCCAGATGAATGAAAGATGTCTGATTGACAATAATAATAATAATAGTAGTAGTAATAATAATTAGATAATATTTTTTATTTTAGCGATTATTTTCCTCCTTTTGTATATCAAATCTACCCAAGGGATTCAAAAATCTGTGAACATTCATTTTATTTTGTTGTCGACTTTGAATTTTTAACTCTCATTTAGTATTTAATAATAATCATTATGTTTATTCCTTGTTCTCAACATGTCGACGGTTGGTGGTAGGGATTGAGCAGCAATTTGTGTCAACAATTAGAGGTTAATCTGCTACGACAGATCGATCATATGTTACACCTGGCGGTTATTAATAAAAAAGGGCTATTGTTGTTATTGAGAGGGTGAAAAGAAAGACATGACTCGAAGTTCCGATTATTCAATATGAAAAATATTTCGTAAATAAATAATAAGGAAATAAATAATAAACACAATTTATAACCACAATTTTAATAACTGATCTTGACTTTTCACCATTTTTTTAAATTATTTATTATATAATAAAATGATTATTATTTTATTAAGGAATTTGAAAGTTTTTTTTTTATTTATAAAATTAAAAAGTAAGCAAATTTGGATTAATGATATGATGATTAGTTATTTTTTTTTTTAAAAAAAGTAGATTATATGTTGCAACAATTAAATTATCTGATGCAACAGGTTCACTATGGTTGAGACAGATGATATATCTGTTCTCACAGATGATTTATCTGATGCAACCGATATCGAGTCACAACTCAATAAAAGCAGTTTTTGGAAAGAACTAATTAATAATAATAATCTGAAAAGTCATGACTTATCACAATATTTCTTAATTTAATTAATTAATTACTTTTCACATTAATAAAAATGTAATTAATAAATGGATGTGAACAATTTGATTATATGTTGCAATAGATATGTTATCTAATGCAACATATTTTATATTTGTTGCAACAGATAATATATCTGTTATCACAGATATATTATCTGATGCAACAGATATAGAATCTATTGCCACAACTCAATAAAAACGATTCTTCAAAAGACTAATTAATAATAATAATCTGAAAAGTCATGACTTATATCACAATATTTATTTTCTTAATTTAATCAAAAACTTAATTAATATATGGAGGTGAATAGTCGCGCATTTTTGCCTCTTATTCAAATTCAATCCTTTATAAATAGGTCCTCCTTACTCAATCGTTCATTCAAATACACACTCTATTTATTTATTGCATCTCGTCTTTCATATTACGCTCTAGAGATAAGATTATGGCTGACCCAGTGTAGGACGTTGCTTTTCTGCAAGACGTCGTGAATGAACTTCGGAATCAAGTTTGTGATCTGCAATGGAAATTGGGAGGAGTTAGATCAAGAATGCTCCGCAAGATACACAGGCTGAGGAGGGCCTTGTTGCTACTTCCGGTTGAAGATTGGTCGGCTGGCAATGATGATGCTGATAATAATAATAATTAGACTATTATTTTTCTTTTAGTCTATTATATGTATTTTTATTTATTTAATAAATAAATTATGTTTGATCTTTGATGTTTTAATCCATATTTAATTTTCATTCTATCTATTATCTTCTCAACAAACATTTTGACGATTCGACGTAAAAAGGAATAATTTAGAATCCAGTAACAATAGCAAGATTTATCTGTTGGGTTTGTGGCAGGGGTTAATTTGTGTTGTTTCAAACAGATTAATCATTCGTTGCAATAGATAATTAGTCTGATGCAACAGATAAACATTCTGATGCAACAGATAATTAGTCTGGTGCAACAGATAAACATCCTGATACAACAGATAATACATCTGATGCAACAGATAATACGATGATGCAACAGATAAATAGTCTGATGTAACAAATTACTCATCTGATGCACCAGATGATTGATCTGTTTAAATTATGGGCACTTGTGTTGGATTCATAATCGGGGTTCCATCCATTGTTGGAAAAACAGAAGTGTACCCAGATGACAAATACGAATAAAAATCATAATTTTACTTACCAAAGTAACCTATAAAGTAATGCCAAAGTGGAAAGTGATGTAGTAAACAAAATTTGACCTAAGAAATTGGTCAGATCGCAATAGTAACGTTGTACCAACAAAAACAACAACAACAAATGGTCGACAAGAAGAAGATGAAGCAGAAGATGATGAATAAAGCAGCAGAAACATAAACAATTAACAACAAAAATCGCTAAGAGAGAGAAAACAACAATGGATGAGAAGAGAGAGAAAGACACATTTTTTCCCTCCGTTTCCTGTTATTTTAGGTATACGTTGGGATCAAAATATAAATTTAAAAACTTGTGGGTTATTTTAAAACTTTTTCAACTTTCTTAATACATAATAAAATAATTGTCACGTCCGACTAATAATTAAAACTTGTGTCACCTACACCTCATTTTAAAACTCTTTTGTCACGTGTGGCCCAAACCCCCTAGTTTCTAGTCGTGGAACGTGAAATTGAAAACAGGTTTGGGAGTAGAATCTGAATCCAAAACAAATTCATACCATACCATTAATTAGCAAAGTTTTGCACATTACAATTCTATCCAACATGAAATTATGTTCTAAAAGAAGAAAAGATAAATTTTTTCTTAAACTTGTCTTCTAAACTCACTTTAACACTTTAATCTTACGAACATTTATATACCCCATAATCTTATTCTTAGTGAATTAACTATAAGCTTAAATGTACATAGCCAATTTCATTTTTGGTGGTGTAATTCATGTGCACCACATCAGCGCCACATAAGAATTCTATTTTCTTTCTTTTTTATTCTAAAGTTTCTTTTATTAATCACATTTCCACATTAATTAATACCTAATTAGTTATTAAAATCGCATACCAAATATATAATCTTTCCAACACCAAAATCAACGGTGAAGTTCGTTGGAAATATCAAATTTCATTGCACCTTCACAATTGAAATTTCTTTTTTAATATATTCACGCTTTTACAATAGTACTAGTCTCTATGTCACATTTCTCACACGTGTAATCCCTGCAATTATTATAAAGATTTTTTATTTTTTACGCAAAAGATTATGGGTATGTTTGAAATGAAAAAAACTTGAAAATTAAGTGATTTTCTTACTTATCTTCTAGTGTTTGATTAGTAAGAATAAAAAAATTATCAAGAGTATTTAGGCATTATTAGGCAAATATTATGATTTCGGACTCGACTCTTGTAACCAACTACCGACTCCCTCTGTCCAATAATACTTGTTCATTATTGACTTGACACACAGGTTAAGAAATAATAAATGATAAATATAACTTTACTGTACCATCCTTTGAATATAATCAATTTATTATTTTGAAAAATGTATTGGATAATGAGTAATACTTAATAACAATGGTAAAATGAACAAAAATAAATAAATTACTTATTAATTTTTTAAATTGAACAAGTATTATTAAAAAATTATTTTTAATATAATGGACAAGAATTATTGGTTTGAGGGAGTAGTAACTCAATTTCATTTTGTTATTTATGAGGTGATTTTAATTTAAAATGCTCTCTCCCCTTCTCTCTCACTCACTCTCACTCTTATTGTGTGGGTCTAGTCAAATTCCTTTACATAAATTAATACGAAAGAAATAATGTTGATTTAACTAAAGAGGGTGAATAACAAACAAACTGAATTAGTTCAATTATATCCCGTGTATTTAAGATGAAATATACAAAGAAGATACATATTTATTATGAAATAATTATTATAGTTCTAAATCCTATAAGGAATACAGTATTTACACACTGAAATAGTTCAATCATATCCAGTGTATTTAAGAATATATAAAGAAAATACATATTTTTTTATATGAAATAATTATTATAGGTCTAAAACGTATAAGGAATGCAGTATTTTGTAAGTGTAATGAATGTAATATAAATCTAGTGTTACTGGAAATAGTAAAAATAGTAAAAATATCATTGAAAATGATAAAGATGATGTCAAAAAAGCAAAACGACATCACGAGGTTGGCATTTTCTCCTAAAGAAAACCACCTTGAAAGGTTAACTTTGCTTCTGATCTCTTGCTGTCCTTTGACAATTGATCCAGCCTTTTGCAATATATGATTGAGGTCGATATTTAGGTAAATTTTTAACAAAAAATGATTTTTTCAAAAAAGACCGACAAGCAATAATGAAAATTTTGAGTCATATAGCTAACAAGAAGGTTATAAATGATACACCTTTTAACAAAGAATAAAGTTACTCTATATCAAATACATCAAGAGTATATATTAACATTTATGTTATAAAATAATAAAGAACATTTAGAGTAGAGAGAATAGAGAGAGTAATTCTTATTTCTTCTCTTGAGAGAGATCATAAGATTGTCAATACAATGAACAAAAACCCTCTATTTATAGAGGAAATTTACTCCTAATTTGAGTAAAAAACGGATGCTTCAAATCCTAATAGATATCAAAGTAGATCTTAATAGGCATTCACTATAATGTAAATACATTTATAACACTCCCCCTTGAATGTCTAGATAGATAATAAGGCTCGTTAAAACCTTACTAGAAAAAATCCAGTGGAAAAAAAATCTAGTGAAGGAAAAAGAGTACACATCTCTAACAATATGCATATAGGCTGGCTCATTAAAAACCTTACAAGGAAAATCCGGTGGGACAAAACCTTGAAAGGAAAAAAGAGTACAACGCGTATTTGCTCCCCCTAATGAGAACATTCTTGAAATATTGCATCCCTATCTTGTGCAACATCTTCTTGAAAGTTGCAATTGAAGAAGATTTGGTGAATAAGTCAGTCACATTGTTAGTTGAACGAATCTGTTGCACGTTAATATCATCATTCTTTTGTAGCTCATGTACATAGAAAAGTTTTGGCAAAATGTGCTTCGTTCTATCTCCATTTATGAATCCTCCCTTAAGATGTGTTATGTATGCTGAATTATCTCTGTATAAAATTGTGGGTAGATTGTCATATTTCACACCACATTTTTCTCGAATGAGATGTATCATGGACCTTAACCATACACATTCTCGACTTGCTTCATGAATAGCTATTATCTCAGCATGATTCGATGAAGTGACTACGATAGACTGCTTTGTATATCTCCAAGATATGGCAGTACCACCACATATGAACACATAGCCTATTTGAGATCGAGCTTTATGCGGCTCAGATAAGTACCCAACATCAGCATGACCAATAAGATCGGAACTGCAATCTTTAGAATAAAACAAGCTCATGTGTTTTATCCCATTTTGATGTCTCATAGTAGAAGCAGAAATATACCTTGCTAACAAATTGACTGAAAAGACTATAGGCCTTGTAGTATTTGTAAGGTACATGAGTGAATCAATTGCACTAAGATATGATACTTCATAACCAATTCAATTCGATATATTTCGAATTTCAGCAAATAATCTATTGCTTTGAAAACTCTTCAAGAGTTCCAATGATGTTCAAGCAATAAGCTTATACAATATGAGGATTATAAATAAGTTTCCCAGAAACTTTTATATGCTTCAAGCAATTTGAATCCTTAAAAGTTTTCACATAAGTTTTGTCAAGTGACAATATTCAACATTTCATGAGTGACATCTTCAAGTGTCTGGACTGCAAATCAAATAAGTTTTACGCTTACCAAAATGCATCATTTCATGTCACTTGATAAATGTTTCTACGTCAACATGCTTAAATAAACGTAGAATTCAGATCCTCGTAATCTTTCATAATATTGCGCCAATATTGTGTCAAAGATATTGATGATATATTATTTCGTATCGGTTCACAATGCGACATAACATTTTGAGATCTCACCACTTCATTATTTTTAGGTACATAAACCTCTCATAAGGTTTCATGAAGTGTTATCTCATAGGCTCTTCAAGCGCATATTACCTTCTTATTATGATTATTTGCTTCTTATTTTATGCAAGTACTATTCCATTTGGAACTGCTTGGTCTATCACGCTCTACGCATGCATAGACTTTGTCCTTTAGAGACATAAAATAGGAGCACTTGCAGCTTAAATATGAGATGCGTTCGACATTTGGCTTGAATTATCTTTTGAATGAGGATCTGATGATAATTCCTAACATACTTCATAGTTGCTTATAATCTTCCCTTATGCTAGGAAAGCTAACATACATCCTTCATCTTCTTTGATGGATCCATCTTTGTGCATCATGGTACATTCATTAATCGTATACCGCACATCAAAACTATTAGATGGAATAGTTAGTTCATGACCTTGAACCAATTGAGGGGAAGAAATAATCATAATTTATTGGTCTAATGCATACAAGTGTTATTGTATGCAACATATCATATTTCAGATCAACACATGAAGCTTTGTTCTCATTAGCGATGGTTTAGCTATTTATCGAAGGCATTCAATGCCAAACCATCATCATCAAGAAAACTTTCTTGATTGCACAATCTGAAAATTATGTTCTTAACTCAATTTTGTTGAGCAAACAACTTTATGAATGTCAAACTGCAGGTTGACAATGAATGTACATGTGATCATCTTAATGCATCTTTTCAACATATCACATGATAGGTGAACGAGCCCCTATTCATCTTTTATTCTTTCCAGGTTTTGAGGAATCCGATCCCAAAATTAGTTGGTCCAACCAACTTACCATGAGAACAAGCAACATTAAACTTCATGAAGAATTTTCTAATTTTTCAATATATGTTCAATACTTAGTATGCACATCTTCAGGATATCACAATCATTCATGTCAACTTATGAACTTTTAATCTAGTAAACTCCAAGTTCACCATGATATGTGTTTGTGCTTTAGTAAATTTCAGATTTACTATTATATGAATAAATTTCAGATTTACTACTTCAGAAGTAGATTTCAAAATTATTCAACCTCTTTCGGAGGTGAGTTGTGATACAATCACAATCAAGTGCACGTTTGCATTAATAAGTTTCTCATTCCCCAAGAATTGAATATAATCGTGCCTTAAGCCTATCAAATTATGATAACTTATAACCTCTTTCAAAATTTTGCTACCTCAGAAGCAAATCGAGGCATACATATGATATAGAAAATTCTTCTCTAGTATATTTTATAATCATATAAGCGTGTGAAAATATCGTTACTTTTGATGATCATTATCATATTGTCCCTCCACGCGTATATTCGTGCATTTAATCACTTGTCTTCTTTTAGACATATTATACACTGCTACTAAATACACCTCAAGAATGAAGTAAGTTGTCATATTTCAGACTTATTATATACTGCAACCACATTCACTTTATGGAATGAAGCATATTTAATGGGTTGAATTTCATGACTTTTCATTAAACACCCATTATTTTGCCCTAGCCATCATAATATCATCAATATGGTGTATTGAGATTCAAACTCAACATCTTATCCATATAAAAACGTCTTATGCATGAATCGATAGGACTTGAACCCAACATATTATCATCCTTTTTGATAAAATTATTTTTGGGGAATAAATTTAAAATATAAATGGTTCCAAACCAATTATTTTCCTCAAATTCAATAATAATTATATTAATAGTAGCAAAAGAAAGATAACATAAAGAATTACTAACCTTGAAATCCTTCAGATTTATAATCTCAACTTGTTTGGCAGAGTCTCGTACTGATAACGTGTTATAAAATAACAAAGAACAAGAAGAAGAGTAGAGAAAATAGAGAGAGGTGATTCTTATTTATTTTCTTGAGAGAGATCATAAGATTGTCAATACAATGAACAAAACCCTTCTATTTATAGGAAAAATTTACTCATAGTCTGAGTAAAAGACGGATACTTCAAATCCTAATAAATATCAAAGTAGATCTTGATAGGCATTCACTATAATTAAATACATTTATAACAATCTTTTTTTTGTTTGAGCATGAAAAACGTAATTTTTTAAAGTTGAAAATAGAATTGGAATTAAAATTGGAGTTGGAGTTGTGTTTGACTATGAATATAAATTAAAGTTATTTTTAAAATTTTGTGAGAGAAGTAGGAGTGAAAAAAGTGAAAATAAGTTTTTCTTGTTTTCACTTTTTCAAAATATAATTCCAAATTATATTTAAAAATTTCATGGTCAAACATTATAATTTTTATTTTTTTCACTAAAATAAAATAATTTTATGAAAAAAAATAAAAAAGTACTCATGGTCAAACGGTTAGTATTTTTTTTAAAATTTTTTTTGGTAAGGTCAAACAGCTAGTTAATAGTATTACAAATATCACATTTTAGGCAAACTGAAGTGTGATATCATTTCTATAAGACCCCCAAATTTCAAAAGAAGAAGAAAAGGTTCATGTAATAAGGCATAGTGTATAACATAAATGCAATCAAAGTAGTCATAAACTTAATCTCATTCCGAAAATACCCCCAGGTTCAACACATATATATGCTTGGATCGAACTAGGGTTTCTCTCACTCTTTCTCCGTTTACCCCCTTCCCCTGCAGCTGCAACAAAGCGCCATGGTAACTATTTCCTTTCCATTTTCCATGAATATTATTGCTTTTTAACATTTGTGTATTTTGTCTCTAATGTACTTTTTAGTTTTGATAACCGTGGTGTTCCATTCAGTTTACAAGTACCTCAACTAATTATCCCTGCTACCCTTTGTAATGTAATGTACGTTTGCTGTTGGATTTTCTTTACAGGCTTCAGAGAATAAATTGAACAATCCAATGAGGGATATCAAAGTCCAGAAACTTGTTCTCAACATTTCCGTTGGTGAAAGTGGAGATCGTCTCACCAGAGCTGCTAAGGTGACTTATAATTTTGTCTTTTAAATACGGATTGTTTTACTAATATTAGAATGGAATGGACCTGGATACAGTTGAATGGATGTACATGTTTATATACATTATTTGGATTAGTTTGGGATCGAGGCTTTTAACAATTTTTCGAAAAAAAATAAAATAACAATACCCAGTATAGTCCCACAAAGTGGAGTCTTGGGAGGATAGAATGTGCCTGTACTTTAACCCGTGTACAGAGGCGGATCCAGGATCCGAACTTTCCGGGTGCCAAGTAAACTTAACAATGGATGCGGAGAGAGGTGGCCGGTGAGGCTGAGGCTGAGGCCGTGACCTTTGTCGGCGATGCCAAAACCTCCGGCGGTAGCAGCAACAAAGACCAAAAGGCAGAGAGCTATGATGATTTGGGAATTGGGATTTCATTTGAGAGAAATGATTTATTTTTTTTATTTTGAGGAGAGAGAATAAAATTATGCACTTTTTAATACAAATATTAACTATTAATATTTGAAAAATAAAAGAAAAATTCAATATAATTACTATTAATACACATATAAAAAAGAAGTTGCCAACTAGTAGTAGTTATTTGTGGCTTCACTTCAGCCTAAAATTAAGGGAAAAAGTAAGGTTGCCAGCAAAGGTCGAACCCACAACCTAGGGGGAGCTAATGTGACACTTTGCCACTCGAACCAAATAGCACTTCAATCTTGTGGGCGGCATGTTAATTATTTGACTATATCCGTGTATATATATAGAGAGAGCTTCCATCGAAATTTACGGGTGGTGTGGCACCCTCAACTCTCTTAATAGATCCGCCCCTACCAGTGTACCTTAGAGGTAGAGAGACTGTTTCCAATAAAAAATATTTTACTTGTATTATAATGAAATGAACGTCAATAGAGTTGAATGATACACATGTTTTATACAATGGATTTGAATTAGTTTAGGATTGCGGTAAAGCTTTTTTGTGAAAATTACAAATGATTTTAATAGTGAAACATGTAACATAACCATTATAGTCCCATAAAATGGAGTCTGGAGAGTATGGAGTGTGTTCAGACAGAGTGTTTCCAATACGAATTATTTTACTAATATTAGAATGAAATGAACCTTTATTTATGTTTTATGTAAAGGATTTGGATTGGTTTTGGTCGAGGCTTTTATTTTACTAGTATTAGAATGAAATGGACCTTCCCGTAGAGGTAGAGAGTGTTTGCGATATAAATTATTTTACTAGTATTAGAATGAAATGGACCTGAATAGAGCTGGACGGATATACATGTTTTGTATAAAGTATTTGGATTAGTTTGGGATCGAGGCTTTTAACAAATTTCGTAAAAAACACAATTGATTTTACCAGTATAGTCCCTAGTCCCCCAAGTGGAATCTGGGGAGGATAGAGTGTACACGGGTCTTACTCCTAACTTAGAGGTAGAGAGTTGGTTTGCGATACAAATTATTTTACTTAGTATTAGAATGAAATGAACCCAGATAGAGCTAAATGGATACAACAACAACATACCCAATATATTCCCACATAGAGTGGGGTCTGGGGATGATAGAATTAGAATGTATGCAGTCCATACCTCTGCCTCAATGAGGTAAGGTAGAGAGGTAGTTTCCGATAGACCTCGGCTCGAGACCAAACAACGTAGGATTAGTTTGGATACACATGTTTTATATAAATTATTTCGTTTAGTTTGGGATCGAGGCTTATAAAAAATTTTCATAGAAAATATCAATGATTTTACTAGTGCAACCGTAACATTCCCTGTATAATCCCACTCAAAGTGGAGTCTGGAGAGGATAGAGTTTATGCATACCTTGTTTCGGTACAAATTATTTTACTAGTATTAGAATGAAATGGACCCGAATAGAGCTGAATGGATACACATTTTTGCATAATGGATTTGGATTGGTTGGGGATCAAGGCGTAGATGGTTGATTGAATGTACTTTTGGTACTTGTAGGTCCTGGAGCAACTTAGTGGCCAAAGCCCTGTTTTCTCTAAAGGTGCGATTTTCAATCTCATCTGCACTTTGTTTACCTTTATCTGATTGTGCATGTTATGGCTGTTTTTCAATTTCTCAGGCACATTTTATCGAACACCGATGTTTGAGCTATATGTCTGTCAAAGAATGAATATTTTCTTATATATGAAGGAATCTTGCAAATGGTTTTTGAGCTGTTTGATATGTGTTGATTAGTTAATGTTGTTGCTTAACTGGTGATCTGTTGAAGTTTGGGTTTAATTTGTAAATCAGTTACTGTAGGAATGTGAGGTTTGTAAGGTTTTAATCCCGCCGTTTCGTCTCTACATGTATTGTTCAAATTCTCTTATTATGACAAGCTAAAGTGTTAAGAACTAGCAAAAACGACACTTTCTAATTAACTTGGATTCATTTTTCTTAAAGTGGTTATGCACGTATTAGTGCTCTTAGACTATTAGTTGGTGGTACAATTTGAAGTAATTGGAACTTGCTAACTTGGCGTCTCTTATGATCAAGTATAGTGTTCCTCATTTGCATTATCACACATTAAAGAAAGACGCATGGTTTACTATGATGAGCTTATATTAGTATTGTGACGAACTAAGGGGTTAAGCAACTAGCAAATACAAGAAAAGACAGTTTCTAATTAATGTGGAGTTGGTATGCACTTATTAGTGCTCTTAGTTGGTCAAGATCATGTAGCAATTTGATATAATTTGAACTTGTTTACTTGATATCACAAGTTATGCATGTTGTTCCTCATTTGTATTACATTGATATGGGTACTCCATACTCAGTTTTAGTGCAATTCTCCATGATATGTATTATTTGGTGTTTATCTATAAGACTAAACATTATAAATTTTTGCGCTGGTTGCTGTTTCATGTTTTCATGTGTGCTTTCTTTATTCCCATTAACAGCAAGGTATACTGTGCGGTCCTTCGGAATCAGACGTAATGAAAAGATTGCCTGCTACGTCACTGTCAGAGGGGAAAAAGCTATGCAGCTCCTTGAGAGTGGATTGAAGGTCAAGGAGTATGAGTTGTTGAGAAGGAACTTCAGCGAAACTGGCTGCTTTGGATTTGGTATTCAAGAGCACATTGATCTTGGAATTAAGTAAGCATATTGAGATCTGGCTGTAATTCATTATCAGCCGGCTGTGTTAATTTTGTTGAAATTTTGTGCCCTTAAATTCATTGACATACTATGCCTTGTGTTAAAGGTATGACCCTTCAACTGGTATCTATGGTATGGATTTCTATGTTGTCCTGGAGCGCCCAGGATACCGTGTTGCCAGACGTCGTAGGTGCAAGTCTCGTGTTGGGATCCAACACAGGGTCACAAAGGAAGACGCAATGAAGTGGTTCCAGGTCAAATATGAAGGTGTTATCCTTAACAAGTCCTCAAACATTCAGTAAGCTGAGAGCCGACTGCTGGATCAGTTTATCTGGTAGCAAGTTTAATGTTTATGCATTTTGTAGACCAACATCTAATTACTCCTAGAGTTGAATAGTTTTCCAGAGGTGCTGTTACTTGGCATAGTATGCTGTTTTCATTTTGGTTTATGAGATGAATTCAATCTATATATCCTTTTTGTGTTAATTTTTTCTTGCAATTTTTCCCCTCATGGTGACGTGCTTGTCTAATTTTAAATTTAACAGTTCAATGCAGCAAGTGCTTCAGACAGTGACAATGGAGGGTGGGTATACAACCTGTTTCTCCCTTTTTTGGCGAAAGGGAGACTTTCATTTCTCGAATCTGTGCCTATTGTAATGGCTGAACTATATTTTACTTATTGGTGCATTACGAGATGCGATTAGAGATGTTTCTGGGATTCTGAAATTTCATGTGTTTTGTATGCCAGAATTATCATCTTGATTCTTGAGAGGTTGAAAGTTGTTTTTAGTCACTTTTCCAAATCTCATGTCTGGGTTTGTCCCCAAGTTATATGCGGTGCTCTTTAGCTAGGGGTGGTAACTGGTAAATTAACCCATGAAAATATGACCTGTTCAACCTGTAACATAGTCCATTAAGCCTTTCATCTAATTTGTTGGATGAATAATGATCGCAAGTTGTAACGCTGGAACTGCAGCAGTGACGTGCATGGAAAATTTTCCTTTACAAAGGACCGGTCATCCTGTGACAATTAGCCGTTTAATATCCTACCACGGGACTTGAACACCTACTGGCCATGGTCACTGATTCCATGGTAGTAAATAGGGGTGTTCACGGATTGATTTGGGTCGGTTATTGGTCAAAATTATAATCAAATCAACTTAGTCGATTTTTAAATTTCTAAAACCAACACAAAAAAATAACCGTCGGTTTGGTTGTTGTTGGTTTAGTTCGGTTCGGTTTATAACTTTAGTTAATGATAAAAGTTGAAATTTTTCTTAAAAAAATTCAATCCAACATATGAGATATCAGTTGAGTGTTGTTCCTCAACCCGAAAACTAAGTTGTCAATTTGGTGTTATACTTAGGCAAAGTCATGAGCAATACCATATGAACGCTTCTACAAAAGTATTTAAAAACTACATATAAGAGAATGATATGATAAACCCCTCAAAAGGTAAACACATAATTTTTTTGCTTAATAGGGACCAAAAAGAAAGTTCAAAACTAGTCTTATAAAATCCCATAGACGACAAGATAATTTTACAATTAGTATCATTTGTCATTCGAAGTGCGAAAATCATATAGAATCTTATAACGTGCCATCAACTAGATGGAGACATATGACTAAAAGTGCTATGACTAAAGTTAAATTCATGATTAAAATTTAAAATATAAAAAATATTTATATTTTATTTATGAATAATATATAAATAATTTATATATGCATATGTATGTGTGTGTATACATACATATATATATACATACATATATATATATATATATATATATATATATATATATAATTTTTATCGGTTCGATTTGGTTATTTTGTTGGTTATTTTAGAGTAAAATCAAAACCAAACCAAATAAATATCGATTTTAAAAATTTAAAATCAAATCTAACCAAATATTAATTTTTTTAATCGATTTGATTTGGTTCGTAGTTTGGTTTGATTTTTAACCAAACCATGAACACCTTAAGTACTTAATAAGGTTTTCAGATCAGGAAAACAGGGAAAGTAAATAAGGTTGACTTATGAACCAAACAAAAACTGAGCCTAGCAACAAGATTTGGACATTTCTCATGTCGCGGTTCTCTTCAATCTGTTCCAGGGTTTGGTTAGTGAAACATCTCAGCGATTGCCTTTGTGGATCCAAACATGCTCACAAGATACAACAATAATAAAAGGCCAGTAAATACTTTAAAAGTAGTCATTTGAGCTGTTGTAATGCTACTATAGAGGCACATTTCGAATCTAGAGAAATGAATGTTCTCAACGAAACAAAAATAATTTCATATCCTTCTCTGAGTTGTATGAGCAATGATAATTATTTATAATTTCTACTATGGGTGTGTTTGGTACGAAGGAAAATGTTTTCCATGGAAAATGTTTTCTTAGAAAATAAGTTGATTTCTTACTTGTGTTTCTATGTTTGGTTGGTGGATGGAAAATATTTTTTGAAAAATATTTTAGTGTTTGATTGGTGAATGAAAAATATTTTTCAAAACATACATTCTAGTGTTTAGCTAAAGCGTAAAAATACATTTTAGAAAAATAATTTTTGATCTCAAAAAATACTTTTTTTAGGATGCGTTCGATATGAAGGAGGAAAAATATTTTTTAGAAAAATAAGTTATTTCTTATATTTGTGTGATCGTTATGCAAATTGGATAAGTATATGTTTTCTAAAAGTATTTGTATATTTTAACAAAAATAATGAGAACAAATAGAATAAAAATTGTGGGATAAGAAAAATGTTTTGAATTTATTTTAAAAAATAAATTAAAAATATTAATTTTTTTTAGAGGGGGTTTGGTAGGTGGGGGTTGGGGTTGTCAAAATAGGTGGTAATAAGGGTGAGGTAAAAAAATAATTTTGATTTTTTTAAAAATAAATTAATTTTTTGGGGGGATTGGGGGGTTAGTAGGGGGTGGGGTAGAGGAGAAAGAGTGGTGTAAGAAAAAAATTTGAAATATTTTTTTTTGAATGGGGAGTATTAGGGGTTGGGGGTCGGTGTAGGGGAGTGAGGGTGGAGTAAGGAAAAAATTAAAATTTTTTAAAAAATTAATTTTTTTAATTTTTTTTTTTTAGGGGGAGGAGGTTGGTAGGGGGTGAGTAGGAGAGGTAAGAAAAAAGTTTGGATTTTTTTTTAAAAATTAATATTTTTTTTTGGAAGGGGTAAGGGTTTGGGTTTGGGGTTTTGGGTAGTGGGATGGGGTAAAAAAATTTAAAATATTTTTTTAATAGGGGTGGTAGGAGGCGGCGTGGGGGTATGGTGGGGTGAGGGAGGGGATTGAGGGTCGGAGCAGGGATGGATAATTTTAAGAGTTGTATGAATATTTTAACTTAAGAGTGAGCTTGAAAGAGTGTTTTAGAAAATATTTTCTTTACTTTTTGAAGAGAAGTCATTTTTCTTAGAATTGAGAAAAATAAGTTAATTTGAAAAATATTTTTCAAAACTATTAATTCAATCAAACATGAGAAAATTGAAAAACATTTTTCAAAAAATATTTTCATTCGTACCAAACACACCCTATATAGTAATGCCCGTTAAGAACGACCAGGGCATTCCTGTAATTTCACATCAACATATTTTTATCTGACTTTTGATCTTTCTTCTCAATCCCTCTTGCTCTTCCTTTTCTTTTTAGAAATCAACATCTGACTACGCTTTACAACCCCAAACTTCAAACTGCGATTCACAAGTATTGTACATCTAGATTGCTCATTCTCATTGAGAGAGAATGAAATCACTCAAGTAAGGGAATAGGCAAAGTTTTGGTCAATCTCCTTTAAACGCAATTCGTATATCCACTGAAGCTTTCAGGATGAGCTCTTATCTCTTAAGAATGGTCTCCAAATGAAATATGAAACCCATGGTTTCTTAAAAATTATTAATTATTGAGTAAGATGTTTGACAAAAATTCAAAGCGAAAAGGCAGATTACATCACCAGAAATCTTTTTGCTTGGTAAGCTTTAAATCTTCTTCCATTTTATTTTATTTAGTTATTTCGTATTTTAGCATTTTCATTTCTTTTTGGAAGAATTGAACTTCAATTTATGAAAATATAAGTATATTTACCTCCTTCTGTTTCACGACTCCGTTTGAGTTGTTGTTTTCCTTTTCAGTATATGTATGTGTTTGTTAATAATATGTTTGTGTCCTGTTATCCCATGTTTGATCCGAGGTATTAGTTGTTATCCATTTTGACTTAGCTTTTTTCGTGATCTCCTGATTAACTTTAAAATAGATGCAGTTGTTGACCTTATGATCATTTGTAAATGTGGAGTTTGAACCTAATATTTGTTTCTTTAATGATACTGCATGATGCTTCTGTAATGATTCTGCACTTATGTTCTTGTAAATGATTTATTCCATATAACAGAAGAATGATACGAGCTAATGACTTGTTTCGGGATGTATGAAATCAGGTTCTAGCATTGATCAATGGCCACCAACAGTGGGAAGACGTTTATCTAAATTGATGTCTGTTCGGATACTGTGTGTCCCTGGTGTTTTGTGGGGAAAAAGAACCTTGATAAAGCTATAGCATTAACCAATGATTAGTATGATTTTGAAGTTCCATTATCATTAACTTCTGTTGATTGTGCTTCCCTTTCGATCTTTCGCTATATCTTCACTGGAAAAATTCTTTTTTGTAGATTAAGGGGCATCCATTTCTTCCCAACCCGTCTGCGCCTAAAGAAGGGGTTAACAAGAAAGATTACTACAGAAATAAGTTTGGACCTCGCTTTGAACAAATGATGTCAAGGATGTCAGAGGTTCGTATTTTCTTTTTTCCCTCTTGTTGCCCAAACAATGTGTCTTGAAAGGTTACCTCCAGTGTGAATCAACTTATTTCAACCCTTTCAAAACCATGCTGGTTTTTAAGGGACTTGGGCTGGAATATAACATGTCCGGACTTACGTAAGTCTGATTAGTCTGGTGGCTTGCCAAAAATAAGAAAGATGTGTAGTGCAAAGACTTGTGCGTTATAAAATAGTTGGTTTGTTTTGGGCATGCAGGGGAAGTAGTCTGGACAGCAGGGGCTTGACGAGCAAAATAATCTCATTGAGGAGCTTTTTCTCGGCTATTTAACACAGGGAAGGTTTATAGGTGACAGGTTAGTGCTTTCTTTTCCCGACAGAATGAGATTAGTTACTTACATGAGCATACTTCTGCTATGCAGTAGCCAAACTCAACTTTCCATATATTTTCCTTTCTATTGGATCTTTCTCCTGACTATTGTTAATGATTCACGAGCAGAAATTTTTAAGTTTCTTCCTTATATGATATCCCGTCGGCTTAATGGCCTACTGATATCTAACTGAGCTTGTTGCTTACAAGCGAATAATCTCAGGCTTTTGCTTCAGATAATATGATGGTCATGATAAATATGAATCATTAATAGTGATGCATCACTTGTTAATTATTAGTGTTTTGTGAGCATAAGCAGATGTTATACATGATAAATCTGATGACATTTGATATAAAAGGTGTCATTTAGAGTTTAAAGTGACAACTTTTGATTCTCAACTTGAAGGGAATTTCTTATAGAAGCTGCAACAAAGGTCGGTGTAGAAGGAGCAGCTAGCTTCCTTGAAGATCCCAACAATGGACTAAAGGAGGTATGTTTCGCAGCTTTTATTCAATAGTCAAGTGGACAGTCTGTTCTCTATTTTGCTTGCTCTTTTCCTTTCTCTCACAAGGTAGATTGAGGGGGTGGGGCAGGTAGCATCTGCTGGGAAGATGCTAACGACACGGTCAATTATATAGCACTTCTGCTAGACAGAAGTAATGCAGCTTAGCTTCTTGAAATTAATTATCATGGAATAACCAAATGACCCCTAAGAATCTATTTTCATTTGTCCCCAAAATTGAATGACTCCGTGCTTTTGTAAGATTCAAATTCAAGTAGAGGAAAAAAAACACTATACATTGATGTTATCAGTACTTGTGTTGGTGCATTGTCTGAAGTTAGCGCAAGGTGGCTCGGAATCCTGTCATAAAAGTTTAAGTGAGTGAGGATGGTTAGATCAACATATAATACATAAATATGTCTTTTAACTTGGCCCTAGCTGTTATCTACGCCCTGGATGTGCACAAGTAAACATATGAACTATTATTAAGTTGAACAAATATCATACGTATTAAATAGAATCCTATTAAATATATGCTTATGGGATTAAAGCCACTTGTGGGGCACATTTGGTATAGTAGTAGTATACAACAACAACAACAAAAAACCCAGTGTATTCCCACCTAGTGGGGTCTGGGGGGGGGGGGTAAGATGTACGCAGTCCATACCTCTACCTCTAAAGAAGTAGAAAGGCTGTTTCCGATAGACCCCCGGCTCAGGACAGGAGACACCACACAAATACATAGTAAAGCACAGAACAAGATTTCATAACATAAATACTGCACCCATAAGTCATAGAAAACAGAAGAGAGCACCCAGATTCGTAATAAAACATGGAGCACGGGATCATAACAAGAATAATACCCCCACCAAGTAATTCCCTACCCTAGCGACTCAAACTGGCCCTAGTCTTCTGCCCTAATTCGCGTCCTCCAGACCTTCCTATCTAGGGTCATGTCCTCGGTGAGCTGTAACTGCTCCATGTCCCGCCTAATCACCTCGCCCCAGTACTTCTTCGGCCTACCCCTACCCCGCCTAAAACCATCCAATGCTAGCCTCTCACACGTACGAACCGGGGCATCCATGCCCCTCCTCTTCACGTGTCCGAACCATCTCAATCGGACTTCCCGCATCTTGCACTCCACTGGAGTCACACCAACCTTCTCCCTGATAGTCTCATTCCGAACTCTATCCCCTCTAGTCAGCCCACACATCCAGCGCAACATCCGCATTTCCGCCACCTTCATTTTTTTGGATGTGGGAGTTCTTAACTGGCCAACACTCCGCTCCATACAACATGGCCGGGCAGACTACCACCCTGTAGAATTGGCCTTTAAGCTTGGGCGGCACCTTCTTATCACACAACACCCTCGACGCGAGCTTCCACTTCATCCAACCCGCCCCAATGCGGTGCGAGACATCCTCGTCAATCTCACCGTTACCCTGGATCACGGACCCGAGATACTTGAAACTGTCCCTCTTACATACCTCCTGTGATTCCAGCTTCACTACCACCTCATTCTCCAGCCTCACATCATTAAACTTGCATTCCAAATACTCCGTCTTGCTTCTGCTCAAAAAAAACTTGGTCGTGACAACGAAATTGTTATGTTCCAATTTAAATAGTTTTCTGTTTTAGCATTTTATTAAATACATTTCAGTTCAATTAGTTTAGTTGGAATTAGGCGGCAAAATAAGAAGCTTCTAGTAGAATTCTGTTACAACTGTTAAGTGTGCACTGTTTTCTACTGTTTCAAGAAACAATTATAACAGATTCATAACAGATTTTCCCGCCAACTTCTCAATAGAGATTCAGTGCCTATATTAGCTTGTAGTTGTGGAGATTAACGAAACTTTTTGGGAGAATTGAAAGTCAAGTAAAGTAAATTTCCTTTGTTCCTTTCTTAAAGGTGTTTGTTCAGGAATTATTCCTTAGAACACTTTTTTTTCTCTCTTTACACTTCCCCAATAAATTGGGGTTATATCATTGGTATCAGAGACAGCTCGTTCCTTTGAATTGGGACATTATGGGTGATCATAATACTCGTTTACATGAGTTGCGTAAGGAGATCGATACGTTGGAAGGTTCTATGGAGGAAATTGCAACCTCTGTTTCGAAGATGGGTGACATTGTTGATGTGAAGGTTGCAAACGCAATGACGGAAATCAAGCAATTAATCGCAGCAATGGCAGCTGGCCAAGGGCAACAACAGAATGGACCTTGTATGGGGCAGGCTGAGGGAAGGCGTAGCTCGAGAGGGGGAATACCAGTTGCTTACTCGAAATTACCATGTTGAATTCCCCAAGTTTGATGGAACTGGGTTGAAGGATTGGATTTATAAGGCAGAGCAGTTTTTTGAGGTGGATGAAACACCAACAATTTCAAGGGTTAAATTGGCCTCATGTAGATTGGAAGGGAAAGCACTGCAATGGCATCAAACATTCATGAAGAATAGGCTTACGAGGGAATGGCCAGCTTGGGTTGAGTATGTAAATTGCCTGTATGCAAGGTTTGGAACGGAACTCTTTGATGATCTGATGGGAGATTTCAAGGATCTACGACAGGATCCTCTGTACAAGACTGTTGATGAATTTGATGAACTCTTAACTAGGGTTGAACTAGCTGATGAGTATGTAGTTAGTTGCTTCATAAGAGGGTTGAAACCTGAAGTTGGTTTACCAATTAAAATGTTTGCACCTAGGTCCTTGCAGAAAGCCATCAGTTTGGCAAGGATCCAAGAACGGACCAATTTCTTGAACTACCAGACCACAAAAATCCCTAATTCTACTTCTTTTGCTCCAAAAACTTCTTTAAAACAACCAGTTTTTTCACAACCTTCTAGTTCCCACCAATTCTCCAAAGCAATTCAACCAAAAACCACTAATGTACCAAATCTAAAAGGGTCCAAACCTAAGTTTTCAAGTCCTCGGGAGATGGAAGAAAGGAGATCTAAAGGTCTTTGTTATAACTGTGATGAAAAATACAGCTTTAATCATGTTTGCAAGAACAAAAGATTTTCCATGGAGGTAGAGGAACCTTTAGAGTCTGTTGAGGAAGAAGATGAGGGTGTCATGAATAATGTGGAATTGTGTGCTATGATGGCACAAGGATTTCCTACGGATGAGGAGGGGTCTATCATGCCATGTGTGTCTGTACATGCCTTGAATGGTGTTTATGACTTCAAAACCATGAGAGTTACTTCTTCCGTGAATGGCAAGGCTGTGCAGGTTTTGATTGACACAGGAAGTACACACAACTTCCTAGTTCTCACTACAACAAAGAGGTTGGGATGTTGTTTATCCAGTATTAGACCTTTTTCTGTTTCTGTAGCCGATGGAAATAAAGTAGATTGCAGCTATGTCTGCAAGGAGTTCATTTGGAAGATGCAAGGTCTATTGTTTAAGTCTGATATGTTAATACTTCCTATAGGGGGTTGCAACATGGTTCTCGGCATTCAATTGTTGGTAACCTTGGGAGATATTGTGTGGAACTTTAGACAACTAAAAATGGAGTTTTCTGTTATGGGAAAAAAGGTGTCGCTTAGAGGTCTTTAACCTCCATCTGTGAAGGTGGTGCAGCATAGGAAAATGGAGAAACTATCGACTCAGCCAGCTGAATTGTGTATGATATCTGTGGGGGTCATGAAGGAAAGAACAATAGGTGCTGCAGCTAGTTTGTTTTCTATTGAGGTGAAGGATGAGCCATCAGACATTCCAACTGATCTACAAGAGGTGTTGAGTGGGTTTGAGGACGTGTTTTAGGTTCCACAAGGCTTACCTCCCACCAGATCACATGACCATAGGATTGTCTTGAAGGAAGGTACTCCTCCAGTCAACATCAGACCCTATAGGTACCGTGTGATACAAAAAGATGAGATTGAAAAAATAGTCGAGGAGTTGCTGTCTTCAGGTGTTATCAGACAGTACTAGCCCCTACTCTTCTCCTATTGTGACGGTGAAGAAAAAGGATGGTACATGAAGGATGTGCATGGACTATAGGGAGCTGAATAATCACACCATCAAGGATAAGTTTCCAATACCATTGATAGAAGAACTACTTGATGAGCTGCATGGTGCAAAATTTTTTTCCAAACTGGATCTCAGGTCAGGATACCATCAAATAAAAATGCATGAAGAAGGCATTTCTAAAACGGCTTTCAGAACACACCATGGTCACTATGAGTTCTTGGTCATACCATTCGGATTGACTAATGCTCCTTCCACATTTCAGAGTTTGATGAACCAGGTTTTCCACTCCTATCTCAGGAAATTCTTCCTTGTATTCTTCGATGATATTTTAATATATAGTGGGAGTTGGGATGCTCATCTACAACATTTACAAAAAGCTTTCAAGTTGTTAAGATCCCAGAAACTGTATGTGAAGAAAAGCAAGTGTGCTTTTGGTGTTAAACAAATTGACTACTTAGGACATGTCAACTCTGAACAAGATGTTGCCATGGAGGGTCAAAAGGTTTCTACTGTCAAACATTGGCCTCAACCAACCACCATCAAGGGTCTTAAAGGCTTCTTAGGCCTCACTGGTTATTACAGAAGATTCATAAAGGGATATGAGAGCATTGCTAAGGTCTTAACTGACCTCTTAAAGAAAGATAGTTTTCATTGGTCTGATGATGCTACTGCTGCTTTTGAACATCTGAAATCTGCAATTACCTCTGCCCCTATATTGGCCCTGCCTGATTTCTCTAAAACTTTTGTAGTAAAGACTGATGCCTTAGGAGTTGGTATTGGTGCTGTTCTACTGCAGGAAGGATGGCCAATAACATTTTTTAGTCAAGGGCTATCAGTAAAGAAGACAGCTTTGTCTGTATATGAAAGAGACTTACTAGCTCTGGTGACTGCTGTGCGGAAGTGGAGACCCTATTTGTTAGGCAGACATTTCACAATTAAAACTGACCATCACAGCCTTAAGTTTTTACTTGAGCAAAGGATCACAACACCTAGTCAACAAAAGTGGTTGGTCAAATTGATGGGTTATGATTATGCAATCAGTTACAAAGTTGGCAAGGAGAATGTTGTTGCTAATGATTTATCCAGGAGAGAAGATCATGTTCAATTGTGCAGTATATCAGGGGTACAAGCTCATATTCTAGATGCAGTTAAGTTCACTTGGGAGCAAGACCCTACACTATACAAACTACTGCAAGATCTGCAAAATAGTGTTAATCTCAAACCTTACTACAGATCCCATGGTGGTGTTCTGAGTAGGAAGGGTAGGATGTGGTGGGCAATAATGCTAATGTACGACAACAACTTATGCAACTTTATCATGACAGTGCAATGGGTGGTCATTCTGGGATAAATGCTACTTTGAAGAGGCTCAGACAGGAATTCTATTGGAAGAGGATGAAACAGGATGTCTATCATTTTGTTAGGGCATGTGATACCTACCAGAGATGCAAGCATGACACTACCCTTCTGGCTGGTTTGTTGCAGGCCTTGCCAATACCTGAGAAGGTGTGGCAAGATATATCTATGGACTTTATTGAGGGTCTTCCTAAAGCTGCAGGAAAGGAGGTAATTTTTGTTGTGGTGGACCGACTTAGCAAAGCTGCATACTTCATGGCCCTCAAACATCCGTATATTGCGTTGGATGTTGCTCAAGTTTTTTTTGACACCGTCTTTAGGTTGCATGGGATGCCTAAAACTATTGTGTCAGACAGGGATGTAGTCTTTACTGGCAGGTTTTGGAAGGAGTTGTTTAGTCTGCAAAAGGTTTCTCTTCTTACCTCAACAGCTTACCATCCTCAGACTGATGGACAGACTGAGGTTGTTAATAGGTGTCTTGAGTGCTACTTGAGGTGCATGACCTTTGAGAACCCCAAGCAATGGCCTCAGTGGTTACCAACCTCTTGCTGAATGGTGGTACAACACCACCTACCATACTGCAACTCATCTCACTCATTTTGAAGTGGTTTATGGACAAAAACCACCTTCCTTATTGCCATACATGCCTTTTGATTCAGCACTTGAGACCGTAGACAGAAGTTTGCAAGCCAGAGAGGCTACTCTAAGGGATTTGAAGTCTCATCTGGAGAAAGCTCAAGGTAGAATGAAGGTCCAAGCTGACAGGAGAAGAACTGATAGGACTTATGCAGTAGGTGATCAGGTTTACGTCAAGTTGCAACCTTATCGACAGATGTCTCTTAAGGACCATTCTTTTCAAAAGTTGTCTGCAAAGTTTTATGGTCCTTTCAGCATTATTGCCAAGGTGGGATCTGTTGCATATACTTTAGCTCTACCCCCTCACTTAAAAATCCATCCCACCTTCCAGATCTCTCAACTTAAGAAGAGAATTGGTGATCATATAGCTGTTGTTCAATTGCCGGAGGTTTATACTGAGTTTGGTTATGTGATTCTGGCTCCTGAGACTATTTTAGAGAGGCGAATGGTCCCAAAAAGGGATACTGCAGTGACTCAAATGTTGGTGAAATGGTTCAACGCGCCTGTGGAGGATAGCACATGGGAGGATCTCCAAGCTTTTCAGCTGAAGTTTCCAGATTTTCAGACTTGATCCTTGAGGACAAGGATAATTTCAAGGGGAGGGCATTATTATGTTCCAATTTAAATAGTTTTCTGTTTTAGCATTTTATTAAATACATTTCAGTTCAATTAGTTTAGTTGGAATTAGGCGGCAAAATAAGAAGCTTCTAATAGAATTCTGGTACAACTCTTCAGTGTGCACTGTTTTCCACTGTTTCAGGAAACATTTATAACAGATTTTCCCGCCAATTTCTCAATAGAGATTCAGTGCCTATATTAGCTTGTAATTGTGGAGATTAACGAAACTTTTTGGGAGAATTGGAAGTCAAGTAAAGTAAATTTCCTTTGTTCCTCTCTTGAAGGTGTTTGTTCAGGAATTATTCCTTAGAACACTTTTTCTTTTTCTCTTTACACTTTCCCAATAAATTGGGGTTATATCAGAAATGTTGTTATAGAAAATGATTACTATATAGAGGCCTGACTGAACATAGTTATTAGCAAACAATAGATAAGCTTGTAAGCAGATTCAAAGGCCAAACATAAATAAAAAATCAAAGGAAAATGAAAATCTAGAATATAGGTAATTGAGATGCATCGCTGAAATATCTGCAGGAAATTTAATAGTATTTTGCAACTTTAGATATAAATGCAGTGCAAAATGTAAAAATAAGGGAATGCCAAAATTGAGGTTAAGATGGATGCCCTTATTATCTGATAAATGAATAGTCCATTATGATTCAAAGTCTTATTTGTGCAAATTCTGCACCAAGTATGGGCATAGTGAGCGTGAGTGCAAACTCAGTAAGAAATTTTCAAAAGTTGCTTAAGAGCCATATAGAAAGGAAGGGATATAGGTGCAAATCCAGCCTGTTTCAGTTTGTTATTTATTTAATAATAATATGATTAGTAGTAAGAAAGTTAACATCTGTTGTGAAAACAAACTTTTATCGACCTGCTTGTGAACTTGCAATTATACTTGTTATTAAATGATATAAGTTTAATTTTTGCCTTTTTGAACTTCATTAAAATTTCTGATGATTAGAAGTAAAATTGCTGTTAAGATATGGTAGAAGTCATCTGTCAACCTCATCCCTAAATTATATACTCCTTTCGTTTAATAAAGAATGACCTATTTTGACTTGACACAAAGTTTAAGAAAATAAAGAAGATTTTTAAATCTTGTGGCCTTAAACTTAAGTTGTGTCAAATGCATACCAAAATGCTTTTTAATGTTGTAGTCCCAAACATGCCACGTGGAAAGTTGAAATTAAAGTATTGTCAAAAAAGGAAAGGATCATTCTTTTTGAAACGGACTAAAAAGAAAAGTAGGTCATTGCTTTTTAAACGGAGGGGATAATTGTTATGTTAGTGTTGGTTTATATGTAGGCATATCATATTTACGAAATTCTTTTGTAACTCTCATTTGTAGATTACTTGAAAAAAAAAAGGTAACATCGAGCTACTGAGGGATAGGCAATTGAATAGTTGAGTACATTCTTAAAAAACCTTGGTTTGGATCTTGGTGTGAAAGAAATCGATTCTCATGAAAAATCTACATAGAAATAGACTGATATCTTCATGTTGATTCATTTGGCTAGAAGCTATTGACTTTCTTTACTGAACTTCTAAATTAATTTACTCATTAAATCTAATTTAACAGGTGTTTGATCGTTAATACGTGTTTCATCGTGAATGCTCAATAGGTTGATAATTGTAAAATTTTTAAATATTATCTGTACTTATGTAAATAAACAACAGTCAAAATGTGAATGTTATTTTAGCATCCAGTAGTATGGTATTCCCATGATTATATAAAATATACTTTTGGGATTTGATGATATGTCCATGACAATGGTATGCAACAGTGTGCTAAAAGTGAAGACAACACGAGTTCTTAAAAGAGTGATATGTGTTGGGCTCGTGCAGAGCACGAGCATACCTATCTAGTAACTATATAGAGGAGGAAGTTGGAGTGCTGAAGCAGGCTCAAGGTCGGCATGCCTGCTTCAACTGTGATTTTACTATATCACCCCTAATTAATTATTATAAGTCATTTATGTATTAAAAATTAATATTTTTACTAATAAAAAATAAAATAGACATTTATGGCCTGTCTGCTTCAGCTGCTTCAATCGTAATTTTACTATATCACCCATAATTAATTATTATATCTCTAATTAATATTATGAGTCATTTACATATTAAAAAATTAATAATATTTAATTAGAAAAAAGTAAAATAAAGATTTATGATATGTCTGCTTCAGCTGCTTCAACTGTAATTTTATTGTATCACCCTTAATTAATTATTATAAGTCATCTAAGTACAAAAAATTATTATAAAATAAAAATTAACTCTTGGTGTTTTACTTATATATAAGAGGGAGTTAAAAGGTGCTGAAGCAGGCACGAGGTCGACATGTCTGCTTCAACTACTTCAACTGTAATTTTATTGTATCACTCTTAATTAATTATTATAAATTATTTATGTATTAGAAAATTAATAATAATTAATAAAAAATAGGCATTTATGACATGTCTGATTTAGCTGCTTCAATCGTAATTTTATTATATCACTCCTAATTAATTATTATACCCTTAATAAAATATTATAAGTCATTTATATATTAGAAAATGAATAATATTTAATTCGAAAAAATTACTTATATATAAAAGTTTTAAAATGGACATTCATGACATGTCTGCTTCAAGCTGTTTCAAACGCAATTTTACTATATTACCCTTAATTAATTATTATAAGTCATCTAAGTATTAAAAAATAATAATATTTAATAAAAAAAAAGTAAAATAGACATAAATAAAAATTAACTCTTGATGTTTTAAATTAAATTAACGATTTATATGAGACCGTCTTAAATTTTTTTCACAGGTATTTTTAAAGTAATTTTGATAGAGGGAGTTCACCAACTAAAGCAGGTAGCAGGTAGCAGGTAGCAGGTCTACATGCCTGCTTCAACTATTTCAATCGTAATTTTACTGTGTTACCCCTAATTAATTATTATAAGTCATTTACATATTAAAAATTAATAATATTTAATACAAATAAATAAAATAGACATTTATGACATGTGATTCAACCGTAATTTTATTATATGAGGTTCATTTAATTTTTTTCACAAGTATTTTTATAGTAATTTTGCCATGTCGCTTCTAATTAGTTATTACAAGTCATTTAAGACGTGTGTTTCGCTGCTTTCATTGTGATTTTACTATATCACCCCTAATTAATTATTATGATAATTTAAGCATTGAAAAATAAATAATATTTCATAAAAAAGGCAAAATAGACACAAAAATGATATGTTAACATAAAATATTTGGTTGACTATCGAAATTATATTACTGCACAAATTGGGATGGGACAGAGGAAGACATAAAGTAACATATATTATTTGAAAATCAGATGAAAAATATTATAAATCATAATAATTAAAAACTTAATATAAAAGTATATATATAAAAAAATAAAAAAAATTGATTGACTTTCAAAATTTTATCTGTTACATAAATTGAGACAGAGAAAATATTCATATATTCTTGAAAAATTATGTAAAAAAATTGTAAATCACATAATCAACAACTTAAAAAATTTCAAAAATAAAAAATATTCGGCTGACTCTCGAAATTATGTCAGCATTACTTAAATTGGAAGAGAAGAAAAAATATTACAAATCACAATAATTAAAAACTTAAATTATTTTAGTAATTAATTATCTAAATTTTATTTGTGTAGCATAAATTGAGATTAAAAAAATAACATATATTGGGTCTGTATTAGCACGAGCCATCGATATCTAGTTTAAATATAAGAGGGAGTTGGAGTGCTGAAGCAGCCACGAGGTCGATATGTTTGCTTCAGTTGCTTCAACTATGATTTTACTATATCACCCCTAATTAATTATTATAAGTCATTTATGTATTAAAAATTAATAATATTTAATTAGAAAAAAGTAAAATAGAGACTTATGACATGTCTGCTTTAGCTTCTTCAATCGTAATTTTACTATATCACAACTAATTAATTATTATATCTCTAATTAAATATTATAAGTCATTTACATATTTAAAAAATTAATAATATTTAATTAAAAAAAGTAAAATAGAGATTTATGACATGTCTGCTTCAACTGCTTCAACCATAATTTTATCGTATCGCCCTTAATTAATTATTACAAGTTATTTAAGAACTAAAAAGTTACTATAAAATAAAAATTAACTCTTGATTTTTTAAATTAACTTGATGACTTATATGAGACCCTCTTAGATTTTTTCATAGGTATTTTTAAAAGTAATTCTCCTATATAATAAGTGACAATGAAGCAACTGAAGCAGACTGCTCATGGTAGACATTCCCTTCTCATACCATATAACACAATAGCATCCACAATGTAGTCTTTTAAGAGTCAAGTTTAGGGGGAGATTTTTTCTCTCATTAGTTTCTATGTTTTAAATTTTAGGTTTTATGTAGGCCAATTGGCCAAATCATATAATAATATTGTGTTTTTTAGTATTATTTTATTTGTCATCTGAATTATTATCTATATGATTTGCAAACTATAAGCTTCCGCATGACGCCTTCTCGATTTCGAACCCAACAAGTGGTATCAGAGCTGATGGTTCGATGGAGAATAGTTTAAGGTCAAAGTTGCAACCAATTTCATGATAATGAAGATATATGCCCAATTTCAAACAAATGTTCAACAATCCTGTTGCTAATCCATTTTTTAAAATCAAAATTAATTTTCAACCCATGTTTATGGGCTTTAATTTTCAACCCATACTTGCTTTAACGCTTTAACGCTTGGGCTCATTTCAACTCGTGCATTTATTTTTTAACGCATGAGCTCCACTCTTAACCTGTGCTCACTTTCAATGCACACGACTCAACTTTCAATCTTATCAACCCGTGCTTTTATTTTTAATGCACAGGGCTCCAATTTTAATCCATATTAATTTTTAATCATGGTATGCAGCAGTGATATATGAAGAATATATGAAGAACGAAGATCATGCACAAGAAGAAGGAGGATCAAGAATATTTTGCAGAAAAATCAAGTCAAAACGGGAAGATTTGTTAGAATTTTTGCTCTGATTTTCTTACCAAAATTAAGTTCTACTTAATCTTGTAAGAAAAATAAAAGTAACTATAAATACTTTTACTTTTACTAAAAGGAAAATATAGAACTTTTCATATTTGGCAAACCTCTTTCTTGGAGGAAAAGTTTTGGACATCTATAAATAGAAGATTCCCTTCTCATATCATAACACAATAACATCAACAATGTAGTCTTTTAAGAGTTTCTCTCTCATTAGTTTCTATGTTTTAAATTTTAGGTTTTATGTGTAGGCCAATTGGTTAAATCATATAATAATATTGTGTTTTTTAGTATTATTTTATTTGTTGTCTGAATTATTAGCTATATGATTTGCAAACTATAAGCTTCCGCATGACGCCCTCTCGATTTCGAATCCAATAATACCTTCACTTTTTCTATAAACATTGTTAAAGTAGATTTTCATTACTATATGCATTTCGAATTGTGTGATATCTATGATGATGTATTATAATCTATCACATGAGGTTGTTACATTGATTGCCCAAATTAGAATCATTGTTTAAGCTAAAGATCATGCAATGTTAACTTGTTTCTGTTAAATTTTGATGATTTTCTGACAGTAAAGATATTTGGGATGTTTTAGCTAAATGTATTTTGTATTAGATACATAATAACAAAATATGTATTTTTCCTTATGAATGTATCTTGTTCATTTGTTGCTGTTTCAGTTGCCTGCATTTTTCCTTTAATCACATTAGATACTGATAACGCTCAATCTACAGCTCTCGTAGGAGTGTAAAGCGGTCGTTAGCAAATATAGAACCCAACCTGGGTTGGGTATCGATCCCACAGAGAATAGCTTGGTCAACAAGTAAGTAAAATTAATAGACTTTTGGTGCAAGTCTCGTAAGAAGGGGGGATTGTAATAAGTAACCAAAATAATGAAATAAAAGCTGAAAATAATAAAGTAAACAGAGAAAGATTGTCACGTTGGTTGTAAACAATGAGAATTGAGGCGTTGGGGTTATGTCCACCTTCAGAAGTATACGTCTCTATTGGCTATGAGTGTGTAGAGTCTTGACATGCAATTGCTTATAGAGAATTGTAGTCGATGGTAAATCCAAGCGTCTCTCGACCTAAACAAGGACTATTTCACTTTAACTCTCTCGAGCTTAAAGCGTGTCTAACGGTACGAATTCTCCAAGAGGTTAGTCCAGTTACGGCACTAGCTTTTTAATAGGAAAGGGTGTCCTACTACCTTGACATTATCTCTTTTCCAGACAAATAACCTTTCTCTCGAACAAGTTAAATGTTAGACTGGCGTTGGTCTATGCGTCTTCTTTTCTAGACAAATAACCTTTCTCTCGAACAGGTTAGATGTTAGAATGGCGTGTTCTTGTGTTTGAACCGCAAAGGATGTAGATTTAAGATGAAGAGAATAATGATATAAGCAATATACGTGTCTTGAACTCACAAGCTCATAGCAATAGATAGTAACTCATTCGGCTTCCATAACCCCAACTAAGAGATTTAGTTACCCATGAATGCGAAGGATATCACGTTTTGCATGGTGGATGGCGTGAATAGTATGTGTTTGGCGTGGGGTTTTGGTGATTCCGTAGCAAGTAACGATTCTCTTGTTGTGGAATTTAAGAATAGAAGAATGAAGAATTAAGAATGTATTGTAGGAAGATGTCTTAAGTTAAGAGTTAATTGAATTGTAAGAATGTGTTAAAAAATCTCTAACATGATAGGGTATTTATAATACTCCTATCCTACTCCTACTAAGCTAATGAAATAAATAACCAAATCCTAATATACTAATGAAATCCTTGACCCAAATGTACTAGGGTAAGGTTACAAAATTATAATCCAAATAGAATAATGAAACACATAACCTAATTGCACTAGGTTAATGTATTATGGCAAAAATCCAGCTTTGTGTCTGTAAGTCCCCAAAGTCTTCAGAAATGCTGTTTTAGCCCGGGACAGATTTTCCATGCAGCAGATTTAGTCCTTTATGCGTCCAGCTCCTTTCCATCTCGTTTGTGAGCTTTCTTTTGCGTCAAGTAAGCCATAAATTGCTGTATTTTGCATCATTTATACCTGAAACTTTCCTAATCACATTTGTTAGCTCATTTACAGGAAAAAGGACTAAAAGTGTATGAAATAGATAATTAGTTTTCAAAACTAGGCTAAAATATGGGCAAAATATATTGATATAGGCGCGTAAATTCGCCTATCATCAACACCCCACACTTAGAGCTTTGTTCGTCCTCGAACAACATATCATGTCCTTCTAAGCATCGACTTAAGGTTTTTACAGAAACAACACAAAACATTCTTCAAGACAAGCACAACAATTATCAACGAAGAGTAGCTTTCCGATTATAAGTAGAAACAATTTAACCTCAAGCATAGACTCGTGATGGTGATCAACTCGCATGCAAACGTTAAGGTACATAGAATCATATACAACTATCCAAAACTCATCAACCATGTGTGTCTCACAATATAGTACCCATAATCACTCACAAATATAGCATATTTTTCAAACATGGGTATCAAAGTGTCCTTGCTCTCACTCTCACAAAGAATTCATATGTAGCATCTAATGACCATAGGCTTGCCCTTAATGTAGTACTCCACTAAATGTCGGAATGTTAAGATTAGGATCAAGTAGGTCTTTTGATGGTTGTAACGTAAGCTAAGGGACGGGTAGGATCAACTATTTTGGCCAGAAATAGTGACTAAGTTCCTAAGCACTTTAATACATCACATTGTATCATTGACACTTTTTTCTTTCAACCTTTCTTTATTTTATTTTTCCACCCTTGTTATCATCTTTTGTTTTTCAATTTTAAGCACAACTCACTTTTCAGCTTGCTTGTCCTTTTTCTTTTCACAACGTACCTCCTATGATAGCATTTTTTTTTTTCTTTTTCATAACACTTTCAAGAACCTTTACAATTTAAAGCATCATACTCACCCAATTTCCTCTTATGTTGTCACATGACTTATTCACTTTAAAGCACTTAGGAATTTGGATCAAATTACGGTCTTGAAAGAAAATGGATTAGGCTTACATACAAGGTTGTCAAAGAAATAGGCTAAAGGCTCAAAAGGGTTTAACTAGGATGATTTACATGGGTAGGTAAAACTGATGGTAAACAAATATAGGTTGCCAAAGAAATGCCTAAATCATATCCTAACTTACACTCCTTATTTTCGCTTTGCATACATACCAGGCAAGTTCTAGCATCAGCCACACACATAGAATATACTATTATCTCACACACACAAGGCACATGGTCGACTTGATTGGTAGTAATATAGACTCTCGACCCAACAAGTGAAGGAATCGAATCACACAATATCACATAATGAGTCACAACTAGAGCCTAAATGTCTCAATAGTCACAATTGTAGCACATACTCTTGTTCTAATCTCATGCTGCCTATCCAAATAATTTCATGCGTAGCTAGAAAAATTTTACTCCTAAAAAATAAAAAACGTCACACGAAAAAAATCACAAAAAAAATTAAAAATCTCAAAACAAAATAAACAAGAGCAAACATACAAACATAGCATGCAGATTCTGCCGACACCCCACACTTAGACTAGACACTGCCCTTAGTGGAAAATAAAGTCGAAGAACCTGATTAGTCGGACTCTTCCTCAATGTCGGGGGTCATACCCCCTTCGTCCGAGTCATCGTAAGAGTCGTCGTCAGAGTTCTCCTCAGCATCAGAATCAGGCAAGCGTCTATCATCATCAGTTGGCACGTCATCATCAAGAGGTTCCTCGAAATAGACTCCCACTCCACACATCTCCCGGGCATGTCTGTTCATTGGGTAGTCGTGGTCCAGCTGTTGGAGCTCTACAGCAGTTGGAATACGTCCACCACTCATCATAGTGAATCTCGTCATGCCATAGAGATGACGGAAGAAACTCTCGTCACGAGCATGTCTCTCCGCAGTGGTAAGGTTGACTCCATGCGTGGTTTCAGCATCTTTGACCTTGGTGAGGTCAACCTTCTTTGGGGTATGTGGGAGTTTGTGGTCAGCTGGTTCCTCTTCTATATCCTCCTTCCGCAACATTGCTGTCAACAAATTGCCGAATGTGAAATGGGACCTGCTGTGGAGTCTGGATTTTCTCATGGTCGATCGAATGATTGCCCCAAAGTTGATAGGGACATTTGTCATCAATGCATAAACCAGACACACTCTATCTCTCGATATCTTTGTGTATTGCGTCCCAGGAATGAGGCATGAGTTGACAATGCGCATCCAGATTCTTGCTTCCCTATTTAGTGGAGCATAGGGGAATGTGTTGTGACGGCCTGTTTCCTTATGTCTGCCCCATCTTGCCATCGATCTGCTTCCACAAAGCGTGTGTCTTATAGCTCTGTAAGGAGGCCTGCTGTACAGCTCTTTGTATGGTGCAGTGTCGACCGAAGGTAGGCCTAGAAACGAGTTGATCCAATCCGCTGTAAGCTGTAACACTTGGCCCCGAATTTTGACTTCGTTGCCTGTTGTGTTTGGCGACCAGTTGGCATAAAACTCTCTTGTCAAGTCAAGATTGCACTCTCCCATGTCACGGAAGATGAAATCCAGCTTCAAAGCCATTATCTTAGCCAACAGTTGCGGCTCCTTCTTTGCTAAGGTCTCCTTGTTGATTAAGTCGACGTGCACATATTTGTTTTCTTTGTTGCTGCTGTACCATGCCTTGGCTTCTTCCTCAAGAACCCATTTGATTCCGAACATTCTGCGTGGTAGGTGTGCGGAAGATGATTCGCCTTGGTCTTTTCGGCTTCTCTTTTTGTCCTTGCGGGTCGTGGTAGCCTTCTCCTTGCCTTGCCTTGCTTTCGGTGCCATTGAACCTGAGACTAGAAATAATGTTAGATGCAGCACAATCGCACTTTAGACAATCTATATGCAAGCATTAGGGGTACCACCCCACACTTAATCTTGTTGGCACAAATCGGTGAAGTGAACGTGGTCGAGTACTCAGACGTCGTCGACATACATCTTAGGATTGTATTCCGACAAGAAAATCAGTATTACATCACTCATGAGTAGCCATTTGGACGACTTGCATGGTGTATATAGCAACGTTACAACATAGGGGTTACCACATGGAATTGCTATTCAAACAACAAACACCACCACCTAAGTCGATAGTCACTATAACCTTATCCCGATGGCCGGGATGGTTAATCATGCAAGCATCCAAACAACACTCTCAATCAATATTCATGGCCACATATGTTCAGCAAGTATCACCACAATGCCATTGAAACAAAATTCAAGTCGGAAACAAGTCATGAATTCCATACGTATATAATCAATCACACGATTTTGCAACAATTATCCACACACATGAACATCACCACTAATCTCTCATGAGTTAGCATTTTATAATAAGCATAGTAAAGTAGTACTTACGACAAATAGATGAAGAATAAGAGAGCACTTACTTGCTTGAAGATTGTGGAGAAGTTGTTGTGGATTGGAAGAACAAAGGAAGAAAAATTTGAGAGGATTTGGGATGATATGCGGCGCCTTTAGGGTTACTTCTAATGTGTTTGTGATAAAAAACCAAGTCCCCTTTATATAGGAGGAGTATGGGTCGGGTTATGACCCATTTACAATCGGATTTGGGGGCAAAATCACCCTATATGCGGCGCATATCCCTCGGCATATCACATGTATATGCGGCGCATTGTCCATGGCATAATGGGACATATGCGCCGCACATAGTATGGCATATATAGGCATATGCGGCGCATATGGTATGGCATTTGGTCTCAGTATCTCAAATGCCATAGCATAGGCGGCGCATAGTCAAAAGCACACCTAGGAATAGGCGGCGCATAGTGTATTGCACACTAGATTCCGAGTCCTTAGGCTATAGAATAGGTTGTGCATCGTTCGTGGCCTATTTTTACCAAGGCCTAGCCTTTCTCGAAGCCTATTATGACGTGAGAAAGGCTCAATCCATAGCCTTATGCATCACCATTCCTAACTTACCGACTTTACCATACAATGCGACCAAATCGTCAGTTGAAATCAATCTCCTCGTTGCATACTTCTTACACCTATATTTGCTCAAACAAATGAAAACGATTAGTACGATGGGTTGCCTCCCACCAAGCGCCTTAGTTTTGGTCGTGGCACGACTCTTATTTTTGGATTTTCATTTATCAAAAAGAAAAAATACTAAAATGACAAAACGATAAAACAATAAAACGAAGGGTTGCCTCCCATCTAGCGCCTTATTTATTGTCGTGGCTCGACGTAGTAATCTCGAGTACTTAGACTTCGTCGAGATAAGTGATGGCCATGTCATTCATCGAGTCAAGAGGACCGATATATGGCTTAACACGTTGGCCATTCACCTTGAAGATAACACCCTCATTATTTTCCAATTCGACTACTCCAGACGAGTAGACGTGGGTGACTTTAAATGGACCAGACCACTTTGATTTTAACTTACCTGGGAAGAGCTTGAATCTGGAGTTAAAGAGTAGTACCATGTCACCTTTTTGGAAGTGTCGTCGAACAATCCGCTGATCGTGATACTTCTTCATCCGCTCCTTGTATAAATCTGATCTTTCATATGCATGGAGACGGAATTCATCTAGCTCGTTCAGCTGCTCCAACCTCAGGTTCTTCACATCATCCCAATTCAGATTCAAGTGCTTCAATGCCCATAATGCCTTGTATTCAAGCTCGATGGGTAGATGACAAGCCTTCCCATAAACTAGCTGATAAGGTGACATGCCAATGGGTGTCTTGAATGCAGTCCTATACGCCCATAGTGCATCATCTAGCTTCCGAGACCAATCCTTCCGATTCGCATTGACCGTCTTGGCAAGGATTTGCTTGATCTCACGATTGGAAACCTCTACTTGTCCACTAGTTTGGGGATGATAAGGCGTAGCTACCTTGTGTTGCTTGACTCCATACTTGGCCAATACAGATTTGAATAGCTTGTTGCAGAAGTGAGATCCTCCATCACTTATGATAGTACGAGGTACCCCAAAGCGAGAGAAGATATTCTTCTTTAAAAACGCTACAACACGCTTTCCTTCATTATCGGCCAATGCTACAGCTTCAACCCATTTCGACACATAATCCACAGCAACCAAGATGTACTTCATTCCAAACGAATTCACGAATGGTCCCATGAAATCAATACCCCATACATCAAAGAGTTCTACCTCCAGAATTTTGGACATGGGCATTTCATGGTGTTTTGAAATAGCACCTTGACGTTGGCATTGGTCACACCTTCTCACATAGTCGTGTGCATCTCTGAATATTGTAGGCCAATAATAACCACTTTGCAAGACTTTTCTTGCTGTTCGATTCCCTGCATGATGGCCTCTAACTTGCGAAGTGTGGCATGCTTCTAATATAGTGGGCACTTCTTCATGGGATATACATCGTCGAATGATACCATCCGCGCATCTTCGAAACAAATAAGGCTCATCCCAATAATAGTGCTGAACGTCATGCATAAACTTCCTCCTCTGGTGGTAAGATAAATTGGAAGGTAACACATTACTCACCACGAAATTTGCAAAGTCGGCATACCATGGTAAGTTCTCCATTGTTGTCGCTAGTATCTCCTCGTCAGGGAATGCATCGCCAATCTGATTTTCTGATTGCGCCACATACTCATTCTCAAGTCTAGATAGGTGATCAACCACTTGGTTCTCGCAACCTCTTCTATCTTTGACTTCGAAATCAAACTCTTGCAGCAGCAACACCCATCAAATCAGCCTTGGTTTTGCATCCTTCTTTGTCATTAGATACCTAAGAGCTGCATGGTCTGTATGAACGATCACTTTAGTACCTAATAGGTAGGCGCGGAACTTCTCAAACGCATACACAACCGCTAATAGCTCTTGTTCAGTGACGGTGTAGTTCCTTTGGGCTTCATTGAGGACCTTACTCGCATAGTAGATAGGATGAAATAATTTCTCCTTTCTCTGTCCAAGAACAGCACCAACGGCTACACCACTAGCATCACACATGACTTCGAACGGGAGCGTCCAATCTGGTGTTACCATGATAGGGGCTTCAATGAGTTTTTCTTTAAGGCATTCAAATGCCTTTAAGCAATCATCATTAAAGTCAAACTTCGCATCTTTTTCCAATAGCTTGCATAATGGACTAGAAATTTTGGAGAAGTCTTTGATGAATCTACGATAAAACCCAGCATGGCCAAGAAAACTACGAACTCCCTTCACCGAAATTGGAGGTGGTAGCTTCTCAATTACCTCTATTTTGGCGCGATCAACCTCTATTCCTCTTTCGGAGATCTTGTGCCCAAGAACAATTCCTTCTTTTACCATGAAGTGGCACTTCTCCCAATTCAGCACAAGGTTGAACTCTACACATCTTTGTAATGCCATGCTTAAATTCACCAAACATGCTTCGAAAGACTCCCCAACAACTGAAAAGTCGTCCATAAATACCTCCAAAGTGTCTTCTACCATATCAGAGAAAATAGACATCATACATCGCTGAAAGGTGGCTGGTGCATTACATAACCCGAATGGCATACGTTTGAAGGCAAACGTACCATATGGGCATGTAAACGTTGTCTTCTCTTGGTCTTCTGGTGCAATAAAAATCTGATTATAACCTGAATAACCATCAAGAAAGCAAAACCATCCTTTTCCCGCTAATCGATCTAGCATTTGGTCCATAAATGGCATGGGGAAGTGATCCTTGAGAGTCCAAGAATTCAGCTTGCGGTAGTCCATGCATACTCTCCATCCAGTGACGGGCCTGAGTGGAATAAGCTCATCCTTTGCATTCGCAACCACCGTCATACCTCCTTTCTTGGGAACACATTGTACTGGGCTTACCCATGTACTATCAGAAATAGGATACACAACTCCTGCGTCTAACCACTTGATAATCTCCTTCTTCACCACCTCTTGCATTGGTGGGTTTAGACGTCTTTGGTGTTCGATGGTGGGTGTGCACTTTTCTTGGAGCTGAATTTTATGAGTGCAAATCCCAGGTGGAATACCAAGGATATCCGCAATGGTCCATCCAATAGCTCTAATATACTTGCGTAAAATTGCAATAAGAGCTGCAACTTGTTGCTCACCTAAATCGGCTGCCACTATGACTGGAAGAGTGTTTCCGCTTCCTAAGAATGCATACTTCAAAAGGCTTGGCAGCTCCTTTAATTCTAATGTGGGTGGTTCTTCAATAGATGGCTTAGCTGGTGGTGTGGGTCGATTCTTGAGATCAAGATCCAGCTTCTTAGGAGGATAGCGATATGCTCCTAATCCCGATAGAGCACAAATATCATCTTCAGAAATTTCAGCATCATCATCATCTTCTTCCATGAGCAAAACCTCCAAAGGATCATCAAGAATTTGCTCTTCAGCAAGTAACTCATCCTCGTCATCAACGACAACATCAGCCACAGAAAATACACTTAGATCTTTGGGTTGCTTCATTGATTTGCAAACATCAAAGCGCACCACTTCATCATTTATTCGGAATGAAAGCTCATTAGCTCTCAAATCTATGAGCACACTTCCCGTAGCAAGGAAAGGGCGTCCCAAGATTATGGGAACCTCTGAATCTGCTTCGCAATCCAAGATGACAAAGTCTGCTGGAAATATGAATGAAGATACCTTCACCAAGACATCGCATAGAATACCAACCGGTCGTTTTACTGACCTATCCGCCATAACAAGCTTCATATTAGTTGGTGTAGGATCTCCTAACCCCAACTTCTTGTAGATTGATAATGGCATCAAGTTGATGCTGGCTCCTAAGTCACATAATGCTTTAGCAAAGTCCAAAGATCCGACGGTGCAAGGAATAGTGAAAGCTCCGGGGTCGGCCTTCTTCTGAACTATGGATCGGGTAGCTATTGCACTACAATGATGCACATCTTCTTTCAGCTCATAGCTTGCTGCCCTCTTTTTAGTCAAAAGATCTTTCATAAACTTCGCATACCCAGGCATTTGTTCAAGTGCCTCTACCAATGGGACATTAATAGTTAGCTGCTTCAACATGGTCATAAATTTGCTGAACTTAGTGTCATCGGCCACCTTCTTCAATCTTTGTGGAAAAGGTGGTGGTGGGTATGGAAGTGTTCTTTCCATGGCTTTCTTCTCCTCTTGCTTCCGTTTATTATTTTTTTCAGGCTGCACGTCACTAGGCGACACGTCCTTGACGTTGGAAGTGGATATTGCGGCGTCTTCCCTAGTGGCGTCACTAGGCGTGGCGTCCATGTCTGCTGTTCTGTCAACTACTTGCTTGCCTTCTGCTGAAGTTTCCAGCACCTTACCACTCCTCGTAGTGATGGCCATGCATGACCCATCAGTCCTTGGATTTTGCACAGTATCGCTAGGCAAGGTGTCGGCTTTTCTTTGGTTGAGTGCTGCTGAAAGTTGACTGAATTGCTGCTCTAGTTGCTTGATAGAAGTGGAATGAGAATCAACTAATTGCTTCATGGAGGCCAAATCGTCAATCACCTCCTTAACTCCCGCGCTCGTCGCTTCCACTCCTTTCAATAACTTAGCCATCATGTCTTCCATAGAATTAGATGTGGTGGTATCACGTCTACCAGGGGGAACGTACAAACCACTATTTTCATTATTTTTCTTCCAACTACCTTGGTCTTTACCTCCAGATTTATCATAATAGTTCCGACCTTGGTTTCCTTGGGCATTCCCACGGAAACCACCTTGATTGTTCAAGTAGTTGGCCTCCTCTTCTGAATCAGATTCGTCTCTTCCTTTTGACGCAATAGATTTCACTTTTTCAGTCTTCCCTAATAGATGCTTTGTAAGAAGATCCATTTGGGTTTTCATGTGCGCCATATCTTGATCACGTTCTTCTTCTCTCCTTCTTTGATCTGCAGACATGCCAATAGATAAAGTGGGGCTTGCTACCTCAGAATCCCTGGTATGCCAAGCTCTACTTTGTTTCGTCATACGATCTAGCATGTTGCTTGCTTGACCAAAGGTGAGGTCCATAAAAGAACCTCCAGCTGCGTTGTCCACCACTGGTTTAGTTACTGAATTCAAGGCTCTATATAAGATCTCCATGAGGTGAACATTAGTCATGTGATGGTTTGGGCATCTCGCTAGCTTTGTCTTGAACCTCTCCCATGTTTCGTGAAGAGCTTCAGAGGGAAGCTGACGAAAGTTGCTGATTTCATCTCTCAATTGAGCCCTCTTGGATGGCGGAAAGAATCTTTCTAGGAAAGCGTCTCTCAATTGCCTCCAATTTGTAATAGAATCAGGAGTCAGCCCATTCAGCCATAATGTTGCCTCCCCAGACAGAGACAATGGAAATAGACGTAATCGAATAGCATTCTGACCAACTCCAGGATTGTCAAAAGACTTGCATGTAGAAATAAAGTTGATGAGATGCATATTCGGATCATCGCCTGCTAGTCCACCAAATAATCCCTTGAGTTGCAGTAACTGAATCATGGTGCTAGTGATGTTGAACTTGGCTCCGGGCGCTAATGGTGGTGGAATTATAGCTCCAGTGGCTCCGGCACCATCAAGATCATCATCATCATCGTCGAAAGCTGGTTGCAAAGGTTGGCGATCATATCTGTACCGAGCTTGTCGACCTCGTCTGTTGGCAGGTGTTGCCATTTCAGCGCCATGCCTTGGGTTGATCAACTCGTCATCTCCTAAATCTTCATCGTCAGGATTTGTTGCTCGTCCAGGATTATCAATGTTTTGTTGTTGGACTTGAGCAGCGGCAAGAGCAGCTAATCTTGCTTGCTCGTGTTGAGCAGCCATCCTGTCGATTTCCGCTTGTGCTTCCATTCTTCTAATTCGTTGCGGTTCCGGATTGATTGGTAATAACGGTTGACCAGAACTTCTAGTATGGGGCATGCACTAAAAGAAAAACCTGCAATAAACAAAAACAAAAACTAAACGTAAAAGTACGAGAATCTTTGACCAAAGGGTCTAGTAATTTTCACGAACTTGATTGACACTTGTATTCCCCGGCAACGGCGCCAATTTTTGATAACGCTCAATCTACAGCTCTCGTAGGAGTGTAAAGCGGTCGTTAGCAAATATAGAACCCAACCTGGGTTGGGTATCGATCCCACAGAGAATAGCTTGGTCAACAAGTAAGTAAAATTAATAGACTTTTGGTGCAAGTCTCGTAAGAAGGGGGGATTGTAATAAGTAACCAAAGTAATGAAATAAAAGCTGAAAATAATAAAGTAAACAGAGAAAGATTGTCACGTTGGTTGTAAACAATGAGAATTGAGGCGTTGGGGTTATGTCCACCTTCAGAAGTATACGTCTCTATTGGCTATGAGTGTGTAGAGTCTTGACATGCAATTGCTTATAGAGAATTGTAGTCGATGGTAAATCCAAGCGTCTCTCGACCTAAACAAGGACTATTTCACTTTAACTCTCTCGAGCTTAAAGCGTGTCTAACGGTACGAATTCTCCAAGAGGTTAGTCCAGTTACGGCACTAGCTTTTTAATAGGAAAGGGTGTCCTACTACCTTGACATTATCTCTTTTCCAGACAAATAACCTTTCTCTCGAACAAGTTAAATGTTAGACTGGCGTTGGTCTATGCGTCTTCTTTTCTAGACAAATAACCTTTCTATCGAACAGGTTAGATGTTAGAATGGCGTGTTCTTGTGTTTGAACCGCAAAGGATGTAGATTTAAGATGAAGAGAATAATGATATAAGCAATATACGTGTCTTGAACTCACAAGCTCATAGCAATAGATAGTAACTCATTCGGCTTCCATAACCCCAACTAAGAGATTTAGTTACCCATGAATGCGAAGGATATCACGTTTTGCATGGTGGATGGCGTGAATAGTATGTGTTTGGCGTGGGGTTTTGGTGATTCCGTAGCAAGTAACGATTCTCTTGTTGTGGAATTTAAGAATAGAAGAATGAAGAATTAAGAATGTATTGTAGGAAGATGTCTTAAGTTAAGAGTTAATTGAATTGTAAGAATGTGTTAAAAAATCTCTAACATGATAGGGTATTTATAATACTCCTATCCTACTCCTACTAAGCTAATGAAATAAATAACCAAATCCTAATATACTAATGAAATCCTTGACCCAAATGTACTAGGGTAAGGTTACAAAATTATAATCCAAATAGAATAATGAAACACATAACCTAATTGCACTAGGTTAATGTATTATGGCAAAAATCCAGCTTTGTGTCTGTAAGTCCCCAAAGTCTTCAGAAATGCTGTTTTAGCCCGGGACAGATTTTCCATGCAGCAGATTTAGTCCTTTATGCGTCCAGCTCCTTTCCATCTCGTTTGTGAGCTTTCTTTTGCGTCAAGTAAGCCATAAATTGCTGTATTTTGCATCATTTATACCTGAAACTTTCCTAATCACATTTGTTAGCTCATTTACAGGAAAAAGGACTAAAAGTGTATGAAATAGATAATTAGTTCTCAAAACTAGGCTAAAATATGGGCAAAATATATTGATATAGGCGCGTAAATTCGCCTATCATCAGATACCTAAAGAATTTAATTTGTATCTCTTTCAGTTTTAATCATTACAGTTGCCTGCTCTAACATATATTTCGTTTTGAACAATATGTATTCCATTTGTATGTACTTATTATAAGGAAACATATTTTAATATATAATGATAGTAACCAATAAATTTTTACATTTTTATGTATTTATAACCGTCTTTTATTAATCGGAATACATGTTTGACTCTAACTTGCATAATAAACTAAAGTAAGACTTATATTACTAAATCTTAATCATATTGACAAATTATATTTTATAATTGATACAAATTTTGTAAACTTGTATCTATAAATTTATGGGAGATACATCCTATAAGAATGTATCTCTTTTCAATCATTTACTATGACAGAACTACATATACTATTTAATAGCATTGTCAGTTCAATATATCTTAATTTCTATCTGATGTGTCACAACAAAATGCATAATGAAATCAAATATAACTAATTAACATAGGAACAAAAAAACTATTTATTTCGGTAACTGTCTTTCTTAAGTTAAAAAAAAAATAATATCACCAATTAAAATGTCGAATCAAATAGATAAAAAATTCACCAACAAGTTGAGAAACTATTCATTATTATTCATCAATCAACTACATTGTCACTCCTCCTTTGGAAAGAATTTGCAAGTACGCCTGTTGTGACCTTCATAACCACATCTCCCGCAATAATTACTGCTCAATGTCATTGTTTCACTTGATTTCTTATACTTGTTTTTCTTTGACCTTCCAGGTAGACGTTTGTATTTTGGTAGTAACACAACTTCGTCCATAACTTCTTGTGGCACAATCCAGTCCTTCTTATCGAACATTGAAAACATTGATTCTTCTTCATATGTCTTTGTTAATGTTTCAGGATAGTAAAACTTAGAGCAATAAGGCTTCATATCAATTACATGCTTTCTTCTTAAATTGCATAAACTTTAAAATCTAAGAGAATGAGGTGAAATTTTCTTTATAACGTAACTCAGTCCCTAAAAACAAAATTAAAAAAATAAGTTGAGATGCAACAAATCTACATTAAGACAATACAATATATACAAAAACTCTAAGAACATCATAATTTAGATACAAAATGTATGTTTAAGCTTAAAAACATGTATCTTAGAAGAAAAAAACATGTATTTTTTATAATACGACTTTCAATAAAATTTAAACAACACTAAATACATGTCAAAGCATTAACAGTAACTCACATACACAAGTTAACACAACATGTATCTATGTAGTTATAAACTTGTATCTTTTGTAATACGATTTTCAATAAAATTTAAACAACATTAGATACATTTCAAAGCATTAATAGTAACTCACAGATACTAGTCAACACAACATGTATTTATGAACTTATAAACTTGTATCTTTTTTAATACGACTTTCAATAAAATTTAAATAACACTAAGTATATTTCAAAGCATTAACAATAACTCACAGATACTAGTTAACACAACATGTATCTATGAACTTATAAACTTGTATCTTTTGTAATATGACTTTCAATAAAATTAAAATAACACTAGATACATATCAAAGCATTAACAGTTACTCACAGATACAAGTTAACACAACATGTATCTATGTACTTATAAACTTGTATCTTTTGTTATATTAATTTCAATAACACATAAAAAAAATTAGATACATATAAAATTGACAACAAAGAATCAGATAAACAATGAATTTCTAAACGCATCATCCATGTATAAATATGTATCTCGGCCTAATATTTATCAGATCTAAACATGCCAATAACTAGGGCTGGACATATTTTGGTTTAAACTGAGAAAATTGAAAATCTGAATAGAAATTTAATTTTGGTTTTTTTTTTTGTTTTTTCGGATTGGTTTCGGTTTCACATTTTAGAAATTTGGTTAAACAATTTGATTTTTGGATTTACAGAAAAAAATCGGATAAATCGAAAAATTGAAATTATATAAATAATATATTATAATATATATATAATTTAATATATATGTAAATATACTAAAAATATAATACAATCTGATATAACATATAAATATATAAATTATAATTATTTAGTAACCCTAAATCCTAATATACTGTTTTGCTTTAGACCCTAACATTAACGTAAAGGCTGCAGCGACGCTCAACCATCCTTAGTTCGTCAATTCATTTGAAATTTCAACATCGCCAATGACAGTCGTTTGCTCAGTTCATCACTGCCGTCGACAGTCGCTGCCGAGTGCGGCCACTGCCGTCACGCCAACGCCGATGACTCAGGAGGTCGATATTTATGGTTATTTCATGTGTGTTGAATTAATTATATTTGGGAATGAAAGATAGGTTTGAAAAAAAGATTATTTTTCTAGAAAAATCACCAATTTTAAATGCTCACTACTTTAATCTTTAAAATTAAAATAAAAATTTGAAATAACCGAACCGAATTTGTAAAAATCGAACCAAACTAAAATAATTTTGGTTTGGTTATAGTTTTCATTTTCGTCAATTCAAAAATTGAAAAACTAAATCGATCTTTAACAATCAAAACGAACAAATCGAATGTCCACCCCTACCAATAACTTTGAAAGAACAGACCTTAAAACGCTGAAAGTTCATTGTTTCTCATCAAATCAAAGTTTCAATGTAAATCACAGCCTGGCTGTACAACTCATTAGGAGAAATCTCTTTAGTATTAACATGTCCTCCGCTAACCCATACTGCAAAAGAATGGTGCAAAAAGAAGGTTATCATCACTTTCGCTTTATCCTTTCACATTGTTTAAGTTTTTTTTTTTTCAGTTTGCACTTGAAAAAAGAGGAGGTTGCTGTAAATGACCATCACTCTCCTAAGTACAGAAGCCAGAATGAGCAACTATGGTAAACCCACCAGAATAGTCCAAGGTTGTAGATTGCCCTATGGAAATCAAATTGCCGTTAGATTGCTGCACGAAATTGCAAGTTCATAAAAATTGATAAATGACGTATAAGCATAAACAAAAATTAGATAAACAATGTTTTTCAGGATTCTACCGAACTCTTGGACCTAAATGATGTTGCAGCTTATTTGTATATTCAAAACAATAGCAAAAGGAGAAGTAATAACAAAAAAACTGAAAAAATCACTTTGTAAACCCAATCGCAAAATTATGTTTTGAAAAAAAAAATATAAAATAAGAATAGAAGAAATTGAAGTTGATTTTAGGGAGGAAATTTACCTTAATTCAAAGGTTTGAATTAGAGAGAAAAATTGGATAGAAACTGCTACTTGAATTAAGACACATAAAGAGGAGAAAATGGATTAATTTTTGGTAAAGTTACGGCTAAATAAAATGAGGTTTTAACTTGTATCTCAATTTTACCAAAAAATTATAAATGTTGGGATTTAAATAATATTTTAGAAGTTGAGGGATTTTTAGTAGTTTAGAAACATAAGTTGTTTATTTAGGTAATTATTCTTTTTTAAAAAACATGGCCTATTTTGATCCCGAACTTGTGCTTGGACGGGTTGGGATATTGTGACTAAACTAATAAGAAAAGAATTTTGAATTCGGAGTGTAGCCTAGTGGTTAATGAACTAATCGAGAGTTTGGAGATTCTAAGTTCAAATTTTAGTGGAAAGAAAAATATTAGGTGATTTCTTCCCGTTGATCTTAACTATGGTGCATAGAGTTACCTAGTACTTGTTGCTAGTGAGCCATGGTATACAGAGTTACTTAGTAACGGATGCTAGTGAGAAATTTAAAGTGGCCGGAATACCACTATTATAATTTAAAAAAAAAAAAAATTCCATTGCCACCAAGCGAGCCGGCGACCAAACTATGCCATCAATTTTAAAAAAGTACCAAAACATGTTGTGGACTTAAAGGGGCACAAAATAGGCTTAACTCACTTTTTTAGTGAGTTATGCCTTTTTATTTTAACGACACCAAACTAATGGTGTTAAAATTACCAAAAAGTGTATAACTCATTTTGAGTTATCCTTTTTGTTTCCACAAAACTTACAACAAAAATGAGTTATCTTTTTTTGTTTTTACATAACTCACATAAAAAGCGAGTTATATATATTTTTACAATTAATATGAATTTTTATAAAAGTCAAATGAAAGTTATATAACTCTTTTTTAGTGAGTTGTTCTTTTTTGTTTTTACATAACTCACATAAAATGAGTTATGTATATTTTTATAGTTTATGTGATTGTTGTATAAAAGTACATGAAAGTTATATAACTCATTTTTTAGTGGGTTATCCTTTTAGTTTTTACATAACTCACATAAAAGTGAGTTATATATATTTTTATAATTTATGTGAATATTTTATAAAAATCGCATGAAAGTTATATAACTCACTTTTAAAGTGAGTTATCCTTCTTTTGTTTTTACATAACTCACATAAAAAGTGAGTTATATATATTTTTATAATTTATGTGAATTTTTCTAAAACTCACATAATTGAGCTTTCTATTTTTCTTTTGTAATTTTTATTTTATAAAACTCACATATTCATTTTTCTTCTTTTTAATCTATTTTGATTTCATAAAGCTCACTAATTATGTGAGGTATTTAAATATAATATAAGTAACTCACCTTTTAATGTTAAATATATGAGTTATGTGCACAACTTTATAGATCTAAGGGGTCGTTTGGTAGGAAAATAAGTTATGTTGGGATTAATTATGCTGGAATTAGTTGTTCTGGAATAAGTTATCCTGGTATTATTTTTTAATGATTGTTTGGTTTGTGGTACTAAAAATGATAGGTATTACATCCTTTCTAAGAATAGATAGTTTGTTTACAAAAATACCATTCGCCTTATTTAACTTAATATTTCATGTTAAATTACTTATTTTATACTAAATTCTATAAAAAGTTGATAATCCCATTTTTCTAAAAAAAAACTCATCATAAAAAAATGTGAAAAAAATTACTCTCATCTTACATTATTTAGTATCATTAATATTTGAAAAGTTGAATTGTATTTTTTACAAAAATTAAAATTTCAAACATGTTTTAACTATATATAAAAAATAAGTTTTTATTTAATAACTAAGCATATACTAAGTTAGAAAGGGAATGTCACGATACTTTAATTACTTGTTCATGATACATTTGTTAGAAAAAATAAAAATTTGAAGTAAGATTAATAATTACAAAATATAAAGACAATAAACTCTTGGATCAATTTTGAATTTGATTGTATAAATAGTTAAGTCCATATAATTGTTCAAATTTACCAAAATAAATGAAAGTTTGTAGAGTCATTAAAATTTAAATTAGGAAATCAAAAAAATTTAATGCAAGGACTATCAAAATTCCATGTTCTCTCTTATATATAGTAGTGTGTGTATGTGTATCGTATAATTGTTCAAATTTATCAAAATGAGCAAAAATTTGTAGAGTAATTAAAATTTAAAATATGGTGGGTAGTTAAAGAATTTGGAGGGTAATTTTATCGTTTTGGGACTTTATCCCAAGTTAAAATATGGTGGAATTATTTGTACCTCCCCTTAGGAGGGATAACTTATCTAAGTACTATTTGTTAATTTCGTGATACATTATACTGAATTTGACAACCAAACATAACATCAAAAAATTTATTCCGAGACTCTATTTTTAATGGCTCACACCAAATGACTCTTAAAAGTATGCGAGTTATGTGCACAACTTTATTAGTAATGTGAAATTGAATATGGTGCTAAAAATATATGAGTTATGCAAAAAAATATATACTATACGACGTGAGGATGGAGTATATACAAATTAATTGTTATATACTATACAACTATTTTTTTTTTAAAAGACCACATAGAGAAACTTATTACATCTACTTTCAAAATATATCGTACAAAGTTGAGTTGTCCATAAAAAACTCAAAAAAAGTGTAAAACTCACAAAAAAATGAGTTATCCTTCTTATTGCTATAAAACTCACACACACACATTAATGGCCGCTGATTTAACCTCCAAGCCTGTGAAATCTCGTAACATAGTACACCAATCTAAATTACGATCCATTTCATCGGCATATACAACTGCATCTCCATCAGTGCGCAGTCCAAATAACACCTCCACATCCTGTAATGTGATAGTGACCTTTCCAAATGGTAGATGAAAAGTGTGAGTCTCTTGCCTCCACCTCTCCGCCATAGCAGTTGCTAATTTGTGATCAAAATGTATCCTGCCTATTCGGACTAGAGGTGCATAGCCCGTGTCAGCACAGGCCCAACACTATAAATATTTTTTAGCACAAAAATTCGATATTGATGATATATAAACATAAATGTACACTGATTTAATTAAATATTATTAATTCTAATATATAAATGACTTATAATAATTAATTAGGGTAATATAGTAAAAAAATATTATTAATTCAAATATATAAATGACTTATAATAATTAATTAGGGGTAATATAGTAAATCACGAAGCAATTAGGGGTAATATAGGCAGACATGTCGTCTATTTTTTAATTAAATATTATTAATTTTTAATAAATAAATGACTTATAATAATTAATTAGGGATGATATAGTAAAATCACGGTTAAAGCAACTGAAACAAACGTCATAAATATCTATTTTTAAAATTAAATATTATTAATTATAATATATAAATGACTTATAATAATTAATTAAGGGTAATATAGTAAAAAAATATTATTAATTCAAATATATAAATGACTTATAATAAATAATTAAGGATAATATAGTAAATCATGGAGCAATTAGGGGTAATATAGGCAGACATGTCATCTATTGTTCAGTTAAATATTATTAATTTATTAATAAATAAATGACTTATAATAATTAATTAGGGATGATATATTAAAATCACGGTTAAAGCAGCTGAAACAAACGTCATAAATATCTATTTTTTAATTAAATATTATTAATTTTAATATATAAATGACTTATAATAATTAATTAGGGGTAATATAATAAAAATATATTATTAATTCTAATATATCAATGACTTATAATAATTAATAAGGGGTAATATAGTAAATCATGGAGCAATTAGGGGTAAAATAGTAAATGATGAAGCAGTGGTTGAAACCAAATGACTTATAATAATTAATTTGGGATAATATAGTAAAAAAATATTATTAATTCTAATATATACATGACTTATAACAATTAATTAGGGGTAATATAGTAAATTACGGAGCAATTAGGAATAATATAGGCAGGCATGTCATCTATTTTTTAATTAAATATTATTAATTCTAATATATAAATGACTTATAATAATTAATTAGGGATAATATAATAAAAAAATATTATTAATTCTAATATATAAATGACTTATAATAATTAATTAAGGATAATATAGTAAATCATGGAGTAATTAGAGGTAAATAGTAAATGATAGGGCGTATTATAGTAATCTATTTTTAATTAAATATTATTAATTTTTTAATAAATAAATAACTTATAATAATTAATTAGGGATGATATAGTGAAATCATGGTTAAAGCAGCTGAAACAAATGTTATAAATATTTATTTTTTTAATTAAATATTATTAATTCTAATATATAAATGACTTATAATAATTAATTAGGGGTAACATAATAAAAAAATATTATTAATTCTAATATATAAATGACTTGTAATAATTAATTAGGGATAATATAGTAAATCACGGAGCAATTAGGGTGTAATATAGTAAATGAAGAGGTGGTTGACTTATAATAATTAATTTAGGATAATATAATAAAAAAATATTATTAATTCTAATATATAAGTGACTTATAATAATTAATTAGGGATAATATAGTAAACTACGGAGCAATTAGGGGTAATATAGTAAATGATAGGGGTTAATATAGTAATCTAGTTTTTTGAATTAACTATTATCAATTTTTAATACATAAATGACTTATAATAATTAATTAGGGATGATATAGTAAAATCACGGTTAAAGAAGTTGAAACAAACGTTATAAACATCTACTTTTTTAATTAAATATTATAAATTCTAATATATAAATGACTTATAATAATTAATTAGGGGTAATATAATAAAAAAATATTATTAATTCTAATATATAAATGACTTGTAATAATTAATTATGGATAATATAATAAATTATGAAGCAATTAGGATGTAATATAGTAAATGATTGGGGGTAGTATAGTAAACGAAGAGGTGGTCGAAACCACCTCACTAGAAGTGCATGGCCCGTGTCAACACGGGCCCAATACTATAGACATCTTTTAGCACTAATATTTGATATTGATGAAATACTACCATAAATGTACATTGATTTAAAACGATAACTTTTTAAATAAAAACTATTTGATAGTACTCGCTAAGAAGTGAAGTTTTAAAAGATAATTTTTTTCCACATGATAAGAAAGTGTGACGTGCCGTGTAGTCGAGTTATTTTAATTCTTTGATGATAAAATTGAAACCTGTTACAAAATATAGAAAAGATGCAGAACTAATATTCATAGGATTATTTCATACAAAAACTAAAACAAAAGATACTTCAATTAACAATAAAGTCTTGGATCATCTTCTCAAAGATGATTATGGTTGAATAAATATGTCATAAATACATATTTTTCTTGTTTTAATTAAATACTATTAATTTTCTAATACATAAATGACTTATAGTAATTAATTAGGGGTGATATAGTGAAATCACGGTGCAGCTCTTGAAGCAGCCATGTCGAAATCAATATTTTAATTAAATATTATGAATTTTTTAATACATAAATGACTAATAAAAAAATATTATTAATTATAATATATAAATGACTTATAATAATTAATTAGGAGTAATATAGTAAATCATGGAGCAATTAGAGGTAATATAGTAAAATGACTTATAATAATTAATTAGGGGTAATATAACAAAAAATATTATTAATTCTAATCTATAAATGACTTATAATAATTAATTAGAAGTAATATAGTAATTGATGGAGCAATTAGGGGTAATATAGTAATTGACGAAGCGCTGGTCGAAACCATAGGCAGACATGTCATCTATTTTTTTCAATTAAATATTATTAGTTTTTTAATACATAAATGACTTATAATAATTAATTAGGGATGATATAGTAAAATCGCGATTAAAGCAGCTGAAACAAACGTCATAAATATCTATTTTTTAATTAAATATTATTAATTCTAATATATAAATGACTTATAATAATTAATTAGTGGTAATATAATAAAAAATAGTATTAATTCTAATATATAAATGACTTATAATAATTAATTAGGGTAATATAGTAAATCAAGGAGCAATCAGAGATAATATAGTAAATGACGAAGCAACTGATTTTTTAATTAAATATTATTAATTTTTAATACATAAATGACTTATAATAATTAATTAGAAATGATATAGTAAAATCATGGTTAAAGCAGCTGAAACAAACGTCATAAATATCTATTTTTTAATTAAATATTATTAATTCTAATATATAAATGACTTCTATTAATTAATTAATTTTAATATATAAATGACTTATAATAGTTAATTAGGGGTAATATAATACATCACTGAACAATTAGGGTTACTATATGCAGACATGTCATCTATTTTTTTAATTAAATATCATTAAGTTTTTAATATATAAATGGCTTATAATAATTAATTAGGGATGATATAGTAAAATCACGGTTAAAACAACTGAAACAAACGTCATAAATATCTATTGTTTTAATTAACTATTATTAATTCTAATATATAAATGACTTATAATAATTAATTAGGGATAATATAATAAATTATGACTTATAATAATTAATTAGTGAGTGAATTAGATAGGGGTAGGGGTAGGTAAGGTAGGGGTGAGGGTAGGGGTAGGGGTAGGGTAAAATGAGTAGAAATTAATTTTTGGGACGAACAAAATTATGTGTATACATTATGCCCCTCTTTGGATGTAAACACAAAGTGTTTTCAGACAAAGAAGTAGACAACGAGATAAAATTTTGACCTACCATTATTCAGCAGAAAGAAACATAAGGGAGGAGGGCAACCGAGTCTTGATTTAGCTGTCCTACCTATCCCAAGTTATAAGAGAGTCAAGTCACATGTAGTTCCAGAGTTGAAAATGAGATGAACTATACCAAGTTGAGAGTCGAGAAGGTCCCATTGAGGTTCCGATCTACGACCCTGTCATTACATCAAAATAAAATTATAAGTTAAAAAGATAAATAAAATTAGAAAAGACCTATCTATACAGCATCTATCGATTCTTGTCTCAGGTCTTCGATGCTTTCAAAAGTGACGAAAGATTTATCTTCTTTGAGTTGAACTTGAAAATAGATTCTTTCTCCACACAAAATTTGGTGTTGGAGATGAACTCAAAATTGACCATGTTCTGCAGGTGGTATTTCTGAACTTGAACCTGGATTTGAAATTCTTCATCCTATTCTTCAGGCGCGCTCCTGACTTTTAATTTTTCACCTTGTTGCTTGGTTTTCCATTTATTCACCTTGTTTATTGGTTTTCCATTTATTCACCTTGTTGCTTGATTTTTAATTTCATCACCCTATTCTTCAGGTGGCTCCTAACTTGCTATTTTATCACTTTTCAGTTTCATCACCCTGCTCTTCAGGCGGGCCCCTGACTTGCTACTTCATCACTCTGTTCTCCGAACAAGCTCCCGACTTTCAATTTCATCACCCTGTTCTTCAGGGGGGATCCTAACTTTCAATTTTTCTTCACCCTGTTCTTCAGGCGGGCTCCTGACTTTCCATTTTATCACCCTGTTCTTCAGGCGGGTTCCTGAAATCAAAATTAAAACTAGAATGAAAATTATCCCACTCAAAGATTATGATAAAGAAAGATTTCATTTTTCTGAAAATAAAGTCTCATTTTACTGGAGAGTTCTGAACAGAATGTAAAGTCCAATTTTTTAGGCGGGTCCTGAACAGAAAGTAATGTCCCATTTTTCAGGAGGGTCCTCAACATGAAGTGAATTCCCTTTTTTCAGGAGGGTCCTGAACATAACGTAAATTTTCATTTTCAAGGAGGGTCCTGAACATAAAGTAAATTCTCATTTTCCAGAAGGGTCCTGAACATAAAATAAATTCCCATTTTCTAGGAGGATCCTGACCATAAAATAATTTTTCATTTTTCAGGAGGGTCCTGAACATAAAGAAAATTTCCATTTTTCAGGAGGGTCCTGAACATAAAAATAAATTTTTATTTTTCAGGAGGGTCCTACACATAAAGTAAATTCTCATTTTCCAGGAGGGTCCTGAACATAAAATAAATTTTTATTTTTCGGTAGGGTCTTGAACATAAACTAAATTCCCATTTTCCAGGAGGGACCTGAATATAAACTAAATTTCCATTTTCCAGGAGGGTCCTAAACATAATTAAATTCCCATTTTTCAGGAGGGTCCTGAACATAAACTAAATTCCTATTTTCCAGGAGGGTCCTGAACATAAAGGAAATTCTCATTTTCTAGGAGGGTTTTGAACATAAAAAAATTCCCATTTTCCAGGAGTGTCCCGAACATAAAGTAAATTCCCATTTTTCAGGAGGTTCCTAAACATAAAGTAAATTCTCATTTTTCAGGAGTGTCCTGAACATAAACTAAATTCCTTAGGAGGGTCCTGAACATAAAATAAATTCTCATTCTTCAAGAGGGTCCTGAACATAAACTAAATTCCCATTCTCCAGGATGGTCCTGAACATAAACTAAATTTCCATTCTCCAGAAGGGTCCTGAACATAAATTAAATTCCCATTTTTAGGAGGGTCTTGAACATAAAGTAGATTTTCATTCTCCAGGAGGGTCCTGAACATAAGGTAAATTCTCTCTATCCAGGAGGGTCCTGAACATAAGGTAACTTTCCATTTTCCAGAAGGAGGGTCCTGAATATAAGGTAAATTCTTATTTTCCAGGAGGGTCCTAAACATAAAGTAATGTCCCATTTTCCAGGAAGGTCCTGAATATAAAGTAAATTCCTATTTTCTAGGAGGGTCCTGAACATAAAGTAAATTCTCATTTTTCAGAAGGGTCCTGAACATAAAGTAAATTCCCATTTTTCAAGAGGGTCCTGAACATAAAGTAAATTCCATATGACATGCCTTACTTTTAAATTTTTGCCCCAGTTTCATCAAAAGCTTTTGCTGGTGTCAAACCCAATCACAACTACTTGCAACAATGCATAATGCAAAGATGAATCAAGATCCTGATCAACAAATGCCCCTTTTGAGGGTAAAATTGAATGTATGAGACCAACAAGTCCCTTTCTTAAGAATGAAAGTGAAAGGTTCTTGCTAAAAGTGCATCTTTTAGGATTAATGATTCAAATTAAGGAGTGCACCTCTTAGTTGTGAGACATGAAAGACCCAAATTAGAGAATACATCTCTTAGGGGTACAAGATGACGAGTTTTACCATAACTGTAATTATCAAACCTGTACAGCAACACTGCTCTTGCATTTGCGAAATCAAGGAATTGTCCCTCTGAATATTTGCGCTTTGAAGCCTTTGATTTGAGAGTAGCAACTTGTAACATCCCCTATCTTGCTTGTACTTATTCTAATTATATGGAACCTGGTATGGTCATATGGTATAGGTAACAGATGAGATTTGTTATGCAATTATTAATGGTGTAGATGGAATTATAGAGGCTGCCCGTATAGTTTAGTGTGATGCGACTAAGTTAACGTTAAGTTAACTATTTAAACTTGGAATCGCAAGCTAGTATTTGAATCTAAAGTTTAAAGTGACCAAGTGTGTATAAGTTGAAGGTTAGACTAAAGGGGTTAGAAGCTGAAAATGGAGCAAAATATTGAGGTGCTTGCTTGACTTATTTAAGCTAGTAGGTGAGTCACCTACTTAAGTTGTTTGAACCAAATTAATGGACCCATGTCTATGAATCAGATTTGGGTCTATGCTAATATACTCATTTGGGCCAAATTGAACAAAAAAAAAGAAAGAAAATGGATAAGTGACCCAACACACCAATCTGCCAAGGCCCAAATATAATTGAGCCCAACAAGAAATTATGCAAGGAGGTGCATCACCTACTTTGAAGTTTTAGCAGCTTGGACCCTTAAGTAGGTGCATCACCTACTTGGACCAATTTGACCAATTTTATGGTTCAAAATGCAGCTAAGGAGGTGGATAAGATAGGGCCTTTAAAAGGCCAAGTTGCTGGTCATTTTACTTCACTTTTAAGTCACAAAAAAGGAGTATATTTCAGCAAATCTCTCTACTCTCTTAAAAACAACAAGAGCAGCAGCCCTATTTTTCCTTCTAGGGTTCATGAAGAAACCCTCTCCTTTGCAGCCCAAGGTAAGTAAAAAACACTTAAGGTTTTGTTTAATTATCTCATGGGAGATTAGGGAAACAAGTTATAAGTGTTTGACTATAAGTATATGGCTGATTATAGAACAAGCTGTTTGTTCATGTTTCTTTGTTATTGAGGAACCTTTTTTCTTCTTCTTTGGTTTAAGTGTGAAGGAAAGTTCAAGCTCTTGAAGAGTTCAATTAAAAGAATAAGTTGCTGAATTGAGGTACGGTGACTGCCCCATTTTATTTTTCTTATATATGAATTTGAGAGGGGATTATGGATGTCTTGTTATTGAGAACTCAAGAGATGAGGAGATCAATAATTGATTGCTACAATAAAAGGGGTTTGGGACTGTTTTGTGGACTGTTTTGTATGTATATGTTATGGGCTTCCAGGTTGAAGTTGGATAAAGGTGTGATGAGTTTGTAATGAATTATAGAAGAAAGATGTGATGATACACCACCGAACTAATGCTTGCTGTCCAATCTATTTTGCGTATTGTTTAGAATGTGTAAGGAAGTCGAGGTGGGTTTGGTGAACCTTATAAGAACCTATCTGGTATGTGGGTGTAATTGGAGGAAACAAAGGGTTAAAATAACACCCTTGTTTAATAGAGTAATAGTTGCTGCCCGGTTACTGTTTTGGGTGAAATTAAGTACCTCAAATGTGTTGAGTGGTTACTAATACGAGTTTACCATATATTCTATTATAGATAAATAATCTAAAAGGAGATAAGTCAAGTCAGGTTAGTTTCGGAGTCAAATGACCAGGTATGTAAGGCATACTCTATTTCACACTCTTTGGCATGAAATCGTACAATTGTTCCATCAAGCAAGTTTCTGAGGTTATCCGATAACAAAGTGATACATAATGGCAGCGCATTACCCTCCATGTATCCAATGACCTTGTTCCCACTCTCTAACGCATTAGCACACCTCAATACGTGCTTATTATTAAATCTGCGCGTCTATCTTCACTAGAAAATTGCAGGAGTTCTCCGTTTGTTCAAATAAGACCCATGTGTTATTTCAGCTCCTAAACACTTTATTTGTGTGCCGACAGCTCCCTAGCTCATTGTTGTTGTGTTAAGTGTCTATTTACATGTCTCTTATTAGCGTATTACTGGTTCAAGGTACCATAATGTGATGACCACCAAGGTAACAATTTCAAAGGCTAATAAACTAAGTATTGCAATCTGTAAAATGACGAGTGGCAGCTCAGGGGCACTTGCCTAGCATAGGCCGATCTCGATACCTTTATGTGTGGGTGGAAACTCAGGGGTATAAGCCTAGCATGGGCCGATCCCAATCTTTTTATAGGTGGTAGCTCAGGGGCGTAAGCCTAGCATGGGCCGATCCTAATTTATCTTTTTTTTTTACCACTGATCAGCTGGTCATTTGCATTATATGGATTACAAAGATTATGAAGTAAAAAGGTAAAATGAAGAAAGAATGTAATGTACATTGTCCCATAAGTATTTATAAAGGTGGTCTACTAGTACTCCTTATACACTTGTATCGGATTTCTATTGAGCTTTTGTATCAAGTGTGTTGTTACTTTCTGCCTTACATATTCAGTACATATTTTCGTACTGACGTCCCTCACGGGGGACTTGCATTTCATGCTGCAGGCAGAGGCACTTCATCTCATACAACTCACTAGTAGGAGCGTAGGTTGTTCAGGGACTATTGGTGAGCTCCAGGTTAATTCAGGGCTTTTCGAGTTTGCTCTATATATTTTGGTATTGTACAGTAAGTCTAGAGTAGGGTGGGGGTTTGTCCCGACCCTGACTAAGTCTATGTATCTTTTAGAGGCTTTGTAGACTAATGTGAAGTTATGGTAGTGTCCTGATTTTAGACATGGTGGCCCCACCGGCCAAGTGTTGTACATATCAGTTTTGGGAGTGTATGTGTAGTTAATTTCATCGATGCATAATATTATGTCGTCAGAACATTTAGTTGTTACAGTTACATGCATGGGAAGTATAAGGTTATGAATTGGTTCTCTCGGGCCTTTACGGCTATGGGTGCCTGTCCGCCCCAATAGGATTTGAGGCGTGACAAAAGTGGTATCAGAGCAGTCGTCCTAGGGTGTTTACAAAGCCGTGTCTATATAGAGTCCTGTTTATGGGAGTGTTGTGCACCACATCTATAAATAGGAGGCTATGTGACATTTAGGGGTTTTCTTTTTTCTTCATATCTTAGATCGTGCAATAGAGCCTATGTTGTAGGTTAAGTCATATTTAACCATTGAACCTATTTTTTCTTTTTTTTTCCTCTTATTATAGTAAAGATGCCGGTTACAAGAAGGAGTAAGAATACAGGTAGGCGGATAGACGAGGATGCCGGGGAGGGGACCAGCAAATCACCACCTAGACGAGCTAATCAAAGTAAGGCTCAAGATGAGTTTGTGTCCCAAACTTCTCCTACCCTTCCATCTCCAGAAGAGCTAAGAAGGAGAAGAACCGCATCCTCAGAACTACCTACCAATGCTACAGATCAAGATTTAAGGAGTGCAGTACAATTGTTGGCTCGTATAGTTTCTGGACAAGCTCAAGGACAAGCCATTCCAACTACAGGTTCTACTGGTACAGATAGGGCAGCTAGCCTACGAACGCAGGATTTTCTCAAATTGGATCCTCCCACCTTCACCGGATCAGATCTTAATGAAGACCCACAGGACTTTATTGATCAAATACAAAGGGTTCTAGATGTTATGCATATGTCGGGTAAAGAGACAGTCGAGCTAGCAGCATATAGATTCAAGGGGGAGGCTATATTGTGGTATGAAGATTAGAAATGATCTAGGGGTATCGATGCACCTCCAGCTACTTGGAAAGAGTTCAAAGAGGTATTTCTTGATCATTACCTTCCATATGATATTCGAGAAGCCCGTGCAGATCAATTCCTAAATCTTTGCCAAGGAAATATGAGTGTGAGGGAGTACAACCTTCGGTTTAACTCTTTGGCTAGGTATGCTCCTATTGTTGTGGCTACAATGGATGATAGAGTTTATCGGTATATGGATAGATTGGATCTATATCTGGTTAGAGATTGTACCATTATTGCTTTGAACAAGGACATGGACATAGCAAGGATACAAGCATTCACACAAAAAATAGAGGATCAGAGGCAAAGAAAAAGAACACAAGAGTTAGAAAGGGGGTATTCCAAGAGGTCTAGATCTACGGGGCAGTTTATGGCACCCCAAGGAGAGTTTAGGCCTCGGTTTTCTAATAGACCACCTAGGACATTATCTTCTTATTCTGCAGCTAGTGCTCCATCACAATTTCAAGGGTCTAAAGGTAACCAGTTTGGTCAAAGAAATGAGAGTCAGAGTTCGCGAACAACAGGGTATCAAGAGAAAGGGATTATGAGCCAATTAAGGCCTCCTCGACAGCCATGTAGACAATATGGAAAGCTTCATTTAGGTGCATGTCGGTTCGGAACAAATGCTTGTTTTTGGTGTGGTATGTCAGGACATATGATGAGAGAATGCCCTTAAAGGGGCATAGGTGGTGTGGCACGACCTACTGGATCAGCCGTTGCATCATCATCATCGGTGCCTTATTCAGGTAGGGGTGTACAACCTATGGGTCATGGTAGAGGCGCTAAAGGAACAACTAGCTCTAGTGGAGTTCAGAATCGTACATACGCTTTAGCAGATCGATAAAATTCAGAGGCTTCTCCAGATGTGGTTACAGGTACATTGTCCATCTTTTTGCATGATGTCTATGCATTAGTTGATCCGACTTCTACATTATCATATGTCACTCCATTGGTTGCTGAAAAGTTCAAAAAAACACCAGAACTACTAGTTACGCCATTTGAAGTATCTATGCCAATTGGTGAATCTGTTATAGCTAAGAGAGTGTATCGAAATTGTATAATAACTATTTGCGGTCGTGATACAATGGCTGACCTGTTTGAGTTAGAAATGGTAGATTTTGATGCTATAATAGGTATGGATTGGTTGGCTTCTTGTTATGCCATATTAGATTGCCGAACTAAGAGGGTGTGTTTCCATTTCCCAAAGGAGGCAGTCCTAGAATGGAGAGGTAATATTGGTGCGCCAAGAGGTAAATTTATTTCTTATTTTAAGGCGAAAAAGATGATTTCCAAGGGTTACATATGTCATCTGGTTAGAGTGAAGGATACAATTGCGGAGACACCAACTCTTCCAACTATTCCAGTGGTAAGTGAATTTCCCGATGTATTTCCTAAAGATCTTCCGAGTTTACCTCCAGAACGAGAAGTGGAGTTTGGTATTGATGTGATCCTAGGTACTCAACCAATCTCAATTCCTCCGTATAGAATGGCCCCTGCAGAATTACGGGAGTTAAAAGAGCAATTGAAAGACTTGCTAGAAAAAGGATTCATAAGGCCTAGTGTCTCCCCTTAGGGCGCACCAGTGTTATTTGTGCGTAAGAAGGATGGCTCGTTAAGAATGTGTATTGACTATAGACAACTGAACAAGGTGACTATTAAGAACAAATATCCCCTTCCGAGAATTGATGACTTATTTGATCAGTTGCAAGGCGCCAAGTGGTTTTCAAAGATTGATTTAAGATCTGGTTACCACCAAATGAGGGTCAAAGAGAATGACATACCCAAGACAGCTTTTCGAACACGGTACGATCATTACGAGTTCCTAGTCATGTCCTTTGGGCTAACTAATGCACCTGCAACTTTTATGGATTTGATGAATAGGGTGTTCAATCCATTCTTGGATGTGTTTGTGATAGTTTTTATAGATGATATTCTGGTTTATTCGAGATCAAATGAGGACCATGCCAATCACTTACGACAGGTGTTGCAGATTCTTCGTGATCGTAAGCTATTTGTAAAGTTCTCTAAATGTGAGTTTTGGTTAAAATCCGTGGCATTCTTAGGTCATATTGTATCTGATGAAGGAATAAAGGTTGATACTCAAAAGATAGAAGCCGTGAAGAACTGGCCAAGACCTATAACGCCTATAGAGGTTCGTAGTTTCCTTGGGTTGGCAGGTTATTATAGAAGTTTTGTGGAAGGATTTTCTTCAATTTCTGCACCTTTAACAAAGCTAACACACAAAGCATCCAAGTTTCAATGGAATAATGCATGCGAAAGAAGTTTCCAAGATCTGAAGAGTAAGTTAACTTCTACACCCGTATTGGTGCTTCCAGAAGGCACAGAGGGGTATGCAGTGTATTGTGATGCTTCAAGAATTGGGTTAGGGTGTGTATTAATGCAGCATGGTAAAGTCATAGCATATGCCTCGAGGCAATTGCGGCCACATAAGAAAATTTATCCAACACATGATCTGGAGCTAGCAGCGGTTATATTTGCCTTAAAGATATGGCGTCACTACCTGTACGGGATTCATGTTGACATATACACTGACCACAAGAGTTTGCAGTATATCTTTAACCAGAAGGACTTGAATTTGAGGCAGCGAAGATGGCTTGAATTATTAAAATACTATGATGTTGATATCTTATATCATCCGGGAAAAGCAAATATGGTGGCAGATGCGTTAAGTCGCAAAGCTATGGAGCCATCTATAGAAAGACAAGGGATGACTAAGGATCTACACCAATTTGCCAATTTGGGGGTTCGTCTTCTTGAAACTCCAGATGAAGGGTTTATTGTGCATAATACAGCAGAATCTTCATTAATAACTGAAGTAAAAGAGAAGCAATATGCAGATCCTATTTTATTGCGGCTTAAGGAAAATGTTCAATGTGGTATGACAAAGGTATTTGAGCTTACGCAAGAAGGGGTACTTCGATGCCAAAACAGATTGTGTGTACCTGATATAGACGGGCTAAGAAAGAGGATTATGACAGAAGCACATCATTCAAGGTATTCTATCCATCCAGGGTCAACAAAAATGTACCATAATTTGCGAGGGATGTATTGGTGGGGTGACATGAAGAAGAACATTGCAAAATTTGTAGCCGAATATCCAAATTGTCAAAGAGTTAAAGTAGAGCACCAAAAGCCCGAGGGTTATATGCAATGTATGGATCTTCCAACCTGGAAGTGGGACATGATCAACATGGATTTCGTCACCGGTTTGCCTCGTACAATTCGATGGTTTGATTCCATATGGGTGATAGTTGATAGGCTTACCAAATCAGCACACTTTCTACCGGTTAGGACCACTTACACAGTTGAAGAATATGCCAAGTTATATATTAAGGAGATAGTTCGACTACATGGAGTTCCAATCTCTATTATATCGGATCGAGGAGCTCAATTTACTGCAAATTTTTGGAAGTCTTTTCAAAGAAATTTGGGGACACAAGTGAATCTAAGTACAACTTTTCACCCTCAAACGGATGGACAAGCAGAACGTACCATTCAAATACTTGAAGATATGCTACGAGCTTGTGTATTGGACTTTAAAGGTAGTTGGGATGATCATCTACCTCTCATCGAGTTCGCCTACAACAATAGCTATCATTCAAGTATCAAAATGGCACCATATGAAGCTTTGTATAGAAGAAAGTGTAGATCACCCATTGGATGGTTTGAAACGGGTGAAACTGCCTTATTCGGGCCAGATCTTGTTCATCAAGCTATGGAAAAGGTTAAGGTGATCCAACAGCGACTAGAAACAGTCCAAAGCAGACATGAGCCATATGCGGATGTTAGGAGAAGGGGGCTAGATTTTGCTATAGGTGATTGGGTATTCTTGAAGGTATCACCAATGAAGGGGGTTATGAGATTTGGTAAGAAAGGAAAATTAAGTCCACGTTATATAGGCCCATACCAGATTACTCAAAAGTTTGGACAAGTTGCTTATGAATTAAATCTACCCCTAGAGCTCTCAACAGTTCATCCGGTATTTCACGTCTCAATGCTTAGAAAGTGTGTTGGAGATTCATCTCATACTACCCCTACTGAAGATGTACATATTAAAAAAAACCTCACCTATGAGGAAATACCTATTGCTATTCTAGATCGACAGGTTAAGAAGTTGAGGAATAAAGAAATAGCTTCTGTAAAAGTGCTTTGGAGGAACCAACAAGTAGAAGAGATCACGTGGGAAGCTGAAGAAGCGATGAAATCCAAGTACCCCCATTTGTTCAAATACGAAGAAAAAGTCCAAGATGCTGAATTGGAACAATAACAAGTAAGTGTAAAATATATAGGTGCTATATAGTAATAGGGATATTAACTTAGGCTTGAACTTGTTTTGGATGGACAGTTATGCTAACATTCGAGGACGAATATTTGTAAGGTAGCAACTTGTAACATCCCGTATCTTGCTTGTACTTATTCTAATTATATGGAACCTGGTATGGTCATATGGTATAGGTAACAGATGAGATTTGTTATGCAATTATTAATGGTGTAGATGGAATTATAGAGGATGCCCATATAGTTTAGTGTGATGCGACTAAGTTAACGTTAAGTTAACTATTTAAACCTGGAATCGCAAGCAAGTATTGAATCTAAAGTTTAAAGTGACCAAGTGTGTATAAGTTGAAGGTTAGACTAAAAGGGTTAGAAGCTGAAAATGGAGAAAAATATTGAGGTGCTTGCTTGACTTATTAAAGCTAGTAGGTGAGTCACCTACTTAAGTTGTTTGAACCAAATTAATGGACCCATGGCTATGGATCAGATTTGGGTCTATGCTAATATACTCATTTGGGCCAAATTGAACAAAAAAAAAAAGAAAATGGATAAGTGACCCAACACGCCAATCTGCCAAGGCCCAAATATAATTGAGCCCAACAAGAAATTATGCAAGTAGGTGCATCACCTACTTTGAAGTTTTAGCAGCTTGGACCCTTAAGTAGGTGCATCACCTACTTGGACCAATTTGACCAATTTTATGGTCCAAAATGCAGCTAAGGAGGTGGACAAGATAGGGCCTTTAAAAGGCCAAGTTGCTGGTCATTTTACTTCACTTTTAAGTCACAAAAAAGGAGTATATTTCAGCAAATCACTCTACTCTCTTAAAAACAACAAGAGCAACAACCCTATTTTTCCATCTAGGGTTCTTGAAGAAACCCTCTCCTTTGCAGCCCAAGGTAAGTGAAAAACACTTAAGGTTTTGTTTAATTATCTCATGTGAGATTAGGGAAACAAGTTATAAGTGTTTGACTATAAGTATATGGCTGATTATAGAACAAGCTGTTTGTTCATGTTTCCTTGTTATTGAGGAACCTTTTTTCTTCTTCTTTGGTTTAAGTGTGAAGGAAAGTTCAAGCTCTTGAAGAGTTCAATTAAAAGAATAAGTTGCTGAATTGAGGTACGGTGACTGCCCCATTTTATTTTTCTTATATATGAATTTGAGAGGGGATTATGGATGTCTTGTTATTGAGAACTCAAGAGATGAGGAGATCAATAATTAATTGCTACAATAAAAGGGGTTTGGGACTGCTTTGTGGACTGTTTTGTATGTATATGTTATGGGCTGCCAGGTTGAAGTTGGATAAAGGTGTGATGAGTTTGTAATGAATTATAGAAGAAAGATGTGGTGATACACCACCGAACTAATGCTTGCTGTCCAATCTATTTTGCGTATTGTTTAGAATGTGTAAGGAAGTCGAGGTGGTTTTGGTGAACCTTATAAGAACCTATCTGGTATGTGGGTGTAATTGGAGAAAAAAAAGGGTTAAAATAACACCCTTGTTTAATAGAGTAATAGTTGCTGCCCGATTACTGTTTTGGGTGAAATTAAGTACCTCAAATGTGTTGAGTGGTTACTAATACTAGTTTACCATATATTCTATTGTAGATAAATAATCTAAAAGGCGATAAGTCAAGTCGGGTTAGTTTCGGAGTCAAATGACCAGGTATGTAAGGCATACTCTATTTCACACTCTTTGGCATGAAATCGTACAATTGTTCCATCAAGCAAGTTTCTGAGGTTATCCTATAACAAAGTGATACATAATGGCAGCACATTACGCTCCATGTATCCAATGACCTTGTTCCCACTCTCTAACGCATTAGCATACCTCAATACGTGCTTATTATTAAATCTGCGCGTCTATCTTCACTAGAAAATTGCAGGAGTTCTCCGTTTGTTCAAATAAGACCCATGTGTTATTTCAGCTCCTAAATACTTTATTTGTGTGCCGACAGCTCCCTAGCTCATTGTTGTTGTGTTAAGTGTCTATTTACATGTCTCTTATTAGCGTATTACTGGTTCAAGGTACCATAATGTGATGACCACCAAGGTAACAATTTCAAAGGCTAATAAACTAAGTATTGCAATCTGTAAAATGACGAGTGGCAGCTCAGGGGCACTTGCCTAGCATGGGCCGATCTCGATACCTTTATGTGTGGGTGGTAGCTCAGGGGTATAAGCCTAGCATGGGCTGATCCCAATCTTTTTATAGGTGGCAGCTCAGGGGCGTAAGCCTAGCATGGGCCGATCCTAATTTATCTTTTTTTTTTACCACTGATCAGCTGGTCATTTGCATTATATGGATTACAAAGATTATGAAGTAAAAAGGTAAAATGAAGAAAGAATGTAATGTATATTGTCCCACAAGTATTTATAAAGGTGGTCTACTAGTACTCCTTATACACTTGTATCGGATTTCTATTGAGCTTTTGTATCAAGTGTGTTGTTACTTTCTGCCTTACATATTCAGTACATATTTTCGTACTGACGTCCCTCACGGGGGACTTGCATTTTATGCTGCAGGCAGAGGCACTTCAGCTCATACAACTCACTAGTAGGAGCGTAGGTTGTTCAGGGACTATTGGTGAGCTCCAGGTTGATTCAGGGCTTTCCGAGTCTGCTCTATATATTTTGGTATTGTACAGTAAGTCTAGAGTAGGGCGGGGGTTTGTCCCGACCCTGACTAAGTCTATGTATCTTTTAGAGGCTTTGTAGACTAATGTAAAGTTATGGTAGTGTCCTGATTTTAGACATGGTGGCCCCACCGGCCAAGTGTTGTACATATCAATTTTGGGAGTGTATGTGTAGTTAATTTCATCGATGCATAATATTATGTCGTCAGAACATTTGGTTGTTACAGTTACATGCATGAGAAGTATATGGTTATGAATTGGTTCTCTCAGGCCTTTACGTCTACGAGTGCCTGTCCGCCCCAATAGGATTTGAGGCGTGACACAACTGTTCCTGTTTCATACAAAGAAAACTTGTGAGTTTAAAATAGGGTAGTTGGCTTGCGACTTTGGCATTTGAGGAGATTTCTCTTGCACTTATTCCATTTAGATCTTGCTTCCAATCATTAGAATTTTCCATTAATTTATTGCACCGTTGGTCCAAACTCAGAATATTAAGAGTGACTCTGAAACAAACATAGTATCTCTGCTTTGCTATGTTTCTCAGATAATTCCCTTTAAACCTTGGTATTTTTATGAATTTCCAAAATTTGTGTGTTGACAACAATCTTCTGTATGCCTTACTAACTTGCAATATTGTTTCTTTCATGTGCTGGCTCTTTGTCTTGCTTTGTGCAATTGAAGAATGCCAATTTGTTTTGACATGGACTTGTCTCCAAGATAAGAGAAAAAAAATGCCAATTTTTTTTATTTGGATAACTGACTCAAGAAAAAATAAAATAAAAACACAGAGAAGAAATAAAAGACAATGAACATCCCCAATTGAAAGAAACAAAAAATTTATCTGTAAATGACAATCAACTCTAATGATCATGCCATGTATTTGGATTAATCTGCTTGATCTTTCTACCCACACTTTCTACCAACTGTTGTTGAGTTAATGGTCTTGAAACGGAGTTGCTTTCTTATTCAAGACCTCATTCGGCTAGTGACACCTTGAAGGGTTTTCGCCAACAAGCCTCTCTTATTTTTCTCTCGGCTTACCATCTTTTTATGGCGCCCATGAGGGTTTTCACCAATAAAACTCTCTTATTTTTATTTCTCTCAACTTACCATCGCCTTACGGTGCCCATGAGGGTTTTCACCAATGATGATCTCTTATTTTTATTTCTCTCTTGGTTTCTTATGCTGAGAAAGACAAGTAGTTCCCCAAATGCATCCTCATATCCATTGCATGCTTTGCCTTAACATATTTAAAGATTGCTCTAAAGTTTTTTCTTTGGTTGTAACTCAGCTTTTGGATAAGGTAAGAAAGAAAGGATTGCATGAGGCTCAAACGACACTTGAAGTGGGGTAGGACTTACAACTTTTGAAATCGACTCAAACAAGGAGGATCAACTCATGCCCCAATTTCTTTTGACTGGGCAATTATAAATTATTTATTTGGTTGGACCAAGCCCGAAAGTAGAGAATCCTACGTATCTCAATCTCTTGAGAGGAGAATCAGGTCACACGTAGTTCAGGAAACTCGTTCTTTTGCTTGATTCTAAATTTTTTCTCTTTTTCTTCTTTTATCGACTCTTTCCTCTTTAGGACTTTTTGACTCTATTATTCTTGACACTCTTCTCTTTTCTTTCTTTTTGGACATATTTTTTTTTTCTTTTTTTTGAAATTTTTCTAACTCTATTGTTTTGCTCGCCACTTTTCTTTTGAGCTTTGCTGACTCTAAAGCTCAAATGGGATAAACAAAGGATGACATGATGTTTGGGTAGTAGAATGCAATGCCTTCGTCATATCAATCCTTGAAAATACAAGTACATATCATGCAATATGAAAGTGAAAGATGAAAATCATTTGTGACATCTTTTAAGTATTAGCTTTGATTGAGTCTGTGTGTCACTACTCTTGCACTTTGTTCAACATATCACTCCACTTTTGTTGTATATTCCTCATGCTGAAGGACTCATGACTTCGTGAAATTGATTATCTTTTTGTTTCTCTTGTTGTAGGATCGCACATTTTGACCCAATTGAGGCATGTCTTTCAATTTATGACCAAGTTATTCTTGTGATTCTCAAAATAATTGCCTTAATTTCAATAAGGCTTTAATTTGGTCACCAAATATCTCAGCACTCTACATATTTTCTCAGATATTTTTTCTAACTTTAGCCCTCTGATTTAAGATTTCATGGTTAAATTGGATTTTAAGATCCGGATGAAAATTCCGCTAGCATGTCATATCACTAGAATCAACATAACATGTACTATGTAAAGAAAACAAACAAACGACACATATTTAAAACACAAAGGAAAAAGGGACACTCTATTTAATTAAGATAGAAGGGTTTGAACATAACCACAAAGGGATAAAACAAGATAGATCCTGAACTACAATCCTAAAATAATTTGGATAACAGAAAATAAAACATAACAAACTACCAGACCTCTTCCTAGTAGGGAGAGGGGTGACTTCTCAATTGCTCATCCTGACATTTTAGCCATTGGTTTGCATATCAGTATGACTAAAGTTTTTCTCACTGTCAATGTTCTGTACTATAATTGATTTATCTTGAATCATCTTTTCAATTTCTCTTTTCAAAGCACGACAATCTTCATTACTGTGACCCTGAACATCATAATGATATGCATATTGTACATTAGGATCAAAACATCTTGAATGTGGGTCAGGAGTATACCTAAGGAGCGAAGTGATCATGCACCATTGTACTAATCTCTGGAATAAACTGGCATACGACTCTCCAATTGGTGTAAAGTTATCTCTCGTGTTCTGTCTTATTTCATTGTTTGACTTGGATTGAACATCGGGCCTAGAAGGGATTTGACATGTTTGTGGAGTTGAAGGATGACTCTGAGGAGTTGGTGTGCGCCATTGTGAGTAAGAAGGGAGTTGAACATATGGCTGTGCATAGTATACTAGATATGGAGATGGGGAAATAGAGTATAATGGATTTTGGGAGGGATTATAGAGAACTTGGGTGTGAACTTGGGCTTGAGACCGATGGTAACGACGATGTCGTCTTATTAGATGTGCTCGTTCTCCAACTAGAATAGCAGTTGTACCTTTTTTATTTTTCTTCCCTCCAGTTTCCCTTACTTGATTGGAATATTATGCCAAATGTTTCACGGATTCCTTCTGTCCATCTTGCTCCTCAAGTTTTGACATTTCAAGGATTGGAATAAGGTTAACACTTGAAGACATGCCCCAATCTTTGTATGTAACATCTTCTTTACCCGCAGGTCCTAGGAAACTTTTCCTAACATTTTTTGTACTCTTCATTTTTCCAACAATTTTCTCTAGCTCTTCTGGCAAGCTCGACTTCTTGTTAAGAAATTTTTGTGGTCCAATTAACATTGATGTGGACTTAGGAGTATAGAAATTATCATCAAGAGTATTGAACATGGGTTCACTAGCAGATTGGGGCAGCACAACCGTTGGATTATAGCCAAAGTGGAAGCCTCAGCAGAAGGTTGAGCAACAAAAACACAGGCAGTATGTGGTGCTGTCAATGTAGCAGGCTTATACTGAGAATCTAGAGGAAGAGTGGTGGAAGTATTGGGATGATTTTGGCTTGGAAGGAATTTTGAGTCATATTACAGTGCATCAACAACAATAGGAATCTGACTTTGCGATTTTAATGAAAAACTTGAGGTATTTGTAGGATCAATAGCGGGAAATGGAGGAGGAGGCAACCCACTGGCCCAAGCTCGGTGCATTTCATTCATTTGTTGTCTTAGTCTCCTAATCTCTTGCTTTAAACTCTCATTTTTATGACTCTTTGTTTGATCCATGATGTCACTCCCTATATCCTTGTTGGACACAGCTAAACCTTTTTTTTTAGATTTGGTGTGATATGGAGAACCAACTACAATGCCACAAACCAACCACCTTAAACTAATTGAACAAGAGATAACAAGTGTTTTAGAGTTCAACACTTCTTCAAAACTCTTTTTCTGCTTTCCTTTTGAAAAGATCACCGAACCCGAGAAGGGCGCCTACGTATCTCACTCCCAAGAGAGGAGAATCAGGTGTGCGTAGTTCGTGAAGTCTTGCCAAAATGGCCAATTAAATTCTTTTTCATTTTTTTTTCTTGAAACTTTAAAAAAGAAAAGAAAATAACAAATTGTCAAAAGAATTGACGAAAATCTTTTTGAATTTTTCATCTTAACATTCCTATACAAAATGACATCTATGATTACCAAAGAAAATCTTTTTGAGTTTTCCATTTTGCATTTCATACGAAAATAGAACTTGAGACTATTAAAGAAAAATCTTTTTGTGGTTTTCTTTTAGAGATGTATATGAATATCTACTCTAAATGAAAAATGAAGAGAATCTTTTTAAATTTTTAAATAAGATCTCCAAACCAACAATAGGCTGTCTACATATCTCCCTCCTGAGATAGGAGAATCAGGGGTGAGTAGTTTGTCCAGGTTGGACAATTAGGGATACTGATGAACCATAACTTGAGGGATACGATGAAGGCAGACGATGAAAAACGTCAATAAAATCTTTTTTTGAGTTTTCAATTAAACACTTAACATAAAAATAACACCAACAACTATGAAAGAAATATTTTTTTTTCGTATTTTCGTTATATGAAATGAACAAAACTTCTACCATCTTTGTTTTGAATTTTCCTTTTATAAAAAGCTCCTAAAAAATATTTTTGAAAATTTTGAATTATGAATACATGCTAAAGGAGATAAAGGGAAAATCTTTTTGAGTTTTTTTTTTGTTTTTGAGTAAATGCGTGAAAAGGGTAAGAAAATCTTTTTGGATTTTTGGATTGTGAAAAATAAAAGTCATAAAGAACTCTAAAAAACTATGAAACTCTGTTTTTTTTTTTCTTTTTTTTTTTTTCATACCTACACACCTTTCTTTAATTCTAGCACATGTTTTTTTCAAAACCAGTCTGTAAAATGACCACATTACCCTCAGAGATGTAACATTTAGCACGTAGGGATGGTATAGAGGCGAGTCTCCTACAAAGGACCAAGTGGGTCCTACTAGATCTCAATATGATGCAGATAAGCATGACCTAAAGGTTGACCTATGCTAGGGTTCACTAACAAGACTGTTCGGGGGAGCGTATGATCGATAATTGCTGCTTTAGCTTTTCACCCACTCCTTACCAGCCGATGGCTCCCCCTCCTAAGATAAGGATAACCCAACTAGAGGTCGTGTACACAGCGTATACTACAGACTTGCTGCAGAAAAAATTGACTAGAGTTATGCAAATGATATCAGATATAAAGCGATAACACATAAGATGAAAAACTGTAAACACGTAGCACGTAGGCACTCAACGATAATAAAAAAGTACAAACAATAACACAAACAATGTCCATACACCCACAATGCCGAACTAAGCCGATATAACTCCAAAATAAGCTCGAATTCCGAAAAAGATCCTCAACAGAGTCGCCAGAGCTGTCACACCCCTTTTTTAACTCCAAAAAGATTATTAGATTTTAAGTTCGAAAGAGTTTTTATTATTAAGTGACAAAATGAAGATTTTTATTTTGAAAAGAATTATATACATTTTTTCATTTCAGAGTCGTCACTTGGCATAATTCGGTGTACCAAGGCACCTTTGAAAAATCTTTTTCAAAATGATTTGACTCTTAAACTGATTGGCAAACAGAGATGCCGACTAAGGAATTCTGTTGATCGAGGGAAAGGTGTTAGGTACCCCTCGATCCCATGGTTCGACCACGATCGCTTGGTGGAGCATATCGGCTAATTTGACACTATGAATGTATAAGCCACATAAAACATATAAAACAAGCAATCAAGCAAACAAAACAAAACAATTCAAAATTTAGTGTCCAGTCCAATTATACAGTCCAAAATAAAAATGAGAAAATATAAACCTACGCTAACCTACACTAGTCCTAAACTATGCTCCGATGCTTTACTCCATCCAATGTTTCGGGCCTTGACCGTATGCCATCTTCAAGTATAAATTTCTTGAGGCATTTCCCGGATAAAGCAATACAGATACCTCGGGCATTCCCCGACCAAATGAGTAAATTTTTGCAATTGCGATAAAATAAATCCATTAAACACATATCTCAAACATTCCATCAGCTTCAAAATCCCTAAGTTTTCCTACCCCTACCATTTTCCTAACGATTCATGACCTAAAACATGATAATCGAACTTAACAAGGTCGACGTTTATTCCGAATCAAGCAATCGTCACTGAACCAACATAAATCATTATTCACTTTTAATAATTTTTTATCTTTTCCTCCAAAGTTCAACTTACCCCCAAATCAACTACGTGATTAACATACTTTACACCAAAATTAACAATTAAATAACGACGAGCAAAATCACCTCAACCAAAAATCATATTATTCAAAAATATTCACGAAAAAAGAGATGACAGATAGGGAATTGGACCTCAATCATTCATTTTATTCCAAAATCAATGATGGATCAGAATTCACGGAGCAACAGAACCTAGACCCAATTGAAAAATCAACATCGAACCCGCAACTTGAACAAACCAACAAAAATCTTAATTAACCCGAATGAACCAACTGACCCATTTTGATTTTTAATTGTAGTCAAATGGAATTTGGTCAGAATTGATTGAAAGAGCTCGAGTTTTATGGGTTCGATCTCCGACTTACTATTTTCGACGAGAAGATGTCATTTTTGACGATGGGTAAACTATGTCTGTTTCGCCGGAGCTGGGAAAAGATGAAACTGGTGGTGTTCCGATGGAGAGGGTATTTAAGTTTTCCGACGAGAGTGGTGTCTCGCCGGAACAGTGCTCTCCGATCTTTCTCTCAATCGTTTCTATCTCTCTCTCTTATTGTTTTTGAGGTTTTCGATGAGAGTGGTGTCTCGCCGGAACAGTGCTCTCCGATCTTTCTCTCAATCGCTTCTATCTCTCTCTCTCTTATTGTTTTTCTCAAATCTACCCTATTTTCTCTCTTCCCTCTCCCTGTATGTGTGTGCCCTCTTCTCTGATTCTCTCTGTGTGAGAAAAATAGTGAGCGAAATGTGTGATTTTGTGGGTAAATTGTGAGATAATTCAATGGAAGGTCAGTATGTGTGCTTCTCCCCCTTTTTTCGTGTGCTAGCTGTATGTATTTGTATGTAAATGAGTCAATACTAGTATGTATTGTGGGTGGATTATTCAAGAAGATAGTGATATGTGTTGTTAGTGAGTGTTCACGTGGGTTTGTGTAGGTTAGTGGGTGAATTAGGTAGGGGTAGGGGTAGGTAGGGTAGGGGTAGGGTAAAATGAGTAAAAATTAATTTTTGGGCGGACAAAATTACGTGTCTACAACGTTAATATCACCATTCTTTTGTAGCTCATGTATATAGAAAAGCTTTGGCAGAATGTGCTTCGTTCTATCTCCTTTTATTAGTCCTCCCTTAAGATGTGCTATGTATGTTGCATTATCTCTGTATAAAATTGTGGGTAGATTGTCATATTTCACACTATATTTTTTCTCGAATGAGATGTATCATGGACCTCAACCATACACATTCTCGGCTAGCTTCATGAATGACTATTATCTCATCATGGTTCAATGAAGTGGCTAGATAGTCTGCTTTGTATATCTCCAAGATATGACAGTGTCCACACATGTGAACACATTGCATGTTTGTGATCGAGATTCATGCGGGTTAAATAAATACCTCGCATCAGCAAAATCAACAAGGTCAGGACTGTAATCTTTAAAATAAAATAAGATCATGTGTTTGATCTCGTTCTGATGTCTCCTAGTAGGATCAGAACTATACCTTGCTAACAAATTGATCGAAAGACTATATCGAGCCTTGTAGTATTTGCAAGATACATGAGTACACCATTCGCACTAAGATATGGTACTTCATAACCAATATAATTCGGTATGTTTCTCATTTCAGCAAATAATCTATTTCTTTGAAAACTTTCCAAGAGTTTCAATAGTTTTCAAGCTATAAACTTATACAATATAAGGATTATCAATAAGTTTCCCAGAAACTTTTATATTTTGAATCCTTAAAGAAGTTTTCATATAAATTTTGTCAAGTAACAATATTCAACATTTCATGTGTGATATCTTCAAGTGTCTGGACTGCATATCAAATAAGTTTTACGCTTACCAAGATGCATCATTTCATGTCACTTGATAAATGTTTCTATGTCAGCATGCTTAAATTAACGTAGAATTCAGATCCTCGTAATCTTTTACAATATTGATTGTATCAAAAATATCATCGAGGATTTCTTATTGTATCGGTTCACAATACGACATAACATTTTGAGATCTCATCACTTCTTTATTGTTAGGTATCCGAACCTCTCAAAAGGTTTCATGAAGTATCATGTCGTAGGCTCTTCAAGAGCACATTGCCTTCTTATTATAATTATTTGCTCCTTATCCTTTTCAAGGATTATTTCATATGGAACCAATTGGTCTACCACGTTTCATGCATGCATAGACTTTGTCCTTTAGGGACACAAAATAGGAGCACTTGCAGCTTAAATATGAGATGCTTTCGGAATTTGACTTGAGTTATCTTTTGAATGAGGATCTGATGATAATTCCTAACATATTTCTTAGCTGTGTATAATCTCCCCTTATGTTAGAAAAACTAACATACATCCTCCATCTTATTTGAGAAATCCATCTTTGTGCATCATGGTATATTTATTAATCGTATACCGCATATCAACTATTAGATGGAATAATTGGTTCGTGATCTTGAACCAATTGAGAGGAAAGAAATAATCATAATTTATTGATCTAATGCATACAAGTGCTATTGTATGCAACATATCATAATTCAGATGGAAAAAGGCATAGTTTCTACCCCAAACTATACACGAAAAGTCTATGTAACACCTAAACTATATTAGTGACCTATTACACATCTAAACAATAAAAAAGTGATACTTTTTACTCCCTAGATCTGACGTGGAAAATACATAATTATTTAAATAAAAAATGGCACGTTTAAATTAAAAATTAATGTAAAAAAAAATAAAAAAATTAAAATACTCCTCCCCCAACCCCCAGCATCCATCTCCCTACCCCCACCCCTAAACAATTATCTTCTTCATCACCCTCACCCCCAAACCATCATCTTCTTCATCACCCCCACCCCCAAACTCCAACCTCACCCCCAAACCATCTTCTTCATCACCCCCACCCCAACCAACACAGTTTCTTCATCACCCCACCTCCAAACTCCAACCCTATCCCCAAATAACACAATTAATCCTCCACCTTGATCGAATCAATGTCAATTTCACAATAAATAAAATAAAATTATATTTGATGTTTAAACGGGCAAAACCAAATTTTATAAATATATATATAAAATAAAATTGGATCCAAATAAAATTTGTTGTTTTTAATTCGTCGGCATTCTGACGAAATCAAACGATCAGTGGCGGATGTACATGTATTCCAGGGGGTTCATCCGAACCCCCTTCATTGGAAAATTATACTATTTTTACATGGTAAAAAAAAATTTATGTATAAATAATAGAGGCTGAACCCCCTTCGACTAGTCCGTATATGTACTACTGAACCCCCTCACTGAAAATTCTGGATCCGCCCCTGCAAACGATGACGAATATCGAAGGATAGATAAAAAATTTTGTAGCAAAGATGTTTTTCAGTGAATTCTTATCGGAAAAGTCGAATTCATCGTCGACTTTCTCCTCTCTGTCTGTTAATTATTAATCCATCCAAAAATAAAGCTTGCTACCATATTAGTGTTTTTTTAAAAAAAAATTATAGCTGAAAAACAAATAGAAAAAGTAAGAAAATGTGTTGGTCGTTACCACTTAAAACATTGAGCCCAACAATCGAGTGGCAATTTTTTAAAACAATAATGGCCATTATAGCTGAGATTTTTTTTTTTAAAGAAAAGACGATGGGTTACGGATGAAGAACATTGTTAGAAGAAATTAATTGTTATGGTAATTTTATTGGTGGGATAAAGTTTATGGTGGTGAATATGGTGTAATGGAGGTTTTGGACATTGACAACAATGGAGGTTTTAGATATTGAAGAAGAAGGAAAAAAAATTAAATTTAAAATAAAAAAGAAAAAGTTTATGAAAATAATAAATTTATTATTCTTTTGGATTATGCTAACGTGGCGCTGATGTGGCAACGCGTGTAAAACACTACACCACATGCAAGTGGTATAATGCTTGACATGGTGTAATAAGTATTACTTTTTTATAGTTTAGGTGTGTAATAGGTCACTAGTATAGTTTAGGTGTTACATAGACTTTTCGTGTATAGTTTGGGGTGGAAACTATGTCTTTTCCCTATTTCAAATCAACACATGAAGTTTTGTTCTCCTTAGTAATGGTTTAGTTATTTATTGAAGTCATTCAATACCAAATCATCATCATCAAGATGAATTATCTTGATTCCACAATCTGAAAATTATGTTCTTAACTCAATTTTATTGAGCAAGCCACTTTATGAATGTCAAACTGCAGGTTGACAATAAATGTAGATCATCTTATATCGATGTATCTTAATAGATCACATGTTTGGTGAATGAACCCATATTCACCTTTTATACTTTTCAGATTTTGAGGGATCCAATCCTAAAATTAGTTGGTCCAACCAACTTATCATGAGAACAAACAACATTAAAAGTTCATGAAGAATTTTCTAGTTCTTCAATATATGTTTAATACTCAATATGCACATTTTCGGAATGTAGCAATCGTTTATGTCAATTTATAAACTTTTATACTTGTAAACTCCAAGTTTACCATGACATGTATTTTTTTATAATAAATTTTAAATTTACCATTACATGAATAAATTTTTGAATTTACTACATCAGAAGTAGATTTCAAAATAACTCTTCTCAATTATTTTACCTTTTTCGGAGGTGAGTTATGATACCACCACAATCAAGTGCACGTTTATATTGAAACAATCAAAATTCTCATTCCCTAAGAATGGAATATAATCGTGCCTTAAGTCTATCAAATTTTGATAGCATATAACCTCTTTCATGATACTGCTACTTCAGAAGAAAATCGAGGCATACATATAATGTAGAGAATTTTTCTCTAACATATCTTATGATCATAATATGCATGTAAAAATATCATCACTTTTGATGATCATTATCATATTGTCCCTCCACGCATATATTCGTGCATTCAATCACCTGTCTTCTTTCAGACATATACTGCTACCGCATTCACTTTAGGAATAAAGCATATTCAATAGGACAAGTTTCATGACTTTTCATTAAATACACATTATTTTGCTTTATCCATCATTATATCATCAATAGGTGCATTGAGATTCAAACTCAACGCCTTATCCATTTAAAGGCGTCTTAGACATAAATTGATTGTCTTAGCCATCATTATATCTTTAACAATGTTGTTCTTCAAAAATAAATACAAGCAACAAATAATACTCGTTAGTTAGAATCACCACTGACGTTAGTCAATTGATTGTGACTTCGAGAATAGCAGAATGATTTGGGTTGGAAAGTGAATAAAACTATACCTTGCTTTTGAAATATGAATCTAAAAAAACTGTAAAAAGGAATGCTAGTTCATATTGATTCATGAATGAATTTGTAGCAGTTCTTTAACATACAGTTACATAAGATTACAGTACTACTAGTGAGTTAATGTAAAAGTGATTCTGTTATAAAATTTTCACTACTTACAAAAGTCATACGAATCATTAAATGAGCAACTAAAAATGCATGAATCAACATCGACTTTTTCTTTTTAAAATTGGAAACTAATTTAAAAACAAGCAACATTAGCGGCCATACATATGCTGGTGATATGATTGTCAATTTACTGAAGTGTTTCATCATGGTATTTCAAGAACAAATGCAACTTCTTAATAAAATAAGCCTTACGGCTAAATCAATTTCTTACCGTATCAAAGATTCAAGTTTACCGTACAAATTTCAATTGGTAAGAGACTCAGATGGTAGAATCTCGTGTTGATAACATGTTATGAAATATAAATTAAGAACAACAAGAATATATAGAGAGAAGAGGGGAGACTTCTTTATTTCTCTCAAGGGATGAGAAATCATTAGATTGAGTATACAATAAACAAAACCCCTCTATTTATAGGAGAAAATACTTCTAGTTTCTGACTAAAAGACAGATACTTCAAATACTGATAGACAAGAGCGGATCTATTAAGGAGCTTGAGGGTGCCACACCACCCGCAAGCTTCGACGTAAACTCTTTATATGTGTAGGTATGTATATATATATATGACTATAAATATTTAATAAATGTGTCACCAAGGGAACCAAAGTGCTATGTTTCTCCAGTGGCAAAGGGCCATATATTCTCCCCGGAGGGTTTGCAGGTTCGAACCCTACTGCCAACAACATGTTTTGATTTAGTTTAATTAAATCAATTATATGCAACTCTATCTTGACAAACCTTTTTTTGTTTAGTTTAATTTAATTCAACCAATTGTATCCAACTATACTTTGCCAGTGAAGTTAAAATTATATTTATTTAAAATTTCTATTATACTTATTTAAAACTTCTTATTGGTTAACTTAGTTATAATTAGAATCGGTTGTTTTATATGTCTAATGTAAGTAATGCTTAACTTAGGTATAATTAGAACCATCGTTGTTTGATATGTTCATGTTTCGTAATTACGAGAGGGAGTTGTTAAAATTCACTGACTTGTCCTTTCAAAGTAAATAAGATTTAAATTTTGTGTAAAGTATATAGATTAATCTTATCAGATTTAAGTTGATCTATGATAATAACCCGATCTTATAATTGAATTTTTTTTCTCTTCATCTTCACTGCAGATGCTTTTAATTGTTGTTGACTTATATTAATTCATTTATTTTTAAATGAAATAGCAAATTTAGGAAGAAGAAGGGAGTGGATTTGGTTCTTTATATGTTACTAAGCTTACTATTTTATTTTATTTTATTTTATTTTTGAAAAGGGATTAATTCTATTTTCAATGTATGAGTTCTAACTCTATTTTAAAATACCAAATTGTAAATTTTGAATATATAATAAATTTTAATTCTTAGTTATTATACTAAAACTTTGTACACAAAATTGAGGCCAAATTGCAAAAGTCACATTTGTTTACTGTTTTTTAGAAAAATAAATAGGTTAAAAGTTGAAGCATTCCTTGTTTTAATCACTCTCTGTTGAGAGACAATAGCGGAGCGATAATTTTTATTAGGAAAATTTAAAATCGAACGAAAAACACACACGAACTAGTCGAAGGGTTTCAATATCTACGATATATCATAAAAAATAATGTTAACTATATATAAATATTACAGTTTTCTGATGAAGAGGGTTAAGATGAACACTTTGGTCATAAGTTAGTTCTGCCCTTGGAGGCGAACTCAGGATTTTAAGTCTTCGAGTGATTGAATCGATAAGTCTACTTGGCACCCTGAGACTCCAAATTCTAGATCCGCCTCTGCTGATAGATATCAACTAGATCTTAATAGATATTATCTATATTCTTGATAGACATTCACTATAATGTAAATACATTTATAACAGTTATATAACTTTCATGTGACTTTTATAAGAATTCACATAAATTATAAAAATATATATAACTCACTTTTTATGTAAAAACAATAAAGGATAACTCACAGTTTTATAACTTTCATGTTATAACTCAAATAAAAAAGTGAGTTATTCGTATAGCTTACATTTTTTGTGAGTTACGTGGAAACAAAAAGAACAATTCACTTAAAAAGTGAGTTATACACTTTGTGGTAACGTAATTTTAACACCGTAAATTTGATACCGTTAAAATAAAAAGACATTAACTCACTAAAAAAAATGAGTTAAATTTATTTTTGTACCACTTAAAGTTCATGTCATATTTTAATATTTTTTTAAATTGCTGGCATAGTTTGATCGCCGACTCCCACCAAGCTTGCTCTGGTTGTTGAGGCAACAATCATTCACTTTTTTATATACTCCAAAAGTGATTTAATTTGCTTATAACGTCACCAGATCTTTTTGATAGTAGTATTCCCTGTAAGTTGCTCGTTTTTCACATCACATTTTTGGATATGGGGGGTTGGTTTAAGATAATGTGAACTTTAAACCAAAATCTTGCAAAGTGCTTGTGGACTGTCTATAAAAGTTTCAATAATGACTATCTATCAGGTAAAAATACAAGACATGAGTAGCACCCAAAGTACAACCTAGTGATCAAAAAGTGGGTTGAGAATCAAGATGTCTTAAGTTTAAATCCTAACGAAGATAAAAATACTAAGTGATTTCTTTTTATTTGTCCTACTATTGGAACAAAGTTATCTACCTATTATTGGTGGGAAGTGATTGGTGTCCCATAAAATTAATTGAAGTGTGCTAAAGCTAGCCAATAATACCACAGTCATGAAGAAAAAAGGAAGAAGATACAAGACATGAATTGTCTGTAGAATCATTGGACAGAACAATGGAAGAAAGAATCAAACTATATTTAAAGTTGCAACAAGCCCAATTAGGCCTCAATATGTGAAGCAAACTACAAACAAATAAAAAGAAGAAAATGATGAAAAAAATAGAGGAGAAAATAAGAAAAAAAAGCACAAACAATGTTGTGTTTTTCATTTGAAAGTTGATGCAACAGTTTGAGCCCAAAATCTAAGATTATCTTTCATGTTCATATCATTATTCATAGATGGAAATCTCCATTTCAACAATTTCCTACTCAACTTTCTTTTTTCAAGAATCTCCCATGCTTCAGAAAGATAAGGCCTTTTATGATCAATATCCCTCTTTTTACCACTACTATTTTCTACTTCAATGTTTCCCAATTTCTGCAATCCAGGAACAATTGTAACCAAGCTTGAGTATTTATCTTCTTCACTAAACTCGAATCCCAAATCCATAAATCCCTTTAATTCCTCTAGTTCAAGCTCCGATGAGCTTCTCTGAATACGAATAATTCCCTTAACTCCTCTGTGTTTAGCCTTCATCTTTCTCTTCTGCTTATTATCCTTCATTTTTACTGCAACTTTGTTATGTGTGATAATCACAGAAGTTGGAGAATTCCCAAGTTGACTAAAACTCGGACTCTTCAATAATATTGCTGTGCCTGTATCCGGTTCCTCAAAAATGTGCTGCTTTTGAACGATCCGACGTGCATCTGAAGACATTTTTGAAGGATCACTTTGTGATCGACCTAAGACCTTTGTTGATTCTTGAATTTCATGGGGATTTTCTTGAAATACTTTTCTGTCTTGTACATCATATGAGAATCTATTGTTGTTGGTAAATAATATTCCTTGTTCAAACCAATAAGTATCAAAGAGCTTGAATAATAGTACTTCTTCAGCAGCCATATATTAATTGTGCACTAGAAAACAGAATTTTTATTTTTTCAGTAAGCAAATCTTGGAAGTCACATGGTATGGTATATGTATACACTTATATACAAGTATATTTTTATTCATTAATGAGTATGTTATTGGAATATGATCAGCTATATTCGAATCTTATACTCCCTCCGCCTATTTTTATTTGACAAGATTATTAAAAATAAATATTTAATAATATATTTAATTTAAAAAATCAATAAATAAATTATTTATTTGTATCTATCTTATCCTCAATTATTACCTGTACTCATTCCCAATTTTCAATGCATTAAATTTATTAAATTCAGAGGGTTATATAGTAAAACTATCCTCTTATTATTTATTACTTTTTTTGTTTTAAAATAGTTGATCCTTTTTTCTAAAAATATTTGTTTCAATTTTTTTTATTTTATGAAATGAAGATAATGTTATTATCTTCTTCCAATACTATCCTTATCATAAATGACTAAATGAAGTGTATATACACAAATTTATATTTTCAAAACGTAATTAATACAACTAATTTAGTAAAATAAATTCCTAATAATTTTTTTAAGGTAAGTATCAAGTCAACAAGGGTCAACTATTTTGAAACGAAGCTAATATTTGACCATAGATTCCTAAATATTTTTGGCAAATTACTTTTGGGTGAAGATTTGAGTGAAATTTTACCATGTATTTGATCATAGTATTTGAGAAGCATATTTCACTTTTAAAAGTTCACAAAATTAAAATTTAGCCCAAATATTAATTATTTTTTAATATTTAAAAATTTAAATTATTTGTCAAATAATGATAAATTATATGGCCAAATATTATTTGTCAAGTTTTTTTCAAATATAATTTGAAAAATCTATAGCCAAATGGGGCCTTTGAAATATTTATTAACGACGTGTTAAATAGTGAATAAGTAAAAATGAATGAAATGGAGGGAGGAAGTAAGTGGTTTATTATAAAAGTAGGCCCACGTTTTTCCTCTAGAAAAGTCGGAATATATATTTTTTTGGTGGTAAGCACCATTTGCTCGAAAATTTTTATTTTGAGTGAGATTCACTCAATAAAAGTTGTATGAGGGTATTTTACACTTGATAAGTGTTTTGTGGGGTTCATTTTTGTCACCTCCTTCTTTCACTTTTGTATTTCTCTCACTTTTGAGTTCTTTATTTTTTATTAATATTTATTTTATATCAACACTTCTTCATTTTCCTACATCATTTTAAACGAAAAAATTTCATAACAGAATTAAAAAAATAATCCCACTACTACAAATGAAAAATTTTATTTAATTTAATTTTTTTGAGATATATAAATTGATTATTGTTAGTTGAAGGATACAAATAAGTATATTCATAATTTGATTTATATCAAATTATTGTATCGAAAATAAAAAATTTTGACCTCACAGTTTTAATATGACTTAATATAATTACTAATTTACCTTTATAAATATCTTGAAAATATGTAACTCTTTAATAGTTTAATAACTATGTAAAACTCTCTTTATTTAAAAACGAATAAATTTAAAACTTAGGAGAATATAATTAATATATTTTCAATTATCCAAAGCATCACTTATTTTGAAGTAAATGAAAAGCCTAAAACATTGCTATTTGAGAAGGTAGAAAATAACAGCTAAAAACTAATATTTTATTTTTATTCCTTTTCTCTTCATTAATAAAATATGATTAATTAATTAATTACGAAACTACCAATACAAAATTACTACCTTACTCCCCCATCTTTACTTGTCTACTCTTCCTAACCATCATCATCTGTGCTCATGTACGCCCTCCTCGTTCTTTCTTTCTCCTTTCTCCTTTCTCCAGTGTTATTTTGAGAGTCTAGAAAATTAAGTTAAATTCAGTTAATTAGAAACTCAGAAGATTAAGCGAGATTTTTTGTTGGATAGTAAATTCTAACATCTTAAAAGAAATTGTTAAAATTAAGGTAAAAAATCCACTTTCATAAAGTCTTTTTTTGACGGAATCAAACTCAGAGATAGGTTGATAAAATCTTAATTGATTTTGAAAATTGATTCATCTCATAAAATATTGGTTTATTGGCACATAGAAAATATTTAAAAATCTATATTTTTTAAAAATTATTTTATTATATTACAAGCTTCGGAAGTATGTATTTATAAATATTTCATAATTTTTTTTTTGCTAATTCTAATTTCATGAGGTCGATTTTCTAAAAATATAAAAAAATTTAAGAACATACTGACCTCCTAAGGTCAATAGGTATTATTTTATTTTATTTTTAAGTGTAAAATTAACTTTCTATAATTAATTTTTATTTTTTTTTCAAAATACAATTGATTTTCTCAAAATTATGAAAAATAAAATTGTAAGAATTAACCTCATGAAAATTTTCATGTAATTTATTCTTGTCATTTTTTATTATTGGGGTCTATTTCTTTGTTAAAGAAGGGAGCAAAAAAAGTTAAGAGAGGAATTAATAGTCCCATAATAATACGTGACTGTCACTGAATGCCTCATACAACTGACAAAAGGTGTCTCTTCCACAAAATAAAATTTTCCCATTTGCTCTTCCAATTATTGTTGTGTTAGTTGGAAAATCAAGTCAACTCCAATGACAGTAATATTTTATTTAATGGTGCCTCAATATGGGGTTGAATGATAGATTATGCAGTCTGATTGGGCTAATAAGCATTTTCTTGAAGTAAATTATGTGCATCATTAATATATTGGTGCTTTGTCTAATTTATAGTGTAGTGTTTTTAGAGTCAAAGTTTTAGAGGTGAATGAAAATGAATGGAGGGAAATTTGAAGCTAAGTTAATTTTAGATAGAAACTCTTTTCCTCATTGGTGGTGAAAAGGAAGATTAGTGTTCTATGTGGCAATTCACGTGAGACATCACGTAGGATATATGTGTATACTTGTTTAATTTTGTAAAAGTGTAAGTATCTATTTATGCATATCTAAAGTTGAAATACATAAATGACAGTTGAAACCAAGTTAAATGACACGTTTATATATTTTACCTTTTTTTAATGATAACTGAATATGAGATTGAATGATAGGTTATGTTTTTTTTTTTTTAATGGTAACTGAATATTAAATTGAATGATAGATTATGCAGTATGATTGGGCTAATATGCATTTGGTTAGACTATATTATCTTGGTACTCACTATATGATTTGTAGTGTTGGAAAAAAAACTAGCATAATGTAGCATGTACCAGATTGAATAGTTCAAGGGGTAAAGCGTGCAGTATTTGAATAAGAGCACTGTTTTTAAGTAGGGGATATTTAAAAAATAACAGCATTTTATTATAAAACTCATCTTCTATAGTCATATTTTACATAATTATCATTTATAACTGCTGTATTTGGTTTTACAGATAATATGTATTCATATAAAATATGAATACAATCCCTATTTAGTCTCGCCAAAAATGAAATTTAATATTTTAAAAAAAAAAAAATCTCAATCATGTTTATCTCGTTGAACTGAATATTTTTTTTTCCTAACACTACCATTATCTTTTTTTTTTTTTTGTATTTTCCCCCTTTTTTCTTATTCTTTTTTTCCTACTTTTATTTTTTTCGTTTCTTTCTTTTTGTTTTTTTCTTTTTTTATCTCTTTAATCTCTAACTTCTATTTCTCTTTCTTCTTTGATTTTTTTAAATTTTTTTTGTACTTATTTTCTTTATTATTATTTTTTTGTTCTATTTTATATTTTTTGTATTTTTGAAAAATATAACTAGTTGAGCACAAGTCATGAATGATAACGTAAATACCACAATTGTTTATCGTATTTATAGTCACACCATCATTTATATTTTTGTATTTATTGATAAAACTGTATTTGTATTTATGTTTTAAAGTTTGCACTTGTATTTATATTTTATAGTTCGCATTTGTATTTGTATTTAATAGTTCTCACTTGTAGTTGTATTTGTTAGTTTGTGTCATCATTTATATTTTGTATAATTCACACTTGTATTTTAAAGAATTATTTTGTATTTGTATTTTATAATTGATTGCATATTATATTTATATTATGATTTTATTGTATTTGTATATTTAGATTATATTTGCATTAGACTTGTATTTGTATTCTATTTTCTTCATTACCTTTTTATTTTTAAGAAATTATTTTGTATTTGTATTTGTAAGTTGATTGCATATTATATTTAGTCGTGACTGTGTATAATTTATCATTTGTATTTGTATACAAACAAGTAAGTGCATTAATTGTATTTTCTTGATTCTAAAATATATAAATATATAATGTATCATTTGATACAAATGTACCATTTTGTATTTGTATATCAAAATTACCATTCATATTTGTAAATAAACAAATATCAGTTGATACAAATACAATGACAAACAAATTAAACAAATGATTTTACAAATACAAATACAATATGTATTTGTATATATTGTATTTGTATAAAAATTTGAGTTGTATTTATTCGTATCAATAAATACAACTCGTATCAATAAATACAAACAAGTATTCATAGAAAAAAATCAATCGTTCCTTTTCAATAATTAAAAAATACAAATGATAGTTCGCACTTGTATCTATATGTTATAGATCGCATTTGTATTTGTATTTTATAGTTCGCACTTGTATTTGTATTTGTTACTTCGCATAAATGAAAAGGAGAAAAAAAATTTTAAAAAAAGGAGAAAAAATGAGAGAAAAAGAAGGAGGAAAAAATACAAAAAAAAAAGGAGAGTAATAGAAAATTAGAAAAAAAAAATACAAAAAAAATAAGAAAAAATAAAAAGGATAAAAAGAAAAAATGAAGGAGAAAAAAAAATGAAAAAAGAAGAAAAATGAAAAGGAAAAAAAGAAAAAGAAAAAAAATGAATAAAAAATAAAAAGTGGAAAAAGCAAAAATAAAAAGAAAACAAAAAAAAAAGGAAAAAAAACAACCGAAAAAGGAAAAAAAAGTAAAGAATAATAGAAAATAGAAAAAAAGAGAAAATACTTGAGAAAGATTATGAATTGTAATTAGGAATAATTAATAGGTAAGAGAGGGCTATGAATTGTAATTAATTAAAAATTAGACTTTAAATAGTAATAATAGCCCAATAATAACTAATCCGGATAATTTTTCCTTTTTAAGTAATCCTAAGGTTATAGGAATTTGACTGATTGTGAAATTTAGTAGCCGTTTGGATATGAGTTAAGTGATATACAAACATAATAATTGAAACTATGTAGAAATGGGGTATTTGAAAATTGAAGTTATATTTTTAATATGAAAATATAGTTGAAGTTCTGTGGTGAAATTCTGAAAGAAGAAAAAAAAACTTTAAAAAACTTATAATATCAACTTTTCAAGCTTTAATTTTCATATTTCAAGTTTGAAGTTAATAATAAGGTGCCAAATTCATAACAAATATCTATATCTATATATACTAAATAGCAAGAAAGTCTTGTCTATTAATTTGCCAAAGTCTTGCCTATTAATTTGCCAAGTGACAACTTATAAAGTTGACACGTGTATATTTTTAGGACAATTTACTTAATTAGTTAAAAATTAGTTAATGTTAAATTTCTAATAAAAAATTAAAATAAAGACTTAAAAAATCAAAATAAACATAAAAAATTGATTGTTAAAAAAAATGGATCTTTTCTGAGGAAATGGGGTAGTCTTTTTAGGATTTTCTCTCTCTTTTTAATTAATAGATATTTATTATTTTTCTTTAAATTTTAAAATTTAAAATGGTACTACAATTTATTATTAAAAATAAAAATAAATCTGAAGCAAACAAAACAGATAAAAACTAACCTCCAGGTCCTTACTCTTCGTTAACCCCCATTAACCTACATATCAATTATGTTTATATATTTATATATAAATTAGATTTAGTTTTTGAATCCTCAACAAATTGATTCAATAATAAAATAGTCTATCTATATGTTATTAGTTTTATATATTTTTTGGGACAATTAACAGTTCAAGCTAAGCAAATAGTATATTTGTTTCTAAATGTGGCAGCCTTAACAAATAGTTTGTTTTTAATTATTTTAAGATTTTCTTAAAATATAAATTTTGAAAGTTACTATTATATTTTACAATTTTTTTAATTCAAATTTTACCAAATGGCTATAGTTCGAATGATGAAATTAAATATAATTTCAGCTTTCAAATTAAACAAAAAGCAACGTGAGTTAATTAGTTTCTCTTTTGAAATAAACTTTATCTTTTCAAAAAATGTTACATGTGAAGGAAAATAGGATAGATTGCAAATTTGTAGAAATAGAAAATGTTTAATTAAAGATGTGGGTTTATTTGATTTAATTTAAATCTACATGTCATTAAAGCAAGCTTTATTAATTAATCATATACTTATCATTTAAAATTGTAATAATAAAGTTTCAAATTCTTATACTTTTAGTAGGGTAAAATAATTAATAAATATTTTAATATTTATATCTTTAATACAACAAATTAAAAAGCCAAAAAAAGTAAAATGAGAAAATGAAAAAATGTTTCCTAAAGTGAACTACCCATTCACAATGCTCACACGGTTATTCTCATTCCCATACCCCATGTTCACAATGCACTTATATGCAATACTCAATCTCAATTATCACATGCAATTCACAAGTCCTCCATTACGTCATTATATATGCAGACGTGATAAATATTTGAAGGAGTTAATAGATGTAAATAAGGAAAAGGCATAATTTATGAAAAAGGCTCACGAAGTATACATTCTCGACAACTAAAAAAGAGTATTGCATGCAGTTTTTCAAATGGAGAGATCAATTGGAATAACAGTTTACATGAAATTGATACACAACTAACTCTTTCGCGGTATTTAGCACATGATTTCTGTAAATATCAACAATAATCAATAGTTAGCAAAGACTAAATTTATATGATGTCGCGTTCAAGCTTTATTCGATTGTTACGACTACAACTTTGTTTGACTACAATATTATAAAAATTCGAAGATCATCGTTATATTTGAGGTACCTTATGTATATTTTATTGGGTCTCTACTTTATTTATACTAATCTCTGTGTATATATATATATTACAGGTGAATGGAATCACCCATGCTAAGACTTAGGGTGTAAAAGATGGCAACGGAATATATATATTTAAATAAAAGTTTCAACTTTATTCATTTCGTTACATTACTTATTCTAATTGTCTTGAAAGTTCATGTAAATACCTATGCAATTAAACGATGAGCGATTTAGTCGTTTGTTTAACAAAGGTACATGCTTTGTTTTCATGTTCTATTTCTTTTTTTGCTTTATGTTTCATTTTCAAATGCAGTTTTTCTGAAATTTGCAGTAAATATATTAACGTTTCTGAATTTTATTAACATACTGAAAGTTGCAAAAATGAAGAAGCTTGAATAACAATAGGTTTCATATTTTTTTTTTATTTTGTTCTATTTGTTGTCATTGTAAAAGTAAAAATCTGTATCAAAGGTTATTTCTCTTTGATTTTGTTTAATTTAATGTCATTATATAATTTATTTTACTTCTTTTGTTTTTATTCGTCTCTTTCTATAAGAATATTTTATATCTATTTGTTTGTAGTAGTTTTTCTTTCAGCCAGCGATTGCTCCGTTTATATGCTTGAATTTCTATTCACGTATTCACACAACTATTCATTCCAATGAATTTCAAATATATTTTTGACCTTTTTCTTAATTTATTCAATTTTTCTGTATATGCCTACTTTTATGTTGATATTTTGAAATTTAGTTTTAAAAATTTCATCATGTAATATGAGTACTGTCATAAAATGATAGCAATAACAACATTATTTTTATTTTTAATTAAATTGAAAGTCATACAAATTGTAAATTTGTAAGGATAAGATCCTGTAATCTCAAAATTACACAAAGGTTATATGTTGAATATTCTTTTTTCATACTTGAAAGCTCTAATTTGAAAAATGTTTCTGCATTTGATTTTGATATTAATAGCATAACTTTTATAATGTAGTGATTCAAAAAATTAATTGAAAGATTAAGATTTTGAATTTAAATTTAATATTAAATATTTTAGAGATGGTTACAATTTTACCGCTTCATCCTAATAGTAAGAGTTCTAAAATTCAAAATGTCTTTTTAATAAGATTTTGAATCTAAAATTAATATTAAATATTTTAGAGATGATTACAATTTTGCCATTTCATCCTGATTGTAAGAGTTCTAACTTTCAAAATGTCTTTTTAATAAGGTTTTAAATTTAAATGTGATATTATATATTTTAGAGATGGTTACAATTTCGCCATTTCATCCTGATCGTAAGAGTTTCAAATTTTATTTTTAATAAGGGGTTTAATCCAACTCCAAGATAAAAATTAAATAAAATTCATGTGGCACTTTTTAAAACTAAACAATTTTTTTTTAATAATGAATCTTAGGACTTCTTAACCTTTGTAAAAAGAAATTAAATTAATATATGAATTTTTTTAATTTTAAAATAAAGTTTTTGACTTTTAATGAAAGTTGTATGAATCAGTTAAGTTATAACTGGTAATATCCGTTAATATCTTAGAAGTTCTTATTTCACAAATTTATTTAATTGAAAGCTATCCAAATACAATTAAAGTAGTAAGATCCTTGTGTTTTTAAATTAACATATGTATTATAATTTAATGTAGTTATCGTTTTGTAATTGATTACAACTTCTCCATTCATCGTTAATAAAATAAGAAAATGAACTAAAAAAACACCCATGGCTATCTAATAACCTCTTCATTTTTCATTTTCATCATGAATTATCAAAATAAATGTCATAAGAAAACATAACAATAATATGCACAATAATTACACTAAAGAAAAAATGCAAAATTTATATAGTAGTGTAGTTGTAAATTTCTAAATTAAAAAGATAAAATTTAGAACTTGCTACACTTTCTTGATTTTTTTATAAGACTCTTTTATATTTCTTGATAAATAACTGTATTAACAATAAATTCTACACTATTATTTGTGAATGGGCAAGCTACATATAAGCATGTGAAAAAAGCTGAAAATTCAGATATATGATACATGAACGATTTGTTTTAGCAATTACAATTTCTATATTTACATATTACACAATTAATAGCAATTACACACTACACTATTGTCCTCATATTTACATATTTTCTTTAAATTAATAGCAATTACAATTTATGTAATTATTTTAATATTACACAATTTAAATTCCACTTTTCTTACACATTCTATAATAACAATTACAGATTCTTTAAATATAATTTTTAAATTTTAAAAATTAAATTTTAACTTAAATTAGTTACAACTTCTTAACTTCCTTATTAATTTAAAAGTTAGCATTTTTTAATTTTTATCATTATCACATCCTGAATACTCAGTAACTAATAAAGGAACTCTATGTAGAAGATTTTTGACATACATAGTATTTTAGCTCTACGAAATTGTCCATAGTTATAGTAGGCATTATTCTCTCACCACTTATTCTTTTGATCAGTCACTTTTAACTCAATTTTAGATCAAATTTTCTGTTTTTTCCTCTCGGATGAAAATGCTAATGTGGCTTGCCTCCCTAACTATGATCAGCTGGGGATTTCAATTGTTTTTTTTTGGGGTGTGCAATTTTTGTGTGGTTTAAGCATCAAAGTATTGAGGAATAGGAGATGTGAAAAAATAAGTTGAGAATGCATCTTAAGTCTTCAATTAATAAAAAGTGACAACTAGATTCCACAATATTATTAAGTTAAAAAGATAAAGTCGCTCAGACAACTGGAAATAATTATTCGACTACTGTATTAGTTGTCCTAATACCATCAAAGTTATTCAACAACTTCGCAGAGTTGTCGAACAACTTGGATAGTTGTTGGGACAACTTCTATAGTTGTTGATACAACTTTTATAGTTGTTGGAGCGAAAATATTAAAATAAAAAAATAAAAAATTGTCACTTCTACCTAACTTTTAAAACTTGAAGGCTCTCCACTTAATTGAAAAACTTATTTATCACTTTTAATTTAAAATTCCAAAAGATGTTATTTAAACTACCTAAGAATAGATTTGAAGCAAAATATTTCATTGAAAGACATAAAATATTATAAATATTTTATCATTAAATTGATTGATTTTATTTGATCTTGAATGCCCATTGTTGTTGTAGAATCGTTTGCTTGACGTTTCTAACTTATTAATCAAAGAAGTGCTCTTCATACCTTTACTCAGCTTCTTAGTTATTTTCACTTTCTTCATACATGTTTACTTAAAATATTTAACAATAAATTTTTATTTTGTGGATGAAATAAAGTGATAAATTTTCTTGGTAGATGATAAACTTTGTATAGGCTCATAATATAAGTTTTCAAATCATTGTAATGGTCATTATAGTAAATTTTGCATCATGCATGATATCATGATGAAACTAGATTATGCTTGATGATAATTTATGCATCTGTTTATCCAAAAAAGTATAAGGACGAACAATAATATGAAAAGAAAAAATATATTTCTTATGCATCTCATAATATTTTTTCTACTTAATTGTTTAAGAAAAAAATTGTGTAAGAACAATAATAATAATATGAAAAAAAAAATTGTGTAAACTTCTATGGGAAGTAAATCAAATAAAAATTAAAAATGTCATATTGTTATTTGACTTGCATGCGTTTAAAACTATTTATTTAATTAATCTATATTAATTTTCATCAATTAATTAAATTGTCTCATACATTTTGCACTCTGCCATATATATATATATATATATATATATATATATATATATATATATATATATATATAATTGTGATAGTGAAAGAAGAGCTTAAGATCAAAAGAACTCATATCTTTCTATTAATAATTTGGATGAACTTTTTTTTTTTTTTTCTGTTATCCCAGTAAGCAATTTATAGATTCATCAATTAACTTTAAATTTTATCGTACATTTTACAAAATCTGACGGTAATTGGATGAGTAATTTTTCTTTTCATACAAGACATCATATAAATGTTCTTGGATCAAATTATTTAAAATCACAATTGCTAGAATTTTTTCAAATATGAATAAGCAAATAAAATAATGTTTTTTAATAATATTTTTGGCGCATTGAGCAGACACATATACTTGTTTATTTAAAATTATGTCGAAATATTATTTCAAAATTTTGAAAAAGGATCCATGCACAAACAGGGCCTAAAAGATCTCCATATACAAATTATGCCATTATTAAGCATAACCTCTTTGCTTTAGTAGTCAATTTGTTAAAGTAATACTCCCTTTGTTTAAAAAAAGAATGATTTACTTGACACAAAGTTTATGAAAATAAAGAAACTTTTGAATTTTGTGATCTAAAATTAAAATTGTGTTAAATATACCAAAATGTCCTTTAATCTTGTGGTCCTAAACATGCTATGTGGAAAGTTGAAATTAAAGTATTGACAAAAAAGAAAAAAAAATAATTCTTTTTAACGGACTAAAAAGAAATGTAGATCATTCTTTTTAAACAGAGGAGCAATATATTTAGTTATTGATAAGTACTGGCTTTTGTTAGTTTGGTTGGTAGTGACACTGAATAAGCATTTTTTTAAGAAGAAATGGTGGTGAATTCAATGGATTAGGCATACAAGTAGGACATAGATCTTTAGATATTTATGTGATTTATCATCATTTGATGTGGATGTGATTAGGAAATTAATGTCTATCTTCCAAGCAAATTCATGTACTTTCCCCAGCAAATTACATGCTTTTGTTTATGTCAGATCAATCTTCTCTAATCACTTTAAAGAAATGTTGGGTGAGGTGACGGAATTAGAAGTTCAGATATAAATTATATTGAATTCAGTATGTAGTATTTGTTCAAAGTTAAAAGACATCGATAGACACTCAAATTTGTTGTCAAAATTCACTTAAACACCTAAACTAAGGCCTGTTCCTATTAGGCCCCTAAATCCCTCCACATTTTGTTTCAATTGGGCCTTTTTTGCTGATGTGGCATTGCGCGTGCAGTGCTATCGTGGAAGGCGCGTGAGTAGCATTTTTTTTACTAATTTACTAATAAAAAGATGTCAAGTGGCATTGAGGGCCCCAAAATTTTTGTAATAACAACTTTTTTTTTAAACACTAAAACCCCTTTTTAATAAAACAAAAAACAATAGGGGTCCCAATTTTTTTTTTTAATAAAACAATAAGCTGGGGCTGGGAGGCTGGGCTTAGGTGGAGGAGTTTTATTTTTATTTTTTAAAAAATTTTATAATTTCTTTTTAATAATTAGTTTTTTATTTTTTTAAATAATTTTATAATTTCGTTTTTTATAATTAGGCAAAAAAGCATTAGGGGGCCCAATTTTTTTATTTTTAATAAAACAATACGCTGGGGGCTGGGGTAGATGGGGGAGTTTTATTTTTATTTTTTTAAAAAATTTATAATTTCTTTTTGATAATTAGTTTTTTATTTTTTAAATAATTTTAAAATTTCTTTTTTATAATTAGGATTTTATTTTTATTTTTTAAATAATTTTATGATTATTTTTTAATAATTTGTATCTTCAATGCCATTTTTTATTTCATTTTTTAAATTTTTTAATTATTTTTTTAATAATTATTTTTTATTTTTCAAATAATTTTATAATTATTTTTTCATAATTTATATCCTCAATGCCATTTTTTATTTTCATTTTTTAAAAAGTTTTATAATTTTTTTAATAATTAGTTTCTTATTTTTCAATTAATTTTTTAATAATTTATTTCATTTTTTAAAAAAATTTATAATTTTTTTAAATAATCGGTTTTTTATTTTTATTTTTCAAATAATTTTATAATTATTTTTTCATAATTTATATCCTCAATGCCATTTTTTATTTTCATTTTTTAAAAATTTTTATACTTTTTTTTAATAATTAGTTTTTATTTTTCAAATAATTTTTTAATAATTTATTTCATTTTTAAAAAAATTTTATAATTATTTTTTCAGAATTTATATCCTCGCCATTTTTTATTTTCATTTTTAAAATAATTTATAATTTTTCTTAATAATTAATTTTTATTAAATTTTTTTAATAATTTATTTCATTTTTTAAAAAAATTTCTGATTTATTTTAAATAATCAGTTTTTTTTTTTTAAAATAATTTTAGAATTATTTTTTAATAATTTCCTCAATGCCATTTGTATATACTTTTTTTAAAAAAATTATAATTATTGGACCCACAAAGCCACGTGTTAGCTTCCAATTAGCTCATTTTACCACGTCATCGCGTGTGTGCAACACACGCCTTGAGCTTTTTGTCAATAGGGCAAAAAAGGCCTAATTGGAACAAAATTGGGGGGTTTAGGGGCCTGATAGGAACAAGCCTTAGTTTAGGTGTCCAAGTAAATTTTGGAAACAAGTTTGAGTGCCTATCGATGACTTTGACCTTGTTCAAATAATATATTTGTATTGTAATATTATTAAGGCAAAATACTCTTCTGGACCCCTGTACTATGTTAGTTTTGTAAGTTGGACACTTCTACTTACATGTTTTTCATCTGGACCCTTGAACCCATTAATAAACAATATTTTGCACTCTTTGACCGTTGACCTTGCCTATATGTCATTGAAATGATGACTAGGACAAAGAGAGAGTAGTCACTCGCCTGGGGTGCGAGTGAGGGTTAATTTTTGGCAAATTTTATATTAAAATAATTAAAAAAATTATTAAAATTAAAAAAAATAAAAAAGGGCCCTGTTTTTTCCTCAATCTTTTTTAATTTAAAAATATTTTTAAAATTTAAAAATAATTTGAAAATATTTTTAAAATTTTTTTAAAATAAAAATATTTTTTTCCCTCCCCAGCTCGTCCCCACCCCAACACCCCACCCCCAGTCCCTTCCATCCCCCGCCCCACCCCAACACCCATCCAGCCCTTCCCCAACCCCACCCCAACCCATCCCCACCCCCCACACCCCACCCAACCCTATCTCACCCCACCCCCAGCCCCTTCCAGCTCCTCCACCCCAGCCTCGTCCCCACCCTCATACCCCACTATCCCCTTCCAGCCCCTCCCCACCCCACCCTCAGCCGCCACACCCCTCCCAGCCCCGTCCCCACCCCAACCTAGCCCCGTCCCCTACCCAGCCTCGTCCCCACCCCCCACACACCACAGCCCCATCCAGCCCCTCCCCACCCCACAACCCTCCCAGCCCCGTCCCTATCCCCACACCCAGCCCCTTCTTGCCCCCCCACACACCACAGCCCCGTCCAGCCCCTCCCCACACCACAACCCTCCCAGCCCAGTCCCTATCCCCACACCCAGCCCCTTCTTGCCCCCCCACCCCACCCCAACACTCTTCCATCCCCTCCCCCACCACCTTCACTTTTTATTTTTTATTTTAATTTTTCCTCAATTCAATTCTTTTTATTTTTTTGAATTAAAATTAAAATTTGAAATCTTTTTATTTTTTGGGGATTAAAATTTAAATTTGAATTGAAAGTGAGTGATAGCGAATATTGAAAAAAAATAGTGAATTTCGTTTGAAAAGAATTAAATTTTTTGTGAATTTGTTAAAGATATTCAAATTTAAAAATCAAAAATTTATTATGTTTGTATATATAAATTTATAGTTAAAATTTAAATTAGTTGGAAAAGAATTTTAATTATTTGGAATGGATTTGATGTTTAATTTGTGAGCAAAAACAAAAATATGATTATTCAAAATTTTCTACAATTATAATTTTTTCTTATTTAATTAAATTAATTTAAATATTTAATTTATTATTTAGCATTTTAAAAATGACTTGAAATTTAATGTAATACTTTTTTTTTTAAAATGACGTGGCAGATGACGTGACAGTTGACGTGGAGAGAGTGTGTTACACACCAAAAAAGGGTTTAAAATATTATTTTTTAGTGGGTTAGGGGTCCAAATGACAAATATATAAGTAGAAGTGTCCAACTTACAAAACCGACATAGTACAAGGGTCCAGAAGAGTATTTTGTCTATTATTAATGTAGTTAGTAAAATTTAAACTTTTCATTTTGAAATTCAAAATTCTGAAAGTTGGAATTCTCATTTTGCCTATGACAGCAAAGTCAAAATTTCCTTTAAAGTGATTCAAAATATAAAAAAATCAACACAACAAATTTAAAATTTAACTTTTAGCGTATACACATAACAAATCATTTTAGCCTATAAACTTTTACAAAAGGGATTCAAATGAACCCTTTGCAATCCTAGCTCCACAAGATTGAATGTGATTGTTTCACATACGTACTCTTTATTAACAAGACTGGTATACATACCTCTTTTTTTTTTTTTTTTTTTTCGTTTTTAAAAGTTTCTCACTTGGTGTTCATTCATATTTGATAAATTTGGATCACACATTGCAAGACTTTTATTTGGGGGGCAGGGATTCAACAAATTTTCTTTCATTCCAAGGCAAGACCCAATACCTTTGATTAAGGGTGAATGTGTTAGGTTTGAAATCGAGAGGGCATCATGAGGAAACTAATAGTTTACAAGTCATAGAAACAATAATTCAGACGACAACAAAAAAACATATTATTGATACAGTTTGACCAATTGACCTACCTATTAAAAATTAATATTGAAAGATATAGATCTATTGGGAGAATAATCTTTAATGACTACATTGTGGATGCTATTATATTGTTATGGTATGAGAAAGGGGATCTTCAATTTATTGAGGCCGAAACTTTTCCTCAAAGACAGAGGTTGACAAAATATGGAAGAGAATTATATTTTTTTTACAGAAAAAATAAAAATAATTATGGTAATATTTTTATTTTCCTTCACTAAAAAATTAAAGCTTAAATTTGGTAAGAAATCAAGACAAAAATCCTAATAAATCTCCCCTTTTTAGCTTGATTTCTAGACTCAACTTGATCCATCTTCTTCACATGCATTATCATTGGTCTTCACATAATTTTCATATATCACTGCTGACATGCTTAAAACTGAAGCCTTTTTGAGTTAAAAGTATATGTGCCCTTTTGGGTTAAAAATAGTGAAGCCCTTTGGAGGGTTAAAAGTGACTTTTATTTTTAAAGATGTAACAACATGAGTGTTGAAAATATGTTTGAAACTTCTTCTCCACATCTAGTATATTGACTTTTCTTTTTGTCAAAAAAAAAAAAAACTCTTTATTATCGCCAACTTGGTTGCAACTTGGTTTGAACTTGTTTTCAATCTGAACCATCGTCTCTGATATCACTTATTGGGTTCTCATTCGAGCTGGCTTCATAAAGAAGTTAATTGATTGCAAATCATAATAACGATAATTCAGATGACAAAGGAAAATATACTAAGAGAATAATTATCATATAGTTTGGCCAATTGACAAAAATCCTAACAAAAGGGACCTCAACTCTCTCATCATAACCCGAGTTAGTGTGTATACCTACTATAATAAGATCAACAACAACTTGAAAGCTCTTTCATTTGCATGTTTCATATTATATTACTACTATATATAAGAAAGGATATCAATTTTGGTAGTCCTCATAATGATATTTTGGGTTTTTTTTTTAAGTAAGATTATTACACATAGCAATTAATGCTGTCTTTTTCTAATATATTTCCATTTTATCCTTATTATTTTGGTTAAGACCATTTCCACTTGGACTTTTAATATTGATCTCTTCTTGTCACTTATTAAATTACCTTTAGTTAAAACTCTATTTATCTTTAATCAACAATCAATTCGGCTAAAAAAAAATCATTCCAAATAATTTTTAATACAAAATTAAAGTTTGCATTGATTTTCAACTATACTCTAATAGTTCTTATTAACATTGTATAATTCTCAAAAAACATATATTAAATAGGTCAACTTAATAAATAATACCTTGCATATACTTTTCTTAGCAAACATGAAAAAAGATAAAATAATAATTAAATGGAATGGATAAAATATTTTTTTAGGAGGTGTACGGAACATAAACACGATAAGTAATTGAACAGAATGGAGTAATCTATTAGTGTAGTTTAATTATTATTTAGTATTCTTATAGATTATTATGATGTTAATTTATGTAAAACCTCTAAATTAAGGTTATAATATATAATATAAACTTGAAGTGATTGAATATTTATTGTATTAGATGATTTTATAAGATTAAGAAAATGAATTATGCAAAAACTCTTGCACATGAAATAAAGAACGAAACTAAAACTCAATAAATATCAACAGAAATTTATTTCTATATATAGGTAAACAATTTATTACTCACAAAATCATAAAAATATAAATATTTTTTATTTATGTTCTTCGTCAAATTATAATTATTTAAATATTTTAAATCATGTTATTTTACAAAATATTGAATTGCTTGTGGTCCTTTGATATATTCTAATTCCCTGGTAATACTTTTTTCCTCACAAATATTTTTTTCTTAAAAATTATCTAATTAAGTAATTAAAAACTTTATTAATTAGAAAAACTTATTAACAAGGCATGTTTGACATATCATTAGATTATATTAATTAAAAAGTAAAAAGTATATAACAAATCATATTTTAAATTAAAATTTCTATTTTTATATCTTAAATTTGGACCCGGGCTTAGCACGGACTCGGTGGAACTAGTAACTATATATAAGAGAGGATGTTGAAGTTTGGTAGTCCTCACAAGTTTTATGGTGCAATAAAACGGTTACACATGCATATTGCTTTTTTTTTTCTCTCTCTATATTTATTAGTTTTGCTCATGTATTATTTTATAATATTTTTATTTGAATCTTTGTAATTGAATTATACATGGTAGTAATTTTTTTATAAATCTCTTTTTGTTCCCTATTAAATTATTTATTTTTGTATACTTATTTCTATATTAAAAATTAATTATTTTTTAGTTATTTATTTTTAGCAAATTACGAAAAATTTATTTATTTTTAATTTATTCAATAACTGCATAAAGTATAATAAGTAGTCAAACTTTAATTTTCAAAATATAATTAATAAATATAAGTTATATGTTTTATTCCTAATATATAAGTTTTTATGTGAATTGTCAAATCAAAGATGCGTAAAAAGAAATTGAGTGAATATTTTTCTCTTTCTTTTTCATTTTGCTTGATCCTTATACTAAAAATGTATTTTTTCACTTATTATTTAAGCAAATCAGGAGTGATTTTTTTTTTTTAATATTACTCTTATCATTAAGTAACTAGGGGCTTTGGGCCACAAGTGACAAAATAGTTTTAAAATGAGGTGTAGGTGATACAAGTCTTAATTATTAGTTGGAGGTAACAATTACTTTATTATGGATTAAGAAAGTTGGGAAAGTTTGAAAATAACCCACAAGTTTTTAAATTTATACTTTAATCCCAATGTTTACCTAAAATAACGAGAAACAGAGGGGAAAAAGGCATTTTGCTCTCTCTCTTTTGATCCTTTGTTGTTTTCTCTCTCTTAGCGATTTTTGTTGTTCATTATTTCTGCTGCTTTATTCACCATCTTCTGCTTTATTATCATCATCTTCATCTTCTTCTTGTCGACCATTTGTGGTTGTTGTTGGTACAACGCTACTGCTGCTATCTGACCAATTTCTTAGGTCAAATTTTATTTACTACATCACTTTCCACTTTGGCATTACTTCATAGGTGACTTTGGTAAGTAAAATTATGATTTTTATTCGTATTTGTCATCTGAGTACACTTCTGTTTTTCCAACAATCGATAGAACCCCGATCATGAATCCAACATAAGTGCCCATAATTTAAACAGATCAATCATCTGGTGCATCAAATGAGTAATCTGTTGCATCAAAAGTTTTATCTGTTGCATCCAACTGTTTATCTGTTGCATTAGAAGATTTATTTGTTGCATCAGATGTATTATCTGTTGCATCAGACGTATTATCTGTTACATCAGGATGTTTATCTGTTGCATCAGACTAATTATCTGTTGTAACGAATGATTAATCTATTTGGAACAACACAAATCAGCCCTGCCACAAACCCAACAAATAACCAATATGTTTCAACTCTTGCTATTGCTACTTGATTCAAATTTATTCCTTATGTCCAATTACCCATCATAAATTTCCTAATTCAATTTCTCATTTTACTTCTCTTTTTCATTAATCAAGAAAAGATTAAAAAAAATTCATGTTTTACCCTTTGCATTAATTTTTTTTTCTTCAAATCAAAATGGAAACATCATTTAATAGGGGAACTATACGCCGACCGACGTTAAAAGCTTTTTTCTCTTATGAAATTTCAATTGAATAGCAAACAATGATTATTTCAAATACGTTTACTGTCCCACCAACTGATCAGTGAGTTATGGTAAACTAGACATGTTATTAATTATTTTTCTTAATCAATGTGACATCTCAATTTGGGACGGGTAATTTGAGACGGAGGGAGTACGAATTAAAACGTCAGAGCCAAGCCAAAAACTAGTCATCTGTTGAAACAGACTATTTATCTGTTACATCAGACTTCTTATTTGTTACAACATAAGTAATCTATTTTGAACAACACATCAGCCCCTGCCATAAACCCAACAGATAAATCTTGCTATTGCTACTGGATTCTAAATTATTTCTTTTTACGTCGAATCGTCGACATGTTTGTTGAGAATATAATAGACAGAATGAAAATTAAATATGGATTAAAATGCCAAAGATCAAACATAATTTTTTTATTAAACAAAAAATAAATAAAAATACTTATAATAGACTAAAAGAAAAATATTATTATTATTATTATTATTATTATTATTATCATCATCATCATCATCATCATCATCATCATCATTGCCAGCAAGTCAATCTTCAATCGAAAGTAGCAAGACCCTCCTCAGCCTGCATATCTCGCGGAGCATTCTTGCTCTAACTCCTCCCAGTTCCCATTGCAGGTCACGAACTTGATTTCAAAGTTCATTCACGGCGTCTTGTAAAAAAGCAACGTCCCATACTGGGTCAGCCATAATCTTCTAGAGTGTAATATGAAAGATGAGATACAATAAATAAATAGAGTGTAGTTGAATGAACGATTGAGTACGGAGGGAAGAGGATTGAATTTGAATGAGAGGCAAAAAGGCGAGACTATTCACCTCCATTCATTAATTACATTTTTGATTAAATTAAGAAAATAAATATTGTGATCAGTCATGACTTTCCAGATTATTATTATTAATTAGTTCTTTCCAAGAACCATTTTTATTGAGTTGTGGCAACATATTCTATATCTGTTGCATCAGATAACACATCTGTTGCATCAGATAACACATCTGTGACAACGGATATATCATCTGTTGCAACAAATATAAAATATGTTGCATCAGATAACCTATCTATTGCAACATATAATCTAACTGTTCGCCTCCATATATTAATTACATTTTTGATTAATGTGAAAAGTAATGACTTAATTAAATTAAGAAATATTGTGATAAGTCATGACTTTTCAGATTATTATTATTAATTAGTTCTTTCCAAGAACCATTTTTATTGAGTTGTGACAACAGATTCTATATCGTTTGCATCAGATAAATCATCTGTGACAATAGATATATCATCTATTGCAACAATAGTAAACCTGTTGCATCAGATAATATATTTGTTGCAACGTATAATCTACTTTTAAAAAAAACTATCATCATATCATTAATCCAAATTTGCTGACTTTTTTATTTTATAAATTAAAAAAATACCTTTTCAAATTCTTTAATAAAATAATAACCATTTTTATTTTCTAGCAATAGATTGTATATCTGTTGAATCTGATAAACCATCAATTGCAACAGATATACCGTCTGTAGCAACAAATAGACGTTCTATATTAATATCTTTTTTGATTTCTTCTAACAGCAGATACATCAGTCGCAACAGATGGGAAATTTGATGCATCAACAACACTGATGAATGTATGTGTTTTTGTTTTAGACAAAAAGTCACGACCGACCTTCACCTTGTTTTTCTTAACAATCATCATATAAGTTAATTAATCCAATATTGTGCCTTTTTTTATTATATAATAAATAATTTTAAAAAATAAATTCAAAAACAAAAATGGTGAAAAGTCACGATCAGTTATTAAAATTAAATAACCGTTCTTTTACGATTATAAATTGTGTTTACCATTTATTTCCTTATTATTTATTTATGAAACATTTTCAATATTAAATAATCGGAAATTCATGTCTTTTCTTTTCTTTTTCACCTTCTCAATAACAATAATAACCCTTTTTTATTAATAACCGTCATGTGCAACATATGATCGATCTGTCGCATCAGATTAATCTCTGTTGACACAAATTGCTCAATCTCTACCACCAACTGTCGACATGTTGAGAACAAAGAATAAATAGAATGATTATTAAATACTAAATAAGAATTAAAAATTCAAAGTCGACCACCAAATGACATAGAATTTTGAATCCATTGGGTAGATCCGATATACAAAAGGAGAAAAATATATGCACTAAAATAAAAAACATTACCTAATTATTATTACTACTATTATTATTATTGTCAATCAGACATTTTTCATCCGGCAGCCTTGCTACTCAGCCTTGCTCCGAAGTCAGCCAAATCTCTCGGAAGTTCATCAAACTGCCTTTGAAGTTCACGCAAGGAATCAATATCAATATTCTTGTACGAATATAAATCATCCATATTTGTAAGGAGGGACCTATTTATAAATTATTGTATCTCGGAAAGAAAAAAAAATTACTTTAAAATAAATCTAACAGATGGGTAATCTGTTGCAAAATATATTCTTTTTGTTAGATAACTTACAACATACTGACAATCTTTTGCAACAGATGTATATATCTGTTTGATTTCTCCAATAGATACGTCATATGTTGCAACATGTTGATCATTTGTCGTAACAGACGTCTCCAATTGTTTGACAATATAAACAGATATGGCATTTGTTGCAACTAGCTCGTCATCTGTTTATTCAATTTGAGCCATAGATGGCCTAGGAATAATAAGGTGCCTGCAGATGGATCAACTATCATATGTGTGGGAGTTAAGTATGTATTACATATAGGGTCACCGGGACAACACACATAAAGTACAATGTTTTTATGAATGTAGTTTTTAACCGATTAGGCACTGATCATTCAAACAAGATCCTGCATTGTACCTTTAAGTTTGATGGGTTCGAAATTGATAAGGCTGAGGACCTCATAAGGACAGTGCAAATACCCTGTTATGAATTACTGATGGTTGTTGCTCGTGTTTATGCGTATCAAGTTTTGAGAAGAGATCAATATTTATCGTCATTGCAGAGAACCAATAGCGATTGAACTTAAATTTAAGTGTGCATTGGGCTCTGAGAACACCTTCAAAGCCTCGCACTGCATCAAATAAGAATGGAAAACTAATAGAAATTCCTCTGGCCCAAATTTATATGGTTGGGTTGCTCGCTCGGGGTGATGATTATATGCCAGAAGATGCGGTAGGAGAATGTCTTCGAGGGAAAATGGGTGGTTGATAGAAGACTATATCACCTGAGAGCTAATCGAAGAAGAGACATAGGGTAGAAAGTAACTTCTAACGAATCTGGCCAATGGAATTATCTTAAAAGATGTGAAATCTGAATCAAGTGCAAATATGAAAGTGGATCCGGTATTGTAATTTCGTCTGTTGTCTCTTTGAAAGAAAAATAATGCAGATGGAAACTTTGCTAGGGAGCTACATGGTAGGGATTATCACCTAGATAAAAAATAGGAGAAGACCAACAAAGCAGCCTCACGGACATCGAGGGTTGAAATGATATACAACAAGTCTAGAAAACTTACGCCAACAATAACTGCAGTTAAAATAAGGAATCTAAGCGAAGGCGGCAATTTCTAAATTTTAAATTTCATCCCATGTCTTCTTGTTTGTGTTTTCGATCAGGTCCACTGTTGTTGACCTGATCGGAACCACAAACGAGATTGAAAGGAAAATAGAGTATCATTACTTCCTTAGCAATATGGATTAATTGATTGTGTTTTCTTTCCTTAACATGCTTTCAACATTCCTTGGAGAAGATCAAATACTTGCTGTAGTATGTGAATCGTGATAATTTTCAAGCTTGCCTCCAGTTTACTGATTTTGTATTCAAGCTGGTCGTTGCCATCTTCAAAGTTGGTAAAGAGTTCGTCATCTCTTGTAAGCTCGATCAGGAACACTACCTTCAAAGTTATGGTATTCTAGAAGCCCTTCAGAACACTTTCTTCAGAAGCCTTAAAGGATACATGGAGGGTCGCTGTGTTTGTTTTCGATCAAAGTGTGTTGATGCACGTTGAAGATGTGATCCCAACTGTTGAACAACACACTTTTATCAAGCGTTGCTCAATGCATCTTGCTCAACCAATTTGATAAATTAATAAGCAAGGAATTACGTAGCGTGTGATCTAAACCGACTCTACCAAGCCTATCAAACGTTACGTAACTCCGAGCTTATTACTCTATAAAAAATATATAACTAAGTTAGTGCATAAATCAAACAAACTTAATCTGTCAGCCTTTCTACTGATCACTCTTGTCCAATATATATGACAAGATATCTGGTATGTAAAAGTCTACACCGTTGCCTGACATGCTTGTTGGGGAGCAATTCTTCAGAAGGCATCAACAGATATCTTCTGAAGAATTGCTCCCTGGTAAGTATGTCTGGAAATGGTGTAGACTTTTGCATAGCATATATCTTGTCATCTATATTGGACAAGAGCGATCAGCAGAAAGGCTGAGAGATTGAGCTCCTTTGATTTGTGCACTAACTCGGTCATATTTTTTTGATATGGTAATGAGCTTGGAGTTACGTAAACATTTGATAGGATTGGTAGAGTTGGTTTAGATCACACGCTACGTAACTCCATGCTTATTAATTTATCAAATTGGTTAAGCAAGATGCATTGAGCAACGCTCGATAAAAGTGTGTTGTTTAACTATTGGGACCACATCTTCAACGTGCATTGACACATTTTGACCTAAAACAAACACAACGACCCTCCATGTATCCTTTAAGGCTTCTAAAGAAAGTGTTCTGAAGGGCACCTAAAATGCCACAACTTCAAAGGTGGTATCCCTAATCGATCTCACAAGAGATGAGAAACTCCTTACCAACTTCGGAGATGACAACGACCAACTTGAATATAGAATCAACAAGCTGGAGGTAAGCTTGAAAATTATCGGGATTCACATACTACAACAAACATCTAATCTTCTCCAAGGAATGTTGAAAGCATGATAAGGCAAGAAAACACAATTAATTATAACCATATTGCTAAGCAAGGAATGATACTCAATTTACCTTTCAATATCGTTTGTGGTTTCGATCAGGTCAACGATAGTGGACCTAATCGGAAACATAAACAAGAAGGTATGTGATGAAATTTAAAATTCAAAAATTATCGCCTTCACTTAGATTTCTTATTTAACTGCAGTTGCTGTTGGCGTAAGTTATCTAGACTTGTTGTACATTATTTCAACCCTCGATGCTCGTGAGGCTACTTTGTTGGTCTTCTCCTATTTTCTATCTAGGTGATAATCCTGACCACGCAGTTCCCTAGCAAAGTGTCCATCTGCATTATTTTTCTTTCAGAGAGACAACAGACGAAATTACATTATCGGATACACTTTCATATTTGCACTAGATTCAGATTTTGCATCTTTTAAGATAATTTCATCGGCCAAATTCGCTAAAAGTTACTTTCTACCCTATGTCTCTTCTTCAATTAGCTCTCAGATGATATAGTCTTCCATTAACCACCCATTTTTCCTCAAAGGCATTCTGCTACCGCACTTTCTGGCATATAATCATTACCCTGAGTGAGCAACCCAACCATATAAATTTAGGCTAGGGGAATTTCTATTGGTTTTTCATTCTTTTTAGATGCAGTGCTAAGCTTCGAAGGCCCTCTAAGGGTCCAATGCACCCTAAAAGTTAGTCCAATCGCTATTGAATCTCTTTACAATGACACCAAAACTAGATCCCTTCACAATGCTTGACAACTAAACATGAGCAATAACCTACATTAAATCTTAACAGGGTGTCAGAACCATATTCATGGTCCCTCAGCCTTATCAGTTCGGACCTACCAAACTTAACTGTAAATTACAGACATCTTGTTTGAATGATCTATGACTAATCAGTAAAAGCAATATGCACAAAATCAATGCACTCTATGTGTGTTTCCATGATAACATTATCAGTAATACATACCTCTCACATATGAAGTGGTTCCATCTGCATGCAACTTATTCCTTTGAACCCATCTTTACTGCAGTTTTTTGTGATGGTCTAACAAAAGTTGATCAACTGTCAGTTCCTTATATCTACAAAGAAGAGGAAAAAAATTAATGTCACAGAAAGAATATTATCTATCTGTTGCAACAAATGTGGAGTCTGTTGCAACATATGTGGAGTCTGTTGCAACATATGTGGAGTCTGTTGCAACAGATGTGGAGTCTGATGGAATATATCAAACCAGCTTTTCTGGTGGTTTGATTTGTTCCAATAGTTTCTCCATCTGTTGCAGCATCATCAACAACATCATAAACTACAAATAAAAAATATCAACAACAAAGAAACAACAACATCATCAACAATAAAGAAGCAACATCCTTTATTCTAGAATCATCAACAACACCACACCATAAGTTCCAACAATGCCAAACCCACCAACAACATCAATAACTGCATCAACAATAAAAAAAATAAAATACATACAAAAAAATGATATTGCCAACAAGGCTTTTAAACTTCTCCCAACAGATGACTTTTTTCGTATATTGTAATAAAAATTCTTGATTTATTTACTCAACACTTAAAAGTTTCTTTAAATTTTTTTAATAAATATGATATGGGTAAATTGTAATTTAATAAAAAAATAGATGTAAATATCTTGCAAAGAAGAATACGAGAATGAAAGAGCAATAATAAACCATACCTTAATGTCAAAAAGGAGATCAAAACAACAATTTCAGTTGAGGAAAGATATGGATCGGTTTAGATCCGAAAGGATCTTTATGGGAAGAGAAGAGAAAAGAGCAAAAAAAGGCTGTGACCCTAAAGAGGAGAGAAAGAAAAAGATGAGAGTTGAATAAAATAAACTACAACTGAAGGAAAAGAGATGAGATAATTTCTATAGATGTATTGTGTATGTAGACGTGGGTGTTTTCAATATTCATTAATTACTACTAATTAATTTCATTAATAATTTGAGGGGCACGAGGAAGACTAAGACTAATGACATTGAAAAGACAAGACAAGACTGCTCCATGAACTCACTTTTGAGATATCCAAGAAATATTTTTTATCACCTTTAGTTGTAAGTATTACTTGATATTATCTACTCGGACAGAAGCTTGCTTTAAAATTCAAAGAGAAAAAAAGATTTTCAAACATATATGTCATCTGTTGCAACATATATAAATCTGTTTAGAAATCCGAACAACTCAGTCATCTGTTACGATAGATATAAATATCGGTTTGAAAATTTCCAACAGCTCAGTCATCTGTTATAACAGATGCAAATATCTATTTGATAATTAAATCAAATCTGTCATCTGTTACAACAGATATAAATATCTATTTAAAAATTTCCAACAGCTCAGTCATCTGTCACAACAGATGCAAATATCTATTTGATAATTAAATAATATATGTCATCTATTACTATAGATATGAATATCTATTTGAAAATTTTCAACAGCTCAGTCGTTTATTGCAACAGATTTCATTGCAATTGATTTAGGTGGAACTAGGGATTAATGAATGAGCTCACAGGGTCAACTACAAATCAAATTAAGTCTTTGTAATTGCATGGCATTGGTATTGCATTCATTCCAATCCGAGTCGTCGATCGATCACTTTGAGTTAAAATGAGTTCTCATCAACTCAATGTTAGGATAGTAATAGTACCTAAGTTGATTTAGGTGGAAATAGGGATGAATGAATGATCTCATAGGGTTAACTATAAATCCAATCAAGTCTTTGCAATTGCATGGTGTTGGTATTACATTCATCCCGACCTGAGTCGTCGATCGATCACTCTGAGTTGAAATGAGTTCTCATCAACTCAATCTTAGGATAGTGATAGTACCTAAGTTAATTTAGGTGGAACTAGGGATGAATGAATGAGCTTACAGGGTCAACTACAAATCCAATCGAGTCTTTGCAATTGCATGGCATTGGTATTGTGTTCATCCCAACTTAAGTCGTTGATCGATTACTCTGAGTTGAAATGAGTTCTCATCAACTCTATATTAGGATAGTGATAGTACCTAAGTTGATTTAGGTGGAACTAGGGATGAATGAATGAGCTCACAGGGTCAACTACAAATCCAATCGAGTCTTTGCAATTGCATGGCATTGGTATTGCATTTATCCCGACTGAGTCATCGATCGATCACTCTGAGTTGAAATAAGTTCTCATCAACTCAATGTTAGGATAGTGATAGTACCTAAGTTTATTTAGGTGGAACTAAGGATGAATGAATGAGCTCACAGGGTCAACTACAAATCCAATTGAGTCTTTGTAATTGCATGGCATTGGTATTGCGTTCATCCTGAACCGAGTCATCGATCGATCACTCTGAGTTGAAATGAGTTTTCATCAACTCAATGTTTTAGAAACTATATCTTTTAAATTTTTTAAAATTAATTAAGATCAATTCGGACCAAATTAGCAATTTAAAACTTGTCATTCTTTTCCAAAATTACAAATCAACCCATACAAATCATCCATTTGCGTGAAAAACTTTTTATTTCAAATCTAAAGTTCTCAGTCTTCTCTCTCTCTCTCTTGAGGTCTTCTCTCTCTCAACAATACAAACAACACCTACTCAACATATTGCTCAACCCTTCAACACAGGTCGATTTTCTTCCCATTTATGATCATATATAGTTATTTTTTTGACTTTATTCCCATTTGTATCCGTCATTTTCTCTATTTTTGCAGGTAATAGAGTTCGAGAAGAGTTCTACATTTTTTCTTTATTCTAAAAAATAGGGGTTTTTAGTTAATAATGAAAAAGAAAACTTTTAGTTGTATTATCTTTGAGAATGGGTTAACAATTTTGAGTTTTGATGCTAAAAAAGTAGGAAGCACCCAAGAGAACCCTATTTTTTATCTCAATATTTTGTTGACTGTCGTGGTATTGTTGGATGGTGTTTGTGGTGTTGTTGGTGGTTGTTGTTGGTGGTGTTGGTATTTATGTTTTCTAGCAGTGGTGGCGGTGGTCTTGGTGTTGGTATTGGTAGCAGTGGTGGTGGTCTTGGTGGCATTGGTTGTGGTGGTGGTGGTCCATCTATTACAATGAGTGGAAGATCTGTTGAGAGATATTAAATAGGTCTTCAAACAGATTCCCCATCTGTTCCAACTGATGAGTTATCCGTTGGAGTATTTTTTTGTAATGTGGTGTAGAATAATTTATTAAAATTTGTCCATCTATTGCAACAGGTGGAATATCTGTTGGGAGATATTAAATAGGTCTTCAAATAGATTTGGGTTCCCCATCTGTTCCAACTGATGGATTATCCGTTGGAGTATTTTTTTTGTTATGTGGCGTAGAATAATTTATTGAAATTTGTCTCACCTTTTTTAAAAATATTATGGAGACATCAAATGCAATGTATTTTTTATTTTTCTATTGTTTGTAGTTAAAAGATGTCTCCCAAAAGAAAAGAAACTAAAAGTGGATCTAGTTCTGACCACCCAACAAAAAAGGCTAGACTACAGATAGATTTGGAGGAACTTCCAGAATAATCTCAGTTAGGGCAAAATGAAGCTGAGGAAAGTGATAACTCCTTCTCACCAATGGAGCGTGAAATAACATCAAAATTCCAGCATGGTTTTGTCAAAACTATTAGTATCATCGGGTTTTAAGTTGTGATACCGATAAGTAACCCTAACATAGTATTTCGTGATGTTGTACTTAAATGTCAGTTGAGGAAACCTTTTAACTAACTTAAGAGTATTATGAAGAAGGAAACATAGATGGGCTTTTAAAGAAAAGCTACTTTGCATACTTTCTTGAGTTTTTTGGGGCCCGCCCTCTTCGTTTTCCAATGATCATGGTAAATGGCCTCCTCAAGCGCAGGATCAAGTATGCGGTGGATGATGGAGGTCCGAAGAAGGGTGGAAAAAATATGGATGAAGTTTGGATCAACTACTGTGGCATGCCAGTTTGTTTTGGTTTGAAAGAGTTTGTCATAGTGACTGGCTTGAATGCGATCGTCTTAAAGAACCTCTCATCAAGAAAACACCCCACAAAGGGTCCAATAAATGCAAGGTAAAAAAAGATGGGTTGTTGGGCATTATTGGACCTAGTTATAGAGTGGACGATTTGACGGTGGATCTCAAGAATAAAGACATACCAAAGAACTATAGGAGAAATTGTGCTTAGTTTGGGTTTTCCATTCCGTTTTATTGGCAAGAGATATCAGAAAAGTCATAGAACATGATTTGTTGGTGTTTGCTGATGATTTTGGGAAATTCAACGATTATCCCTGGGGATACGACAGCTACTACTTGACTGTCAAATATTTACTGAAAAAGCTATAGGCAAAGACGACCACATTATACGGCTTTCCTTGGATTTTCATGGTAAAATTGATCACTATTTTTACTCATTCATTAATTTATATTGAATATAGTTATGACTTTTTTTTTGCTTATTTCCTGTTTACAATTTTTAGGCTTGGGCATGTGAAGTCATTTCTCCCCTCCAAAAGCATTTCAAGGATTACTTGGATAAGGTTTCTCATCTAAGGATCCTTAGGTGATTGGCTGCAGCAGAGAGCAAAAAAAAATATTAACGAAGCAGATCTCTTTAACCCTATGGATGATGCAGTACATCTTCTTTCAACTAAAATAATTTGCCTCAAAAAAATACATTAAAACAGATGTTCCATATGTTGTGATAGATGGGTCATCTGTTACAACAGATTACCCATCAACTGCAACTGGTGCAACAGATTAACCATCTGTTGGTCTGGTTCTCTGAATCCTACTTAACAGATTACCCATCTACAATAAATTATGCAATAGATGGGTAATCTGATGCAACATATTATCAATCTATTTCAACATACAAATCAGCTGTTGCGGTAGCTAGATCGTCTGTTGCATAAGTTGGCTGTGTTAACATCTATGTAACCCGAGCCCCATGTAACCCAACTGACTGTAAATTATTATTATATGATTTAAATTCCTCCTGTTTTTTTTATAGGTTGTGCATCCTTGGATCGTTCCTACCATTGATGAGCCGGGGATGACTTATTTTCTTACTCTGGGTCATGTTGATACAAAACAAGACCCAACGACGGAGTCAATAAATAAGGAATTGGCTGGAGCAGCATCCATAAAAAGAGCAGTTAGGCAAGGTCAGCCTAGTATTGAAGCTCTTCACGACCAACCTCAAACTGCAATTGATCTGGGTGCTTCTTCTGGGACTGTTGCTGCTGGAGTTATTTGTCATGGTGACAGCCATCCTTCTGCTGCTGCTGTTGCCAGTCATGATTATGAGAATATTGGTGCTTAGCAAAAAATAAATATATTTGAAAACACCCCTTGCACAGGTCCTTCCTCTCACCCCTACGCCGATCCCTCCCACCCTTATAGTGGTCCCTCTCACCCCTCCTCACCCTCATGTTCTCATTCCAAATGCAAAGTATGCAAGGACAGAAAGGATAAACTCTTTAAAAAGCTAGAGGCTATTGCTAAAGCTACCGAAGAGTTGAAATCTAAGAGGGGTGTCATACCATCCAACGAGGTGAGGGAGCCATGCACTCCTATAGTAGAGGTTAGGAGGAAGAGAAGAAAAATTAGTCAAATTCTCTCCGTTGTGAAATCAGCAAAAATTGCAACTTCTCCCGCTCCAAGAGTTGAAGTTCAGGGGACGCTGAAGAAGGTGGACATATTCGCGGCGCTTAGCATGGAGAAGAAGAAGGAACTGGAAGAATTCATCAAGATGAAGGTTAAAAAAGAATACACCATGCATTTATTTACCGCCAAATACTTCTCAAATATGACAAATATGCGCGTGTGGTATGAGGACAACGTAAGTTTAATTTTGCTAATCTAGCCTTCCAATCTACTCCATGAAGAAGAATCTACACAGCAGATGTGTAATCTGTTGCAAAAACTTGGTATTTTGTTGCAACATAATACACATCTATTGCATAAGTTGCGTTGGCTGGGTAATCTGTGAACTGATTCAAAGAACCCTCTGCATCGAATTCTTTCCATTGTATTTTTATTCTTAATAATTACTAACCTATTTAAAAATTATCTTATTATACCATAGTATGTTGATGAAATTCTCTGCCTCATGAGGGGCAGACAATTAGCGTACCCAGATGCTTATGATGCTGTCGATAGGATAATGGACCTCAACTTCTACAATAATTTCAAGGATAGGTACGCTAAAATCTGTAAGATAGCTAATTTTGGTTGCCTAGGATTTGATCAGTTAGCTTCTACATTTCAATGGGATGAATAAGCAATTAAATATGTTAGAGGAAAGAGGCCATATCCACACGGCAAGAGCTAGACCAAGGCAAAGAGAATCCTTGCAGTCATGAAGGTGGATGTCACACATTTTCTCACTGTTGAGATACTACTATATGAGAGAAAGATTAAGGTTTATGACTGCAAATTACCTGTCTTTAGCAAGAAGACGTTTTTAACCCATATGTAGCCACTCTTGAAGTTGTTGCCTAAGTTGTTGACACAGAGTAAGCTGATGGATCATTTGCTGGCTGAAGTCTCGGTGAAGGAATCATAGGATTTTGAAGGTCAAAATAAGAATATCTAGCTCCCAAGAAATACAATTGGTGCAGCGTTCGGGCTGTACTCGCTTGCATACATCGAGTGTTTGTTGACCGGCACACAAATGATCGGTGTGTGTGACACCATTGTAGGAAAGATACAATGGGTCTGGCATATGGGGTACTAAATAAATGGTTGGAGCCCGTGTATAAGAAAGAACATGTACAAAGACAGAGACGAATACGATAACAAATTTTTATTTCAAGCCAATTCACTTTACATGTAGTGGCAATAATTTTTATGTCTGGCCAAGTTGAATTTTTATAATGCAACAGATTTTATATCTGTCGTAACAGATATAGTACCTGTTGTGACAGATTGATTATCTGTTGGAATAAGTTGGTCATTTGTTGCATTATGCAGATGTTCCCAGTCTGTCTGTCGCAACAGATAAATGATCTGTTGCAACATATAATCTATTTGTTGCAACTGATCAGTAATCTGTTGGAGAAAATAAAAAATATAGGAAGACCTGTTATATAATTTCCAACAGATGACCTACGTGTTGCATTTCATGTTGTAATATATGTCTAAATTTTTTGAAAAGATATGTCGTCTATTGCAACAAATATATTATCTGTTACAATATTTGAATCTAGTACTCTATTTTAATTAACATGTTCAAAACTAAGGATTAAATTATATTCATAGACAGAATAAAATAAATTGAAGCCTTCATAAATTACATGAAATAACTCAAAAAATAAATGAAATGTAAAAAAAATTATTATGGGTACAAACGATCCACTCTACAAATAAATCAACAAGTTAAACCAAAGAGGATAGGTTATTACATAGACGGACTCAAGCTATAAAGATCTAATCAATATGGACAAGTTGTTCTTCATCCGGTGCTATGGAATTTGGCTTTGGTCGTCGTGGATCTTTAATGTCGGTTGTGTACGGCTTCTGAGCTTTCGCTTCTCCATATTTCCATAAAAGAGCAGCATATATTTTGTGGAGTAATCCAACATCAATTCCATCATTTGGTACTTGTAATCCATCGCTCAAATACTCGATGTAGGCGGTAAAAAAAGGACCACAATCCCTGTGTTATAAAAAAATAGATAATCCATATCTTGCAGTTGATGTAAGCGTTGTGAAATTTGTGAAATAAAACTAAATCATGACACTTAAACTTACAGGATACCAATGGTTTGTTGAGCAATTCCTTCAACATATTGTACATCAAATAGATTAGCCATTTTATCCCGGTATGCTTCAATCGTCGACCAATCAGTACGAACCTTTTGGTCCGAAAAGCCACTCATATTAAGTTAAGTAGGCAATATTTTGCCTAGCTTTTGTATCTCAGATGACGGCCCGGAATGTCTCCTTCGCGACATTGAGTCATAAACTCGGATGTGCCTCTATTTTAGAACAATGATAACCAACACCTAATGGAATTCATCACCACAATTGATTGGGATGTACACTTAGTCGACCAAATGCCAAAGTAAGCCAACCAGAATGCTAAAACCTTTGATGATGTTGCTTAAGAATTCCTCATTTCGGGAAACTTCCGTCTGTTGTTGACAATACCTATCATAGGCATTCTTGATTTAAACTTTGTACAAACAATTGCCTGTCGTGTATCTGTATTGTTCTTGTGTTTGCAACTTGGACTTCTTTCGGAGGTTGTAAAAAATGACATCGATGTGTTGCACATATTATCAAACATTTCAAATTACGTGATGAAAAAATCAATACGCAGATGTAATTAAATAAAGTATTAATTAATAGTAATATGTATGGCATTTAAACCTCATAATTCCAGCAAGTTTGGGCTGTGACATCAAATAGAACCAATTCTTCATTTCGGAATGTGCAACAATAAAGTCAAACATATCAAACCAAGACTCGATTCGTTCACTTTGTAGCGCTCATCATTTTGTTTTCTACATGATGATTTATATGTGTTAATGTTAGGTTCTTAGAACAAGAATTGTATAAACCAATATCTATAAAATTAATTTATGTACCTACTGGCATGATGCTTTAACAGTCCATCGATAATCCATTCTGAATAGTCGTTGATCAACTCTGTTAGTTTTTTTGGAGCCTCGTTCGAGATGTTGAACCCTTCAAACGGGTAATTCTTCCATTCTTCCAAACTGACAGGCTCCACTTTTTTCTTCTTTGGAAGCATTTGATGGATTATCAACTGTGATATTATGCTCTTCAGCAGTAACTTCTACTATGACATCCACATGAAAAACCATAATTGTCAATGCTAAGTAGAGATATATAATAGATTGCACATTTGTTACAACAGATGAGTCTTATATTGCATCAGATGGATTATCTGTTGGGACAAATTCAAACAGGTAAATCAGAGTAGTACGATAATTTCGAACAGATATCGAATCTGATGCAACAGGTTAGACAACAGTTGTAATAGATGTATATATCTGTTTGATAATTTTCAGCAGATGTATCATCTGTTGAAACAAATATGTGCCTGTTTGTTTTTTGAAACAGATGATGTACATTCACCTTCTTCAACTCATGCTGCTCTCCTGTGGACCTTGCACACTAAAAATTGGGGCAAGACAAAGACAAAGGCGTTGCAATCTTGATGCTTGATGATGCCTTAGAAGTGTCTTTCCTTCTCCTCTTAGCTGCCTTGATCTCTAGTGGAGTGTCTGGATATGAAATCCTCTTTGATGGAATAACACCCCTCTTAGATATCATTTCCTTTACAGAAGTAGTTAGTGCATTAATAGCATTAATCACTCCATCATGTTTTGCCTTGCAATCTTGACATTTGCATGCAGAATATTCACTAGATGCGGCAAAATCTGGACAAAAATCTATACAACCATTATGATCATAATCATAATGGCTTGTTGTTTCAAAAACTGTAAGAGGAGCATCATTAGCACCACCCTCCAAAATTATTTTTCATGTGATGACTGTTGCTCCAAACAATTTCATTTTTATTCCATCAACGACCTTAGGGTCCGATAAAGTTTGCACAGACCGTAAAGTAAGAAAAAATGGAATCTTCAACTCTCAGTTGGTCGGAACAAGCCACGTATGGACAATCTAAAATAAATTGGTACATATATTAAGAATGATGATGAAATCATTAATTAAAACAAAAACTTGATTAGAATTGGACTTATTGCTTCCTTGGGGGGATTGAAAAGATCAAGAAATTTTGTATTTTTATCGGTTTTAGCCAACAACCATCTCAGAATTCTTGGACAGAAAACTTCTTCCTGGTAGTTCACTTGTTGTCTCAAATAAGGAATGACTTTAAATACCCAAGTCTATAACATAACGCAAATAAATCAAAAGCATTTTTGGATAAAAAAAAATGAATCATATCATGATAAAAGAAATATTTACCATGAAGGCCCATGGAAAGCCATATAAGTTGACTGTTTTTGGCGTTAATAGAGTCAACAAATATTCGACAGTCATTTTGAAGCTTTCATAACCCCAAGGATAGTTGTTAAATGCCTCAACATCCTCGGAGAGATTTATTAAACCGAGTATTATGTTGTTGTTAATGTCTCTCGCCCAAAGAATATTATGTACAAACCAAACCAAGAGCAATGATTGCTTGTGCTTCTTTGAAAGTCCTTTACCTTTCAACGCTTCTATCAGATTTTTGTTTTTGAAGGTTAGACCAACAATGAACACCAGGTCATCACGATCACTCGACTTGCCTTTGCCTTTTTTGGGTGTTCGAGGTGCTTTTTTTGGGTCAGAGTAGGTATAACTTGAGAAGGAGAAGGAGGATATCATTTTAGTCCGGTAACTATGGCAAACTCCTTCCAACCAAAACTAATAGGCATACCATAGTAATTTATCCACACCTTATCCATCTTATCTTTGTTTTCATACATAAACCTGCGCTTGAGAAGAACATATTTCATTTTCATCTGGAAACAAGCATTGCCTTCGACAAATCAAGATATTGCTCAAAGCAGCTTTCCCTGAAATAAGACCAATTTTTATTCTTGAAGTATTTTTCTGAAGGCATTGAAAGATTTTCCCATGAATGACATAACCACGAGATCACCCGTTAAAACTGTGGTACCATCACACTATATTCTCACAGGATAACAATCAATGCTGAAGGTTTTGACCAACTCTTCAGCGGAAGGGCTGTTAGCATTTGGATCATCTCTTTTGAAAGATTCCTCATCCCCATGTTCATTATCTTCTGCTTCTGATTGATATAATGCTTGTAAAACAAGCTCATAGAGTGGTGGATGTAGCTGAGCTGCTGTACTTGTTCCTTTACTTGGACTTGATTCAATTTATTTTCTTTTGGGGGCCATATTATCTTAAATTAACAGTAACATAACATACATTATAATTGATTAATGCATAACAGTAATATAATAGTTCCAACAGACAACTAATCTGTTGCACCAGGTATGTTATTTGTTGCAAAATATAACCGACCTATTGGAACAGATGAGTAATCCATGGAAACCATAAAAATAGATCATTAATCTGTTACACCTGGTATTTTATCTGATGCAACATATAACCGACCCGTTGTAACATATGAGTAATCCGTGGGAACCATAAAAATAGATTACTATCTGCTACACCTGGTATTTTATCTAATACAATATATAACTGACCTGTTGCAACAGATGAGTAATCCGTTGGAAACCATAAAAACAGATCACTAATCTGTTGCACCAGGTATGTTATCTGTTGCAACATATAACTAACCTATTGCAACGAATGAGTAAACCGTTGGAAAGAATAAAAGTAGGCCACTAATCTGTTGCACCAGGTAGCTTATCTGTTGTAACATATAACCAACCTGTTGTAACGGATGAGTAATTAGTTGGAAACCATAAAAAGATATGACTAATATTTTGCACCAGGTATGTTATCTGTTGCAACATATAACCGACCTGTTGTAATGGATAAGTAAACCGTTGGAAAGAATAAAAACAGTCACTAATCTGTTGCAAAATAAAGAGTAAACCGTTGGAAAGAATAAAAGTAGATCACTAATCAGTTATCTGTTGAATCAATGTTGTTTAGATTTTTTCCAAACAGAAGAGTCGTCTGTCGCAACTGATGAATGATCTGTTAGATTGTTCACCTGTTGCATCAGATTTTCATAGTTGCATCAAATTTTCGTCTGTTGCAGCAAATGTTTCATCTGTTACATCAGATGTTTCATCTATTACTTTAGATGTTTTATCTATTGCAATACCATTTTTACCATGACAAACAACAAATCAACCCAGTAACACCAATATATCTCACACAGACAGACGCACACACACACACTCTAAGAACATCAATTGTGATAAAAAATCACCAACAAATTTGAATCAACAGTACAACAACAAGAAGAAGAAATGCCAGAAATTAGGATTTTATTCAGTCCACATTTCAATACTAGAAGAGCAGTTGGCTCAAGTTCCTCTATTTCTTCATAATTTTTTACCTGTGAAAAAGAAAATGGGACAACGAAGAACTCGAAGTTCTTGTCATCGGAGAAGTCTTCACATCGATTGACTATTGAAAGTCGAAAAGGAACTCGCCCGACTATTTCTCACCGGAGGTTAAAGGAAGAAATTTTGCAAAACTGTTGGTTGGGAGAGAGTTAAGAGAAGTTGTCGTGAAAGAGAGAGTGGTTGATTTAGATTGAAGAGGGGTGCGAGTTGGGTTGATTTATATTTTTAAAAAGATTAGAAAGTTTTGAAAATATTAATCAAGTCCACAATTAACTTAATCAAGTTTCCTAATGATGTTTGACCCTTTAAATTGGTCAATGTCGCCAATCCATCATTCAAGACTTAAAAGACACCTTTCCTTCAATTTTCTCAAGTAACTATACAACATAATAGTTGTCACTGATAATATTTTAAAATATAGTTAGCAGCTTTTTAAGAGGAGTATCAAATCAACAAATCTAAAAATAAAATCGATAGAGTACATTATGTATTATTGTATATTTTAGTAGAATTTATGCAATTTTGAAATTACAGTTTGATTTTTAATTAGAGAATTCAAAATGTCTTATTAATAATACCCACATTCCCTTTTGGGTATGTTTGGTATAAACATATTTTTTTCAATGATAAAATATTATTTTAAAAATATTTTTCAGCAAAATATTTTTCTTGTATTCGGTAAGTAAGTAAAAAATATTATTCAAAAATATTTGTACATAATTTAAATTACTATAAGAGATGAGAGTATGGGGTGATAGGGTGGGAGCTACGGGGGTAGGATTAAAGCAGGGGGTATTGGAGAGTGAGAAGACCCAATGAATGTGAAGTTCATTGGTAGAATATAATTTCCTACTTTCAAGAAGTTATTGTCCTAAATTTTTAAAAACCTATTTTCCTAAAAAATACATTTTTCAAAAGTTTAACCTATCAAATGTGAAAAAAAATATAGTGAACACACCATTTGTTTATTTAGACTTAGAGTTCTATTTCCTTTGTGTTTGCTTATTCTCTTTCAAAACTCATCCTCATAATTTAAGGAGAAAATACATCAAATCACCCTCGAACTTGTCGCCAAAACTTACTTTAGACCCTAAACTAATGGACAATTATACACCCCCTTAACATCTTTCAAGTGTATTAAATACACCCCCTACGACTGACGTGGTATAAAAAAAAGACGCGTGAATTTTTCTTTTTTAAAAAAGTGCCCACTTTATTATATATATATATATATATATATGTATATATATATACACTCAAATTCACTTTAAAGTTATTAAGGGGGGTATATAATTGCCCGATTAGTTTAGGATCTAAAGTAAGATTTGGCGACAAGTTCGAGGGTGATTTGATGTATTTTCTCCAATTTAAGTCCTTTAAAAGTTATACAATTATATGACAATTTTTTTAATAATTATAAAGACTTATCAAACAAGAATAATTAATATATGACTAAATTTAATTAATTATATAATGATAAAAATATTATGTAAGTTATATTAAAAATAAAATAAAATATATTATTTTTACATTATGAGTTTGGGACCAGATTTAGCACGAACCTTATGCAACTAGTTACTCCATATGCGTCGTATATCAAAGCATTCTTCGTTCAATGAATTTTTTTTGGCACGCCAAAATATAATACTCCCTCCCTTTAAAAAAGAATGACCTACTTTCGTTTTTAGTCAATTTAAAAAAGAATGACCCCTTTCCCTTTATGGCAATACTTTAATTTCAACTTTTCACATGGCATGTTTAGGACCACAAGATTAAAGGGCATTTTGGTACATTTGACACAACTTTAATTTAAGGCCACGAGATTCAAACGTCTTCTTTATTTTCTTAAACTTTGTGCCATGTCAAAGTAGGTCATTCTTTTTGAAACAGAGGGAGTAATGATTATCATTTTACTATTTCAAATATTGAGTTTCAATTTTGTAAAGTTATAATGTGTCTATCGATATTAACAAATACATATAGTTACTTTCAATTCTATTTTTTTCTAGTTCAACCAAATATATCTCTTCAGATCTCACATGCAGAATTTCACTAAATATCATGTTATTCGACCAAATATATCGACGAATGGTTGTTGGAATAGTTTGAAAATATTGCGCCAAAACTTTCTTTGTATACGAAATACCATGTCTGAGTGCAATTTTATTTATTTTGTTCATTTTTGGGTATTCATAATAGGTACAATACCTTCATGTTCATATAGACGAGATAAGTTAAAGATGATTAGCTTGTAAACTGCATTAAAGGAAACTAATGCCCATGGGAAAAAAATGGATTTAAAGTTTGGGATATATTGCAAGCCAAATTTCAGACACTTTGACCAAATATATCAAAAGTTGCCTACAAAGTTGCTAGACATATGACATAAGCAATAGCCTCGAAATCGGCTATCTATGTACTCCCCTAGTATAATGGGACTTTGAGCTAAAAGTGACAAAAGAGTTTGAAAATAAGGTGTAGGTGACTTAAGTCTTAATAATTGAGTGGAGGTGATAATTAGTTTATTATGGATTAAGAAAGTTGAAGAAATTTGAAAATAACCCACAAGTTTTTAAATTTACACTTTTATCCAACTGTTAGTTAATATAATGGGAAATGGAGGGAAAAAGATGTGTTTCTCTCTCTTCTATCGGTTGTTATTTTCTCTCTTCGCGATTTTTGTTGTTCATTGTTGCTGTTGCTTTATTCATCATCTTCTGCTTCATTATCATCATCTTCTACTTCCTTATCATCTCCATCTTCTTCTTGTCGACCATTGTTGTTGTTTTTACCGCTACTGCTGCTACTTGACCAATTTTTTAGGTGAAATTTTATTTTGTACATCACTTTTCAATTTGTCATTACTTCATAGGTGACTTTGGATAGTAAAATTATGATTTTTAGTTGAATTTGTCATCTGGGTACACTGCTACTATTGTTTTTTTGATAATGGATAGAACCCGTTTATGAATACAACATAAGAGTCCACAATTTAAACAGATCACCCAGTCTGTTGTAGCAGATAAATATTCTATTACAATAGAAGACTCATTTGTTGGATTCATGTTTATGATCCTATAGTGCCCGTAATATGAATCGAACAGATGGATAATCTATTGCAAAGACTAGTTATCTGTTGCAACATATTACCCATCTATTGCAACAAACGATTAATGTATTGCAACCAAATATTTATATGTTGCAATAGACTATTTATATATTTCAATAGACTATTTATCTGTTGCAACAGATGAATAATCTGTTTGAAACAACACAATACAACTCCTACGACAAACCCAATAGAAAACCAATATGTTTCAACTCTTGCTATTGCTACTGGATTCAAATTATTCCTTAATCGTCAACATGTTTGTTGAGAAGAAAAAAGACTTAATGAAAACTAAATAAGAATTAAAAGGTTAAAGTCGATCAAACATAATTTTTTTATTAAACAAAAATAAATAAAAATACATAGGCTAAAAGAAAAAAATAATTTAATTATTATTTTTACTATTATTATTATTATTATTATTATTATCATTATTATTGCCAGCCGGCCAATGTTCAACCGACAACAACAGGACCCTCTTTATCCTGCGAATCTCCCAGAGCATCTTTGCTCTCGCGGCGCCCAACTTTCACTGCAGGTCATGAACCTGCCTCCGAAGTTCTCGCACTGCGTCTTGCAGAAAAGTAACGTTCCACACTGGATCAGCCATATCTAGAACACACATGAATTGACAACAAACATAAAAACAAAAGTAAATAAAAAAATCCGAATGTAATACAACGTATACTACCAATTGAGTATATTTACACAAAAAGAAAGGAAAAACTTACCTGATTCAGGGAAGAGAAAGTGGTTGAAAATGTAATATGAAAGATAAGATGCAAGAAATAAATGAGAAAAGATATCTTTTCCCCTTGAACTTGTCCTCCCAACTCATTTTAGCACTTAACTTACGTTTATTTACCCACCTTAACATCTTTAAAGTGAATTAATTTCACCCTTTAATACATAATACTACTCTCATAATGGAGAGTGCATCACACTCGCTGACACATCATCGCCACATCACCGCCGCGTTAGAACCGCGTAAATAAAGTATTTTTAAATATATATATATATATATAATATAAATATATATATAAATATTATATATATATATACATATTTTTAAATTTATATAAAATATTTTAAATTAAAAAATACCCCACCCCCCATTTTCCATCTTCTTCATAACCACCCACCCCTCCTTCTCCTTCCCCTCCCCCTTCCCTTCCCATCTACCCCCACAACTGCACACATACCCCGTCCACCCCCTACACTTCCACACCTAAACACACCTCCACCCACCTCCGTCCACCCCCATACAACCACACTTGCCAGATTTTTCGGTCAATTTTCGCCGGAAAACTCAACCCACTTGAAAAATTCAATAATCAGCATAAAAAAATACCATAAAATAGTGATAAAAAACTCAACCCACTTGAAAAATTCGATCAAATCAACACTAAATTCTCTAAAATCAACAACCAAACATCCAAACTATGTAGATTTTTTAATTTTTAAATTCAATTCCATTCTTTTTTTATTGATCTAAGGGGTTGAAGGAGGAGAAATTAAAGGTGGGGGTGGTAGTGTTCGTAATTGGAGGAGAAGTGGGGTGAGAGTATTGGCAAATTTGGTGGTGGATTTGGCTAAGGAAGAGTGGGGTAGGGGGGGCTGTTGACGGGTTTGGGGGTGGGATAGGTGAAGAAGAAGAGAATTATATATATATATATATATATATATATATATATATATAATATTAGTAGTTTTTTTTAAAACATATTCACACGGTTTTTCTTTTTTTTTTTTTTAAAAATGCCACATCAGCAAAGTGGATTGAAGGTTGAGATAGTGTTCAATGGAGAAATTTTTTTAATAGTGTTTTCATGTTTGTTTTTGGGTGGTTTTAATGGAGGAAAGTGAAAAAAATTAAAGGAAAGTGTTGTTCTTGGGTGTTGTTGTTAATAGAGGAAAGTGAAAGTGAAATGTAACGCTGGAAATATTTGGAGCTGTGCAAGAAGAAAAAAGTGGGATATTTGGAGCTGGAAATATATATACATGTACTTTTGCATTTTGTACTATTTTGCACTTTGTTATTGATGATGATTTGAAGAAAAATGAATTAAAAAGTGTTCATTTTTTATTTTTTTATTTTTTATTATATTTTAAATATAATATTACTGAAATTATTTTTTTTAACAAATAAACGCGCCCCTTTTTTTTAAAATGCCATGTCAGCATTAGGGGTGAAAGTAATTTACTTTAAAAGTGTTAAGGGGGGGGTAAGTAAACGTAAGTTAATTTTAAGCGCTAAAGTGAGTTGGGAGGACAAGTTCAGGGGGAAAAGATGTCTTTTCTCAAAATAAATAGAGTGTAGTAGAATGAATGAGTAAAGAGTGACGTATTATAGAGGATTGAATTTGAATGAGTTAGGCAAAGAGGCTCGATTGTTCATCTCCATTTATTAATTACATACAAACTTGTGACTTTTTGATTACTGCAAAAAGTTATGACTTTTTGATTATTGTGATAATTCATGACTTTTCAACTTATTATTATTAATTAGTTCTTTCCAATAACCGTTTTTATTGAGCTGTGACAACAAATTCTATATCTTTTACATCAAATAACCCATATGTGACAATAGATATACCATCTATTGCAACAAATCGACAATCTGTTGCATCAGATAATCTATTTGTTGCAACATATAATCTATCTTTTTTAATAATGATCATATCATTAATCTAAATTTGGTGACTTTTTTATAATATAAATTAAAAAAAATAGATTTAAAAACAAAAATGGCGAAAAGTCACTACTTGTTGCCTATTTAATATTAACATCAATTATTCAAATTAAATAACCATTTTTTACGGTTATAAATTGTGTTTATCATTTATTTCCTTATTGTTTTCTGTGAAAAGAAATGACTTAATTAAATCAAGCTAGTGAGTTTTTTTTATTATTGTGACAAACCATGACTTTTCAACTTATTATTATTAATTAGTTCTTAAATTTAAATAATTTTTTTCTCAATTAAAAAATCAAAGACTTCTCACCTTTTCAATAACCGTTTCTTTAGTAAAATAATAACCATTTTTATTGAGTTATGGCAACAGATTGTATATCTATTACATCAGATAACCCATCTGTTACAACAAATTGACCATCTGTTTTAGGAGTTTTTTTGATTTCTTCTAACTATCAGTCGCAACAGATGAAAAATTTGATGCATCAACTATTTTGAACGTATTAGACAAAAAGTCTTGACTGTTCACTACTTTTTTAACAATCATCATATACCTTAATTAATCCAATGTTGTGACTTTTTTATTATACAATAAATAATTAATTTAAAAACAAAAATTGTGAAAAGTCACGATCAGTTATTAAAATTAAATAACCATTCTTTTACGGTTCTAGATTGTGTTTATCATTTATTTTCTTATTATTTAATTACGAACCGTTTTTCATATTAAATAATCAAAAAGTTATAACTTTTCACCCTCACAATAACAATAATCCTTTTTATTAATAACCGCCTGTTGCAACATATGATCAACTGTTGCAATAGATTGATCATCTGTTGCAATATATGGTTCATCCGTTGCCACAAATGATCAATCCTTACCTCCAACCATCTACATGTTGAGAATAAGGAATAGACAGAATAAAAATTAAATATTAAATAAGAATTAAAAATTCAAAGTTGACCAAACATAGATTTTTGAATCCATTATATACAAATATATACAATTAAAAAAAATACCCTTAGGTAGATCCGATATAAAAAATAAAATACATACGCTAAAAGAAAAACATAACCTAATTATTATTACTACTACTACTATTATTATTATTATTATCATTATTATTATTATTATTATTAGTATTATTATTATTGTCAACTGGCCAATCGTCATCCGGCAGCAGCAGGGCCCTCCTCAGCCTTGCTCTGAAGTCGCCCAACTCCCTCCGGAGTTCATGAATCTGCCTTTCAAGTTCACGTAGGGACTCAAGATGAATCACCTTGTACAAATCTAGATCAGCAATATCTAGAAGTAGAGTAGAATGAACGAGTAAGGAGAGACCTATTTATAAAGAAATGAATTCGAATGGGTTAGTAAAAAAGTCACGACTGTTCACCTCTTTTTTAATAATTACATCCCTTAATTAAATAAAACTGGTGACTTTTTGAATATGTAAATTAAAAAAATGAATCTAAACAAAACATTTTATCTTTATTGTATTTCAAAAAGAAAAGAAAATTGCTTTGTAATAAATCTAACAGATGGATAATCTGTTGCAAAATATATTCTACCTGTTAGACAATTTACAACATATTGACAATCTATTATAACAAATGGATGTATCTGTCTGATTATTTCCAACAGATAAGTCATATGTTGCAATAGATTGATCATCTGTCATAGCAGATGTCTATAATTATTTGATAATTTTAACAGATGTGCTATCTGTTGCAACAGGTTAGTCATCTGTTTATTCAAACTAAGCCATAAATGGGTTAGGAAGAATAAGGTGCGTACAGATGGATGGATCCACTTTCATATGTGGGAGTTATATATTACTGCTAAGGTCATCGGGACAACACACATAAAGTACAATGATTTTGTGAATGCAGTTTTTACCCGATTAGGCATTGATCATTCAAACAAAATCCTACATGTACAGTTAAGTTTGATAGGTTCGAATTGATAAGGCCGAGGGGTCCAAGAAGATGTTATAGATACCCTATTACGAATTAATAATGATTGTGTCTCATGCTTATGCGTGTCAAGTTTTGAGAGGGGATCAATATTTTGTATCATTGCAATGATCCAATAGAAATTGGACTTAACTGTAAGTGTGCATTGGACTCTAAGTAGGCCGCACTCCATCAAATAAGAATGAAAAACCAATAGAAATTCCCCTGGCCCAAATTTATGTAGAATGGTTGTTCAAGAAGATGATTATACGCCAAAAAGAGTCGTAGGAGAATACCTGCGAGGGAAAAGGGGAGTTGATGAAAGACTATATTATCTGAGGGCTAATTAAAGAGGAAACATAGGGTAGCAAGGAACTTCTAGAGAATCTGGTCGATAAAACTAAATTAAAACACGAGAAATATAAAAGTGTATCCAATAATGGAAATTTATCTGTTGTCTCTCTTTAAGAAAAGTAGTGCAGATGGACACTTTGCTAGGGAGATGCGACTAGGTAGCGTGGTTGGGATGATAAGCTAAATAGAAAATAACAGAACACTAAGAAATCAGATTAACGGACACCGAGGGTTGAAGTGATGTACATTAAGACAAGAAAACTTGCGCCTAGAACAACTGTAGTTAAAATAAGGAATCTAAGCGAAGACAACAATTTTTGAATTTTAAATTGCATCCTATGCCTTCTTGTTTGTGGTTCCGATTAGGTCCACTATTATTGAACTGATAGAATCACAAAAAATATTAAAAGGCAGATTGAGTATCTGTAATGCCCCGAGTCTACACCCCAGACGTCATACGATGCTTACGACCCCAAAGGACCACAAGCTAACCCATGTTTGGTACCTGCTGAGAGCATTGAATAATAATATTGAAATAATGCAGTAATTATGATAAAATGCCATAAGGCTCATAATCTGAATGCTGATAAATAAAGCAACTGAGAAAAAATCTGATATCTGAATACTGTCTGAAACTAGTCTAGTCTGAAAAGCCTCTATTGAACTGTCTGAATATGGAGTTGATGGGACAAACCCCTAACTAACTCTGACTAATAAAGTATTGAATCTAATGCATACTAAAAAGAATAATATCCTCTATAGATGAGGACTTAGTACCGAATCTGCTGCTGCTAACTAAATTTGGCTAAGCGCGGTCAGGAAACTGAGCGTTTGAACCTATGATATGAGACATCAAAGCATAAAAGAAAGAGTATGTGTCAGTACGTTGAATGTACTGGTATGATAAGTGAGGTAAGTTGATATACATGGGTTCATATGCATGAATATTTATTGACTAAATGATATAAGTATAACTGAATGAGAGTACATGGATAACTGAGACTGTTGTGAATATTGAGTATGCATTACTGTGCATATACTTATATATATATACTGTGTTTGAGATCATACTGAAATTGAGTACTGAGTTCTGATAACTAAGTGTCTAATATCTGAGATTACTGATAACTGGGTGACTGTTTCTGACAGTCCTGATTCTGTAGAACTAAAATGAGTTCTATTTTGAGTCTAAAACTGAAATTATAAGTGTGGGAGTGTTCATCTAACCAACATACCCCGATTATAAATTGAGTTGGGCTCCAACCTGTAACCTCAGTTAGAAGGGTGTTAGCTAATTGCCAAGGGATACTAACAATGCTGGGTAAACCCTAATCTGGTAGGAAGACTCATGAATTTTATATATATATATATATATATATATATATATATATGGTTACATCAACCCTAGTCTGGTAAAATAACATCTTACGCTATGCTGGCTACGTAGTTCTATAACTCAGGGACTGCTACTAAGGGTCAAACCCTCTGCTGGCAGGAATACCCCCATCCTTGGGTTAGCTTACTGCTGAATCTTACTTCCAACTGAATGGACACTGAATTGATCACTAGATTGTACTAGGATTGACTGAACTGTTACTGATCGTTTTGAATGACTGAACTAGTCTGAGTTTACTGCGTTTTGTAACTGATTGAGTAATACTGTTTGTGACATTACTGAAACTATTCTATAGCTATTATAATTCTAGGTAAACATCTAGATTGTCGAGTATTGAATATCTCTATGACTCGATAGCATTAATAGTAAGGCATGGCATAATCTTGAAAGCATAACAATAATTGCTTGTTAACAATGCATTCACTTAGACATTTTGTCAAACACTTGAGAGACATGAACTTGTACATGAATGGAAATACATGCTAACTTGTCATGATATCACCATTAAATTCACATAGGCATTCTATCAAACGCTTGGGGAGCATAACTAGTGCACATGATAATGGACATTACATAAGCATCATGAATACAATACTCAACTTGCAATTAGAAGGTTTAACATGAGGATCACATAATTCAACACATATACTATCTTGATTTTCATCAATAATTCAACACTTGTAATTAATCATTGATTGAAACCCCAAACATCAATTCATCCATGAACACAAACAAATTCCAACATGTAAATCATGAAATCATAAACTTATAGTTTTAAAAAAAGGTTCTTGGACTCCAAGGGTGGAAGGAAACCCAAGGATGAACACCTAACATACCTTAGTAATAAAATTTGTGAAGATTAATGGTGTGTTCTTGAAGCTTAGACTGTAAATTAAATGACCTAGGATTTTGTTCTTGAGAAAATTTGAGAATAAAGAATGAATTTTGCCTCTAGGGTGTCTTAATCTCATGTTTTAGGGCTGAATAAAAGTGGAAAATTGACTTAATTACCCCTCTGGACGAGAAATTAAATGAGCAAAAATTATGCCCAGTGATGCATAAATTGACGTGATGCGTCGATAGGTTCGACATGATGGCCGACACAATGCATTAAGATCATGCCGGCTCACTGAAATTTACCCGTATGAGTTCGTTGGGCAATGCAGTGCATCGAGATCGGATCGATGCACTATTTTAAACTCCCAAATATGCCTTAAATAACGTCCGAAAAATTTGAAACTCATTCGAGAAAACCTATTGACATCCTTGATCATGAATCAATTTAGAAATCCACAATTTAGGTTCGTCAAGATAAAAAATAAGATCATTGAATTATGAAGGCCAAAAATATTCTAAGTAAAAACATTTAGCTGAAATTTTCTAAGTCTCGGACCTTTTTTCATGCTATATGGGACTGGATTAGACTAGGACTTTTGCGGGGTTTTACAATATCTCCCCCTTGGGAACATTCATCCTAAAATGAGACGACTAAGCCAAGAATACTGATAGACTAAGTTTACATACTGAACATGCATAACTGAAGCATGACTGAATCTTAAAACTGACACATGACTGAGCTGTTTCATGAAGGTATGCATAATATAGGAATGCTATACAGCTGGAGCTGATACTAAGTTTGTAAGGGTAATCTTCGCATGGAACTGAGTAAATCTAAGAAAGACTGTTACCTTGAGATGAGTCTGAGTTTTAGAAGAATAGGTGAGGATACTTGGTCTGCACATCTGCTTATGCTTCCCAAGTAGCTCCCTCAATGGACTGATTTCGCCAAAGAACTTTAACCAAAGGAACTTCTTTTTTCCTTAGTTTGCGAACCTGATGATTAAGGATTTCGACTAGGACTTCCTCATAAGAGAGACTTCTGAACGTCTATACCCTCTATAGGGACTACAACTGCTGGGTCACCTATGTACTTCCTTAGCAAGGAGATGTGAAACACTGGATGTACTAAAGCTAAGTCTGAAGGAAACTCAAGCTCATAAGCTACTTTTCCAAAATGACTGAGAATTCTGTAAGGACCAAAATATTGGGGACTGAGTTTCCCCTTCTTGCCGAACCTCTTCACTCCCTTCATGGGAGAGATTTTCAAGTACACAAAATCACCAATCTCAAATTTGAGATCCTTTCTCCTCACATCTGCATATGATTTCTGTCAACTCTGGGCTATTTTAAGCCTTTCCCTGATCAACTGAACTTTCTCTAAGGTGTCAAACACCAAGTCAGGCCCTACTACTTTGGCCTCACCTACTTTAAACCAACCAATGGGAGATCTATATATCCTCCCATAAAGAGCCTCAAATAGAGTCATCTGGATGCTGGAATAATAGCTGTTATAATATGCGAACTCAATCAAAGGCAAGTGGTCATCCCAACTACCATTGAAGTCAATGATACACGCTCTTAGAATATCTTCTAGTCTCTAAATAGTCCTTTATGATTGACCATCTGTCTGAGGGTGGAAGGTTGTATTGAGGTAAATTTGGGTACCAAGACTCTTTTGGAAGGCTTTCCAAAAATTAGTGGTGAACTGTATACCTCTATCTGAAATGATGGACATTGGAACCCCGTGTAATATGACCAACTCTCTAACATAGAGCTTGGCATAATCCTCGGTTGAATAAGAGGTATGAACTAGAAAGCAATAGACTGATTTGGTCATCCTATTTATAATGACCCAAATTGAATCATGCTGATGACGAGTACGAGGCAAACCCGTCACGAAGTCTATGTTCACTTTATCCCACTTATAAGTGGGAATAATGAACTCCTACATAGACCCACTAGGCTTCTAATGCTCAATATTAACCTGCTGACATGTAGAGCACTTAGCCACAAACTCTGTAATGTCTCTCTTCGTTCCACTCCACCAATAGATCCCTCGCAAATTGCGGTACATCTTAGTAGATCCTGGGTGAATCGAGTAACGCGCACCATGCACTTCTGCAAGAATTCACTGCCTCACGCTATCCACACATGGCACACATAATCTACCCTGGCAATGCAACACACCATCTCCTCCTTGAGAGAAAACCTCTACTTTCTGATCTCTGACTGACTCTTTCAGCTTAATTAAATTAGGATCCCTGTCATGATTTTCTTTTACTTAGGAAATCAAGGATGATTTCAGACTATTCTGCACCCAAACACTACCCTCAGCTGAATCAACCAAACGAACACCCAATCTGGCAAGCTGATGAACTTCCTGAACTAACTTTTTCTTACCATCCTCAATGTGAGCAACACTACCCATGGACAATTGTCTGAGAGCATCAACCACTATATTGGCCTTGCCTTGATGACACAGAACACTTATGTCATAGTCCTTCAACAACTCTAACCACGTTCTCTAATGCAAGTTTAAGCATTTCTAAGAAAATACATACTGTAAACTTTTATGGTCTGTGAACACATCAACATATACCTCATACAAATAGTGCCTCCAAATCTTTAAGTCAAATACTACAACTACAACTCTAGATCGTGAGTGGGGTAATTCTTTTCATGGGGCTTAAGCTGTCTAGAGGCATAGGCTATGAACTTACCTCTCTACATCAAAACATACCCAAACCAACTCTGGAAATATCACAATACACAACAAACAACAAACCCGTCTGAACCATCTGGTAAGGTCAAAACTGGGGTTGTAGTGAGTCGAGTCTTCAACTCTTGAAAACTCTTCTCACAAGAATTTGACCATTGGAACTTGACTTTCTTCTGAGTCAATCTGGACATGGGGAATGCAATAAATGAAAATCCTTCAATAAACCATCGATAATAGCCAGCCAAACCTAAAAAACTCCTGATATCTGATGGAGAGATGGGTCTGGACCAGTTTCTTACTGCTTTGGTATTTTGAGGATCAACTCCAATGCCATCAACGAAAACTATATGACCGAGGAAAGCTTCTGACCTTTCCCAAAATTCATATTTACTGAATTTGGCAAATAAATGATGGGCTCTGATGGTCTATAATAGTATTCTGAGATAGTTTGTATGATTATGTTCACTACGGGAGTAGACCAGAATGTCATCTATGAAGACTATGATGAATATGTCCAAGTACTGCTTGAACACTTTATTCATTAAGTCCATGAAAGCTGCTGGGGCATTGGTAAGACCAAATAACATGACTAGAAATTTGAAGTGACCATATTGAGTTCTGGAAGCTATTTTTGGAATGTCACATTCTCTGACTCTGAGACGATGATAGCCTGATATGAGGTCTATCTTAGAAAAGTAATTGACACCCTAAAGTTGGTCAAATAAGTCATCGATTTTGGGATGTGGGTACTTGTTCTTGACTCTGATTTTGTTCAACTGATGGTAGTCAATACATATTCTGAGAGAACCATCTTTCTTACACACTAATAGAACTGTTGCACTCTACGAAGAGACACTGGGCCTGATAAATCCCTTATCTAGAAGGTCTTTCAACTGTTATTTTAATTCTTTGAGTTTTGCTGGAGTCATTCTATATGGCGGAATAGAGCTAGGCTGAGTATCTGGAAGAAGGCCTATTTCGAAGTCAATTTCCTTTCAGGAGGAACTCTGAAAAGATCTTTGGGGAATTCACAAGCTACTGAAACAGAATCAAGATTAGGGGTCTCTGAACTAGAGTCTCTAACTCGAATGAAATGATAGACACACCCCATATATATCATCTTCCTCTCTCTAATATAGGAAATAAGCTGACCTCTAAATGCCAAAATACTACCTATTCATTTTAGGACAAGTTCATTTAGGAACTAAAAATGGACAACTTTGTTTCTACAGTCAATTGAAGCATAGCATGAATGAAGCCAATCCATGCCGAGAATAACGTCAAAATCTGCCATCTCTAACTCTACTAAGTCTGCTAAAGTAACTTTCTGAGATATCATTACTGGATAGTTCCTATATATCTGTCGGGATATGATAGACTTACCCACTGAGGTTGAGACTGAGAAGGGCTCTAATAAGATTTCGAGACTGACTTCAAAGTTGACAGCTATATAAGGAGTTACAAAGAACAAGAAAGCTCCTGGATCTAGAAAGCATAAAAATGTAAATGATAAACTTGTAACGTTCTAGTGACCACATCAGGAGAACTTTTCTGATCCTGTCTGGACTGAAGTGTATAGAGCCTATTTGGGCGTTGCCCACTAGTGGCACAAGAAGCAGCACCCTACTGAGATGGGCAACCTGACTGAGCTGGGGGACGCTTATGCTGACTCTGCTAGCCTGACTAAGGAAAATCTTGAATTCTATGGCTTGGCTTTCCACATTCAAAACATACATCACTACCAGCTCTGCAGACACCCTGATGGTTTTTACTACACTTCTGACAAAAAGGATTTGTTCGGGCACTACTAACACTACCCTGAGACTTAGAGCCTGGTGCCCTATCCTTATTACCATTTCTGAACTTAGGAACTGGAGAACTGGGAAGGACAGAGCTAGAAATAAAGATTTCAGGTAGAACTGAGGACGATTTCCACTCTCTAACTTAGGCTAAGTGAAGTTGAAGCTACCTGTTCTAGCCCTCTTGTTCTCCCTCTATTTCTCCATAATCTTCTGCTTCTCTATTTGTTGTACATGGACCATCAACTTAGCCAAGTCTATCTCCTTAATCAGCATTGCGTTCCTATACTCTTTGACCATACTGTCTGACACACCTGATATAAATTTACTCATCTTAGATCTGCTATCATCTACCATATGAGGAGTATATTTTGCTAACTGAGTAAACTTAAGAGAATACTCCTTCACCATCATGCTACCCTGCTTCATGTTAATTAATTCCAAAACCTTATCTTTCCTCTATTCCAATGGAAAAACCTATCTAGAAAGGCAGTCGAAAACTCTTCCCATTCTATTGGCCCTACATGTGCGGCCATATCTATCTTACACCATTTAAACCACATATGAGCCAATCTTATAACTGATTTATAGCTTACTCAGCACTCTCACTAGCGATTACCCCCATAATATCAGTGACCTTCTGCACTATATCAAGAAATTCCTGTGGGTCCTCTTCAGACTTAAACCCTGTAAATGATGGAGGGTTCATTCAGGTGAAGTCTCAAATTCTGGCTGCAGCAGGATTAGACACTGGGTTGGCCTAAATGGCAACTGGGAGTTCATTTTGGGCTTCTATGTAATGGGCAATAGTGGTGAAAGCTTTTCTGAATTCTACATGAGAAACATGCTCATCCAGGGGATCTGCCTGAACAGGCGGAGCTGCTAGCTGGTTTCCCGTTCTTCTTTCGTTAGTATTTTTGGGAGGAATATTTTGTAAATGAAAGGGAAACTTGAATTAGACAGAGAGTTTAATTTGAGCTCATTCTCACTAGAACAATATGAATATTGAAAGAAGGGAAAATTTTCCTAAAAAGGTCTCATAGCCTTTTGTCGATAAGGGTGGAACGCTACACACCCATGCACAAGAATCTACTTGATATGGATTTCAGATGCCCTAGGACTCTGTTGAACCTTAGGCTTTGATACCAAGATTGTAACGCCCTGCGTCTACACCTCGAACGTCACACGTTGCTTACGACCTCGAAGGACTACAAGCTAACCCATGTCTGGTACATGCTGAGATCACTGAATAAGAATACTGAAATAATGCAGAAATTAGGCTGAAATGCCATAAGTTTCATAATTTGAATAATGATAAATATAGAAACTGATAAAAATATCTGATAACTTATTACTATCTGAAACTAGTCTAGTTTGAAAAGCCTCTATTAAACTGTCTGAATGTGGGAGTTGATGGGACAAGCCCCCAACTAGCGCTGACTAATAAAGTACTAAATCTACTACATACTAAAAAATAATAATATCCTCAATAAATGAGGACACACTACCGAATCTACTGTTGCTAACTGAATCTGGCTAAGCATGGTCAGGAACCTGAGAGTCTGAACCTATGATATGAGACATCATAGCACAAAAGAAAGAGTATGCATTAGTACTTTGAATGTACTGGTATGCTAAGTGAGGTAGGCTAATATACATGGGTTCATATGCATGAACATTTACTGACTGAAGGACATAAGTATAATTGAATGAGAGCACATAGATAATTGAGACTGCTGTGAATACTGAGTATGCAATACTGTGCATATATATATATACTGTGTTTGAGATCATACTGAAATTGAGTACTGAGTTCTGATAACTGAGTGACTGGTATCTGAGATTACTGATAACTGTATTATTGATAACTGGGTGACTATTTCTGGTGGTTCTAATTCTGTAGAACTGAACTGAGTTCTATACTATGTTTGAAACTAAAAATGTAACTGTGGGAGCGTTCATCTAACCGACATACCCCGATTATAAACTAAGTTGGGGTCAGACCTGTGACCCCAGTTGAAAGGGTGTTAGCACCTTGCCAAGGGATACTAACGATGCCGGGTCAACCCTAATCTAGTAGGAAGACTCATAAATTATATATATATATATATATGGTTGCGTCAACCCTAGTCTAGTAAGAAAACGTCTTACCATACGCCGGCTACATAGTTCTGTAACTTAGGGACTACTACTAAGGGTCAAACCCTCTGCTGGCAGGAATGCCCCCATCCCTGGGTTCGCTTGGTGATGAATTCTACTCCCAATTGAATGGACACTAAACTTATCACTAGACTATACTAGGCTTGACTGAACTGTTACTCTTAGTATTAACTGACTGAACTGGATTGAGTTCACTGCGTTTTATAACTGATTGAGTAATACTATTTATGACATTACTGAGACTATTCTATAGCTACTATAATTCTATGTAAACAGCTAGATTGTCAGGTATTGAATACCCCCAGGACTCTATAGCATCAATAGTAAAGAATGGCATAATCTTGAAAGCATAACAATAATTGCTTGTTAACAATGCATTTACTTAGATATTTTGTCAAACACTTGAGAGACATAAACTTGTACATGAATGGAAACACATGCTAACTTGTTATGATATCACTATTCAATTCACATTGGCATTCTATCAAACACTTACGGAGTATAACTAGTGCACATGATAATAGACATCACATAAGCATCATGATACAATACTCAACTTGCAATTAGAAGGTTTAACATGACGATCACATAGTACAACACACATAATAGCTTGATTTTCATGAAACTTGCAATTAATCATGGATTGAAACCGCAAATATCAATACATACATGAACACCATCAAATTCCAATATGCAAATCATGAAATCATAAACTTGTAGTTTAAAAAAAGGTTCTTGGACTCCAAGGGTGGAAGTAAACCCAAGGATGAACACCTAACATACCTTAGTAATCAAATTTGTGAAGATTGATAGTGTGTTTTTGAAGCTTGGACTTGTAATTGAATGATCTAGGGTTTTGTTCTTGAGAGAATTTGAGAATAAAGAATGAATTTTCACTCTAGGGTGGCTTAATCTTGTGTTTTAGGGCTGAATAAAAGTGGGAAATTGACTTAATTACCCCTTTGAACACAGAATTAAAAAAACAAAAAATATGCCCATTGACGTGTAGATCGACACGACGCGTCAATGGGGTCAATGCGATGGCTGACGTGACATGTTTAGATCACATAGGATAACTGGAATTAGCCCGTTTGAGCTGGTGACAACACTGTTGATGCGATGGGAGACGTTTGAAAAATCCAAAACTTGTCTGAGACGTGCCTCAAACGACGTTTGAAAAATCCAAAACTTGTCTGAGAACTCCTATTGACATTCCTAATCATGAATCAATTTAGAAATCGACATTTTAGGGTCTTCAAGTTCAAAATTAAGATCATCAAATTATGAAGGCCGAAAATGATTCTAAGTATAAACACTTTGCTGAAATTTTCTAAGTTTGGGACCTTTTTTTATGCTATGTAGGACTGGATTAGATTAGGACTTTTATGGGGTCTTACAGTATCTTTACTTCCTTAGCAATATGGATATAATTTATTGTGTTTTCTTGCCTTAGCATGCTTTCAACATATCTTGGAGAAGATCAGATGTTTCTTGTAGTATGTGAATCTCGATAATTTTTAGGCTTACCTCCAGCTTGCTTATTCGGTATTCAAGATTGTCGTTGCCGTGTTTAAGGTTAGTATAGAGTTCTTGGTCTTTTATGAGTTCAACAATGAGGAACACTTCCTTTGAAGTTGTGGAATTGTAAAAGGCCTTTATAAGGCTTTCGAAATTCTTTTTTAAGAAGGCTTAAGTGGTATATGGTGGGTCATTATATTTGTTTTAGGTCAACATGTTGATTCACACTCCTACAATAGTCTCAATGATTGAACAACTCACTTTCTTAAGCATTGTTCAATGCAGCTTGTTCTACCAACCTTCAAGGGATTTGATAGGTTAATAAGCCTTGAATTACGTAACAGTTGATCTAAACTGATTCCACTAATCCTAATAAGTTTTTTTCTAGCGTTTATGTTATAGGATTAGTGGAATCAATTTAGATCAAATGTTTTGTAATTCCAGGCTCATTATCCTATCAAATCATTTGAACGTTAGTTGAACAAGCTGTATTAAACACCGCTCGAGAAAGTGAGCTGTTCAACTGTTGGGACCACGGCTTGATTGTGCATCAACACGTTGACCTAAAACAAATATAGCGACCCTTCATGTATTATTTAAGCCTTCTGAAAAAAGTGTTTTGAAAGCATTCTGAAGGTTTTTTATAATGCCACAGCCTCGAAGGAAGTTTTCCTTATTAACGAGCTCACAAAAGACTGAGAGCTCTATATTAAACTCAAAGACAACAACGACAAACTTGAATATCGAATCAGCAAGCTAGAGGCAAACTTGAAAATTATTGGAATTCACATACTACAAAAAACATCTGATTTCTCCAAGCTATATTGAAAACATGCTAAGGTAAGAAAACACAATTAATTAAATCCATATTGCCAAGGAAGTAATGATACTCAATCTGCCTTTCAATCTTGTTTGTGGTTCCAATCAGGTGAATAACAGTGGACCTAATAAAAACCACAAATAAGAAAGCATGGGATACAATTTAAAATTCAGAAATTGCCGCCTTTACTTAAATTCCTTATTTTAACTGCATCTGTTCTTGGCGCAAGTTTTCTTGACTTAATGTACATCATGTTAACCTTCGGTGTCCACAAAGTTGCTTTCTTGTTGTTCTGTTATTTCTATGTAGGTGATCATCCCGACCATGCTACCTAGTTGCAACTCTCTAGCAAAGTACCCAGCTGCACTATTTTTCTTTGAGATAGACAACAGATGAATTTTCATTACTGGATACACTTTCATAATTGCACTTGATTCAGATTTATCGTGTTCTAAGTTAATTTCATCAGTCAAATTTTCTAGTAGTTCCTTGTTACCCTATGTTTCCTCTTCAATTAGCACTCAGATGATATAGACTTTCATCAACTCATCTTTTTCCTAGCAGGTATTCTCCTACTGCACCTTCTAGCGTATAATCATCACCCTGAACAACCTAACCATATAAATTTGGGCTAGGTAAATAACTATATTGATTTTCATTCTTGGTTGAAGTAGTGAGACGCTTCGAAAGCCTTGTCAGAGTCCAATGCACCCTAAAAGTTAGTCCAATCACTATCGAATCTTTTTACAATGCCACCAAAACTTGATTCCTTCATAAACTTGACACATAAACATGAGCAACAATCATCATTAAATCTTAACAGGGTATCAGGACCACATTCATGATACATCATCCTTATCAGTTTGGACCTATCAAACTTTACTGTAAAATTACAGATATCTTGTTTGAATTATCAATGCCTAATCGGTAAAAAATAGCATTCACAAAATTAGTGTGCTCTATATGTGTTTTCACGATAACATTATTAGTAATACATACCTCCCACATATAAAGTGGTTCTATCTGCAGGCAACTTATTTCTCCAAACTCATCTTTACTGTGGCCTCTTGTGTTGGTCGTGCAAAAGTTGATCAACTTTCATTTTTTTCATATCTACAAACAAGAGAAAAACAATTAATGTCAAACAAGAGAGGAACAAAAAGAACATTATCCATCTGTTGCAATATATTATCCATTTGTTGCCACAGGCTCTACATCTGTTACAACAGCTTCCTATCTATTCAACAGATTAACAATCTGTTAAATAGATGGGAAGTTATTACAATAGATGTGGAGTATGTTATAACAGATGTGTAGTTTGTTGGAATACATCAAACCATCCTTGCTAGTGGTATGATTTGTTCCAACAGTTGCTCCACCATTTGCAACATCAACAACAATATCAACAACAAAGAAAAAACATCAACAACAACATTAATAACAAAGAAGCAACATTATTTGTTCAACCGCCATCAACAACCCCACACCACAAGTTTCAATAACACAAAACCCACCAACAACATCAATAACAACATCAACAATAAAGAAACAAGCAAAATATATACAAAAAAATGATACTGCCAACAAGACTTTTAAACTTCTCCCAACAAATGACTTCTTTTGCATATTTTAATAAAAATAACGGTTCATTTATTCAAGACTTAGAAGTAACTTTTCATTTAATTTTTTTAAATAAATATGATATGGGTAAAGGGTAATTAAATGAAAAACTGATGTAAATAACTAATTTAAATAATTTGCAAAGAAGAAGATGAGAATGAAAGAGCAATAGTGAACCATACCTGCAATGTCAAAAGCAAGGGGATCAAAACAATAATTTCAGTCGAGAAAAGATATAGATTGATTGAAATTCGAAAGGATCCTCATGAAAAAGAGGAGATAAACAAGAGAAAAAAAGATACGACTGTGATAACCCTAAAAATGAGAGAAAAAAAAGAAGAGAGAGAAATAAATTAAGGGCTGAAGGAGAGATAATTCTAGAAATGGGTTTAAACATTCATTAATATTCATTAATAACTTAAGGGGCATGAGGAAGATGGGTGACATTAAAAAGATAAGATAAGACTGCATAAAGAGGAGACTTTTGAGTTATCTAAGAAATATTTTTTACCGCCTTAGTAGTATTTTATCTTTCTTCTTTCGGACAGAAGATTTCTTTAAAATTAAAAAAAAAAAGATTTTCAAATAGATATGTCATCTGTTCCAACAAATATCAATATCTGTTTGAAAATTTCTAGCAGCTTAGTCATTTGTCACAACACATGCAAAAGTCTATTTGATAATTAAATCAGATAGGTAACCTGTTGAAACAGATCTCAATATCAATTTAAAAATTTCCAACAGCTATGTCATCTATTGCAATAGATTTCTTTGCAATTGATTTAGCTAGAACTAGGGATGAGCACATAGGATAAACTACAACTTTACTTGAGTCTTTGTAATTGCATGATGTTGGTATTGCGTTTCTCCCGACCTGAGTCGTTGATCGATCACTTTGAGTTAAAATAATTCATATTAACTTATTGTTAATATAATACCTAAATTAATTTAGCTATAATTAGGGATGAGTACATAGGGTCAATTACAACTTTAATTGAGTCTTTGCAATTGCATGAAGTTGGTATTACGTTCCTCCCAATCCGAGTCGTTGATCGATTACTCTAAGTTGAAATAATTTATATTAAATTATTTTTAAGCTAATACCTAAATTGATTTAGCTAGAACTAGGGAAGAGTACATAGGGTCAACTACAACTTTAATTGAGTCCTTGCAATTACATGATGTTGGTATTACGTTTCTCCCGACTCGAGTCGTCGATCACTCTTAGTTGAAATAATTCCTATTAAATTATTTTTAAGCTAATACCTAAATTAATTTAACTAGAACTAGGGATGGGTACATAGGGTCAACTACAACTTTAATTGAGTCTTTGCAATTGCATGATGTTGGTATTGCGTTCCTCCCAACTCGAATTATTGATTGATCACTCTGAGTTGAAACAATTCATATTAACTTATTGTTAAGCTAATACCTAAATTGATTTAGCTAAAAATATGGATGAGTACATAGGATCAACTTCGACTTCAATTGAGTCTTTGCAATTGCATGATATTGGTATTGCGTTCCTCCCGACCCGAGTCATCAATTGATCACTTTGAGTTGAAATGATTCATATCTTTTAAAATTTAAGAAAATAATTGAGATCAATTTAGACCAAATTAACAATTTCAAAACTTGTCATTCTTTTCCAAAAATACAAATCAACCATACAAATCATCCATTTACGAGAAAAATGTTTCATCATTTCAAATCTTGAGTTCTCACTCTTTTCTTTCTCTTTCAATAATATAGATAACAAATTCTTAATATATTGCTCAACCCTTCAAAATAGATCGATTTTCTTCCCATTTTCTACCACATAGTTGTTATTTTTGACTTTATTCTCGCTTGTATCCATCATTTTCTCTTTCTTTATAGGTAATAGAGTTCGAGAAGAGTTCTATATTTATTCTTTATTCTAAAAATAAGGGATTTTTAGTTAATGATAAAAAATAAGACTTTTATTTGTATTATCTTCGAGAATAGGTTAACAATTTTTAGTTTTGATGCTATAAATATAGGAAGAACTCGAGAAAATCCTAGATTTTATCGCAGTGTTTCATAGAATGTCATAGTATTGTTAGATAGTGTTTGTTGTGTTGTTTGTTGCTATTATTGGTGGTGTCGATATTGGTGGTCTTGGTGGTGGTGTCAGTGGTCTTGGTGTTGGTATTGGTATTGGTGATATTGGTGTTGGTGTTGGTTCTCTTCTTGGCCTTAGTCTGGGTATTGGTGGCATTGGTAGTGGCGTAGGTGGTGTTGGTGTTGGTGTTGGTATTGGTATTAGTGGCATTGGTGTTGGTGTTGGTGTTGGTAGTCTTGGTGGTATTGGTGGCATTGGTGGTGGTGTTAGTGATCCATCTATTGCAATAGGTGGAACATCTGTTGGGAGATATTAAATAGGTCATCAAACAGATTACCCAACTATTCCAACTGATGGGTTATCCGTTGGAGTATTTTTTTTGTAATGTGGCTTATAATAATTTATTGAAATTTTTCTTACCTTTTTTTAAATATTATGCATACACCAAATGTAATGTATTTTTAGTTTTTCTGCTGTTTGTAGTTAAAAAATTCCTCCAAAAAGAAAAGAAACTGAAAATGGATCAACTTTCGACAACCACCGAAAAAGGCTAGATTACAGATGAATTCGAAGTAACTTCCTGAATAATCTTAGTTAGGAAAAAATAAAAATGAGGAAAGTTATGAAAAGGGAGGTGGAGAAGGGTATATAGAGGTTGGTGAGGAAAATAAAAGTGAGGAAGAAGAAGAAGATAAACAAGAAGAGGAAGAAGTAGAAAGTGAGAAAGAGAATGCTGATCAACGTGATGATAAACAAGAAGAGGAAGAAGTAGAGAGTGAGAAAAAGGATGACGATCAATATGATGAGAATGTATCACTAATGGGGTGTGAATTAAGATCAAAATCTCAACATGAGGCTGACAAAACTATTAGTATTGAAAGGTTTCAAGTTGCAACGCCAATAGATGTCCCTGCAGAACTAACTGGTGATCTTGTACTTAAATGTCAGTTGGGTAAACCTTTTGATGACTTTAGGAATATTATGAAGAATGAAAACATAGACAAACTTTTTAAGAAGAGCTACTTTGGATGCTTTCTTGAGCTGCCCGAGGACCACACTGACTGTTTCCAAATAAGCATGGTATATTGTTTTCTCAAGCGCAGGATCAAGTACATGGGGGATGATAAAGATTCGAAGGAGGGGGGCAAAAAGATGGATACAATCTGGATCAACTACTGTATTATGCCAGTTTATTTTGGCTTGAAAGAGTTTGCCATAGTGACAGGCTTGAGATGCGATCGTCCAGAAGAACCTCTTATAAAGGAAAGACCCCGCTAAAGGTCCAAGGTAAGCAGGACAACCAAACCACCACCATCAAATAGAGGAAAGGCATTGTCCTAGCAACCACCCACCAAAACTAACAGACGCAAGGAAAAAATAGATGGGTTGTTGGACATTGCTGGACGTAGCTACAAAACGGTGGATTTTATAGAAGATCTCAAGGATAAAACCATACCAAATCAGTACAGGGAGCAATTTTGCTTAGTTTGGTTTGCCCAATCCGTTATATTGGCAAGTGACGTCAAAAAAGTCATAGAAGATGATTTGTTGGCGCTTGCTGAGGATTTTGAGAAATTGGATTATTCCTGGGGATATGACAACTACAACTTGACTGTCACATATTTACTAACAAAGATATCCCCAAAGACAATCACATTATACGACTTTTCTTGGGCTTTCATGGTAAATTTAATTACTATATGTTTACTTATCGATTATTTTATATTGAATAATTATTATGACTTTTTTTTACTTACTTCCTATTTACATATTTTAGGCTTGGGCATTTGAAGCCATTCCTCCCTTCAAAAGCAGGTCAAGGATTACCTGGATGAGGTTTCCTATCCAAGGATCCTTAGGTGGTTAGCTGCAAAGAGCAACACAAGAATTAAGGAGGCTGATCTCTTTAAACCTCCAGATGGTGCAGTATGTCTTCTTTCAAGTAAAATAATTTGACTCAAAGAAAGATATTGAACCAGATATTCCATCTATTATGACAGATGGGTCATCTGTTGCAATGGATTACCCGTCTATTGTAATTGTTACAACAAATGGGTAATCTGTTATGACAGATGATCCATATTTCACAACAGAGTAACCATTGTTGCTCTGGTTCTCTGAACTAGACTCAATAGATTACCCATCTACTGCAAATTATGCAATAGATGGGTGATTTGATGCAACATATTATTAATCTGTTACAATATACAATCAACTGTTTTGATAGATAGATCATTTATTGCATAAGTTGACTATGTTAACATGTAACCCAACTGACTGCAAATTATTATTATATGATTAAAATGTAACTGTTTTTTTATAGGTTGTGCATCCTTGGATTGTGCCTACTGAGCAGGAGTTGGGTATGACTTATATTATTACTCTAGGTCGTGTTGATACAATAGCAGATCAAACGGTGGAGTTAATAAAGAAGGAATTGGCTGGAGCAACAACCATAAGAAGAGCAGTTAGGCAAGGTCAACCTAATGTTGAAGCTTTTCATTACCAACCTACTGCAATATATCCAGATTCTTCTTCTGTGGGTGTTTTTGATTCTTAAGAAAAAATAAATACTTTTGAAATCACCCCTTACATAGGTCCCTCTCACCCTTACACCGGTCACTCCCACCCTTATAGTGGTCCCTCTTACCCATTTCCCCCCTTATATTCTCATTGTAAATGTAAAGTGTGCAAGGACTGATAGGAGAAAGTCCTTGGAAAACTAGAGGGTATCGCTGAAGCTGCCAAGGAATTGAAATCTAAAAGGGGTGTCATACTATCCAAGAAGGTGAAGGAGCCATACACTTCTACAGTGGCAGTAAGGAGGAATAAAGGAAAAATTAGCCAAATATTCTCCATTCTGAAAATAAAAAAACTGCAACTCCTCCCTCTCCAAAAGTTGTTGAAGTTTAGGGGCCACTAAATAAGGTGGACATATATGCGACACTTGGCAACAAAGAAAGGAAAGAACTGCGAAAGACCACATATGCCAAAAAGGAGAAACCTGCACAAGAATACAACATGCATATGTTTGATGCGCAAGACTTCAAGAGTATGAAAAATATGCATAAGTGGTACGTGGACAAGGTAAGTTTACTTTTCCTATCCTAGCCTTCTAATATACTCCATGAAGAAGAAGCTATGCAATAGATATGTAATCTGTTGCAAAAACAGAGTATTCTGGTGCAACTGGTGGTTATTCTATTGGAACAGGTTAAACATCTGTTGTATAAGTTGCCTTAGCTGGGTAATCTGTGAACAACTTTAGAGAACCTCTGCAACAAATGAACCATCTGTTGTATCTTTCTACTATGTTTTTCTTCTTTACAATTACTAACCTATATAAAAATTATTTTCTTATATCATAGTATGTTGGTGAAATTCTCTGCCTTATGAAGGGCAGACAATTAGCGTACCTGAATGTATATGATGTTGCCGATAGGATAATGGACCTCAACTTTTACAACAATTTCAAGAATAGGTACAATAAGATCAGTAAGCTAGCATTAAATCGAGGTGTCCTGGGATTTGATTTGTTAGTTTCTAGGTTCCAATGGGATGAAGATATGATTAAATATGTTAGAAGAAAGAAGCCATATTCACATGGCAAGAGATGAACCAAGGCAAAGAGAATTCTTGCAGTCATGAACGTGGAAGTGAAACATTTTCTCACTGTTGAAATACTTCTCGAGGAGGAAAAGATTAAGGTTTATGACTACAACTTACCTGTCTTCGACGACTACAATTTTTTTACCCATATACAGCCACTGTTTGAGTTGCTCCCCAGCTTGTTGAGGCTAAGCAAACTGATGGATTATTTGCCATTGGTAGTGTTGATAAAGAAAACATGGTATTTTAAAGATTAAAATAAGGACATAGAACTTCAAAAAAATAAAATCGGTGCCGCATGCGGGCCGTACGCACTAATGTTTGCTGATCGACACAGAAATAACTGATCTGTGAGACGCCATTGTGGAAAAGATGCAAGAGATCTGGGCTTATGTGGTACTAACTAGATCTTGGAGCCTATGTATAAATAAGAAGATTTACAAAGACAAACACCATAACATATTTTTATTTCAAGCCACTTCACTTTACATGTTGTGACAATTTTTTATGTTTGCCGAAAGTTGAATTTTTTATAATGTAACAGATTATCTATTTGTTGTAATAGATAGTATATTTGTTGTGATAGATTGGTTGTCTGTTGCAATGGGTTGGTCATCTGTTGCATTATGCAGATGTTTCTCAGTCTATCTGTCGCAATATATATACAATCTGTTGCAACATATAGTCTATCTATTGCAACTGATAGGTAATCTATTAAAACAAATCAAAATAGTAGGAAGACCTCTTTGATAATTTCCAACAGATGACCTACATATTGCAACATATGTCTAAATCTATTTGATAATTTCGATAGATATGTCATCTGTTGCAACAGATGTATTATCTGTTATGATATTTGAATCTAGTATTCTATTTCAATTAATAATTTTAAAACTAAGGATTAAAATATATTCATAGACAATATAAAATAAATTGAATCCTTTAGAAATTACATGAAATAACTCAATAAATAAATGAAATGTAAAAAAATTATTATGGGTACAAATGATCTACTATACAAACAAATCAACAATTTAACCTTTGATTCCAAAAATTTCGAAGGAGAGGTTATTACTTTGACAGACTCAAGCTATAAATATCTACTCAATATGGACAAGTTGTTCTTCATCCGGTGCTATGAAATTCGGCTTTGGTCATCGTGGATCTTTAATGTCGCTTGCGTATGATTTCTGCGCTTTTGCTTCTCCGTATTTCCATAAAATAGCAGCATATATTTTGTGGAGTAATCCAATATCAAGTCCATCATTTGGTGTTTGTAACCCATCACTCAAATACTTGGCGTAAGTGACAACAAAAAGACCATAATCCCTGCATTTTAAAAAAATGGATAATCCATATCTTACAATTCATGTAAGCATTGTGAAATTTATGAAATGAAACTAAATCATGATACTTACAGGCTATCAATGGGTTGTTGAGAAATTCCTTCAATATATCCTACATTAAATAGATTACCCATTTTATCTCGGTATGCTTCAATCGTCGACCAATCAGTACGAACCTTTTGGTCTAAAAAACCCTCATGTCAAGGTAAGTAGGCTATCTTTTGGCCAGCTTTTGTATCTCAGACGACGGCCTGAAATGTCTTCTTCGCGACATCGAGTCATAAACTTGGATGCACCTCTTTTTTAGAATGACGACAGCCAATACCCAATGGAATTCATCACCACAGTTGATTGGGATGTACACTTCATCGACCAAATGTCAAGGTAAGCCAGCTGGAATGCTAAAACCTTTGATGATTTTGATTAAGCATTTCTCATTTCGTAAAACTTCCAGCTATTGTTGAAAAAACCTATCGTAGGCATTATTGATGTAAAATTAGTACAAATAATTGTCTGTCGTGTAACTGTATTGTGTTTGTATTTGCAACTTGAACTTTTTTCAAAGGTAGTAAAAAATGACATCGATGTGCTGCACATATTATCAAATATTTTAGATTATGTGACTATAAAATTAATTCACAAATGCAATTAAATAAAGTATTAATTAATAGTAATATATATGACATTTAAACCTCATTATTCTAGCAAGTTTGGGACCGTGACATCAAATAGAACAATTCTTTATTTCGGGATGTGCAACAACAAAGTCGAACATATTAAAATCAAGAATCAATCCGTTCATTTTGTAGTGTTCGATATTTTGTTTTCTACATGATTTAATGTGTTAATGTCATGTTTTTACAACAATAATTGTATAAATCAATATCTTTAAAAATAATTTATGTACCTGTCGGCATGATGCTTTAACAGCCCATCGGCAATATATTCTGAATAGTCATTGATCAGCTTTGTTAGTTTTTTAGAGCCTCATCCGAGATGTTGAACCCTTTAAATGGATTATACTTCCATTTCCCCGAACTGATAGACTCCACTTTTTCTTCTTCCATATAAGTAGTTGATGGATTATCAACTGTGATATTATGTTGTTCAGCAATAGCTTTTACTGTGACATCTTCCTAGAAAGCCAGATTTGTTAATGCTAATCACAGATATACGACAAATTATCTATTTGTTGTATCAGATGGATCATCTGTTGGGATAAATTCGAACAAGTAAAACAGAGCTGTACAATAATTTTAAATAAATGACCCATCTGTTGCAACATATAACTCATCTGTTGGTACAAATTAAAATAGTATGAAGACCTATTTTATTTGCTAAAATAGATGGACATATGTTGCAATACATAACGCATCTGATAGAACAGGTTAGACGACAGTTGCAACAATTGTATATATCTGTTTGATAATTTTCAGCAAATGTATCAGTTGTTGAAACAAATATGTGTCTGTTTGTTTATTTGAATCGATGATATACATTTACCTTCATCAGCTTATGCCGCTCTCCTGTGGCCCTTGTACATTGATCAAAGGTGAAAGAAAAAGACAGAGGAGTTGCAATTTTATGTTTTTCGATGCTTGATGATGCCTTGGAAATTTCTTTCATTCTCCTCTTATCCATCTTGATTTCTAGTAGAGTGTATGGATATGAAATTCTCTTTGATGGAATGACACTCCTCTTAGATGTCATTTCCTTTACAGAAGTAGTTAATGCATTAACAGAATTAATCACTCTATCATATTTCACCTTACAGTCTTGACATTTGTATACCGAATATTCGCTAGAAGTGGCAAAATCTGTATAACCAGTTTGATCATAATCATAATAGTTTGTTATTTCAAAAACTGTAAGAGAAGCATCATTAGACCCAATAGTAGCACCACTACCACTACCATCATCAACAACAACAAGCCTACCCTCTAAAATTATTTTTCTTGTGATGGTTGTTGCTCCAAATAATTTCTTCTTTATTCTATCAATGATCTTACGGTTTGATAAAGTTTGCACAGATCGTAAATTAATAAAAAATGTCATCTTCAACTCTTGATTGATTGGAACAAGCCACAGATATACAATCTAATATAAAGCAGTATATATATTAGTATGATGATGAAATCATTTTAAAAAATTTTAATTAAAATAAACACTTAATTAGAATTAGACTTACTGCTTCTTTCGGGGGTTGAAGAGATCAAAAAATTTTGTATTTTTATAAGTTTTGGCCGACAACCATCTCAGAATTCTTGGACAGAATTAGTGAGTCAAAAATGTTTAAGTGTAGTTACTTGAAATGTGGACTTGTGTTTTGAATTTAGTTAAGTGTGGTCTCTAGAAGTGAATAAGTGACTTGAAAATGTTTATGTGTAGGTACTTGAAATGTGGACTTGTGTTTTGAATTTAGTTAAGTGTGATCTCGAGAAGTGAATAAGTGACTTGAAAATGTTTATGTGTAGGTACTTGAATTGTGGACTTGTGTTTTGAATTTAGTTAAGTGTGATCATTTGAGAAGTGCATTAGTGAGTCGAAAATTTTTAAGTGTAGTTACTTGAAAGGTGGACTTGTGTTTTGAATATAGTTAAGTGTGGTCACTTTAGAAGTAGGTTAGTGACTTTAAAATGTTTAAGTGTAGGTACTTGAAATGTGAACTTTTCATTTTGAATTTAGTTTAGTTTGGTAACTTGTGAAGTGACTTGAAAATGTTTAAGTGTAGGTACTTGAAATGTGAACTTTTGTGACTTGATCTAATTACTTGAATGTGATTGATTGTGTAGATAGAACCTGATTATAGCTGGATATATCAACAAAATATTGATGGTAGAATGGGTGAGGCTGAGAATGAGGATGCGGATGATGAGTTGTAGTTTTTAGTCTTTTGTATGTTTTGTAGTTTGAATTTGGAACCTTGATGATAGGCGTATTTACACGCCTAAAGTGCTATAATCTACCCATATTTTAGATAAGTTTTGAGGACAAAATATATAATTCATGCACTTTTAGTCCTTTGTCCTGTAAGTGAGCTAACAAACGTGATTAACAAGTTTTCAGGTATAAATAATGCAGATTTCAGCATTTTATGGATAACTTGACGCCAAAGGAAGCTTCACGAAAGAAGGGAAGGAGACCTTGAACGCCTAGGACTAAAAGTGACGCAGGGAAAATCTGTCCCGGTCAAAAACAACAATTCTAAAGACTTTGGGGATCAACAGTAACTTAGTAGGATTAGGATAATGATGCAGTAACCTAGTAGGATTAGGTTAAGTAATGCTGTAGCTTAGTAGGAATAGGATATGGGTATTATAACTACCCTATTTTGCTGGAGCTTTTTATTATTCTTATTCCATCATTCATTCAACAATTATAACAATTCTCTTTCAATATTTTCTTATTACTTTCTCTTCATATATTCGATCTTAATTTTCACAACAAGAGAAATGCTATTCTAAAAGGGAATTCATGACACAAGCCCTACCAATCCATACTACACGTAAGATCTTTATTTTGGTATAATGATAATGTCTATTGTGATTTCCATTGCACTCATGAGTAGCTAAACTTCTCTGTTGGGGTTATGGAAGCCTTATGAGATACTATCTATTGCTATGAGTTTGTGAGTTCGTGACACGGATGCTGCTTATATCATTACTCTCTTCATCTTAATTCAAATTCTTGTGGTTGCAAACACATAGAATACGCCAGTATAGCATTAACTTGTTCGAAAGAAAAGTTATATGTCTGGAAAATAGATAATGTCAAGGTAATAGGGCACCAACCCCTGTTAAAAAGTTAGTGCCGTAACTGGATTAACCTCTTGGAGAATTTGTACCGTTAGATACGCTTTAAGCTCGAAAGAGTTAAAGTGAAATAATCCTTGATGGTCGAAAGACGCCTGGATTTACCATAGAATACAATTCTCTATAAGCACATGCATGTCTGAATTCCGCATAACTCATAGCCAATAGATACGTATAACTCATAAGGTGGACATAACCCCAACTTCCAATTCTCATTGATTAAAAATCTTACTAAACTTTCTTTCTTTTTACTTTGCTATTTTCCGTTTTTACTTTGTTATTTTGTTACATTATTGCACGCTACAAAATCCCCCCTTTTTACGAAACTTTCACCAAAAGTCTAATAATCGTTGCTTACTTAGTGACCAAGTATTCTCTGTGGGATTCGACACCCAACCCAGTTGGGTTCTATATTTGACAACGACCGCTTACACTCTTACGAGTGCTGTAGTTTGAGCATTACCAAATTTCGGCGTCGTTGCCGGGGAATACGGTTGTCTACTAAGTTTGTGATAGTTACTAGACCCTTTGGTCAAAGATTCTTGTACTTTACTTTTAGTTGTTGTTTTTGTTTTCTGCAGGTTTTTGTTCAGTGCATGCCAAATACTCGAAGTTCGGGACAACCATTATTACCTTTCAATCCTGAACCACATCGTATTGGCAGAATGGAGGCTCAACAGGAAATTGAAATAAGGGCTGCTTAACAGGAACAGGCTAGACTAGCTGCTCTGGCCGCCGCTCAAGTGCATCAACATAATATTGATAATCCTGGGCGATCAACAAAGCCTGACGATGAGGATATAGGTGATGACGAGTTACTAAACCCTAGGCGTGATGCTGAGATGGCGACACCGGCCAACAAAAGAGATCGTCAAGCTAGGTTCAGGCCTGAACGCTGAGCCATACCATTCGATGATGATGATGATGATCTTGATGGAGATGGTGCCACAGGAGCCATTATTCCTCCGCCATTGGCACCCGGAGCCAAGTTCAACATCACGAGAACCATGATTCAGTTATTGCAACTCAAGGGATTATTCGGTGGACTAGCAGGCGATGATCCGAATATGCATCTGATCAACTTTATTTCTACATGCAAGTCATTCGACAATCCTGGCATTGGACAGAATGCAATTCGGTTGCACTTATTTCCATTGTCTCTATCTGGGGAGGCAACTCTATGGTTGAACGGGCTGACTCCTGATTCTATCACTAATTGGAGGCAATTGAAAGACGCTTTCCTAGAAAGATTCTTTCCGCCATTCAAGAGAGCACAATTGAGAGATGAAATTAGCAATTTTCAACAGCTTCCAACTGAAGCCCTCCACGAAACATGGGAGAGATTCAAGAAGAAGCTTATGAGGTGCCCAAACCATCACATGACCAATGTTCACTTGATGGAGATACTATATAGATCCTTGAATTCAGTAACCAAACCTGTGGTGGATAATGCGGCTGGAGGATCATTTATGGACCTCACCTTTGTTCAGGCAAGTGATATGCTAGACCGGATGACGAAGCAAAGTAGGGCGTGGCATACCAGAGATTCTGAGGTAGCAAGCCCCACTTTTTCTATAGGCATGACTGCAGAACAAAAGAGAAGAAAAGAAGAACGTGATCAAGATTTGGCGCACATGAAAACACAAGTGGATCTACTTACAAAGCATCTACTATCAGGGAAGACCGAAAAAGTCAAAGCAGTTGCGTCAAAAGGAAGAGAGGAATCCGATTCTGAGAAAGAAGCCAACTACGTGAACAATCAGGGGGGTTACAGAGGCAATGCCCAAGGAAACCAAGGTTGGAACTATTATGATAATTCTGGAAACAAGGACCGGGATTAAGGTAGTTAGAAGAACAAGACTGACAGGAGTGGCGTGTATATTCCTCCTGGACGACGAGAGGCCACTGCATCTGGTTCGGGAAATATGTCAATTGAAGATATGATGGCTAAGCTGTTGAAAGGAGTGGAAGCAACCAAAACGGGAGTAACTGAGGTAATAAATGACTTGGCCTCAATAAAGCAATTGGTTGACTCACATTCCACTTCAATAAGACAGCTGGAAAAACAATTGAGTCAAATTTCAGCCACCCTAAATCAAAGAAAAGCTGGCACCCTACCGAGCGACACAGTGCAAAACCCAAGAAACGATGGAACATGCATGGCTGTTACTACCAGAAGTGGTAAGGTGCTGGAAAATTCATCCCAAAGCAAGAAAGTGGCCGAAGATATCGTAGGTAATACAGAAGAAGATGACGCCATCGAAACTGGTGAAGATGTTCATGATGTCATTCCTCGACGTCCACAACCTAAAAAGATCTCCGAACCTAAGCATGATGAAAAGAAAGTCGTGGAGAAAACAATTCCCCTTCCACCACCTCCTTTTCCGCAAAGATTAAAGAAGAGAGTTGATGAGACCAAGTTCAATAAATTCATGTCAATGTTAAAACAGCTGACCATTAATGTTCCCTTGGTTGAGGCACTAGAACAAATGTCAGCTACGCAAAATTTATGAAAGATATTTTAACAAAGAAGCGAGCAGCAAGTGGTGAGTTGACAGATGCTGTTCATCATTGTAGTGCAATTGCTACCAGATCACTAGTTTAGAAGAAGGCTGACCCAGGAGCCTTCACTATTCCTTGCACTGTCGGATCTTTGAATTTTGCCAAGGCATTATGCGATTTAGGAGCCAGCATCAACTTGATGCCATTATCCATTTACAAAAAGTTGGGGTTGGGTGATCCTACTCTAACCAATATGAGGCTTGTGATGGCTGATAGGTCGGTAAAATGACCTGTTGGTATTTTATGTGATGTATTGGTGAAGGTTTCTTCATTCATTTTTTCGGCAGACTTCGTTATTTTGGATTGTGAGGTAGACTCTGAAGTTCCCATAATCTTGGGGCGCCCTTTCCTTGCAACAGGAAGTGTGCTTATTGATTTAAGAGCCAATGAGCTTCTATTCCGGATGAATGACGAAGTAGTCCGCTTTGATGTATGTAAATCAATGAAGCAACCCAAAGATCTGAACGTGTTCTCGGTAGATGATGTTTTTATTGATGATGAGAAAGATTTACTTGAAGAGGAGCAGCTTGTTGATGACCCATTGGCGGTTGTGCTTATGAATGTTGAGCATAAGGATGCTGAAAATTATGAAGAAATTATTTGTGCTCTAACAGGATTAGGGTCATATCCTCATGCTCCCAAGAAGCTAGACCTTGATCTCAAAAACCGACCTACACCACCAGCTAAACCATCTATTGAGGAGCCACCCACGTTAGAATTGAAGGAGCTGCCTAGTCATCTAAAGTATGCATTCTTAGGAAGCGATAACACACTTCCGGTTATTGTGGCAGCAGATTTGGGTGAGCAGCAAGTTGCAGCTCTCATCATGGTTCTACGAAAGTACATAAGAGCCATCGGTTGGACCATCGCTGATATCATTGGTATACCGCCTGGGATTTGTACACACAAGATTTAGCTTAAAGAAAATTGCTTACCCATTATTGAGCATCAAAGGCGTCTGAATCCACCTATGCAAGTGGTGGTGAAGAAAGAAATTATTAAATGGTTAGATGCAAGGGTTGTGTATCCAATCTCCGACAGTAAATGGGTAAGCCCGGTACAATGTGTACCAAAGAAAGGTGGCATGACGGTAGTTGCGAATGAAAAAAATGAGTTAATTCCACTCAGACCTGTCACAGGGTGGAGAGTATGCATGGACTACCGTAAGCTGAATTCATGGACACTTACAGATCACTTTCCAATGCCCTTTATTGACCAAATGCTTGATCGATTAGCAGGGAAATGATGGTTTTGTTTCTTAGATGGTTATTCCGGCTATAATCAGATATGTATCGCCCCCGAAGATCAAGAAAAGACAATGTTTACATGCCCCTATGGTACGTTTGCCTTCAAACGCATGCCATTTGGGCTATGTAACGCACCCGCCACTTTTTAGCGTTGTATGATGTCCATTTTTTCTGATATGGTGGAAGATACTTTGGAGGTGTTCTTGGATGACTTTTCAGTTATGGGTGAATCATTTGAATCGTGTTTGACAAATCTAAGTATGGCGTTACAGAGATGTGTTGAATTCAACCTAGTGCTGAATTGGGAAAAGTGCCACTTTATGGTAAAAGAAGGTATTTTTCTTGGGCATAAAATCTCCAAAAGAGGAATTGAGGTGGATCAAGCTAAAATTGAAGTTATCGAGAAACTACCACCCCCAATTTTGGTCAAAGGAGTTCGTAGTTTCCTCGGTCATGCAGGTTTCTACCGAAGGTTTATCAAAGAATTCTCCAAAATTGCTAGTCCATTATGCAAACTTTTGGAGAAAGATGCAAAGTTTGACTTCAATGAAGATTGTGTGAAGGCATTTGAATGCCTCAAAGAGAAGCTAATTGCAGCTCCTATCATGGTAGCACCAAATTGGTCTTTACCGTTTGAAGTCATATGTGATGCTAGCGGGGTAGCTTTGGGTGCTGTACTTGGCCAGAGAAGAGAAACGTTATTCCATCCAATCTACTATGCGAGTAAAGTCTTGAACGAAGCCCAGAAAAACTATACTGTCACAGAACAAGAGCTTCTAGCAGTTGTGTATGCCTTCGAAAAGTTCCGTGCTTATTTGTTAGGAACCAAAGTGATAGTTCATACAAACCATGCAGCCCTTAGATATCTGATGACAAAGAAAGATGCAAAACCAAGGCTAATTCGATGGGTATTGTTGCTGCAAGAATTTGATTTCGAGGTAAAAGATAGAAGAGGTTGCGAAAACCAAGTGGTTGATCATCTATCTAGACTCGAGAATGAGCATATAGCACAGCAAGATCTTGAGATTGACGATACCTTCCCTGATGAAGAGATTTTAGCCACAATGATGGAGGAGTTACCATGGTATGGAGATTTTGCACACTTCGTGGTAAGTAATGTGATGCCTACGAATCTATCATTTCATCAAAAGAGGAAGTTCATGCATGACGTGAGACACTACTTCTGGGATAAGCCATATTTGTTTAGACGATGCGCGGATGGTGTTATCAGGCGATGCATATCCCATTTTAAGGTGCCGAATATATTGGAAGCATGTCACACTTCCCAAGTTGGGGGTCATCACGCAGGTAATAGGACAACAAGGAAGGTATTGCAAAGTGGCTATTATTGGCCTTCGATATTTAAAGATGCCTACAACTTTGTGAGAAGATGTGACCAATGTTAGAGACAAGGTGAGATTTCAAAACACCATGAGATGCCCATGTCAAAAATCCTTGAAGTAGAGCTCTTTGATGTATGGGGTATTGATTTTATGGGTCCATTCGTGAATTCGTTTGGAATGAAATATATCCTAGTTGTTGTAGATTATGTTTCAAAATGGGTCGCAGCAGTAGCATTGGCTGATAATGAAGGAAAACGTGTTGTTGCATTCTTGAAGAAAAACATCTTCTCTTATTTTGGGGTACCACGTACTATCATAAGCGATGGAGGATCTCACTTTTGTAACAAACTGTTCAAATCCGTGTTGGCAAAATATGGTGTCAAGCAACATAAGGTAGCCACGCCTTATCACCCACAAACTAGTGGACAGGTAGAGGTTTCCAATCGAGAGATCAAGCAAATCCTTGCTAAGACTGTAAATGCTAATAGGAAAGATTGGTCTCGGAAGCTGGACGATGCACTATGGGCATATAGGACTGCATTCAAAACGCCAATTGGCATGTCCCCATACCAACTAGTTTATGGGAAGGCTTGTCATTTACCCATTGAGCTCGAGCACAAAGCATTGTGGGCGTTGAAGCAACTGAATTTGAATTGGGATGATGCTATGAACTTGAGGGTAGAACAGCTGAATGAGATGGATGAATTTCGTCTACATGCATATGAAAGATCAGACCTCTACAAAGAGCGGATGAAAAAGTATCATGATCAGCGAATTGTTCAACGAAACTTTCAAAAGGGTGATATGGTACTTCTTTTCAATTCCAGACTAAAGCTATTCCCAGGTAAGTTAAGGTCCAAATGGTCTGGTCCGTACAAGATTAGCCAAGTCTACTCGTCTGGAGTAGTTGAGCTAGAAGACAATAATGGTGTTGTCTTTAAGGTGAATGGCCAACGAGTAAAACCATATATCAGCCCCCTTGACTCATGAACTATATGGCCACCATCTATCTCTATGAAGTCTAAGTACTCGAGGTAACTATGTCATGCCGCGACAATAAATCAAGCGCTAGATGGGAGGCAACCCATCGTGATTTTTTTCGTTTCTTTTGCATTTGTTTTTACTAAATAAAAATCCAAAAAGAAGAGTCGAGACACGACCAAAACTAAGGCGCTTGATGGGAGGCAACCCATCGTTCTAATCGTTTTTGTCGTGTTTGAGTGAATGCAGGTGCAAGAGGTGTAAAGGAGAAGATTGGTTTCAAATTTTCATTTGGAAGTGTTGCATGTTGAAGCTGGTAAGTTAGGAATGAAGAAGCAAAAGGCTATGGGTGAGGCATTGCTTATGAAAGTATAGGCAAAGAACAAGACAAGGCCTATGTAAATCTAGGCCACGAACAAGGCAAGGCCTATGCTATGGCCTAAGATCTCGGATTCTAGAGTGCCATAGCATAGGCGCCGCCTATGCTTAACAATGCCATAGCATAGGCGCCGCCTATGCAAAAGCCTTTTGTCTTTGAATCTCATATGCCATGGGATAGGCGCCGCCTATGCCTAAAAATTCCATAGCATAGGCGCCGCCTATGCTCCACAATGCTTTGCAAAAGGCGCCGCCTATGCCAAGCATAGGCAAAGCAAAAGGCGCCACCTATGGTCACTTTTGGTCTCCAAATCCGATTCCAAATGGGTCAAAACCTGAACCAAGCTTGTCCTATAAATAGAACCTTAGTCTTAAATCAACAACACATTGCAATTCACCCTAAAGCGCCGCCTACCTCTCCAAATTCTCCCAAAAATTTTCCTTTTGCTCTTTTACTTTGCAAGAACATCTTCCTAGGCCATCAACCAAGTAAGTACTTCTTTGTTCTTCCTTTATATTCCGTAAGTACTACACTACTACGTCTATAATGAATTGTTTAATCTTGTAGTAGTATTGATGATTTGAATATGGTTGATTTGTTGTGGTGAAACTAAGTGAGTGAAAGAATACGTAAGGATGCTCTTGACTTGTTTCAAACTTGTATTTGATTTTGATACACTGTCATACTTTTGCGGAATTGACATAATCTAGAACATTGCATAACCTTGTAACTTGAAAGCTTGCTTGAATGACTTGTTTATTGCGATGAAAATCATGGTTAACTACAAACATAAGATGTTGTGATTATTCCAAGCCATAAATTGATACAATATCTATGTAGTAGTTTTATTCAAAGTGATGCATTAGTCCAAAACATGAAAGCATTACCAAGATTACATGATCTAGAATTGAGAAAGGATAGTTAAGATGATACGAAAAGTATGACTGCACTAATTATATTGTTGGAACATAACACCTAAACGTATATCGATGAAATCTGAGTAATCGACATCATTCACTTCACTAGTTCGTACAAACAAGCTAAGTGTGGGGAGGTGCCACTACTGCTTGTTTATTGATTGTATCCACCGAGATGAAGCTAACATGACTATTATTTTAATCTCAGGTTCAATGGCACCAAAATCAAGACAAGGGAAAGAAAAAGCAACCACTTCACAAAAAGGCCAAAAAAGGGAAAGAAAAGAACAAGGAGAATCCTCCTCGCTGCAAATACCTCGCCGCATGTTTGGAATTAAATGGGTCTTAGAGGAGGAAGGAAAGGAGTGGTATAGGAACAATAAAGAGAAAAAATATGTTCATGTGGAGTTGATACACAAGGAAAGCCTAGCAAAGAAAGAACCCCGTATGTTGGCTAAGATAATGGCGTTACATCTTGATTTCATCTTCTGAGATATGGGAGAGTGAAATCTTGATTTAACACGTGAATTCTATGCCAACTGGTCACTGAAAACTACAGGGAGTGAAGTAAAGATACAGGGCCAAGTTCTGCAACTAAATACGGAGTTCTTCAAATCCTTTTTAGGCTTGCCATCTGTTGATCCATCACCACTCAAGGAGCTGTATAACAGACCGCCGTACAGGGCCATTAGACACACATTGTGCGGAACAAGATCTATGGCACGATGGAGCAGACACAAGGACACCGGTCGGCACAACACCTTCCCATATGCTTCCTTAAATAGAGAAGCTAGGATATGGATGTGAATAGTCAACTCTTGCCTGATTCCAGGGACACAGTACACAAAGATAACACGAGATAGAGTGTGCTTGGTATACGTATTGATGACGAATGTCCCTATCAACATTGGGGCAATTATTCGATCTACAATGCGAAAGGCCAGGCTACACAAGAGGTCCCACTTCAGCTTTGGCAATCTGTTGACTGCAATATTGAGGAAGGAGGATATCAAAGAGGAACCGGCTGATCATAAACTTCCACACAACCCAAAGAAGGTTGACCTCACAAAGGTTAAAGATGCTGAAACCACGCATGGCATCAACCTTACCACTGCGGAAAGGCATTCTCGGGATGAGAGTTTCTTTTGCCATCTTTATGGCATGACTCAGTGTACCATGATGAGCGGAGGTCGTGTTCCAACTGCTGCAGAGCTCCAACAGCTGGATTACGACTACCCAATAAATGAGCATGCAAGGCAAATGTGTGGAGTAGGTGTGTACTTTGAGGAACCTCTTGATGATGATGTGCCAACCGATGATGATCATCAAATGCCAGACTCCGACGTGGATGAGAACTCTGATGACGACGACTCTGATGATGATTCCGATGAAGGGGGTATGACCCCAGACATAGAGGAGGAGTCCGACTAACCAGGTTCTTCTTATTTATTTTCCACTGAGGGAAGTGTGTCCCGTCTAAGTGTGGGGTGCTGGTATTTGTATGCTATACTTCTTTATCTGCATTTGCATTTATTTATGTTTTTTATTTTTTTATTTTTTTAGTAGTTAAATTTTTTTAAAATTTTTAACTTTGCATGAAATTGTTCTGATAGGCAGCATGGTATTATGACAAGAGTCTGTGATAAAATCATTACTATTGAGACGTTTAGGCTCTAAGTGTGACTCACTGTGTGATATCTATGTGGTTTAATTCCTTCATCTGTTGGGTCAAGAGTCTATACTACTCCCAATAAAGTCGACCATATGCCTTGTGTGTGTGAGATGATAGTATATTCTATGTTTGTGACTGATGCTAGAACTTGCCTGGTATGTATGAAAAGCGAAATAAAGAGTGTGAGTTTAGGAGATGATTTAGGCATTTCTTTGGCAACCTATGATTGTTTACCTTCATTTTATCTACCCATGGACATCATCCTAGATAACCCCCTTTGAGCTGTTAGCTTATTTTTCTTTGATAACCTCATATGTAAGCCTAATCTATTTTTTTCAAGACCATAATTTGACCCAAATTCCTAAGTGCTTTAAATTGTAAAGTAATGTGACAAAATAAGAGGAAATTGGGTGAGAATAGTGCCTCAGAATGTATTGGTGCTTGAATTTGTTATGAAAAATAATTGCTATCATAAGAGGTGTGTTATGAAAAGAAAAAGGAAAAGGAAAATAAAAAGTTAATTCTGTTCAAAATTGAATATCAAAAGAGGTTAGAAGGGGTGGTAGATTAAAAGAAAGTAGAAAGGTTGTTTGAATGAAAGTGTTAATGGAATAATGTGATGTATTAAAGCGCTTAGAAACATAGTCACTATTTCTGGCCAAAATAGTCCTACCCGTCCCTTAGCCTACATTACAACCTGTAAAAGACCTATTTGATCATAAGCTTAGCATTCTGATATTTAGTGGAGCATTACACTAAGGGAAAGCCTATGGTCATCAGTTGCAACATATGAATTCTTTGTGAGCGTGAGAGCAAGGAAAATCCTATACCCATGTTTTGAAAAAAATGAAATACTTGTGAGTAATTATGGGTGATATATTGTTAGACACACATGGTTGATGAGTTTTGGGCAGTTGTGTATGATTCTTTGTGCTTTAACTTGTGGATACAAATTAACCATCATCACGAGTCTATGTTGGAGGTTGAATTGTTTCTAGTAGTGATCAATAAAACTACTCTTTGTTAGTAATTGCTATGCCTGTCTTGATGAATATTTTGTGTTGTTACTGTGAAACCCTAAGTAGATGTTTAGAAGGACATGATATTTTGTTCGGGGACGAACAAAGCTTTAAGTGTGGGGTGTTGATGATAGGCGTATTTACACGCCTAAAGTGCTATAATCTACCCATATTTTAGCTAAGTTTTGAGGACAAAATATATAATTCATGCACTTTTAGTCCTTTGTCCCGTAAGTGAGCTAACAAACGTGATTAGCAAGTTTTCAGGTATAAATGACGCAGATTTCAGCATTTTATGGATAACTTGACGCCAAAGGAAGCTTCACGAAAGAAGGAAAGGAGAGTTTGGACGCCTAGGACTAAAAGTGACGCATGGAAAATCTGTCCTGGGCAAAAACAACAATTCTAAAGACTTTGGGGATCAGAAGTAACTTAGTAGGATTAGGATAATGATGCAGTAACCTAGTAGGATTAGGTTAAGTAATGCAGTAGCTTAGTAGGAATAGGATATGGGTATTATAACTACCCTATTTTGCTGGAGTTTTTTATTATTCTTATTCCATCATTCATTCAACAATTACAACAATTCTTTTTCAATTAATTCTTATTACTTTCTCTTCATCTATTCGATCTTAATTTTCATAACAAGAGAAACGCTATTCTAAAAGGGAATTCACGCCACAAGCCCTACCAATCCATACTACACGTGAGATCTTTATTTTGGTATAATGATAATGTCTATTGTGCTTTCCATTGCACTCATGAGTAGCTAAATTTCTCTGTTGGGGTTATGGAAGCCTTATGAGATACTATCTATTGCTATGAGTTTGTGAGTTCGTGACACGGATGCTGCTTATATCATTAATCTCTTCATCTTAATTCAAATTCTTGTGGTTGCAAACGCATAGAATACGCCAGTATAGCATTAACTTGTTCGAAAGAAAAGTTATATGTCTGGAAAATAGATAATGTCAAGGTAATAGGGCACCAACCCCTGTTAAAAAGTTAGTGCCGTAACTGGATTAACCTCTTGGAGAATTTGTACCGTTAGATACGCTTTAAGCTCGAAAGAGTTAAAGTGAAATAATCCTTGATGGTCGAAAGACGCCTGGATTTACCATAGAATACAATTCTCTATAAGCACATGCATGTCTGAATTCCGCATAACTCATAGCCAATAGATACGTATAACTCATAAGGTGGACATAACCCCAACTTCCAATTCTCATTGATTAAAAATCTTATTAAACTTTCTTTTTTTTTACTTTGCTATTTTTCGTTTTTACTTTGTTATTTTGTTACATTATTGCACGCTACAAAATCCCCCCTTTTTATGAAACTTTCACCAAAAGTCTAATAATCGTTGCTTACTTAGTGACCAAGTATTCTCTGTGGGATTCGACACCCAACCCAGTTGGGTTCTATATTTGACAACGACCGCTTACACTCTTACGAGAGCTGTAATTTGAGCGTTATCAAACCTCGATAAATTTTGTAAATAATTTGATTTTTAATGTTTGTATTCTTATGGTGGTTGATTGTATATTAAATGATTGGTGGGCTGTATTGTAAATAATTTGATTTTTAATTTTGTAAATAATTTGATTTTTAATGTTTGTATTCTGGAAATTTTCAAATTTTTTTTTTACAAAATTTGTAAATAATTTGATTTTTAATGTTTGTATCCTGAAAGTTTTCAACCTTTTTTTTACAAAATTATCAGAAAAATCGATCACTTGTGGTCGATTTTTTGTGAAACTTTTCAAAAAACCGACCACATGTGGTTGATTTTTATGGTAATTCTTTTTAAAAATTGACCACAAGTGGTTTTTTTTATTTAATAATTAATTAATTCAAATAAAAAAATCGAGCACATGTGGTCGGTTTTTTTTATAAATTAATTAATTTAAATAAAATCGACTATATGTGGTTGATTTTTTTATAAATTATATAATTAATTTATATAAAACCGACCACTTGTGGTCGATTTTTTATTGATATATTTTTTTTAAATTATTTTTTATTTTAATTAAATAATAATAAATTTTAAAAATATATATATATTTTTAAAAAACCCACCACAAGTGATCGATTTTTAAAAAACTACCACTACTTTACCGATCACACACAAGTGGTCAGTTTTTCCCCTTTTTTTTTAGTAGTGTGACACTTAGTCAATGTTTCCAAAACCCGGAGTTAAACATAGGAAAAGTAATATAAACATACACCACAACTTATTATATTTATACAAATTTCCATTCTCACAAAGTAATTTCAATAATTTTAACTAATTATCTAACTTCATTAGATATATCGGAAACTAATTATGTATCTCGATATATTCAAAATCAGGAAAAATTTATCGGAAGCTAAACATGTATCTTAATAAAGAGAAAAATATATCTTCATTGGATGTATCGAAAACTAATTTATTATCTTGACAGACTCAAAATCGAAATTTTCAGTAATTATGTAAAATATCAAATTTTTCTGTAATTAAGCTTCAAACTATCGAAATTTATGTTGTTTGTCCTTAAACATATCTAAGCCGAAAGTCCATTATCATCTCGACCAAGCCCAACGATCGTGATGCACCATAGAAGCTCCACCCCTATTTGTTTCGTTGTCTATAATTAAAATATAGACCAATAATTTAATTATCCACTAGTTTCGAAACACGTGGGTCGCATGTGTATTCCATATTAATCGTTACAAACTTTTCAAATTGATATAAATAATAATATTTTAATAGTTGATGAAATGCACACGATTTGAAAAGAAAAAGTGTAAGTTCATACTGGTAAACGACAGACATGTTCGATTCATCACTATATCTTATTTGAAATATAAAGTTGAAAGGATATCATGAATAAAACAAATTTTGATATTGTGAGGCCCATATATATGTGATGACTGTATGTTGAAATTTCATCTAAACACTTGAACTCTATCAAAACAAATATTTTAAATCGATAGATGCATTTGTGTTACTCATTTTTAAAGGCGTGTAACTACACACATTATCTAACTTTGCAAAAATAATTGCGACATAAACTTAGTCAATAATTAAAGATGTTTCAATTAATTTTGAATAAGTTAAAGTGTTTAGATGCGTTGCACATGTATTCTATATTAATCAGTTCAAACTTTTCAAATTGGTATAAATAATTATATATTAATATTTGATGAACGGGATAAGATTTGAAAAGGAAAAGTGTAAGTTCATAATGATAAATGGTGAACCTATCCGATTCATCACTATATCTTACTGGAAATAGGTGTGAAATAAAGTTAAAAGGATATCCTCAAAATTTGTAATGACACTAGATATTCAAGGACCCAAGCAACATATGTTATTTTTAAGGGAAAAGTACAAAAATGACACTTCAGATCAAACAAATTCAATAAAAATGATGATGAAATTTAAATTTTACTTTCTAGCCATTTCAATTTGTTAGCTTATTGTATACAGTTTCTACACGCCTTCTATACAATTTCTATACATATAAATATTCTATACGAAAATTATATAGTTTCAATACACAATTTATACAATAACTGTACATTTTTTTTTTATACATTTTATACAACAATTATATAATTTTTATGCACTTTCTATATATTTTTTATATATTATTTATACATATACATATTTGGTAGAACTATACAATTTCTATACATATATTTTATATAGATACATATTTTATATAACAATTATACCATTTTTATATAATTATATTTAATTATTATTTTTATAAACCTAAAAAAGCAGAATATTTTTCATTTAAAAAATTTGTAGCAAAAAAAACTGAAAATATTTTTAGAAAAAGGCCGAATGACCCCAGCTGAAAATTGTATCAATATTGTATATGGACTGTATTAATATGATATATAAGCTATATCAGAATTACATGAGCCCAAATAACCCAAATTGAGAAAGAATAGGAAATGACTATTATATGACATTAATATACCCGACAAGACATTATATGTACATAGGCCCAATCTTGGGCTATTTTTTTTTTTTTTAAAAAAAGAGCTATACCATGTCTTTTTTCCTATTTTCTAATCTCAAATTATATGACATAAATAAAATTTAGATAACTAATTATATTTTTAATATGCTTTTAGATATTTTAAGTTGTCAACTATTGTAATTTATAATTTTTTTTGGCATTGTAATTTATTATTTTAAGCTATTAGCTATTGTAATTTATAATACTTTTCTTGTTTAAACCTTTGTGAAATTAATAGTCAATTATATTTTTAAAATAATCTAAGTTTTTAATTATTGTGATTTACAATACTTTTTCTTCTATTCCAATTTAAGTGACACTAATATAATTTTGAGAGTCAGCCAAATATTACGATTGGAGTAGTGAAACAGACATGTCTTAAATGACTTATAATAACTAATTAGAAGTGATATACAAAAATACTTGTGAAAATAATCTAAGAGGGCCTCATATAAGATTTCAAGTTAATTTAAAACATCAAGAGTTAATTTATAATTTTATGTCTATCTTATCTTTTTTATTAAATATTCTTAATTTTTTAATATTTAAATAACTTATAATAACTAATTAGGGATGATATAGTAAAATTATGGTTGAAGCAGTTGAAATAGACAAGTCATAAATGTCTATTTTACCTTTTATTTTATTAAATATGATTAATTCTTAATACGTAAGAGTCAACCAAATATCACGATTGAAGAAGCAAAGCAGACATGTCTTAAATGATTCATAATAACTAATTAGAAGTGATATAGCAAAATTAACATAAAAATATTTTTGAAAAAAATTTAATTGAGCCTCATATAAGATGTCAAGTTAGTTTAAAATATCAAGAGTTAATTCATTATTTTATGTCTATTTTATTTTTAATTAAATATATATATTTTTTTAATACTTAGATGACTTATAATAATTAATTTGGGGTGATATAGTAAAATTACGGTTGAAATAGCTGAAGCAACCTGTCATAAATGTCTATTTTATTTATTTATTAAATATTTTTTTTAATACATAAATAACATATTAGAATTAATTAGAGATGATATAGTAAAATCACAGATAAACAGACACGTTGATGAAGAGGTTCCTGCTTTACCGTGATTCTATACAGTACTAATAATCTTGACATGTGAGGCAAGTATACATGTGATGATTATACCTCCAAATTTAACCTAAACATTTGATCTCGACCAAAACAAATATTTTAAATAGATAGATTCTTGAGTGTTACTCAATGGCGTGAAACTACACATATTATCTGACTTGAAAATAATTCTGACATAGATAAGTAATCAACTTTTAGTTTTGAACACGTTAAAGTGTTAAGATGAAACTTCGAAGAGTATAGGGCCAGAGATGTCTAACCGGGACAAGTAGAAGGATCTCCTCAGCCATTTCACCCTCTATAAATAATATATAAGATTTTATCCGTCACGATTCAAACTCGTTGTGAGTGGCATCCATACTAATTCTCTAGTGGGAGAACCATCATATCCCAAACCATCAAATCCAACACTCAGCCAAAATAAAGTAACTAACTAATTTTCATTAAATAAATAATGTCTCCAATATTCTAAACATAATCAGTGTGGAAATGAACTTAAATAATCGCCTAAATCTGAAAGTTATTGTACCAAAATACTACAAATGTTAATGAACGAGTTCACCCCAAAAATAAAATAAACATCCAAGTCTGAAATAACTGCACAAGAACAAATTGATGACCTCATGGCAACCCGGGATATCGAAGGATGTTGCTCACCTTTGAGTTCGAATGCTATCCACTTTATAGTTAAGGTCTTGAAATTAGTCTTTAAAAAATGCTTTGCACTTAATAAAAAGAAGAACATATATAGTATCAGTACACAAGAAATAACAATGTACTGGTAAGATCATCGACTAACCCAAAATAAGATATATGAACAAGAAACCCTAACATTGTAAAGCAAGAACAACCACGAATACCTATCATGTAACCTTACCTTACTTTTATGACCTTTATCCTTGTTCAATAACACCATAGTATTTAGTCAATACAAGTCAAGATGGACAAGAACTCAAGTCAAGACAATGACTACCAATAAGAATCCAAGTCAACAACCTATGACTTAACAAAGATATATTGTCCATGTCTCAATTACACAAGTAAATAGACATTTGAAGAGATTAATTATTTTTAATTTAACTCATATCTCTCAAGGATCCATTCCAACAATAACAATAGTAATATCATGAATCCCTATTTACTCAAGAAATCAAGTATAACAAGTAAATAAATAAACTTGGTTCACTAAAGGAACCAATATAACAAGTCAGCACATAAGACTGGTTTACTTAAGGAATTAATATAACAATTAAACTTATAACCCTATTTCACTCAAGGAATCATCACACTCACCTTGTAATGACCTGATTTTTGGTGATTTGTGTGGAACATTTATTTTTGTGTGATTTAACTTTTTAACCCTTTTCGTGATTTCATGGTGGTACTTTTTAGGTATGGGATGATTGATACGTTTTCCAATACTTTTTAGTGTGATTTGTGAGAGTTTGTGGGTTTAGGTGGTATTAAAGGCTTATTAGTTGACTTTGGTAAACATCTTTTGAACTATGAATTAGATGAAAAAATGGACTACGGCAGCAGATCCAGAACACCGATTTTAGGCTGGTAACATGGGTGGTATAGTTTTGTGACTTTTATATCTCATTTCGATCCTCGGTCCAAAAAGTTACGAAATTAGGTCTTGGGGGTCAATTTTGTGAAAATGACATTTATCCTAAAATCTTATATCTCCATTGATTCTGGAGCATCGAATTTAGTGGGGTAGCGTAGTTCGTTAGCGTACTCAGAGTTTCGGATGAATCCCGAGGGGTTCACGGGAACTTGGAGTTTTCCAAGTCTCCAGCTGGTGCACTCGCCTAAGCGACACTTTAGTTGCTTACACTATGTGGCTTGACATCTAAAATGTTGCCTAAGCGACATCATGCTCACTTAAATGGTATCCACTTAAGCAATGGCCTGGTAGCTTAAGAGACACTAGTATGCTAGATGCCTGTTGCTTAAGTAACAGCTAGGCCACGTATACGATAAGGTGGGTTTCTCATAACCAGTGCCTAGTTTCTTAAGTGATATATGCCTAAGTGACTCGGTAATCGCTTAGGCGACACTTGGCTGATTTATTTTCCTTATTTTAAAGATTTGTACACCATTTTCGAGACTTGGAGCTTGGGGATTGAGTTTTTGGGCATTTTCTTCCATTTTAAGTTTAGGTAAGCTACAACTTTTATTTCAACTTCTTTTCTTCAATCTTAATCATTTAAATCTTATTTAAATGTGGAATTTGGGGATTCTGGCCCGAAAGACCTAAATTAATGATTCTTCGATTTAAACCCCAATTTCAATTTTTTTGCTTGAGTTTTGTCCTATGAGTTCTTATAATCTCGGGAAATATGTTTTAGACCAAATTATGATTATATCCTTCCTTTTTAAAATCAATTTTGGGGGTCGGTTTTGACCCCGATGTAAAAATAGGCAATATGGGTATCGTTGGCTTTCTTTTGACACGTAGATTCTATATTTGTGTATTTTAGTTGATTCCAAATCCATTCATGTGGGTAAAAATTTGGATTGAATGTTTTTTAGACTAGTTTTTAGCATTCAAGGTAGGTTATGGTTTAACTTTCTTTAGACTGGGTTGGATAGTCAATAATAATCATTTAAAAGCATGCTATGGGTATAGGGTTATATTATGGAGAATGTGTTTAGGTAATTTATGTGCCAGTATAGGGGGCCTATGTGGATAATATTTGATGGTTTTAAGACATTATTTTCCATGCGTGATTGTGTGGGGTCTTATATGATGTTGTTAGCCTGGTTTTAATAAATGTATGCTTGGTTACACTCTGTTTTGGTGGGAAAAAGCCTAAATTTTAGGAAATTAGGTGGTGTCAATGACAATTTCTTGCACGTTTCACTTGGTTGTTTTCTTAGATCATGGATGTTTGGTTAATTTGGGTGGATTATTGACTAACATGGTTGGTATATTAATTGGATATTGGATATTCTCATTTTGGTTGGTTGTGAGCATTACATCCTCATAATATATTATTCATGAAACATTGGTACCACCGTGGAAATACTGGCTTTTTTTGATAGAAAATATGACATCTTTGAAAACCCTCTATCAATATATATGCTGGAGAGGAGATATGGATATTGGTTGTATACGGATTGATGAATCCTACATGAGTCATACCTGGGAGAAGAGCTCGATAGGTGTGGGTTGATGAACCCTCATAGGTCCTTTGTCCATAACTTAGCTCGATAGGCATATATGGAGGTTGTGCAATGACCTCTTGCATCATCATCATCATCATCTTTATTATATTCCATATGTTGTGCTTATTTTTGGATTGTATTTCTATTTTATGACAATATCTGTCTGTTTGTTTTATCTTCTGTACTTGTATTTGGAGTATGTGTATACTTATTCTTCTTTTCCCTACCTATTTTTATTATATGGGTATATAGTAGAATTGTTAGTGGAGATGGTGTGGGCTACTATTTGGGACATTATCTAATTGTAGGTGACGTGCCCATAGTTTGTGTTTATATGCTTTATGTTTTTCTTTACTCAGTCGGCCTATAATGCCTACTGAGTACAAGTGGACCGTACTCATCCCTACTGTGCCCTTTTGGTGTAGATCCTACTTTACTCAGTCGGCCTATGATACCAAATAAGTATAAGTGGATCCTACTCATCCCTACTATGTCTTTTCGGTGTAGATCCAGGTATGATCGAACCGCATAAATAGCTGATTCAGGTGGCATTTAGAGTCTTTAAGTTAGCAGTTGATCTATGCATTTGGAGTTGACTGCTACCTATCCTTATTTAGTCTATGTCTTATTTATATCCAGAGATAAAGCTATTGATTTGATTATTGAACCGTTTAGAGGGTGCTTCTGTGAGTGCACCTGGTGTTTCTCCAGCTCCAAGTAATGTACCTCTGACCGTGCCAGAGTCTGCTTATGGTGTTATTCTAATTCTGTGTATGGATCCTCTTTATGTACCCACATCTGCTTATGGTACTCCATAAACTTTGAGTGAGATTCCTCCTTCGGTGATTTTATCCGAGTATGGTATTCTGAGATTTGGAGTTTAGCCTGCTTCTATGTTGCCTGCTCAGATGGGTTCTCAGCCAACCATAGTTACTATGCCTCCTATTTCTTTGAGTGCAGTCATGTATTTTGAGGATTAGAAGAGGTTTGAGAGATTCACTTATTTAGGTCCTCTTAGGTTCAGTGGTGCTGTAGGTGAGAATTCTTATGAGTTTTTAATAAATTGTCGTGAGAAGTAACATGACCTTTGTTTGGTTGAGTCACGTGGGGTTGCTTATAATACTTATCAGCTTAGAAATACAGACAGAGATTGGTGAAGGTCACTTATTATTTTTTGACCTTTTAGTTCGCCAGAGATGACTTGGGATTAATTTATTAAGGCCTTGTTAGACATGATTATGCCTTTTAATTTAAGGGATCAGATGAGAGATGAATTTAATCGCTTGGGGAGGGCTCCATAACTGTTGCAGAGCATGAGGCATATTTCTATGTCTTGTCTAGATATTCTTATACCAGTATTACCACCGAGTCTGAGAAGATTTAGATATTCGTAAGGGGGTTAGATGTTTCTCTTCAACTAGCTATGACTCAGATGGTTATGTATGAGGCATCGTTTTAGAGTACTGTGGATCATGCTAAGATGACTGTGTCTATTCTTCGAGCGTCTCAAGAAGGCACAAAGAAGGTGCGACGCCAAGGCGAGTTAAAAGGTCACACTTCTTGATGTAGATATTCTAGAGGCTTCCGTAAGTATTATGGTAGGCTAGTGTAGGTAGCCTTGCAAAGTTTGGGTAGTAGGCCATCTAGTTCAACATCTCCAGGTGGTCATCCAGGCTCAGCCATCTAGGCTTTGCCATATCTTCTTAAAGATCGACCCCACCTAGTTTCAAGAGCTAATCCTTTATTAGTTATGAGAGGTATAGATTTTACTAGAAGTGCAAGAGACAGAGGTACTGGTGCTCAGGGTAGAGGTCGTGGGGCTTCTCAGCCAGGTAGTGGATGTGGATAGTACTATGCTATACCTGCTAGGACATATGTAGAGACCTCCAATATTGTCACTACTGATATCATCCCCATTTGTTTTAGATTTTCATCTATATTATTTGATATGTGATTAACCTTCTTCTATGTGTCTGCATATTTTTCTTTAGGTTTTGATTATGCTTGTAAGCCTCTTAATGTGCCTGTCTGTGTCTCTACCCCTATAGTAGACTCTTTAGTAATGGATCAACTATACCGATCTTGTGTTGTGACTTTTACTGGGCGTGAGACTTAGGTAGATTTGTTTGTATTAGATATGGTAGATTTTGATGTTTTCTTGGGTATGGACGGATTAACTCCTTATCATGCTGTCCTAAATTATTATGCTAAGACCATAACCTTTGCTTCGCTGGGTGTGACAAGGATAGCCTAGAAGGGTGTGCTTTATTTGGGTTTCAAGAGAGTTATATCTTGTCTTTGGGCTTGTTATTTGGTTGAGAAGGGGTGTTTGTCTTATTTGGCTCATACTCATGATACTAGTGTTACTTCTCCTCCTTCTTTGGATTCTGTTTGTGTTGTTCATGAGTTCATGGATGTTTTTGCTATAGATTTGCCTGGTATGCTTCCTATTATTGATATCGAGTCGAGCACCAAGCCAATTTTTATTCCTCCTTATAGGATGGTCCCAATAGAGTTAAAAAAATTAAAGGATCAGTTGCAGGAGTTATTGGATAAGGGTTTTATCCGACCTAGTGTATCATCGTAGGGTGCACCTTTCTTGTTTATAAAGAAAAAAGGATAGGTCAATGCATATATGTATTGATTATCGACAGTTGAATAAGATGACAGTTAAGAATAAGTATCATCTTCTTTGTATTGATGATTTGTTCGACCAGCTCTAGGGTGCTTCCGTGTTTTCAAAGATTGATTTTAGATTTGATTATCACCAGTTGAGAAATACAGCTTCGGATATGTTGTAGATAGCTTTTTGGACTCGATATAGTCATTATGAGTTCATGGTCATGTCTTTTGGGTTGATCAATGCCCCAACCACGTTCATGGAGTTGATGAACTGGGTGTTTCAACTGTATCTTAACTTCTTTTTCATTATATTATAGATGATATCTTGGTTTATTCTAAGAGTGAGATGATATCTTGGTTTATTCTAAGAGTGAGACTGATCATAAAGAGCATTTACGGATTATGCTTTAAAGATTAAGGGATGAGAAGTTGTATGCTATGTTCTCTAAGTATTAGTTTTGGTCGGAGTCTGTCTCTTTCTCGATTCATGTGGTGACCAATGATGGTATTATGGTTTACCCGAACAAGATTACAGTAGTTTATAATTGGGCTAGACTTATTTCTCCTATCAAGATTTAGGGTTTTGTTGGTTTAGTGGGCTTCTATAAGTGCTTTTCAGGGGTTTTCATCAATTGCAACTCCATTAGCCAATTTAACTCAGAAGAAGATTTTCTTTAAGTGGTCCGATGCTTGTGAGTCGAGTTTTCAAAAGATCAAGGATTTGTTGACTTCAGCTCCTATCTTGACATTGCCCATGGGTGACACGAGTTTCATAATTTTTGTGATACTTTTGGTGTTGGGTTAGGTGCTGTATTGATGCAGGAGGGTAAGGTGATTGCTTATGCTTATCATCAGTTGAATCCCCTTGAGAGAAATTACCCTAACAATGATTTAGAGTTGTGCACGGTTGTTTTTGCTTTGAAGTTTTGGAGGCACTACTTGTATAGAGTTCGTGTGCAATTTTCTTAAATCATTATAACCTTCAGTATTTCTTCAGCCAACAAGATATTAATATGAGGCAACATCTTTGGCTTGAGTTGCTTATGGATAAGAACCTGTATCATGTTGGGAGAGATTCAAGTCTCTTATTTGAGACTGTCCATAGCATCAGCAGTCCAATGAGGTATTAGTTTACACCTTTGTTGAAGCCCTTGACCATATCACAAAAATTTTGCTAGATTCAGCTATAGGTGGTCAGGCTTTGGAGAAAACTTATGATGAGCTCTATATCTTGTTGAACCGCATTGCTCACGAAAATCATGATTGGCATTGTGACAGTCCAAAAGTTAAGTGAAAAAGGTTGCTGGCATGATTGAAGTTGATAATATGTAACGCCCCAAAAATGGGTCCTGATACATCACACGGTGCTTAAGATTACGAGTAGCCTTAAGCTAACCCTGTAAGCCTTTTACTAAATTTGAAGCCCATAATAAAGGAAATATAGATATACCATCAAAACTAGAATGCGGAAATCTGTCTAAGCTAAACTGAAATTATCTGAATTTAATATATGAAAATACTAGACTTAAGAGTCTGAACATTAACTACTAAAAATCTGAATCGTATCTAGCAGTCTGACAAGCCTCTACTACTATAACTAGAGAGTCACTGGGACAAACCTTCAGCTGACCCAAACTGTCTGAAAATACTGAATCATCTATGCTAATAAGCTAAAAAACTAAATAAATAGGTCTCCAAACTATGAGGACTCACCAACTGTCGGGATGTAGATGGAGATGCCCGAAATCACTCATGCTGCAGAAACTGAGCACCTGAACCTACATTATAAGACAATGTAGCACATAAATGTACATGTGGATTAGTACTTCTAGATTTTACGAGTATATGGGGATGAATGCTCAGGTAAATTAATAACTCAATAGTACTATAAATTTGTAAAAGAATGCATGCTAAATGTAGATGACTCATATAAGCTGGAATATTTAAAAACTAAAAATCATAATTCATGAAAAGCAAAACATACTGCATAAATCTAGCGAGTTATAACATTTAGTTTCTACACGATGTACTGGCACTCTATCTTTTAATCATGCTGTCTAAGTGTAGAAGGACTTACTTTTGTATCTTTAATATGAAATCTAAAATCTCATAGCTAATATCTTTAGTAAAACAATATCTGAATAAAGTTTTGAGCCTTTACACTTGGTTTCTAAGAGCTTTTCTGTTAGGATTATTCTTTTCTAAAATTTGTAGTTTGTAGTCTGTAGAGAGGTTCTTCTAACTGATATACACTATGTGAGCTATCATAGTGTCCAACGTCTAGTTCCCTTATGGGAAAACCTCACATTGGGGAGAGGTGTCATACTCTTGCCAAGGAGTATAACCTAATCTAAGTGATCACATCTGTATCTGTCATCCATATAGAAATAGAAATTATCTGATAATCTGAACCTACGTTGGCTCGTAGTTCTGGGGCACGAGAACATACCTAACTCGATGCTAAATACTACTCTCTTTAATTTGTAGGCTCATTCTGTTGGAATTTCACTTTAAAACTAGTATGATGGTTTATAATGAAAACCAACTATATATATCTATTAATTAAAACTATAACTGAGACTATAAAGTGGATTCCATGTCTAAGCTAAGATCAAACGATCAAATATTTATCACAAATCTGAAATAACTAGTCATGGGATGCTTAAAGCATAGTTATTCTTGAAATATCAACATTCAAACTAGGGATTAATAACTCAGGAATCAAATTCATGTCAAATCATAATAAAGTCCATGCTTAATAATGAAAGCATTGAAATTCAATTCTAAATCTGGAAATTTATATTATACGCAAGAAAATACGAAAATAGCCATGCAATTCATCTTCTAAATCACTTAAAATCTCATAATCTTCAAATAGTAATATTTGGGTATGAACCCTAAATTGAAATTCATGGGTAATCATACACAATCATGTAACTTTGTAATTAAAGACTAGTTTTGGGCACAAGGATAAAAGAATTATCCTTGTTGAAAATCTCTCATACCTTAATTGATGACTAGATGAAGAAACTTGAACTTGAATTCCTATTTGTGCTCTTGAAGATTGATTCTTGAATATTCATGAATTGAAAATCTTTAATTTTGAGTTATCTTGGAAAAAGAATGGTGGAATTTGGATTTCTTGGGGATTAAGATTTGAGGTCTAGGGCTTCTTTGATAGGAAGTTGATAAAAAGTGAGCATATTATGCTTAGAATAGGATTAATTATCTATTATTCATGATAACGCTCAATCTACAGCTCTCGTAGGAGTGTAAAGCGGTCGTTAGCAAATATAGAACCCAACTGGGTTGGGTATCGATCCCACAGGGAATAGCTTGATCAACAAGTAAGCAACGATTACTAGACTTTTAGTGCAAGTCTCGTAAAAAAGGGGATTGTAATGTGTAACCAAAGTAATAAGGTAAAAACAGAAAATAGCAAAGTAAAAAGAAAGAATGTTTAGTAAGATGTAAAACAATGAGAATCGAGAAGTTGGGGGTATGTCCACCTTATGAGTTGTACGTCTCTATTGGCTATGAGTTATGCGGAATTCAGACATGCATGTGCTTATAGAGAATTGTATTCGATGGTAAATCCAGGCGTCTTTCAACCTCAACAAGGACTATTTCAATTTAACTCTTTCGAGCTTAAAGCGTATCTAACGGTACAAATTCTCCAAGTGGTTAATCCAGTTACGACACTAACTTTTTAATAGGGGATGGGACCCTATTACCTTGACATTATCTCTTTTCCAGACATATAACTTTTCTTTCGAACAAGTTAATGCTATACTGGCGTTATTCTATGCGTCTGCAGCCACAAGAATTTGCATTAAGATGAAGAGAATAATGATATAAGCAACACACGTGTCACGAATTCACAAACTCATAGCCTTAGATAGTATCTCATAAGGATTCCATAACCCCAACAGAGAAGTTTAGCTATTCATGAGTGCGATGGAAATCACAATAGACATTATCATTATACCACAATAAAAGATCTCACGTGTAGTATGGTGTGGTATGGTGTTAGGCGTGAATTCCTTGCAAAATAGCGATTCTCTTGTTGTAAAATTAAAAGTCGAATAGATGAAAAATAATGTCAAGAATGAATTAATAAAGAGAATTGTTTTGATGGATGGATGGATGGTGGATGGATGGGAATTGATGGAATGGGGGAATGAATGATTGAATAAAAATCTCTAGCAAAATAGGGTATTTATAATACCCATATCCTATTCCTACTAAGCTAATGAAATATTTAACAAAATCCTACTAAGCTAATGAAATACTTAACCCAATTGTACTAGGTTAATGTATCATTATCCTAATCCTAATAAATTACTGCATTATTATCCTGATCCTAATAGGTTACTGTTAGCCCCCAAAGTCTTCAGAATTGCTGTTTTTGCCCGGGACAGATTTTTCATGCGTCACTTTTGGTCCTTGGCATCCAAGATTCCTCTTCCTTCCTTCGTGAAGCTTTCTTTGGCGTCAAGTTATCCATAAAATGCTGAATTCTGCATCATTTATACCTGAAAACTTTCTAATCATGTTCGTTAGCTCACTTACAGGAAAAAGGACTAAAAGTGCATGAAATATATAATTTGTTCTCAAAACTTAGCTAAAATATGGGTAAAATATAGCACTATAGGCGTGTAAATTCGCCTATCATCAACACCCCACACTTACGGCTTTGTTCGTCCTCGAACAAACTATCATGTCCATCTAAATCATCAACTTAAGGTTTCACAGTAACAACACAAAATATTCGTCAAGACAAGCACAACAATTATCAACAAAGAGTAGTTCTCCGATCATTAGTAGAAACAATTTAACCTCTAGCATAGACTCGTGATGGTAGTTAATTCGTATCCAAAAGTTAAGGTACAAAGAATCATACACCACTACCCAAAACTCATCAACCATGTGTGTCTCACAATATATTACCCATAATCACTCTCAAGGATATTATATTTATCAAACATGGGTATAGAAATATCCTTGCTCTCGCTCTCACAAAGAATTCATATGCTGCAACTGATGACCATAGGCTTGCCCTTAGTGTAATGCTCCACTAAATGTCAGAATGCTAAGCTTAGGATCAAATAGGTCTTTTGATGGTTGTAATGTAGGCTAAGGGACGGGTAGGACTATTTTGGCCAGAAATAGTGACTATGTTCCTAAGCGCTTTAATACATCACATTATATCATTAACACTTTTCTTTCAAACAACCTTTCTATGTTCTTTTATTCTACCACCTTTTTTCTCCTCTTTTGTTTTTCAATTTTGAACATAACTAACTTTTTAGTTTTCCTTTCCTTTTTCTCTTCATAACATACCTCTTATGATAACAATTCTTTTTCATAACAAATTCAAGCACCATTACATTCTAAAGCATCATACTCACCTAATTTCCTCTTATTTTGTCACATGACTTTACACTTTAAAGAACTTAGGAATTTGGATCGAATTATGGTCTTGAAAAAATGGATTAGGCTTACATATGAGGTTGTCAAAGCAAATAGGCTAAAGGCTCAAAAGGGGTTATCTAGGATAATGTCCACGGGTAGGTAAAAAGAAGGTAAACAAGTATAGGTTGCCAAAGAAATGCCTAAATCATCTCCTAGACTTGCACTCTTTATTTTCGCTGTACATACATACCAGGCAAGTTCTAGCATCAGCCACAAACATAGAATATACAATATCCTCTCACACACAAGGCACATGGTCGACTTTATTGGGAGTAGTATAGACTCTTGACCCAACGGATGAGGGAATTGAACCACACAATATCACATAGTGAGTCACAATTAGAGCCTAAACGTCTCAATAGTCATGATTTTAGCACAAACTCTTGTCATAATCTCATGCTGCCTATTGGAATAATTTCATGCGAAGTTACTAAAAAAATTTTACTACTAAAAAAATGATTAACTACTAAAAAAAAAACATAGATAGATGCAAATGCGGATAGAGAAGTATATCATGCAATTACCAGCACCCCACACTTAGACGGGACACACTGTCTTCAGTGGAAAATAAATAAGAAGAACCTGATCAGTCGGACTCCTCCTCTATGTCGGGGGTCATACCCCCTTCGTCGGAATCATCATAGGAGTCGTCGTCCTCAGAAGTTCCTCCTAAGTACCCCACTTGATTCCAAGAGTGCGTTGAGGTATTTACAGCACGGAGGATTCAGCTTGCTTTTTTCTTTCCCTTTTCTGGCCTTTTTGTGAAGTGGTTGCTTTTCTTGTCTTTTGGTGCCATTGTACCTGAGATCTCAATAGAGTCAAGTTAGCTTCATCTCGGAAGATTCAATCAACAAACAGACAATAGTGGCACCACCCCACACTTAATTTGTTGGCACAAACTAATTAAGTGAATGATATCGATTACTCAGACTTCATCGACACACATCTAGGTGATATGTTCCAATAATATAATCAGTGTAGTCATACTTCTTGTAATCTTGGCAATACTTTCATGCTTGATATATCAAGACTACTACATAGAGATTGAATCAAGGTATAACATCTAGAAATAATCACAACCTTACATGTTGGTAGTCAACCATAATTCTTATCTCGATGAACAAGTAATTCCAACATGTAAGTATGAAGTGACAAGATTATACAATTTTAGTGACCATGTCTATTTCAAGAAAGTATGACAATGCATCAAAATCAAATTCAAGTTGGGAACAAGTTAAGATCATCCTTACGTATTCGTTTACTCACTTAGTTGTGTCATAACAATTCAATCATATTCAAATCACCAATACTACTTCAAGATTTAGAAATTCATAATATGCGTAGTAGTATAGTACTTACAGAAGATAAATGAAGAACAGAGTAGTACTTACTTGATTGATGCCTTTGGATGATGTTCTTGTGAAGAAAAAGAGCAAAAGAAATTTTTTGAGAGGATTTGGAGGCTATAGGCAGCGCATAAGCTAGGTTTCCAATGTGTTTTTGGTTCAAGACTAAGTCTAATATCTATAGGAAAAGGTTGGGTCGGGTTTTGACCCATTTAAAATTGGTTTTGGAGACAAAAAGTGACCATAGGCGGCACCTTTAGCTTTGCCTATGCATGGTATAGGCGGCGCCTAATGCAAAGCATTTGCTAGCATAGACGGCGCCTTTAGAATGACATATGAGATTCTGAGACCAAATGCTTTAGCATAGGCGACGCCTATGCTATAGCATACTTGAGCATGGGCGGCGCCTATGCCTTTGCACACTAGATTCCAAGACCTTAGGCTATAGTATAGGCGTTGCTTGTTCGTGGCCTAGTTTTACCTAGGCCTAGCCTTGCTCGATGCCTATTTTGTCATGAGCAATGCTCAATCCATAGCCTTATGCATCTTAATTCCTAACTTACCACCTTTACCATGCAATACGTCCAAATCGTCGTTTGAAACCAATCTCCTCGTTGAATACCTCTTGCACCTACATTTTCTCAAAAACAACAAAAACGATTAAAACGATGGGTTGCCTCCCACCAAGCTCTTGATTTATTGTCACGGCATGACATAGCTATCTCGATTACTTAGTCTTCATCGAGATAGATGGGGCATCATTTTTTGAATGGATTCAGACGACGCTGATACTTACTTGTAGGCATGCAATCTTTTTTGAGATGACTCTTGTGCGTACATATCCCAGGAGGGATACCAATTATATCATCAATCTTCCTACCCATAGCTGTCTTGTACCTCATCAGAGCAGAGATGAGAGCCTCTACATGCTGTTCACTTAAATCATCCGCAACACTCTCCGAAAGTGTATTTCCATATCCCAAGAACGTATACCTTAGATAATTGGGGAGCTTTTTCGATTCTAGCATTGGTGTCTCTTCAATGGAAGTCTTCGCTGTTGGTGATGATTGATTCTTAAGATCAAGATCTAACTTCTTAGGAGTATTAGAATAGGACCCTATTTCTGTTAGAGCACACATAGTTTCTTCATAATCTTCATCATCCTCATGCTCAATATTCAGCAGCGCATCAGACAGTGAATCAACAATAAACGGCTTTTCTACAGATAATGCTTTCTTATCCTCATAAGCTACGGAGAACACATCCATATCGCTGGGTTGCTTCATTGCTTTGCATATATCAAAATGGACCACTTTGTCATTCCACCGAAATAAAAGCTCATTAGCTCTCATGTCAATAAGCACACTTCCTGTTGCAAGGAAAGGACGTCCCAAGATTATAGGAACTTCAGAATCCACCTCACAATCCAGAATAACAAAGTCTGCAGGAAAGATGAATGAAGAAACCTTCACCAACACATCATTCAAGATACCCACAGGTCGTTTTACCGACCTATCAGCCATCACGAGCCTCATATTGGTTTGTGTCGGATCGCCTAACCCCAACTTCCTATAGACGGATAGTGGCATTAAATTGATGCTTGCTCCCAAATCGGACAATGCCTTAGCAAAATTCATAGATCCAACCATGCACGGAATAGTGAAAGCACCGGGGTCGGCCTTTCTCTGAACTAGTGATCGGGTAGCAATAGCGCTGCAATGATGAACAATATCTTTAAACTCATAGCTTGCAGCCCGCTTCTTTGTCAAAAGATCCTTCATAAATTTCGCATACCCAGGCATTTGTTCTAGTGCCTCTACCAACGGAACATTAATGGTCAACTGTTTTAACATATTCATGAATTTGCTGAACTTTGTATCATCCGCAATCTTCTTTAATCTTTAAGGAAAAGGTGGTGGTGGATAAGGAATTGTTCTCTCCACAGCTTTCTTCTCCTCTTGCTTCTGAATTTTGGTAGTTTTAGGCTGCAAACCGCTGGGGTTGACGTCATGGACGTCGTGGCCAGCTTCTGCGGCATTTTCTCCACCTTTTGCGTTATCAACTATGTCCGCTACTTCGTCAACCACTTGCTTGCCTTTTGATAAAGATTCCAGCACCTTACCACTTCGGGTAGTAATGGCCATACATGATCCATCATTCCTTCGATTTTGCACAGTGTCGCTAGGTAAAGTGCCAGTCTTTTTTGATTGAATGCCGCAGATAATTGACTTAATTGTTGCTCCAGCTATTTTATTAAAGTGGAATGTGAGTCAACCAATTGCTTCATTGAGGACAAGTCGTTCTTCACCTCATTCACTCCCGTATTAGTTGCCTCTACTCCTTTCAATAGTTTAGCCATCATATCTTCCATTGACATATTTCCAGAACCAGATGCAGCGGCGTCACATCTTCCAGGAGGAACATACAAACCACTCCTGTCAGTCTTATCCTTCCAACTACCTTGATCACGGTCCTTATATCCTGAATTATCATAATAGTTCCGACCTTGGTTTCCTTGGGCATTGCCTCGGAAACCCCCCTGATTATTCAAGTAGTTAGCTTCTTCCTCAGAGTCAGATTTGTCTCTTCCATGTGATACCACGGCCTTAACCTTTTCGGTCTTCCCTGATAATAAATGCTTTGTAAGAAGATCCATTTGTGTTTTCATGTGTGCCATGTCTTGGTCACGTTCTTCTTCTCTTCTCCTTTGTTCAGCAGTCATGCCAATAGATATAGTAAGGCTTGCTACCTTAGAATCCCTGGTATGCCAAGCTCTACTTTGCTTCGTCATCTGATCTAGCATATTGCTTGCCTGACCAAAGGTGAGGTCCATGAATGATCCTCCAGCCGCATTATCAACCACTGGCTTAGTCCCCAAATTCAAAGCTCTGTATAATATCTCCATCAAGTGGACATTGGTCATATGATGGTTTGGGCACCGCATAAGCTTTGTCTTGAACCTCTCCCACGTTTCGTGGAGAGCTTTAGTTGTAAGCTGCCGAAAATTTGTGATCTCATCTCTCAACTGTGCTCTTTTGGATGACGGAAAGAATCTTTCTAGGAAAGCGTCTTTCAATTGCCTCCAATTTATAATAGAATTAGGAGTCAGCCCATTCAACCATAGAGTTGCCTCCCCAGATAGAGACAATGGAAATAAGCGCAGTCGAATTGCATTCTGTCCAATGCCAGGATTGTCGAATGACTTGCATGTAGAAATAAAGTTGATCAGATGCATATTCGAATCATCGCCTGCTAGTCCACCAAATAATCCATTGAGTTGCAAAAGCTGAATCATGGTGCTAGTGATGTTGAACTTGGCTCCGGGCGCTAATGATGGAAGAATAATGGCTCCTGTGGGACCAGCTTCGTGTAGATCATCATCATCATCATCGAACGGTATTTGCATAGCTTGGCGTTCAGGCCTAAACCTAGCTTGACGATCTTTTCTTTGCATGGGTGCAGCCATCTCAGCAGTATGCCATGGTTTTAGTAGCTCCTCATCGCCCAGGTCCTCATCATCAGGATTTGTTACACGACCTGGGTTATCAATATTCTGTTGATGTACTTGAGCAGTTATCCTTTCAATTTCACGTTGTGCATCCATTGATGCACTGAACAAACCTGAATAAAACAAAAACAACAACTAAAAGTAAAAGTACGAGAATCTTTGACCAAAGGGTCTAGTAACTATTACAAACTTAATTGACACTTGTATTCCCCAGCAACGGCGCCAATTTTTGATAACGCTCAATCTACAGATCTCGTAGGAGTGTAAAACGGTCGTTAGCAAATATAGAACCCAACTGGGTTGGGTATCGATCCCACAGGGAATAGCTTGGTCAACAAGTAAGCAGCGATTACTAGACTTTTAGTGCAAGTCTCGTAAAAAGGGGGGATTGTAATGTGTAACCAAAGTAATAAGGTAAAAACAGAAAATAGCAAAGTAAAAAGAAAGAATGTTTAGTAAGATGTAAAACAATGAGAATCGAGAAGTTGGGGGTATGTCCACCTTATGAGTTGTACGTCTCTATTGGCTATGAGTTATGCGGAATTCAGACATGCATGTGCTTATAGAGAATTGTATTCGATGGTAAATCCAGGCGTCTTTTGACCTCAACAAGGACGATTTCAATTTAACTCTTTCGAGCTTAAAGCGTATCTAACGGTACAAATTCTCCAAGAGGTTAATCCAATTACGACACTAACTTTTTAATAGGGGATGGGACCCTATTACCTTGACATTATCTCTTTTCCAGACATATAACTTTTCTTTCGAACAAGTTAATGCTATACTGGCATTATTCTATGCGTCTGCAGCCACAAGAATTTGCATTAAGATGAAGAGAATAATGATATAAGCAACACACGTGTCACGAATTCACAAACTCATAGCCTTAGATAGTATCTCATAAGGATTCCATAACCCCAACAGAGAAGTTTAGCTATTCATGAGTGCGATGGAAATCACAATAGACATTATCATTATACCACAATAAAAGATCTCATGTGTAGTATGGTGTGGTGTGGTGTTAGGCATGAATTCCTTGCAAAATAGCGATTCTCTTGTTGTAAAATTAAAAGTCGAATAGATGAAAAATAATGTCAAGAATGAATTAATAAAGAGAATTGTTTTGATGGATGGATGGATGGTGGATGGATGGGAATTGATGGAATGGGGGAATGAATGATTGAATAAAAATCTGTAGCAAAATAGGGTATTTATAATACCCATATCCTATTCCTACTAAGCTAATGAAATATTTAACAAAATCTTACTAAGCTAATGAAATACTTAACCCAATTGTACTAGGTTAATGTATCATTATCCTAATCCTAATAAATTACTGCATTATTATCCTGATCCTAATAGGTTACTGTTAGTCCCCAAAGTCTTCAGAATTGCTGTTTTTGCCCGGGACAGATTTTTCATGCGTCACTTTTGGTCCTTGGCATCCAAGATTCCTCTTCCTTCCTTCGTGAAGCTTTCTTTGGCGTCAAGTTATCCATAAAATGCTGAATTCTGCATCATTTATACCTGAAAACTTTCTAATCATGTTCGTTAGCTCACTTACAGGAAAAAGGACTAAAAGTGCATGAAATATATAATTTGTTCTCAAAACTTAGCTAAAATATGGGTAAAATATAACACTATAGGCGTGTAAATTCGCCTATCATCAATTCACAATTTGGGTCTTGGGGAAATGAGTAAATTGCCCTTTAAAAATTTAACTCAAAACTGGAAGTTCCAATTTTTGGCCCCAACGAGGCGTGCCGCTATCGCGATGGCTTACTAGAAAAAGGATGATTGCCATTTTGGGCACTGGCATGATGCGGCGTAATCGCGTTGCGTCCCTGGAAAAAAGACGAGTGCTATTTTGCACTACACCGCGACACAGTGTTTGCCCAATTGGGATTTCTGGCGTGATACAGGTTAATTTTGGTGAGCTATTGGAATGGGACGAATAGGAACTGGAGCTTTACCACAATGCGGGCTAACGTGGTGCTTCACTGGAATCAGACAATTACAAATTTGTCCTTCTTTGTGATGTGGTGCATATTGTGTTGTTCTACTTCTTTTACTAAAATTGCCATAACTTTTCAACCGAGTATCAGATTCAGGCAAAATTGGTATCGTTAGAAAACCGATTCAATTATCTACACATTGGGGGGGGGGGGTATAGAGAAGGGAAATTCTATATGCATCAAGGGTTATACACTTTTAAAGCTAACCATTGACACACAAAATGCTAAACTAAGCTAGAAAAAAGTATGGGGTATTATAATATCTCTCCCTTTGGAAAATTCGTCCTTGAATGAGACTACTTGAACTAAAGATGCTGAGAATATGACGCTAAATGCTGGCATGCACAACTGAAACAAAATGCATTATTGAATCTAAAACATATTGAATAACTGAATTGATCTACTAATGAATGAATTTACATGAAGATAGCTATATGGCTGAATCTGAGACTGGAAAAGAACTGAATTAGGGAGGACTATTACCTTTGGCTGAATCTGAATTTATAGAGAAGAGGTGTGGATACTTGGTACACATGTCTGCTTTTTCTTCCCAAGTAGCGCCCTCAATGGACTGATTTTTCCACAGAACTTTGACCAAGAGAACTTCTTTGCTCCTTAGTCTACGGATCTGATGATCAAGAATCTCTACTGGAACTTGTTCGTATGAAAGACTATTCTTAATATCTGTGCTTTCTAGAGGGACTACAATAGCTAAATCGTCCATGTACTTCTTCAATAAGGACACATAGAACACTGGGTAAACTGATGACAAGTCTGCAGGTAGCTTAAACTCATACGCTACCTTCCCCACATGACTTAAAATCCTGTAGAGGCCTACATATCGGGGACTAAGATTCCCCTTTTTGCCAAATCTCTTCACCTTCTTCATGGGTGAAACCTTTAAATAAACAAGATTATCTAATTCAAAATCAAGATCTCTCTTTCTTACGTCTGCATAAGATTTCTGATGACTCTGAGCTACTTTTAATCTCTCTCAAATCAACTAAACTTTCTCCATGGCTTAAGACACATATCTGGCCCAATCAAAGCGGCCTCACCCACTTCGAACCAATCGACTGGTGATCTATATCTCTGCCTATAAAGAGCCTCAAACGAGACCATCTGAATACTAGAATGGTAAGTGTTATTCTAGTCAAACTCAATCAACAACAATTGGTCATCCCAACTGCCTTTGAAATCAAGAACACATTCCCTCAACATATCTTCTAAAGTCTAAATGGTCCTCTCTACCAGACCATCTATCTATGGATGAAATGCTAAACTGAAATAAACTTAGGAACAAAGACCCTTCTGAAAGGATTTCCAAAACTAAGAGGTAAACTGAGTACCCCTATCTGAGATGATGGACAAGGGAACTCCATGCAATCTAACCAACTCTCTGATTCACAGCTTAGCATAATCGACAGTTGTGTAGGACGTGTGAACTGGCAAGAAATGGGTTGATTTAGTCAATCTTTCTATAATAACCCAAATCAAATCATGCTGATGACACGAATGAGGTAATCCTGTCACAAAGTACATATTCACTTCTTCCCACTTCAAAGTAGGAATACCAAACTCCTGCAATGCACTACCAGGTCATTGGTGCTTTACCTTAACCTGTTGGCAAGTTGCACACTTAGCTACAAACTCTGCGATATCTCTCTTCATACCACTCCACCAATAGATTTCCTGCAAGTCATGGTACATCTTAGTGGCTCCTGGATGAATGAAATAACGCACACAATGTCCTTCTGCCATAATCTGCTGCCTCAAATCGTCAACACATGAAACACATATTCTACTCTGGTATCTCAACACACTATCTCCCCCTTGGGAGAAAACCTCTACCTTTAGGTCTTTTACTGAACCCTTCAGTTGGACCAAACTAGAATCCTTGTCCTATTTCTCTTTCACTTCAGACACTAGGGAAGATTCTAAACTATTCTGAACCCAAATATTTTCCTCAGCTGAGTCAACCAAACTTACACCCAATCTAGTTAACCGGTGAACTTCTCAAACTAACTCCCTCTTATCGTTCTCTGCATGAGTAACACTGCCCATAGAAAGTCTACTAAGGGCGTCTACCACTACATTAGCCTTGCCCGGATGATACAACACACCTATATCATAGTCCTTTAATAATTATAACCACTTTCTCTGATGAAGATTTAACTCCCTTTGAATAAACACATATTGTAAGCTTTTGTGATTCGTAAACAGATCAACATGCACCCCATAAAGATAGTGCCTTCAGATTTTCAATGCAAACACAATAACAACTATCTCAAGGTCATAGGTAGGGTAGTTCTTTTTATGAGGCTTAACCTATCTAGAGGCATAGGCTATAACCTTACCTCTTTGCATCAAAACACAACTCAGACTGATTCTAGAAGTATCATAATAGACAGCGAACCTATCTGTACCATCAGGTAGCAGTAAAACTGAGGCTGAAGTAAGTCGAGTCTTCAACTACTGAAAACTTTTCTCACAGGAATCTGACCATTGAAACTTAACTTTCTTCTGAGTTAATCAAGACATAGGGATTCAATAAAAGAAAAACCCTCAACAAAGCGTCTATAATAGCCAGCTAATCCCAAGAAACCTTTGATGTCTGATGGAGAGATAGGTCTAGGCCAGTTTCTTATTGATTCTGTCTTTTGGGAATCAACTCTAATACCATCATTGGAAACTATATGATCGCGAAAAGCTATAGATCTTAGCCAAAATTCATATTTCCTAAATTTGGCAAACAACTGGTGATCTCTAAGAGTTTGCAACAAAATCCTAAGGTGGTCTGTATGACCATCCTCACTACAAGAATAGACAAGAATATCATCGATAAAGACTATGAAAAACATGTCTAAATACTGTTTTAACACTCTATTCTTCAAGTCCATGAAGGCTGTTGGGGCATTGGTAAGACCAAATAACATGACTACAAACTCGAAATGATCGTAACTTATTCAGAAAGCTATTTTTGGAATATCATATTCCCTTAGTCTAAGCTGATGATAGCCGGATCTAAGGTCTATCTTGGAGAAGTAACTTGTACCTTGGAGTTGGTCGGATAAGTCATAAATCCTAGGAAGAAGGTGTTTGTTTTTAACCGTGACTTTATTCAGCTGACGATAGTCAATACACATTCACAAAAAACCATCTTTCTTTTGCATGAATAGGATAAGAGCGCCTCATGGAGAGACACTGGGACTTATGAAACCTATATCTAAGAGGTCTTTAAGATGCTATTTTAACTCTTTAATCTCAACTGGAGCCATACGATATGGAGGAATAAATATGGATTGAGTATTTGGAAGAAGGTAAATATCAAATTCTATTTCCCTATCAGGAGGTATCCCTGGCAAATATTTAGTAAAAACATTAGGAAACTCATTGACAACATGAACTGAATGAACTGTTGGAATCTCAGACTTAGTGTCCTTGACTTGATCTAAATGATAGATACACCCTTTTGATATCAAATTTTTAGATGTTAAGATAGGATATGAAATGACTCTTGGGAGATACTAAATTACCTTTCTACTCAAAGACTGGCTTATCTGGAAACTAAAACTTCACCACTTGGGTGTGATAATCTATAGATACATAATAGGAATGGAGCCAATCCATACAAAGAATAAGGTCAAAGTCAACCATATCTAACTCTATTAAGTCTGCTAACATAATTTAATGAAGGAAAGTGATAGGATACTTTTATAGATTTGTTTGGCAATAATTGACTCACCCACTGGGGTAGAAACCAAGAAGGGCTCAGGGATCTTTTCAGGACCTATTTGAAAATTTACTGCAACTAATGGGGTCACATAAGAGAAATTTAACTCGGGCTCGAACAACACATAAACAGCAAGATGAAAGACACAAAGCATACCAGTGACAACATCTGGTGAACTCACCTGCTCCTGATGGGATGGTAAAGCATAAAACTAATCCTGGCACTGACCACCACCGGTACTGGATGATGTGCCTTGAGGAGGGATTGGGCAACCTAAAGGAGCAGGTGCACTAGTAGACTGAGCCTAGGGATGAACATCCCTATTTCCCTGCCTAGCATGTGGACACTCTTTGATTCCATGTACCAACTTACCATAACCATAACAACCTTTCTGTCTCAACAAAAACTCACTAAGATGATTCTTACCATACTTAGAATATGGAGGATCACTGGGCTTTCCAAGCACACTATTCTGAGATCTGGACTTAGAAATCTTATCCCACTACTCCTGCCTAGCTCTGGGAGCGGGAGCGCTAGCTGAAGATAACGCTGGCACAGATGAACAATTCTGAAATTGTAAACAATTTCCCCCTCCAAACTTAGTATGGCCATACTCAAACTACTCGGTTCTAGCCTTCTTATTCCCCCTCTCTCTTCCCTTTAACTTTTTTGCCTCAATCTGTTAAGCAAGAATCATCAACCTAGCAAGTTCCATGTCTCCAATAAGCATGGAAGTCCTACACCCCTTGACTACCAAACTAGATACTTCAGTAGCAAACTTACTCATACTTGCCCTAGGGTCAACCATCATATCAGGGGCATACTTAGACAACTGGTTAAACTTAAAGCAGTACTCTTTAACTGTCATCAAGCCCTGCCTCAGGTTCACAAATTCCTGTACCTTAGATTCTCTCATTTCACGCAGAAAGAACCTGTCTAGAAATGCATCCAAAATACCTGCCAACTCATAAGAGCTACATTCTTACCTCTACCATTATTCCACATAACTACCCAATCAAATGCTACATCCTTCAATCTATAATATGCTAACTCTACACTTTTTTACCTAGAAATATACATAATCTGGGTGATCTTTCTTTTCTCTTCTAAGTAAGCTGTAGGTATTCACCTACTTTTAATCCAAAAAACTCAGGCGGATTCATCCTCATGAAGTCACGAATTCTGGTTGCTACTAAATCCCCATTCTTCTTAAGTAGGACTACCGCCTGATGGTTGCCTTGAACATTAGCAGTCACAGCTTGATCTAACACCTAAAAGGCAGTTCGAAATTCAGCATGGGATACATTCTCATTCAGAGGGTCAGCAGGCTGGAATGTCTGGTTATCATTTCTGCGGGTGTTAGCTCGACGGTGAGGCATATTCAACTGTCACATAAGAGCACGAGTTAAAAGAAGATAGAGATACTGTAAGCATGATAGATCAAGAAAGAAAGAGATGATTTTCTAAAAATGTCCTGTAGCCTCTTTCTCATAAATATTATGCACTTCACATCCATGATCAAGACTCTACATAACATGGCTTATTTGACTCCCTAGGACTCTTATAAATATTAGGCTCTGATACCAAGTTTGTAATACCCCAAAAATGGGTCCCGAGATGTCACACGATGCTCAAGACTACGAGTAGCCTTAAGCTAACCTTTTAGGCCTTCTACTAAATTTGAAGCCAATAATAGAGGAAATATAGATATATCATCAAAACTAGAATGTAGAAATCTATCTGAGCTAAGCTAAAATTATCTGAATTTAATATATGAAAATACTAGATTCAAGAGTCTAAACAATAAATACTAGAAATTTGAATCGTATCTAGCAGTATGACAAGCCTCTACTACTAATAACTAGAGTGTCACTTAGACAAACCCCCAGCTGATCCGAACTACCTATAAATACTGAATCATCTATACTAATAAGATGAAAAACAAAATAACTAGGCCCCCAAACTATGAGGACTCACCAACTGTCGGTATGTAGATAGAGATGCTTAAAATCACTCACGCTGCGAAAACTTAGCACTTGAACCTACATTATGAGACAATGTAGCACATAGACATATATGTGGATCAGTACTTCTGGATTATACTTAGTATATGGGGGCAAATGCACAAGTAAATCAATAACTTGATAGTACTATAAATTTGTAAAAGAATGCATGCTAAATATAGATGACTCACATAAGCTGGAATATCTGAAAACTAAAAATCACAATTTATGGATAGTAAAACAACAAAAACAACAAACCTAGCGTATTCCCACAAAGTGGGGTCTAGGGAGGGTAAAATATACGTAGTCCATATCGCTACTTCCAAAAAAGTAGAGAGGATGTTTTTGATAGACCCCTGACTCAAGATAAAGAATAGTTAACAGGGTCACAGTAATACATAAAATAGGATGGGTGGTATAACAGAAATAAGAATTAAGAAATAATAAAAATAAAATAATAGAGACTAAAAAATAAGAGCAATACGAAAATAAGAAATACCAAAGGACACAGTCCTAGGATTACTAACCCGGATACACAAGAGCTCCCTAACTACTAGTTACAACCCACACATACACTAGCCTTATACCCTTATCTGAGATCTCTACACCTTCTTATCTAGGGTCATGTCCTTAGTAAGCTATATAGAAAAATATACTGCATAAATCCAGTAAGTCATAACATTTAGTTTCTAAAAGATGTACTTGTATTCTATCTTTAAATTATTCTCTATCTTTAAATCATGTTGTCTAAGTGTAGAAGGACTCACTTCTATATCTGAAATCTGAAATATGAAATCTCGTAGCTAATATCTTTTGTAAAACAATATCTGAATAAAGTTATTAGCCTTTACACTTAGTTTTAAGACCTTTTCTGTTATGAAATTTGTAGTTTGCAGTCTTTAGGGAGGTTCTTCTAACCGACATATACTATGTGAGCTATCATAGTGTCCAACGTCTAGTTCCCTTATAGGAAAACCTCACGTTTGGGAGAGGTGTCATACTCTTGACAAGGAGTATAGCCTAATCTAAGTGATCATATCTATAGATGTCATCCATATGGAAATAGGAATAATTTGATAATCCGAACCTACGTTGGCTCATAGTTTTGGGGCATGTCAACATACCCAACTCGGTGTTAAATACTACTCCCTTTAATCTGTAGGCTCATTCTATAAGAATTTCACTTTAAAACTATTATAATGGTTTATAATGAAAACCAACTATATATCTGTTAATTAAAACTATAACTAAGACTGTAAAGTGGATTCTATGTCTAAGCTAAGATCAAATGATCAAATATTTATCACAAATCTAAAATAACTAGTCATGGGATGCTTAAAGCATAGTCATTCTTGAAATATCAATATTCAAACTAGGGCTTAGTAACCCATGCATCAAATTCATGTCAAATCATAATAAAGTCCATGCTTGATAATGAAAGCATTGAAATTCAATTCTATATCTAGAAATTTATATTATACGCATACAAATACGAAAATAGCCATGCAATCCATCATCTAAATCACTTAAAATCTCATAATCTTCAAATAGAAACATTTGGGTATGAATCTAAATTGAAATTCATGGGTAATCATACACAATCATGTAACTTTGTAATTTAAAACTAGTTTTAGGCACATGGATGAAAGAATTATCCTTGTTGAAAACCCCACATACCTTAATTGATGACTAGATGAAGAAACTTGAACTTGAATTCCTATTTGTTCTCTTGAAGATTGATTCTTCAATATTCCTGAATTGGGAATCTTTAATTTTGAGTTATCTTGGAAAAAGAATGGTGGAATTTAGATTTCTAGGGGATTAAGTTTTGAGGTCTAGGGTTTCTTTGAGAGGAAGTTGATGAAAAGTGAGCATATTAGTCGTAGAATAGGATTAATTATCTGTTATTCACGACTTGGGCCTTGGGGAAATGACTAAATTGCCCTTTAAAAATTTAACTAAAAACTGGAAGTTCCAATTTTTGGCCCCAACGAGGCGTGCCGCTATCGCGATGGCTTACTAGGAAAAGGACGATCGCCATTTTGGGAACTAGAACGATGCGGCGTAATTACGTTGCATCCCTAGATAAAGGTCGAGTTCCATTTTGCACTATACCACAACACGGTGTTTATCCAAATGTGATTATTGGCGTAATACAAGCTAATCACGGTGAGTTACTGTAATATCCCACACTTTTTTCTAGCTCAATTTGGATCCTAGAATGTCAAGGGTTAGCTTTAAAAAATATTTTGACAAACACCGCGTTACGGTGAACGACAGAATGACAATTGCCAATTTCCAGTGAAGCACCTTAATTGGCCCACATCACGGTGAAGTGTCATTTCCCAATTGTCAAAATCTGGTAGCCCAACCAATGGTAACAAGTCACGATAAAGTCCTAAATGGTATTTAGGTGGCTTACCGCGATAGCCCTATGTCGCGTTGATTTTTCAATTCCCAGTTGTCAAATTCCAATGGGCCACCGCAATTGCACCGCGTCACGGTGGGTGGCCTAATCAAAAATTTCTTTCTTTTTCTAGTTTCGATTAAACTCTTAAAATGGTAGTTTAGTCATTTTTCCAAGCCCCAATTCATAAAAAACAAGGACTTTAACCTATTCTACGAACTTTATACCCATTTTCATCAATTCTCTCTTAAAAAAAACCCTAGAGCTCAAGACTTACTCTCCAAGAAATCCAATTTCCTTCATTATTTTTTCAAGATAACTCAAAATTAAGGATTTCCAATTCAAAAACTTTAAGAAATCATCTTCAAAATAACAAATTGGAATTCAAGTTCAAGCTTCTTTATCAATTGCATCAATTAAGGTATGTGGGGTTTATGAACAAGAATATTCTTTCATCCTTGTCCCCAAAACTAGTTTTAATTACAAATTTACATGATTTTGTATATATATATACATGATTTTCAAATTAGGGTTCATATCCACTATTGTTATTTGCAAGATTATGAAATTTCAAGTGATTTAGAAGTTGAATTGCATGTCTATTTTTGTATTTTCATACGTATTGCAGTAAATTCTAGATTTTGAGAAGAATTATCAATACCTTTATTATCAAGCATAATTTTTATTATATTTTTACATGAATTTGATGCATGGGTACTAAGCCCTAGTTAAATATTTCTATTTCAAGATTGATTGAGCTATAAGGATCCTATGAGTAGATTATTTTCAGATTTTTGATAAAGATTTGATCTTTTGATCTCAGCTTAGATATGAAATCCACTTTACAGTTTTAGATTATAGTTTAACTTAGCAATTATACAGTTGGTTTTTGTAATAAATCATTATACTAGATTTTAAAATGGATTTCCAATAGAATGAGCATATAAATTAAAGGGAGTAGTATTTAGCACTGAGTTGGGTATGTTCATATGCCCTAGAACTATGAGCCAATGTAGGTTAAGATTATCAGATTATTCCCATTTCTATATGGATGGCAGATACAGATGTGATTACTTAGATTAGGTTATACTCATTGGTAAGAGTATGAGACCCCCCCCCAACGTGAGGTTTTCCCATAAGGGTACTAGATACTGGACTCCATGATTGCTCACATGGTTTATGTCGGTTAGAAGAACCTCCCTGTAGAAAGAGAAATTCTAATTGAAAAGAGTAACAAAAAAGCTTTTAGAAACTAAGTGTAAAGGTTCACAACTTCACTCAAATATTGTTTTATAGAAAGACATTAGCTACAGACTTCAACTTTCACATTTCAAATGTAAAAGTGAGTCCTTTCTACACTTAGATAGTATGATTTACAGACAGAACACTAGTACACCTTTTAGAACTAAATGTTATACCTCACTAGATTTATAAAGTATGATTTACTAGTCATGATTATTATTCTCAGCTTTTAGATATTCTAGCTTATGTGAGTCATCTACATTTAGCATACATTATTTTACAAATTATGATGATGTTGAGACATTGTTTTACTTATGTATTCACCCCAGATACTCAGTGTATTCTTAAAGTAATGATCCATATATACGTCTATGTGCAACATTGTCTCATAATGTAGGTTTAGGTGCTCAGTTTCAGCAGCGCAGGTGATTTCGAGCATCTTTATCTGCATCCCTCTGAATAAGAATGTATCCTATCTAAATTTTGGGTTTCCTTTCAGGCATTGGCCCCAGCTGTGACTGCCAATATTTTGGGAAACCATTAGGCGACAGTCCCACTTCCGCAGAATGGTGATTTAGCAGTAGCCAAAATCTGAGACTTCATGAGAATGAATCTTCCAGAGTTTTTTTTGGGTCAAAAAAAGGTGAGGACCCAAAACTTTATTTATATAAGGTGAAGAAGATCACCTAGATTATGCATATTTCCGAGGCATAGAGTATAGAGTTAACATCCTATAGGTTGAAGATGTAGCTTATAATTGGGTAGTTATGCAGAAGAATGGAAGAGGTGAGAATGCAGCTCCTATGAGTTGATAGGTATTTCATAATGCATTTCTAGATAGGTTATTTTCGCATGAAATGAGAGAAGCTAAAGTAGAAGAGTTTGTGAACCTGAGGCAAGGTGATAACGCTCAACTTAAATGTCAATATAGTGCAAGGCAATCATCGTCAATATATTTACCCAACTTTTAGAGTCGGGGTCGAATCCACAGGGAATAATATGAGTGGCGATTAACTAATTTGTAACTATAGCTATAAGTTGAATTCAAACAGATGATATGAAAAGATAAAATAGGGGCTTTGGAGATTAGAAAATAATTGTTGTTCACTTTAGTTTAGTGTTTGTAATCAAGATTTTATGGAAACTAGAATTATGTTCACTGTGGGTTTTGGTACTTGACAGATGCTAATAGTGGTTCAGGATTCTCATGATAGGTAGGAACAACAAATTGTTTTTATCGAAGTTATGCCTAAATGTCTCTCGACCTACTTAAGCATTTAATTACCTAATCCTCTTGGACTTAGGGAAATTATATTCAGTGACCATACTTCACCTCAGGTTAATTAACCTTGTTACAACGTCAATTATTAAATGGAAGGTTGATAGTTTCCAAGTCCCTGTCAATAATTCACTTCCTACTATAGTTGATTTCTTATCTCAAGCAAATCAAAGAAGGTGCTATATATTGTTTGCAACCAATAGACAATAATTAAAACCTTGGAATTATCAAGGAGTCCTATTACCTTTAGAATCTTGAACACTTAGAAACTTACCAATACGTAACCCATAAATCCCATAATTCGGGTAAAGGGATTTAGCCACTCATAATGTAATAATTGATACAACAAGTTAAATTCATAATTTGAAAGATGAACTTATAGCAAGATGAATAGCAATGAGTGTTTCTCAGATTATATCAATGTAGAAATCCCAAAATATTAATGATAATCTCTTTAAAGTTAATTGTAAACTTGTATCAAAATTTCAAGTCTCGAGTGTCCAGTCCCCGCCGATATGTTCAGCCTCCTTTTATAATTAGAAAACCTTAACATATGCTTTAAATACTTCATCTTAAGTATAGAAACAAAATCACAGAGTTCAGTAATTTCTCAGACAGGTGACGAAATTTTGTGAAGCCTTATCAGGAGTTTGACGACTTATCACAGATGTCGTTAGCTCCTCTTCGCTTTTGACAACTTCTGCTTAAGGATGACGGTGAATCCTAACGGCTTATCAAAACTGTGATGATATATCAGATAATATCATCACTTCTCCTCCTCATCTCCCATGTTCTTTCTAAGGCTGAGGCAACTCTGACGGCTTATCACAAGGCTGACGGCTTATCAGGTGTCGTCGTCACTTCTTCCAACTGAATCCCATTCTCTGTTTAAGGCTAACGATGAAGCTGATAACCTATCAGAGTGCTGATGACTTATCAAGAATGTTGTCAGCCACACTTCTCTTCTATTTGCTTCAGATTTCAACTCTTTTACTTCCATCATTGTTGGTTCTCTTGCCTCTTGAATTCCACTGCAAAATCAAAGATAAAGTAATAAAAAATGACAAAAGTTGCTTAAGACTTTGCAATTATTCTCAGTTAAAAGCCCCAAATGTGTTAGTATCTTCTCACACATCAACACCCTCAACTTAAAGAAATTGCTTATCATCAAGCAACTAAAACACAATACTACGATGCTTAACCAAGAGATACATAAGATACCTATTATAGTTGATTATCAAGTTTAGCGCAAAACACATTACTCTCTCCATTTTCAATCACTTTAAACCCAACTGTGTATATCAATGAAGATCAATAATGTGACATAAGGGAATCAGGATATGACATCAAATTAGCAATAATAACCATATATATATATATATGGTACACTACCCAAACATGTAAATAGCTAGCAATGCAATCAATGTACCCTTACAACAAAGAAGTCCCTCTTCACTCAGATATGAAATCAAATATGTCAATGAGGGGACGGTCAAGAGACACTCGCTCTCAAAAAGAAGATCCATTCAATGTATGACAAATACCATAAGCTTTCCCTTATTTTCATTACCAAAGCTTTCAGACAGTTTAGTTAGGATCACTATAAGACTTTTCTTCAGCTTGTAATGTAGGTTTGGGGCTGGTATGATAATCGATGATATTTAAAGAGACTAAGCCTCCTTGACACTACACTAGCTTTTGGGGTTTCAGTCATTAACCTTTCTCTATTCTTCTCTTTTCTTGATCACACTTATTCAGGATGGGTACGATTCTTTTCTACAATCACTTTTTTTTGCAACTTTTCTATTTCTTGCTCTTTTATACCGCACCCAAATTTTATTCTTTTATTTTACTTTACCTTTCTTCCTACTCATTTTACATCACCACCCCTATGATAGCCCCCCTCAACTTAGGCCATTTGCCTAAGTCAAGGTGCACAATGTCTAAGGAAGACCAGGGACAAAATAGGTTCATTATGATATAAAATAGAAGGTGATAGGTGTCATAAAAATATATAGGCTAATCAAGCTTAAAGTAGGGATCAAAGGATATTCTACATATAGGGAAGGTCATTTAGGCTAACAGTGGGCTAATATCAAAATGGCCTATGATCCTTTCCTAACCCTTATCTTTCAACCTAGGTAAGACTAATCGTGCAAGTTCTGAATTCAACATACAATGGGAACTGAGTAAGATCTCACACGCACATGGCACACAAGTTACTACTCGTTCAGTTCATGTAGCTATTTAGCAACGATTATTAAGTCACTAATACCAATGCCATAAAAAGATGCACAGTGGTCACACATAAATGCATATCACACAGTTATAAAATAGACCATTGGAGAGGTGTTCAAAAATCAACAAAAACATGTTAACTGCCTAAGGTACTTGTATTTCTACTAGTCAACTACAACATTTTACAACAAATCACAATACGCCTAAGTGTGTGAGCTCTACTAGGAACAAGACTCCGGGGAAAAGAGGCACGGCAACAAAAACCCCAAGAGGACATTAATACCCACAAGTAGTCCCACCCTCAACTTAAAATCATGCAATATCCCTAATGCGTCAAACCAAAATGGGAGAGTTAGAAACATACCTGTGGCACCATGGGTGTGAAGATCTTATGTCAATCACATAATATGAATACAAATAACAAAATACCTTGGGTTGTCTCCCAAGGAGCGCCTAATTTAGTGTCGCGGCATGACCCAACTTATTTTTTTCCTTCACCTTGAGGATATGAATTTCACTCCCAACTTAGAGTCCATCTTCTTGCCTCGATCATAGGGGGTGGTACAAAAATTAAGAAGTTGAGTAATGTATTAAGCATGGTAAACCACTCGTCTTTAAAGTGAGGTGTGTTTTTATGTTGCTTATCAAGTGTAAAATAAAAAATATAGAATTTTTGTTCCTCATCTTCACACTCTTCCACTATTTTAGATGATTCCACAGACAAGATATCATCTAAACATAATGTGGAAAAATGCTTTGAGTGAGGCCTAACTAATTCTACTGCAAAATTTACACTATCTACTACACACTCACATTTATTCACCTTCTCAATGTCAGTCTCAAGATTAAGATGACAATCGAGTGATTGGAATTCTTGAATTTTCTCCTCAAATTGGCTAATGTCCCCCTCATATTCTTCTTTGTTTAGCCACTATGAACATGGTGGGAGTGGTAACTCTTTTAGCTCTACCCACAGCTATTCTTGATTCTCTAAGATTCGTTTCATCAATTTATTCACTTGAATCGTGACAACACACATATCTTCAGTATGATCACTTTGATCACAAGCCAAACACCAAGTTACAGTAAGTAGGATAGTATCCACACCATATTATGAAGGTCCCATCCCTGAACTTCTAGGTAAATCTAGACACCAAGCCTCAAAATATGGTCCCCCACAATAATAATAAGAATCGTCATCACTCAAAAAACCATCTATCCAGGATGACATCTCAAGAAAGGTATGAGAAAAATAAAAATAAAAGAAAATAAAATAAAAAATGAAATAAACAAATATTTACTAGTTTGAATTCAAGCAAGTAAACTAAAATTCCAAACCAACTCAATACGTCAAATTGTTCCCAGACAACGACGCCATTTTTGATAATGCTTAACTTACAAGTCAATCTTGTGCATTTACCCAACTTTTGGAGTCGGGGTCGAATCCAAAGGAAATAATATGAGTGGCGATTAAAATTATTTAAAACTATAGCTACAAGTTGAATTCAAACAGATGATACAAAAATATAAAATGGGGGGTTTTGGAGATTAGCAAATAATTATTGGTCACTTTAGTGTCAGTGTTTGTAATCAAGAGTTTATGAAAAACCAGAATTATGTTCACTATGGGTTTTGGTACTTGACAGATGCTAATAGTGATTCAGGATTCTCACGATAGGTAGGAATAACAGATTGTCTTTATTAAAGTTATGTCTAAATGTCTCTCGACCTACTTAAGCATTTAATTACCTAATCCTCTTGTACTTAGGGAAATTATATTCACTGACCATACTTCACCTCAGGTTAATTAACCTTGTTACAACATCAATTATTAACCAGAAGGTTGGTAGCTTCCAAGTCCTTGTCAATAATTCACTTCCTACTATAGTTGATTTCTTATTTCAAGCAAATCAAAGAAGGTGCTATCTATTGTTTGCAACCAATAGACAATAATTAAAACTTCAGAATTATCAAGGAGTCCTATTACCTTTGGAATCTTAAACATTTAGAAACTTACCAAAACCTAACCCATAGATCCCATAATTCGGGTTAAAGAGATTTAGCCACTCATAATGTAATAATCGATACAACAAATTGAATTCATAATTTGAAAGATGAACTTACAACAAGATGAATATCAATGAGGTTTCTCAGATTAGATCAAAGTAAAAATCCCAAAATATTGATGATAATCTCTTTAAAGTTAATTGTAAACTTGTATCAAAAACTAGAGAGAAAACACGTGAAGTTCAAGTCCCGAGTGTCCAGTCCCCGCCAATATGTTCAGCCTCCTTTTATAATTAGAAAACCCTAACATATGCTTTAGATACTTCATCCTAGTTATGGAAACAAAATCACAGAGTTCAGTAATTTCTCAGACAGGTAACGATATTTTGTGACGCCTATTAGGAGTCAGATAATTTATCACAGATGTCGTCAGCTCCTCTTCACTTTTGACAACTCCTGCTAAAGGTTGACGGTGAATCTTGACGACTTATAAAAATTGTGATGACATATCAGACAATATCGTCACTTCTCTATCTGAGCTCCCATGTTCTATCTAAGGATGATGGCAACTAAGATGGCTTATCACAAGGCTGACGGCTTATCAGGTGTCATCGTCACTTCTTCCAACTAAATCCCATTCTTCATTTAAGGCTGATGATAAAGCTGATAACCTATTAGAGTGCTGATGACTTATCAGGAATGTCGTCAGCCAAACTTCTCTTTTCTTTGCTTCAGATTTTAATATTTTTACTTCCATCATTTTTGGTTCTCTTGCCTCTTGACTTCCACTGCAAAATCAAAGATAAAACAATCAAAAATGACAAAAGTTGCTTAAAACTTTACAATTATTCTAAGTTAAAAGACTCAAATGTGTTAGCATCTGCTCACACATCACAAGGATCAATAAAAGTGAATGAGTGCATCCATAAGTATAACCAGTTTTCTAAGTATGCCCTAATACTATGGTTAACCCTAGGGCAAGTATGAGTAAGTTTGTTACTGGAGTATCTGGCATGGAGGTAAAAGAGTGTAGGACTACCATGCTTATTTGGGACATTTATCTTGCTAGGTTGATGAGTTATGCCCAGCAAATTAAGATGAAGAAGTTAAATGGAAGAGAGAGGAGAAATAAGAAGGCTAGAATCGGGCAGTTTGAGTATGTCCAAACAAAGTATGAAGGAGAAAGTTGTTCATAGTTTCAAAATCATTCATCTATGCCAGTGCCATCTTCAGCTATTGCACCCACTCCTAAAGCTAGGCAGGAGCAATAAGGTAAGTCTTCTATGTTTAGATCTCAGAATATTATGAGTGGAAATCCCAGTTATCCTCTATGTGCTATGTATGGTAAAAATCATCCTGATGAATATTTGTTGGGATAGAATGGTTGTTATGGTTGTGGTAAGTTGGGTCATGGAATTAAAAAGTGTACGTATACTAGGCAGAGAAACAGAGATTTTCATCCCCAGGCTCAGTCTACTAGAGCACCTGCTCTTTTAGGTTGCCCAGTCCCTCCCCAGGGTGTATCATCCAGTATCAGTGGTGGTCAATGCCAGAATTAGTTTTATCCTTTACCAGACTATCACGAGTAAGAGGATTCACCAGATGTTGTTACTGGTATGATTCATGTCTTTCATCTTTATGTCTATGTGCTGTTAGACTATGGGTCGAATTTTTCTTTTGTGACCCCATTAGTTATAGTGAATTTTGAAATAGGTCCTGAAAAGATCCCTGAGCCCTTCTTGGTTTGGGCCATAGTGGGGAGTCAGTTATTGCCAAGCAGATCTATAGAAAGTGCCATATCACTGTGCTTTATAAAATCATGTTACCAGACCTAATAGAGTTAGATATGGTTGACTTTGACCTTATTCTTGATATGTATTGGCTCCATTCCTTTTATGCATCCATATATTGTCACACCCGAGTGGAAAATTTTTAGTTTCCAGATGAGCCAGTCTTTGAGTGGGAAGGAAATTTGATGTCTCCCAAAAGTCATTTCCTATCTTATCTTAAAGCCAGAAAGTTGATCTCAAAAGGGTGTATCTATCATCTAGTTTGAGTCAAAGACACTAAGTCTGAGACTCCAATGGTTCTGTCAGTCAGTCAGTATAGTTAATGAGTTTCCTGATATCTTTTCCAAAGATTTGGCAGGGGTATCCCTCGATAGGGAAATACAATTCGGTGTTGACCTTCTTTTAGATACTTAGCCTATCTCTATTCTTCCATACCGTATGGCTTTAGCTGAGCTTAAAGAGTTAAAATAGCATCTTAAAGATCTTTTAGATAAAGGTTTCATAAGGCCTAGTGTTTCTCCATGGTGCGCTCATATCCTATTCATGTGAAATAAAGATAGGTCTTTACGAATATACATTGACTATCGTCAGCTGAATAAAGTCATAGTAAAAAACAAATATCCTCTTTCTAGAATTAATGACTTATTCAACCAACTCCAAGGTGCAAGTTATTTATAAAAGATAGACCTTAGATTAGGCTATCATCAACTTAGAGTAAGGGAATGTAAGGGAATGTGATATTCCAAAGACAGCATTCAGAGCCCATTATGGTCATTTTGAGTTTCTAGTCATGTCATTTTGTCTTATCAATGCCCCAACAACTTTCATAAAATTGGTGAATAGATTGTTCAAACAGTATCTGGACATGTTTGTCATAGTCTTTATTGATGATATTCTTGTCTACTCTCGTAGTAAGGATGATTATGCAGACCACCTTAGAATTATGTTACAAACTCTTAGAGATCACCAGTTGTTCACCAAATTCAGCAAATGTGAATTTTGGCTAAGGTCAGTAGCTTTCCTTGGTCATATTGTTTCCAGTGAGGGAATTAGAGTTGATTCCCAAAAGACAGTAGCAGTAAGAAACTGGCCTAGACCTATTTCTCCATTAGACATTAGAAGTTAGGTTTAGCTGGCTATTACAGACGTTTTATTGAGAGTTTTTCATTTATTTCATCTCCTATGTCTATATTGACTTAGAAGAAAGTTAAGTTTCAGTGGTCAAATTCTTGTGAGAAGAGTTTTCAGGAGTTAAAGACTCAACTCACTTCAGCCTCAATTTTAGCATTACCTGAAGGTACAGATGGGTCTGTTGTCTATTATAATGCTTCAAGAATTGGTATAGGTTATGTATTGATGCAGAAAGGTAAGGTTATTGCCTATGCCTCTAGACAGCTTAAGCCTCACGAAAAGAACTACCTAACCCATGATCTTGAATTAGCTTCTGTTATGTTTACACTAAAAATCTGGAGGTACTATCTTTATGAGGTGCATGTTGATGTGTTTGCAGACCATAAAAGTTTGTAGTATGTGTTTACTTAGAGGGATTAAAATCTTCATCAGAGAAGGTGGTTAGAATTTTTGAAGGATTATGATATGAGTGTGTTGTATCATTCGGGCAAGGCCAATATAGTGGTAGACACCCTTAGTAGATTGTGTATGGGCAGTGTTGCTCATGTGGAGAATGATAAGAGAAAGTTAGTTGAAGAAGTTCACCGGTTAGCTAGATTAGGCATGAGATTGATTGATTCAGTTGAAAGGAATGTTTGGGTTCATAGAAGTTCCAAATCTTCTCTAGTTTTGAAAGTATAAGAGAAACAGATAAGGATTATAGTTTGGTCAAACTGAAGGAGTCAGTTAAAGACCAAAAGATTAAGGTTTTCTCCCAAGGGGAAGATGGTGTGTTGAGGTACCAGAGTAGATTATGTGTGCTATATGTTAATAATTTGAGGCAGCGGATTATGGAATAAGCACATAGTGCGCGTTATTTTATTCATCTAGGTGCCACCATAATGTATCGCAATATGCGGAAAATCTATTGGCGGAGTGGAATGAAGAAGGATACAACAAAATTTATAGCCAAGTGTGCGACTTGTTAACATATTAAGGTAGAGTACCAAAGACCTGGTGGCATTTTGTAGGAGTTTGGCACTTTGAGGGCATGTGTTCTTGATTTCAAAGGCAGTTGGGATAAGTATTTTCCATTGATTGGATTTGGCTATAATAACAGTTACCATGCTAGAATTTAGATGGCCCCGTTTGAAGATCTTTAAGGGTAGAGATGTAGATCTCCAGTCGGTTGGTTAGAAGTGAGTGAGGCCACTTTAAGTGGGCTAGATATGGTGTTTGAATCCATAGATAATGTTTAGTTGATTTGAGATAAATTGAAAGCATCTTAGAGTCATCAGAAATCCTATACAGACGTAAGAAGAAGAGATCTTGAGTTTGAGGTTGATGACCTTGTAGATTTAAAAGTTTCACCCATGAAGGGGGTGAAGAGATTTGAAAAAAAGGGGAAGCTTAGTCCCCAATATATAGGCCCTTACAGGATTTTGAATTGCGTGGGAAAGGTAGCGTATGAGCTTGAGCTACCCCCAGATTTGTCCATAGTTTATCCAATATTCCATGTGTCCTTATTGAAGAAGTGCATGTATGATTCAGCTATTGTAGTACCTCTAGAAAGTACATATATTCAGAATATCCTCTCATATGAAGAAGTTTCAGTAGAGATTCTTGATCATCATATTCGTAGACTCAGAACAAAGAAGTTCCCTTGGTCAAAGTTCTGTGGAGAAATCAATTCGTTGAGGGTGCTACTTGGGAAGCAGAAGCATACATGCGTACCAAGTATCCTCATCTTTCCCCACAAACTCAGATTCAACAGAAGGTAATAGTTTTCTTAAATTTAGTTCTTTTCTAGTCTCAAATTCAGCTATATAGTTGTCCTCATGTAAATTCATGCACTCATAGATTAACTCAGTCGCTCAGTATGTTTTAGATTTAGTCATACAGCTTGTTTCAGTTGTGCATGTCAGCATATAGGCTTAGATTCCTTGGTATTTTCAGTTTAGCCATCCACATTCGGGGACGAATATTCCCAAGGGGAGATAATGTAATACCCCACACTTTTTCCTAGCTCAATTTACCTCTTAGAATATCAAGGGTTAGCTTCAAAAAGTTAATAACCTTTGACACATATAGAATTTTCAAGTTCTAGACCCTCTAGTGTGTAGAAAATTGAATTATCTTTCCAACGATACCACTTTTGCCTCAATCCGATACTCAGTTGAGAAGTTATGACATTTTTAGTAAAATAGTATGGCATTTCTACAAACACCGCATCCCCGTGAAGGCCAAAATGACAATTGTCAATTTCCAGTGAAGCACAACGATTGTCCTGTGTCGCGGTGAAGTCCCATTTCCCAATTATCAAAATCAGTAGCCCAACGCGATGGTACCACATCGCGATGATGGCCTATATAGAATTTCAGTAGCTTACCACGATGGACCCGTGTCGCATTGATTTTCCAGTTCCCAGTTGTCAAATTTCAGTGGGCCACCGCAATTGCATCGCGTCACGGTGGGTGGCCAAATTAGAAATTTCTTTATTTTTCCAGTTCCGATTAAATTCTTTAAAGGGTAGTTTAGTAATTTTCCCAAGCCCCAATTCATCAAAAACAAGTAATTAAACCTATTCTAAGCACTTTATGCCCATTTTTCATCAATTCTCTCTCAAAGAAAACCCTAGAGCTCAAGACTTACTCTCCAAGAAATCCAATTTCCTCCATTATTTTTCTAATATAACTCAAAATTAAGGATTCTCAATTCAAGAACTTTAAGAAATCATCTTCAAAAGCACAAATAGGAATTTAAGTTGAAGTTTCTTTATCAATTGCATCAATTAAGGTATGCGGGGTTTATGAACAAGAATATTATTTCATCCTTGTGCCCAAAACTAGTTTTAATTATAAATTTACATGATTTTATATAAATATACATGAGTTCAAATTAGGGTTCATACCCACTATTGTTATTTGCAAGATTATGAGAATTCAAGTGATTTAGAAGTTGAATTGCATGTCTATTTTCATATTTTCATACGTATTGCAGTAAATTCCAGGTTTTGAGATGAATTATCAATACCTTCATTATCAAGCATGATTTTTTATTATATTTTGACATGAATTTGATGCATGGGTATTAAGCCCTAGTTGAATATTGCTATTTCAAGATTGATTGTGCTATAATCACCCTATGACTAGATTATTTTTAGATTTTTGATAAAGATTTAATCTTTTGATCTCAGCTTAGATATGAAATCCACTTTACAGTTTTAGATTACATTTTAACTTTGTAATTATACAGTTGGTTTTCATAATAAATTATTATACTAGATTTTAAAGATGATTTCCAACAAAATTAACATACAAATTAAAGAGAGTAGTATTTATCACTGAGTCGGGTATGTTCACATGCCCCAGAACTACGAGCCAACGTAGGTTCAAATTATCGAATTATTCCCATTTCTCTATGGATGACAGATACAGATGTGATCATTTAGTTTAGGTTATACTCCTTTGCAAGAGTATGACACCTCTGCCCAATGTAAGGTTTTCCTATAAGGAAACTAGACATTGGACTCCATGATAGGTCACATGGTTTATGTCGGTTAGAAGAACCTCCCTACAAAAAGAGTAATCCTAATAGAAAAGAGTAATAAAAAAGTTTTTAGAAACTAAGTGTAAGGGCTCACAACTTCACTCAGATATTGTTTTTACAGAAAGACTTTAGCTACAGACTTCAGCTTTCAGATTTCAGATATAAAAGTGAGTCCATTCTACACTTAGACAACAAGATTTACAGACATAACACTAGTACAACTTTTAGAACTAAATGTTATGACTCACTACATTTATAAAGTATGATTTGCTACTTATGATTATGATTCTCAGCTTTTAGATATTCCAGCTTATGTGAGCCATCTACATTTAGCTTATATTGTTTTACAAATTATGATGATGTTGAGACATTGTTTTACTTAAGCAATCACCCCGATATACTCAGTACATTCTTAAAGCACTGATCCACATACACGTCTATGTGCTACATTGTCTCATAATGTAGGTTTTGGTGGTTAGTTTCAGCAACGCGAGTGATTTCGAGCATCTTTATCTGCATCTCGATAGTTGGTGTGTCCTCATAGTTCAGGGACCCAGTACTCAATTTTTTAGCTTATTAGGTTAGATGATTCAGTATTTTCATACAGTTCGAGTTAGTGGGGGTTTGTCCCAGTGACTTTCTAGTTATTAGTAGTAGAGGCTTGTCAGACTGCTAGATATAATTCAGATTATTTAGTATTAATTGTTCAGACTATTGAGTCTAGTATTTTTCATAGATTATATTTAGATATTATCAGTTAGCTTAGATAGGTTTTCGCATTTTAGTTTTGATGTTATACCTATATTTCCTCTATTATGAGATTCAGACATAGTAGAAGATAAACAGGGTTAGCTTAAGGCTACTCGTAATCTTGAGCACCGTGTGACATATCGGGACCCATTTTTGAGGCATTACTACTACTTGAATAGGACGAACGGGAACTGGAGCTTCACCGTGTTGCGGTCTAATCACGGTGCTTCACTGAAATTGGACAATTTCAAATTTGTCCTTCTCTACGATGCAATCACGGTGTTCTACTTCTTTCAATAAAATCGCCATAACTTCTCAACCGAGTATTAGATTAACGCAAAATTGGTATCATTGTAAAGATGATTTAATTATCTACACATTGAGGGAGGGGGGAGGGGGGAGGGGGAAGGGGGTTCTAGATCTAGAAAATTCTATACGCATAAAAAGTTATACACTTTTAAAGCTAACCCTTAATACACTAGAAGCTAAACTGAGCTATGAAAAAGTATGAGGTGTTACCTAATATCACAACCTGAGCCACCCAATTTTCTACTATGCTGAGTAAAATGATAACTTAATTCAGAAAATTGGGTATGACCCAATCTATGAATCAAGTGAATGGAGTGCAGCAAACCCCTAGTTGGTGTGAGATTTGTGGCAATAGTGGCCACTCTATAGACTTGCATAGTGCAAATCTAGAATCGGTGTATTATAGGTAATGCTCAAAAGCTAAACTATGGTAATGCCTGCAACCACCAGTGACAAAGTCAGCCAAATTACTCTTAGGGAAATAATCAGTAGTTTCAGCAGAACCAGTAAAATACATAGCCCAAAAATATATAGGAAAACCTAAAAAAAATACTGGACAAGCAAGAAGAAATGGCTGCTCAGATCATAAATCAACAAGTATCTCAAAAGTAGATAGATCAAAAGCTAAGGAAACTAGACCAAGAACAAAAGACCAGCCTCAAGGTCGTTTTCCAAGTGATAATAAACTTCCAAAGCAAGTCATGGAAATTAATTTGACGAGCAGTAAGTAGCTTAATGACAGGCCTCCAAAGACAAATACGGAAGTGGATGTAGAGTTAGTTCCACCATAGGTTGCAGGAAAAAATGTTGATTATTTGGGGTAGTTTAGAACCTAAAATCAAAGGCTTTTGAGCAGATAAAGGAATGACCACCTCCACAATTCCCGCAAAGGCTGAAAAAGGCCAAAGAAGATGCTTGTTTTAAGAAGTTCTTTGACGCATTTGAAGAACTTCACATTAATTTGCCTTTTTTCATTATCTAATAGGGAATTCCCAAGTACACCAAGTACTTAAAGAATGTGGTAACTAATAAGGTGAAGTTGAAGGACATTAAGTGTAATGACCCGATTTGCTGAACTGGAATGCTACACGGTGCTTGTGACCCTAAAGGATCACAAGCTAACCCATGACTGATATCTATACCTTTATACTACATAAGATAACATAATAATGTAGAAACATGCACTGAAAGGCCATAAGGTTCGATCGTGAACATGATTGAATAATGTAACATCTGTGTGGGGTAATATAATACCCAACAATTAGCTGAATAAGGTTCGACATAAAAGTTCTATCATCCTTGAGAGAATTTTTAAGCTCAGAAAAAGCACGGGTATTACAATATCTCCCCCTTGAGAATATTTATCCTCGAATGAGACTAACTGAGAGGGGAAACAATTAGGTGAACATGAATAAATAGAATATGAACTCATGATGGACGTGAATGGTAAGCTGAACATAACATACTGAACATGCATATCTGATGCATGCGTAACTGATTCATAAATGCATAACTGAAAGTTCTGAAGAACTAAGTTTTCTCACAATGAGAATGCATGTCTGATGCATAACATGACTGAATAAAATTTGATCATGCAAGTTTAAAAATCCTTAAGAGGATTTCAAGCTAAGAAAAATCACGAGTATTATAATATCTCCCCCTTGATAACATTCATCCTCGAATGAGACTGACTGAGAGGGGAAATAATTAGCTGAACATGAATAACTGGAACATGCTCTAATGACGGACCTGACTGATAAATTGGACATAACATACTGAACATGGATATCTAATGCATGCATAACTGATTCATAAATGCATAACTAAAAGTTCTGAAGAACTAAGTTTTCTTACAATGAGTATGCATGTCTGATGCATAACTATATAACTATCTGACACATGAATGCATGACTGAATATGCGGTGGTACTTAATACCAAGATTATCATGGTATACTAAGTTAGTGATGCACACTAATCATGAAACTGAGTAAGCTTAAGGAGAACTATTACCTTGAGCTTGATCTGAGTTGGCGGGGAAAGAGGTGAGGATACTTGGTATGTATATCTGCTTTTGCTTCCCAAGTATCTCCCTTGACGGACTAATTTCGCTAAAGAACTTTAACTAGAGGTACTTCTTTATTCCTCAATCTATGAGTATGATAGTCTAGGATTTCGACTGGAATCTCTTCATAAGAGAGGCTGTTCTGAACATCGATGCTCTGAATAAGGACTACGACTGATGGGTCACCTATGCACTTCTTGAGAAAAGAGACATGAAAGACTGCATGAACTGAGGCTAGATCTGAAGGTAATTTGAGCTCATAAGCTACCTTGCTGAATCGATTGAGAATCTTGAAGGGACCGACATATTAGGGACTGAGCTTTCCCTTCTTGCCGAGTCTTTTCACTCCCTTCATAGGAGAGATCTTGAGGTAGACATGATCACCAATCTCAATCTCTAGATCCTTTCTACGAACATCTGCATAAGACTTCTGTCGGCTCTGAGCAGCCTGGAGTCTTTCTCTAATTAACTGAACTTTCTCTAAGGCATCGAATACTAAGTCAAGACCTATGACTGAGACCTCACTAACTTCAAACCAACCTATTAGAAATCTACATCTCCTACCATAGATAGCTTTCAATGGATCGATCTGAATACTGGAATGATAGCTATTATCATATGCAAATTCAATCAAAGTGAAGTGATCATCCCAACTACCCTTGAAATCAATTACACACGCCCTTAGCATATCTTCCAAAGTATGAATGGTCCTTTCTGTTTGACCAGCTATCTGAGGATGAAAAGCTGTACTAAGATAGACTTGGGTACCAAGACCCTTTTGGAATACTTTCCAAAAATGAGAGGTAAACTGGGTACCTCTGTCTGAGATAATAGTCAACGGAACATCGTGCAGTCTGACCAGCTCCTTAATATAGAGCTTGTCATAATCCTCAACTGAATAAGAGGTATGAACTGGAAGGAAAAGAGCTGATTTGGTCATTCTGTCTATACTGACCCAGACTGAATCATGCTGACAATAAGTTCAAGGCAAACCTGTCACGAAGTCCATGTTCACAACTTCCTACTTCCAAGTAGGAATACTAAACTCCTGCATAGGACCACTAGGCTTCTGATAGTCTATCTAAACTTTCTGACATGTAGAGCACTTATCCAAAAACTCTGCAACATATCTTTTCATCCCACTCTACTAATAGATTTCCCACAAGTCGCGGTACATCTTAGTGGCCCCTAGATGAATAGAGTAACGCGCACCATGCGCTTTTGCAAGAATTTACTGCCTTAAGTCATCTATGTCTGGAACACAAAGACGACCCTGACAATGAAGAAGACCATCTCCCTATTGGGAGAAAACCTCTATTTTCCGATTCTGAACTGACCCTTTTAGCTTGACAAGGCTAGGATCCTTATCTTTCTTTTCTTTTACCTCGGAAACTAGAGATGATTCTGAACTACTCTAAACACATACACCACCCTCTGAAGAATCGACTAAGCGAATGCCTAGTTTAGCAAGTTGGTGTACTTCTTAAGATAACTTCTTCTTACTATCCTCAACATGAGAAACACTACCCATAGAGAGTCTACTGAGAGCATTGGCCACTACATTGACCTTGCCCGGATGATAGAGGACACTCATGTCATAATATTTCAAGAGCTCTAACCACCTTCTCTAATGAAGATTGAGATATTTTTGAGAAAAGACATACTGAAGGCTCTTATGATCTGTGAAAATGTCTACATGAACTCCATAGAGATAATGCCTCCAAATCTTGAAGGAAAATATTATGGTTGCTAACTCAAGGTCATGAGTAGGATAATTCTTCTCATGGGGTTTAAGTTGTTTGGAGGTGTAGGATATGACCTTACCATGACGCATGAGGACACATCCTAAACCCACTCTAGATGCATCACAATAAACTATTAAACCGTCTGAACCATCTGGAAGAGCTAGAACTAGAGCTGAGGTGAGTTGCGTCTTTAATTCCTAAAAACTCTTCTCTCATGAATCAGACCATTGAAACTTAACCTTCTTCTGAGTCAATCTAGATATAGGAGATGCAATAGAAGAAAGTCCCTCAATAAATCATTTGTAATAGCCAGCCGAACCCAAGAAACTCCTGATATCTGATGGAGAAATAGGCAAGGCCAGTTTCTTACTACTTCGGTCTTTTGAGGGTCTACCTTAATGCCATCACCGAAAATGATATGACCAAGGAATTCTTGAAACTTACTGAATTTGGAAAATAAAAGATGATCTCTGAGAGTCGGAAGAGCTATTGTGAGATGGTCTGCATGATCTCGCTCAGTGAGGGAATAAACCAGAATATCATCTATGAAGACTATGATGAACATGTCTAAGTACTGCTTGAATACGCGGTTCATCAAGTCCATGAAAGCTTCTGGGGCATTGGTAAGACAAAATGACATAACTAAAAATTTAAAGTGACCATACCGAGTACCAAAAGCTATATTTAGGATGTCACATTCTCTAACTTTGAACTGATGATAGCTGGATCTGAGGTCTATCTTAGAGAAATAACTGGCACCCTGAAGTTGGTCAAATAAGTCATCGATTCTGGGAAGAGGATACTTGTTCTTGACCATAAACTTATTGATTTGACAGTAATCTATACATATTCTGAGTGAACCATCTTTTATGCACACGAATAAGACTGGTGCACTCCACGGGGAAATACTGGGTCTGATGAATCCCTTATCTAAGAGATCCTTCAACTGGTCTTTCAGTTCCTTGAGTTTTGCTAGTGCCATTCTGTATGGCGGAATAGAGATAGGCTAAATATTTGAAAGAAGATCAATACCGAAGTCTATTTCCCTTTCGGGAGGAATTTCTGGAAAATCTTTGGGAAAGACATCTGAATATTCATTCACTACTGGGACTGATTCAAGACTGGGAGACTCAAAACAAAAATCTCTAACATGAACTAGATAATAAACACACCCCTTAGATATCATTTTCCTTGCCCGAAGGTAGGAAACAAGCTAACCCCTAAAAGCAGATACACTACCCTTCCTCTCTATGAAGGGTTTATTTGGGAATTGAAACTGAACTATTCTATTTCTGCAGTCGACTGTGGAAAAGCAGGAATGAAGACAATCCATGCTGAGAATGACATCAAAATTAGTTATCTCTATTTTGACTAAGTCTGCTGAAGTGACTTTTTGAAATATCATAATCAGGCAGTTCTTGTATACCCACTGGGCTATGATGGTTTTACCCACAAGGGTAGAGACTGAGAAGGGCTCTGCTATAATTTTAGGACTGATTCAGAAATCAACTGCTATATAAGGAGTAACAAAAGACAAGGAAGCTCCTAGATCTAGCAAAGCATAAACATGCACATGAAAGATCTGTAACATACTAGTAACTAAATTAGGAGAACTTTTCTAATCTTGTCGAGACTGAAGAGCATAAAAATGATTTGGACATTGACCGCTAGTAGCATTAGAAGTCGCACCCTGCTAATTTGGGCGATCGAACTGAGCCGAAGAGCGATTCTATTGACCCTAAGGACCTGGCTATGAATAGTCTCTAACTCTATGGCCTGGCTTTCCACAACCAAAACAAATGCCACTACCTGTTCTATATACATCCTGATGGTGCTTACCGTAAGTCTAGCAAAAAGGATAGGTGCGGGCACTACAAACACTACCCTGGGTCTTAGAGCCTAGCACTCTATCTTTGTTACCCTATCTGAACTAAGGAATTAGAGCATTGGCTTTAGATGAAGTTGGAATTGATGACTTAGGACAAAATTGGGAATGGTTTCCTCCTCTAACTTAGGATGAGCGAAGTTGAAACTACCTTTTTTTGCTCTCTTATTCTATTTCTCCCTCTGCTTAATTTTTTGCTTCTCTATCTGTTGAGCATGGGTCATAAGTCTAGCTAAGGTCATGTCACTGTTCATCTTGGTGGATCTGCACTCATTAACCATGTTGTCGTTCACCCCTGAAGCAAACTTACTCATCTTGGATCAACTATCTGCAACCACATGAATGGCATACCTGGCTAATTGAGTAAACATAAAACAATACTCTTTCACTGTCATATTACCCTGCTTGAGGTTGATGAAATCTAGCACCTTGGGTTCTCTAAGCTCTTGGGGAAATAATCTAAGAAAGCAGTGACAAAATCCTCCCATTCTATAGGACCTACATTATCTTATATTTTGGACTTCTACTATTTGAACCAAGAAGGATCCAATTTTGTAACTCATATGCAGCTAGCTTAGAACTCTCAACAGTAGTCACCCCATGGCGTCTGTCACTTTTTGAACTTGATCTAAGAATTCCTGAGGGTATTCATATACCTTAGACCCGAGGAAGGTTAGAGGATTCATTTGAGTGAAGTCCTAAATCCTCACTGCGGCTGAGTTAGCCACTGGGTTAGGTAGAATAACTATTGGTCAGAATAACTATTGACTATTAATTATGAGCAGTGATTGATTGAGAAAGAGTGGTAAATGCGACCTTGAGCTCCGCATGAGAAACATGATCATCCAAAGGTTCTTCGGGATGAGGAGCTGACTAATTTCTTCTCTTAGGAGGCATGTTCTGAAATAAACAGAAGAAGCAGATTAGACTGAGAGACTGACTTATGATTATGCTCACTAGCATGACACGAATACTAAAAAAGGGGAAACTATTCTTAAAACATCCCATTGCCTCTTGCACATAAATGTGGCGTGCAACACACCCATGTATAAGACTCTACTAGATGTGGCTTTTAGACTTCCTAGGACTCTAATGAACCTTAGGCTCTGATATCAAGTTTGTAATGACCCAAGTTGCTGAACCAAAATACTACACGGTGCTCGTGACCCCAAAGGACCATAAGCTAACCCATGACTAATATCTATACCTGTATAAGATAACATAATAATGTGGAAACATGCACTGAAAGGTCACAAGGTTCGATCATAGACATGACTGAATAACGTAACATCTGTGTGGGGTAATATAATACCCAAAACAAAGCTGAAGTCTAAATTATGATAGTCTGTATCTAGTCTGCATCTAGTCTAAAAGCCTCTACTGTCTGAAGAATCTGAATAAGGATTTGATGGGACATGTCCCCAACTAACTCTAACTAATAAGTTAATTAATGATATACTAGAAAATTATTATGTCCTTGAAGGATGAGGACTCACTTCTACTCTGACTACTAAATCTGGAATCTACTATTGATCTAGAACTCGTGTCTCTGAACCTATGGTGTAACATAAAAAGAAAGTACCATAGCGCGAATGTGCCAATACATATGTACTGAGTATACATATGAGGTAGGATATATAAAAGGGTTCACATGCATAAATAATGCTAACTAATTGTCTAACATAAATGTGAGAATACATGCATAAATATGTAACTATAACTGACAATGTGATTTTGTGATTTATGAGTCTGTATACTAATAACGTGACATGACTGATAATATGAATGATTTTATTTGAGTATAATTAATAACGTGGGTGACTATAGCTGATAGTCTAAATATGATGGAACTATATGATTTCTGTACTGTATCTAAGTTGATTGTATCTGAAAGTCCTAAAATCTGAAGAACTATCTGAGTTCTATTACTGGGACTGATTGACTGTATCTGATAGTCCTGATTCTTTAACATGAAATTGTGGAAAGTAGTATCTAACCTATATGTCCCAAAGGTGCTATGATAGCTGAGATATGCCCTGATTGAAAGGGTGTCAATACCGCGCCACTGGTAAGGACAACATGTAAGTAACCCTCATATAATAGGTAAATCTAGAGAGAACGGTGGAAACCCTTACATAACAGGTTAAGCCACCTCATCTACCCTCATATAGCAGGTTATGATGTCTCAACCTATGTTGGCTATATAGTTCTCGAATGCAAAGATTACTTCTAGGAATCACACCCTCGTATAACAGGTGAGTCCCTATCCTTAGGTTCACTCAGTACTAATTCCTACTCTCATCGAATAGACACTGAACATGATTTACTAAACTGAATTGAGTAGGGATTGAGTTACTATATTTCTGTAGCTGACGGAATACTACTGATATTTGATAACTGACTGAGTCATGAGATCATGGAGATTTTTCCTGAGTCATAAGACTATCTGAAGTCTAGGAGTTCATAGCTTGACTGAGAGTATCATGAAAACATGACATGGTTCTAGGCACACAACTAATATTTTGGGTACAAGCACCCCCAGGACTCGATAGAAGAAAACTGGCATGACTTGATATTCTTGAATACATGATAATCACCATAATATATTTATTGAAGAATTTCATCAAACATCTAAAAGGCAAAAGCTTGTACATTTATGGGGATTTCATGATATCATGCAAGTTAGACAATATTCCTTCATCTAGGCATTTAATCAAACATATGACAAGAATGGTACGTGTAAACATCATTATCCAATTCTAATTTTATCATTCAAGGGTTTAAATCTTAGGGTTGCATGAATCTATGGCTATAGTAATTAAACCCACGTAGAAACTATAAATAAATCATGGAATAGAAATTAATTCCTCATTTATCAACATGAAAGATAACATATAAAGCATGAACACATGAAGAAAATCCATAACTAGTAGTTGAAAAGGGATTCTTGGACTTCATGGATAAAAGGAGCCCATGAATGAACACTATGCAAACCTTAGATCATGATTTCGTGAAGATTGATGGCGAAACCTTTTTGAAATTGGACCTTCTATGAAAACCCTAGCTTGAGTTCTTGAGAGTATTTGAGAAAAACATCAATATTTTGGATGAATAAGGGCTAAATCCCATGTTTGAAAGCTTATATGGGGGGGGGGGGGAATTGAGCCTTTTAACTCTAAACACATAATTTAGTTTTTAGTAAAATTTCCTGAATTGGGCCCTTGGCATGATGCGGCGTTATCACGCCGTATCACTGGAAATTGACAAATAGGAAACTACACGGTGATGCGACACGGACCTATCGCGTTGCCACCTTATTTATGAACTGGAAGTTTGGCATGATGCGCCAGTATCGCGGAGCAACACTAGAATTTGACAATTGCCATTTGAGCTATCTCTACGACGCGCTGAAGGCTCAGGTCAAACACTGACTCACTAAAAAGTCTCTTACTCTTATTTCAAAGCAAGTTCTAAAATCCTTGAGAGGATTTTCAAGCTAAGAAAAAGCATGGGTATTACGTTAAGACAGTGGCACTTACTGAAGAGTACAACTCTGTGGTAATGAAAAAGATGCCCAAGAAACTTAAGGAGCTAGGGAGTTTAACCCCCCTATACAGATTGGTGACATCGATATGGTCCATGCATTGAGTGATTTAGGGGCAGGTATAATTTTAATGCCCTTGTCAGTGTTTAATACTCTTGGGTTAGGGAAGTCAAGGCCATTATTTGTGGTGCTCCAAATGGCAGACAAAACCCAATTTAAGCCCAAAGGAATCATTATAGACATGATCATCAAGTTCGGTAAGTTTATTATTCCTGCTACCTTTAGTGTTCTCATGATATAGATGACAAGGTATAGATCATCATGGCACGTCTATTTTTAGTGGTAGAAGGAGCGTTGATTTATGTAAAAGAGGACATTCTCAAGATGAGGTTGGATAATGAAGAGTTTGTCTTCAATGTTTGTAAGACACTCAATTCACCTTCATACTACAAAGATTTGTGTATGATTATCATGATGGAAGTTGATGAGTGTGGAGTGGTAGAATAAAAACCACAAAAGACCTCTTTGAACTTCCTCATTGAGTGCCCACACCACCATCTAAGCCCATAGGTATGATGTTTTAGGATACTAAATAGGCTAATATTGAGAATAAGGTTGACTTTGAGATTACACACTCAAGAGGTCGGAAATGAGTAAGAAAATTTCCTCTGGGCAGGAGGAAGATGATGAAGAAAAATGGATGAGATATAGTGATATTGGATCATGTCGCGATACTAAATCAGGTGCTGATTAGGAGGCAACCTAAGTTAGTGTAGGTATTTTATTTTTAGTATGTTAACTTCTACAGCACGTAGTTTTTGTTTTTTTTAAGTCACATGTCGATTAGAAGTTTGAATACCAGAGACCCAATCTAAGGATCATGGCAAAAACCGAGTGTGGGGTCTCTAAACCCTCTTGATGTTTAAGAATGCTACTACCTAGGCCTATAGGCTTTAGGTAGTATTTCTATCCTTACTTTTAATTGTACTTTGAGGGAAAAAGTAGGTTTTTAAGTGTGGGATAAGGAAATTCCTATGGTTTTGGGTGAAGTGATGCTATAAGGTCTTAATTTTTAGTTCTTTTCTAGTTTTTGAGTAAATTTAAAAAAATTACAAAAAGATTTTGCTTTTAAGTTTTAGTCTTATTAGTGTCAGTCCAGTAGGTGCACACTTCACCCACCCCGTGGTTGTACTTTTTGGTTTTTTTCCATGCGGGTGCCCTTTGAACCCATTATTCTTTTTCTTTTTAAGAGTAAATTTTAAAATTTATGATAGGTAAGTAATCTATTCTTTTTGGTTTTATGTATGATTGAATGATGCAAGTTGTTTTGATTGTGAAAGCCTGTGATTATGTCGAATGACTACTTTTGAGACACTTAGGCTAATGTTTATGGTTCTTATGCATTATTGTCTTAATTATAAATTCATTGGCATTTCTTGGTTGTGAATCTATGATGATCCAACTTGATTTGAGTATGTGCCATATGTGAGTGAGGATTTGTGTATTCCTTGTTCTATTTTTAGGTATAGAACTTGCCCGGTGTGTATACAAAGAAAAATAAAGAGTGTGGGTTCAGGAGATGATATAGATATGTCTTTGATATCCATGTTTCATACCATATTTTGTCTACCCTTGTGCATAATCCTAGTTAATCCTATTGAACCTTTAGCCTATGTTCTTTGGTATCCTCATATGTAGCCTATTTCTTTTCTTTGATTGATATTAAATTGATCCAAAGATCCTAAGGACTTTATTTGAAAATTAATTTGGTTAAGGAGTAGGAAAATAAGTTGACAAAAGGAGAAAGTGAAGCCCCCAAAAGTGGTTATTAGTGTTAAAAAAATGATGTGTGGTGGTGGGTAATTTTGTAATTAAAAAGAGAAAAATTGTGCTAGAAGTTTATCATAAATTGATGAAGAATACTCCCTCCATAATAATTATGAATGAGCTTAATGAAATAGGGAAAAACAAAAGATGCGTGTTAATAGAAGTAGTGGAAAATTAGTTGTTAATAGAGAGATCTTAATGTTCACGTGATGTATTAAAGAACCTAGGGAAGATAGTCACTATTCCTGGACAAAATAGTTCCTACTTGTCCCTCAGCTTGCATTACAACCCTCAATGTCCTACTTGATCCTAAGATTCAACATTCTGATATTAGTAGAGTACTACAATAAGGGCAAGCCTATGTTTATCTTGTGTAACTTGTGAATTCCTTGTGAGAGTGAGTATATTTTGATTCTTGTACCCATTCTTGTGATAATTTCATCTTCATGAGTGAATTTGGAAAACTCCCTTGTTGTGAGGTCACATATTTGATAATAGTTAGGTGATTTGTATGATCTCTTTGTTTGAGTGATATGCATGAGTTTGCAACTTCTTGAGTCAATTCTGGAGGTTAGGATGTTTTGAAGTAGTGGTCATGAGCTTTCAAGTGTATGTGACATGCTTAGTATTAGACTTGGTATCTATGTAGTCATTAGTGCTAGCTTGAGTGTCTTGCTTGTAGTACTAGTGGGGATTCTTTTCTTGATATGATGTGTGAGTTAAAGAGTTGTTCGAGGATGAACAAGGCTTTAAGTGTGGGGTGATAATCTTAGGTGGATTTATACCTAAGTGTGGTTATCTACGCTTATTTAGCTTAGTTTTGAGGAATTCTCTTGTACGTAATGATGTGATCTTTGTATAAATGACCATCTAAGTGGTTAGTTATGTTTTTATAGTTTTTAAGGTGTTTTCATAATGAGTTTGGAGTCAAAACATTAAGTTAAAGTTCAAACGTGGAAACCAGTACTCTTAGCTTGAGCTATGTTCTTTTCTAGTTCACCGGGTTGGATTTTATGTTGTTTTGAGCTCAAATTTGTGGTGTTTGATTTTATAGGAGGCTTGTTAAGTTGATAAATATGATAAATGGATGATATACAAGCTGTAAATCAAGAGGAAAAGTCACCACAAAGCTTAGAATTAAAGAACAAATGCAATGGATTTGGCTTGATGAAATCTGGAATTTTTGGACACATTGGCATGCTACACTGCCTAGATGGCACGATAAGGGCGTGGAACACCCTTGGTTTCATCGTTCAATGTCCAATTATAGTATCTAGGCATGATAGTAGCATACCATGCTGCCTAGCCACCACGATAGGGGAGTGGCACAAAGGTTGCGTTCAATTCGACAATTTGGTCCTTGTTTAAATAGGAGACTTAAACACTTTAGGCGACTTTAGGGCATTGGAATATGCTGGAGAAGTCTTAAAATAGGGTTTTATTCCCTTATTTATTTTTTTATGGATTATTTCATTATGATTCTTGTTACGTCCATGAGTGCCTAAACACCATTTTCTGGGGTTAAGTCCAAGAACATGATTACTCTTGTTATGAATTGACTTGGTTTTCATTATAGATCATTGTTGGTTGTTTTTTATCACTTTTTTTTAAACTATTATAAGGATTTGCGACCCTTGGAATACATGCTTAATTCTATCATATGCCCAGAAGAAGGAATGATAGGGTAGAACGTTGAATAGATAGAATAGGATCATAATATCCATTAACTGATGTTATGATTTGCCTTTAGGATAGGAAGATACCTAATCACCCTATTTGGTTCAATTACGGGATAAAACTAGAATGCATTTAACTTAATTCTCGCCTCCCCACTCAACGATGTAGTGGTGGGGCTAAGTTAGATAATTGATTAAAGGCCGTAAGGCTATAGTCATAATATCAACCCCATGGACGAACAACCAAGATAATGAACCTAATCCCCAAATTTTCATAGCTTAGTATGATTGTTTGTCATTCATTAACATTGGGTTATCCCCTATTATTGTCCAAGAACTTTAATTCACCATATTATTTACTTTTCTTTCAGTTTGTTACTCTCAACTCATTTAGTTACTTTAGCACTTGCTTAATCATAATAGTTGAACTTGAATTGGATATTTGCTTGAAATTAGTCCTTATGGGATCAATACTTGTCTTTCTTTAAGGCCACGATATTACTTGGGTGGATCACATATACTTGCATGTGCGCTTGGCACAACATATGGGTGGTATGGTTTTGTGGATTTTATATCTTATTTGGTCCCTCAGTTTAGAAAGTTATGAAATTGGGTCTTGGGGGTCAACTTTTTGAAAATGATGTTTTTTCAAAAAATATGATATCACCATTGAGTCCGGAGCATTGAATTTAGTAGGGTAACCTTGTTCGTTTGTGTACTCGAGATTTCAAATAAATCCCGAGGGGTCTATAGAGACTTAAAATTCTCTAAGTTTTTAGCTGGTGCACTCGTTTAAGTGATGCTTTGGTTTCTTTTGAAATGTGGAGTGACAACCAAAATGTTGCCTAAGCGACATCAGGATCACTTAAGCGGTAGCATCTTAAGCGATGACCTGGTCGCTTGTAACATCCAAAAAATCCAAGCCACTATTTGAACCATGTTTAAAGTACATGAAAAATCACAAAAATCATTTTTTGATAGTTTTATAAGTGATTTAGACAAATATTAAGGCCACAAATAGCTCCTACCTTATAGATAAGTCAAAATATCCCTTATCGATTGAATTCTATAGACGAATCTTACTATAGTCAACTTCAAATAAGCATAACTTCTATATTACAATTTTTTTTGAAAAACTCAAGACCAACCAAAAGATAAATAAGTGAATTATATTTCCAACGAATCTATTTTTGCCTTAATCCAACACCGGAGTAAGAAGTTATGGCTAATTTGCTGAAGCATTATCAAAGTTGCCAGTGATAATGATTCTAATGATGACTCGTAATCAGGTCATTGTGATTCATCAGGTGACTCGTCGTCATGGTAGTGGGGAACAAAATTTGAGTCCTAGATGATGGCTCAATCCAGGCTCATCCCCATACCCTATGGATTATCACCAAAATTGTCGGGACTGATAGCAATAACTTTTTAGACAATTTTAAAAGAGTTGTTTGGCCTTTTTTCACTCTTTTAACCCCAAATATATGTATTTTCATCTGTTACAAGATGTATAAATCTATTTTATCCCCCCAAATCTCTCATTATTTTCCCCAAACTCATTCTAAATCAGAAAATTAAGCGATTTAACTCTCGAGCAAGCCTAAGCCTAGGGTTTTTCTCAAAGCCAGATTCCCAAGGATTCAGTCCAATATTTCACCAGTCTAGGTATGTGGGTATTCAATAAGGGATTCTTTTCACCCTTATGCCAAAAACCTAGTTTTAAAATATGAATTTCAACTATGATTTCTAAGAACTCATGATCTAGGGTTAATACCTAATTATTTTAAATTCATGAAAATTTGATTCTATCATGAAAATTTGATTCTATCATGTTATTTTATTATTATAGTACCCATTCAAAGTTATTATGCCTGATTTTCATGGATTTAATTTATTTATTTTAATATGTGATGGATTATGCATGATTTATAGATTTTAACCTCTTACAGAATGAATAACGCTAGACTTGGTGGATTTAAGTTATATTGGTTGACATACCATATTTTCCCATAAAATTTAGTATCTTTAAATACTTAGAATTATGATCCTCAGTATATTAATAAATTCATGATTTTCAAATTATGCTATGAAATTTCCTTTTTCCTTTCGAGCATTACATTGTTATTATTAGTTGCATTCCTTAGAGATGGAGGGTCATGAACACTCGATGACTTAGGATATTATACATTGTCCTCCAGGAACCTAGTCCTTCAATTTTCATAATTTAGAATCCTTTTAGATAAAGAACTTATCTTTTAACCTTAGGACTTTAGTATTATTGAGTTATTCAGTATATCAGCTTATTTCATTTGGGAGTAGTTCTTAGCACCGAGTGAACGTAGGGATGGAGGCTCATCCATCGGTTAGACTGAGACCTTTAGTAGAAGTCCAAAAGTCCCAGAACTATGGAACTATCATAGGTTTTAAAGGGTCACCCATCATACCAGGATTGGCATCTTAGTCCATTTGGACATCAGTTTAGTGGTACTACGTCAGATCAGGCTTTATATCCTGGCAAGGTATATTGGTCCCTTTTCGATGGGTTTTATACATCGAACTCTATGTTTAGCACACATGGTTATATGTCAGTTAATTGTTTCTCCCACATTCTAATTCAGTTATTTCATGACATTGTAATAAGTTTATCTAGTACAGTATTGATCAATTATATGTATATTTACTTGGTCATTGCATCTGTTCACATCCCACCATTTCAAACCCAGTATTCATACATGACCCTTAATTTAGTTTTACTTTATTTTATACTATGCATTTTCTTACTATCACTGCACACCAGTACATATGTATTTTATATAGGGTAATTGTACCACAATTCTACTCCTTGCATTCAATTTGCACTCAAGTTCATCTCTTTATTTCCAGTTAGTATTCAGTACAACTTTACATCTTATTCAACATTAACTTAAGATTAAATATGATAGTTATGCTTCTACCGCTTTCCAGTTTACAGAATTATTTTAGCTCATGATTTAGAGATTTTACTATGCCTCACAACTTTTATGTACAAACATGTTTTCAATGTAGATTTCAGCAAATGACTTACGTCTTCAGTTACAAATCATATTTTAAGTTTTTTTTCATGACGTGCATATCTCATATACTCAATTCATTTCAAAGTCCTGACCATATAACTCTTCTACCTATATTTATCATGTGATGTAGATCCAGGTACTTACAATCAGGATCATAGTCAAGTAGATCAAAACATTCAACCAACATGTGGTGAGTTCTCTTATTTCAAAGACTCAAGTCAGATGTAGTTTCAGTACTTTATTTTCTTATTCATATGTATTGATTAGGAATAGTTGGAGGGTCATGTACCGGCTACCTATAGTTAGTATTAGTAGAGGCTTCATAGATAGTCAGTCAGAGTTATTCTATGTAGTTTAAGTCCCTCTTTATCTTTTAGATTACGTGTTGTAATAGTAAAATTGAAACAATTTATCTTATGATTATGGTTCTTCTTAGTCATTTTAGCTTTTATATATATTTTAATCAATTGCTTAAGCATTATGCCAGTACCATTGGTTAGCTTGGAATCACTTGTGGTTCTAAGCACCATGTTCGACTAGGGAGTAGTCTCGGGTCGTGACATCGCCTATGCGACACTGGCATGCCAGATGCTTGTTGCTTAAGAGATTTCCAGGTCGTCTATGCGATGAGGCAGACTTTGCATAAGTGACGCTTGGTCACTTAAGCTATAGCCGCCTAAATGACCTGGTAATTTCTTAGGCAATACCTGGGTGATTTATTTTCCCCATTTTTGATAATTTTACACCATTTTGAGACATGGTGATTGGGAATCGAGTTTTGGATAATTTCTGCCATTTCTAAGCTTGGGTAAGATTCAAAATGCGTATTTGTACTACCTTTCTTCGATTTTAATCATTTAGATTTTGTTTAAATGCAAATTAAAGGTGGAATTGGGTTTTTTGGCCGGAAAGTCTTAAATTGATGATTCATTAATTTAAACCCCAATTCTAAATTATTTTCTGTTAGGTTTTATCCAATGAGTTATTTTAATCTCGGGAAATATGTTTTATATCAAAATTATGATTTTACCCTTCTTTTTTAAAAATTCGAGGGTTCATTTTGACTCCGACATAAAAATAGGCAATATGGGTATTGTTGGCTTTCTTTCAATGCGTAATTTCTACATTTGTATATTTTAGTAGATTCGGGTCCATTCGTGAGGAGAAAGCTATGATTGAAGTCTTTGTGGATCGATTTTTGGCATTTGAGGTAGGGTATGGACTAACTTTATTTAGGCTGGTTTGGATAGTTAACAATAATGTAAATACATGCTATGGGTATGGGATTGTATCATGGAGAATGTGTTTAGGTGATTTATGTACCAGTGTGGGTGGCCTATGTGGATAATATTTTATGGTTTTGAGACATTATTTGCTACGTGTGACTATGTGGGGTTTTATATGATGTCGTTGGCCTAGTTTTGATATATGTATGCTTAGTTACACTCTATTTTGGTAAAAGCCTAAATTTTGGGAAATTATATGGTATTTCTTGCATATTTCACTTGGTGGTTTTCTAGATTATACTAGATCATGGATGATTGGTTGATTTAAGTGGATTATTCACTCACATGGTTGGTATATTGATTGGATATTGGATATTCTCATTTTGGTGGGTTGTGAGCATTACATCCTCATAACATATTCATTTTTGAAACATAGTACCACCATGGAAATACTAGAAATACTAGAAACACTAGTTTTTTTTGACAGAAAATATGACATATTTACAAACCCTCTACCAATGTATGTGCCGGAGAGGCCTATATAGATATTGGTTGTACATGGGTTGACGAACCCCCTATGGGTCTTACTTGGGAACAGAGCTTGATATGTGTGGGTTGATGAACTACTTGTGTGTCCTACGTCCTTAGCTGATCTCGATATATGTACACAGAGATTGTGCGATGACTTTATGCATCATCATCATCACATTCCATATGTTATGCATATTCTATGATTGTATTTCTGTTTTGTGACTTGATATATGTCTATTTGTTCTATCTTCTGTACTTGTATTCAGAGGATGTGTATACTTGTTCTTCTTTTCCCCACTTGTTTTCTTATATGTGTAGATAATAGAACTATTATTGGAGACAGTGTGGGCTACTGTTTGGGACATTTTATGATTGCAAGTGATGTGCCCATGGTTTGTGTTTATATAATTTATTTTCTGCTTTACGTAGTCGGCCTATGATAACTATTGAGTACAAGTGGAAATTACAAAAATAAATACAGAATAAATAAACATGTACAAATCATCTTCCAAATTTAATATAGAGATAAATCTAATCAACATGAGGGAGAGCAGGACTACTCCTAACGTCAGGTGCTCACTCAAATCTCCAATCCATAGCTGCTCTGCACGATGCAAACATCAACAGTGAGAAATCGTGCTATGATCTGCATACTGTAGAAAGGTAGTATGCGTAGTACTCAGTTGTCATCGATCCACTAAACTACAAAGATAGTGTAAACATAAATTACATGTAAAGATGGAATGTAAACTGCATGAAATTATCCAAGAAATTAAATATAATAATGCTAAGGGTGAAATAAGGATAAACCATCCTATTTTAAAAATATTTTGGAACGAAAGTGCAATACCGTATGCACTAGACTAAGTGATGAGTGAAAAATGAATATATAGTAGTAATACAAGGCCAAAAGATGTGTATACAATATAAAAAGATAAGGAAGGAGTGGGATATACAATAGTACCTTACACACACACACGCGTGCACGCGCACGCACACATTCACACACACACACACACACATATATATATATAGGACTAAACTCAAAGGTAAATTACTTAGGGAGCCAACCTAACATTTTGAGGAATCCTAGCCAATATGGAAGGTTTATACTTGAATAATCAGGGTCTCTAAACAAGTATGACTAACCATGAGATAATATAACAATAACATATCTTACTATAAGAAATAAAAGAAATAAGAAACATTCCGACAATCTCAGGTACCACTTCATAATCATCCTACCACAAATTAATCTTAATAACCAACAATAAAGTAAATAGTTTGTCTGGACAAAAAATAACCTATCCGAGCCCCCATTAAGCCCAGAAGGTGAAAGCAAACACTAAGCAAACAATAATCATAGCTTATACCTATGCAACTCCCTAAAAGGTCGGTAGATAAGCACCAGATAATTATACTAGTTATAGGCAATGCATATGAATGAATGAATGAAAAATAAATCAATATTACCATGTCCAATACAAGTGACATAATATACCCAGTGTATACACCTCCTCCTGCTGAGTAGCTCGTATAAGCAGTACCTATGTCGACCATCCTTACCCAGCATTATGGCTCATAGACAAAGGGACCCAAATGAGACTCGATATATATATATATATACACTGCCTGGTCCCAAATCAAGACTTCTAATAACCATCATAATCCATCTACTCCATCCAGTACTGGAGATATATATAAGTTTAATAAGTGCATGAACTTGAACCATGACTAAAAGAGTGAAGTTTGGAAATAAATAAACATAATATCATAGAAAGGTTAGAATCTCTCTTGACCAAAGTGACTAGTGGTGGTAAAAGAGTGGATTAATAACGTATAGGAATCAATCTCAGTTTAATGTCAAAAATAGCAATTTAAGTTCTAAAAAATCATAATTCATTAACTAAGGTAGCACGATTTCTGTTATAGAAGAAGTTTATTATTAAAGTAAAAAGTTGGAATAAATTCCTTCATAAAATATAGTAGTTAAACCAATAATTTGGTTGGATCGTACCACTAAGTGAGCATGAGTGCACATAAACATATGCATGCCTTAACCAATATCCAAACAATACAAGCATAAATGCCTAAGCATCTATAAAATACAATTATGTCCTTTATAAGGATAGAATACTCACCTGGAGTCCAACTAGTATCGTAACCACAACCTCAGGACCAATAGTATATAATTAACATAATAAAGCCTCATACCTTAAGAAACTATGTGTAACGACCCGGGACTACCCCTAGTCATCACACGGTGCTTACAGTCCCGAGGGACCACAAGCTAACCTATGAGATGGTACCTACTGTGAGCGTTGGGTAACATGATCATAAATGTGGAAGAATACTAACATGCCATAAGGTTTTAATAGATGAATTTAAGATTGAAATATAAGTCTATAGAAATAACTGACTGAATCTGATAAAATAATGAGGATCAACTCTAATGCCTTCACCGGATATGATAGAGACAAGAAAAGTTACCAATCTTAGCCAGAATTCACACTTACTAAATTTAGCGAACAACTGATGAGATCTAAGAGTCTGAAGTACTATTCTGAGGTGGTCTGCATATTTTGTTTCGCTACGAGAGTAAACAAGAATGCCATTAGTGAAGACTATGATGAATATGTCCAAGTACTGGTTGAACTCTTGGTTCATCAAGTCCATGAAGGCTACTGGGGCATTGATAATACCAAAGGGCATAACTAGAAATTTGAAGTGACCATATCGAGTTCGGAAAGCTATTTTTGAAATGTCACATTCTCTGACCCTGAGCTGATGATAGCCCGATCTGAGGTCTATATTTGAAAAGAAACTGGCACCTTGAAGTTAATCAAAGAAGTCATCGATTCTAGGAAGTGGATATTCATTCTTTACTGTGACCTTGTTCAACTGATGATAGTCAATACACATTCTGAGAGAACCATTTTTCTTACGCACGAATAGGACTGGTGTGCCCCACGGGAAGAAACTGGGTCTAATGAATCCCTTATCTAAGAGATCCTTTAATTGTTCTTTCAATTCTTTGAGTTCAGCTGAAGCCATTTTGTATGGCAGAATAGATATAGGCTGAGTATTTGGGAGAAGGTCTATTCTGAAGTCAATTTCCCTTTTGGGAGGAACTCCGGGCAGATTTTCAATAAATACATTTGAGAATTCATTTACTACTGGAACTGACTCAAGAGTTGGAGTTTTTGAGTTAGAGTCTTTGAATCGCACAAGATGGTAAATACACCCATTTGATATCATCTTTCTCGTGCTAAGGTACGAAATCTACTGACCCCTAAGAGCTGTGGTACTACCCCTCTATTCAAGGACTGGTTTATTTAGGAACTGAAAATAAACCATTCTGTTTCTACAATCAACTGAGGCATAGCATGGGTGGAGCCAATCTATGCCGAGAATAATATCAAAATCCATCGTCTCTAACTCCACGAGATCAACTGAGGTAACTTTCTAATATATTGTGACCGGACAGTTCCTGTATACCTGTATGGATATTATGGAAACGCCTACTGGAGTAGACACTGAAAAGGGCGCTATTAGAGTTTTGGGACTAACTTTGAAGTTGACGGCTATATATGGAGTTACAAAAGAAAAAAAAGCTCCAAGGTCTAGTAAAGCATAAATATGTAAGTGAAAGACCTACAACATACCAATAACTACGTTAGGAGAATTTTCGTGATCTTGGCGGGACTGAAGAGTATATAATCTATTCAGACGCTGACCACTGGTAGCACTGGAAGAGGCACCCTACTGAGTCGGGCGACCGGATAGAACCGACGACTGATAGGACTGGCCTTGTTAGTGTACATCCCTACCTTTATAAGAAACTACCCGATACCCTTGAATCTGATAACCTGGTTTGCCTCACCCGAAGAACACATCACTACCCGCTCTACATTCACCCTGATGGTGTCTACCATATTTCTGAGATAGAGGATTTGTATGAGCACTGCTAACACTGACCTGGGACATAGAGCCTGGTGCCTTATGCCTATTGTCATTTTTGAATTTAGGTACTGAGGCACTGGATTAAGAGGGTGCTGGGGATGAAGACCTCTGATGAAACTAAGGACGGTTACCACCTTCTGACTTTAGCTAATTAAAATTAAAACTACCCATCCTAGCTCTCTTGTTTCCTCTTTCCCTCTCCTTAATCTTTTTCTCCTCTATCTGTTGAGCATGGACTATCAGCCTAGACTAGTCCATCTCACTAGTAAGCATTGCGGTCCTGCACTCCTTGACCATATTATCAGATAAGCCAGACACAAACTTACTTATCTTGGACCTGTTATCTACTACCACATGAGGAGCATACCTAGATAACTGAGTAAACTTGAGGGAATACTCCCTCACGCTCATGCTGCCCTGCCTCAAGTTAATGAGCTCTAACACTTTGGCCTCCCTCAACTCCAATGGGAAAAATCTATCTAAGAAAGTTGTGGCAAACTCTTCCTATTCTACAGGCCCTGTATCAACACCCCTATCAACTTTCCATTACTTAAAACAAGTATGGGCTATATCCTGCAACTGATATGCAGCCAACTCAGCACTCTTACAAGATGTCACTCCTATATCATCCATTACATTTTGCATTGTATCTAAGAATTCTTATAGATCCTCTTCAGACTTAGATCTCATAAAAGAAGGAGGATTCATCCGGGTGAAATCCTGAATTATAGTTGCAGCAGTAGTGACCACTGGGTTGGCTGGAACAATAGTTGGCCATTCATTTTGTTCTACTATGGAATTGGCAAGAGTAGTGAATGCAACCCTGAATTCTTGTGAGAGATGTGCTCATCCAGAGGATCTGCTTGGACGGGCTGAGGGGTTGGTTGATTTACTGTTCTTCTTGGAAGTCATATTCTATAAACGTAAGGAAGAAATGGATTAGACAGATATTTTAAATTGAGCTTATGCTTACTCGTACGACTTGAACAATGAAATAAGGGAAACTTTTTCCTAAACGCCTTGTAGCCTCTCGTCCATAAGTGTGGCGTGCTGCACACCCATGCACAAGACTCTACTCTATGCGGCTTTCAGACTTCCTAGAACACTTTAAAATCGTAGGCTCTAATACTAAGTTTGTAATAACCTGAAACTACCCCCCTAGTCATCACATGGTGCTTATAGTCCCGAGGGACCACAAGCTAACCCATGAGCTGGTAACTGCTGTGAGCACTAGATAACATAATCATAAATGCAAAAAAATTCTGATATGCCATAAGGTTTTAATAGCTAAATTTAAAACTAAAATATGAGTGTATAGAAACAACTGACTAAATCTGATAAAATAATGATAACATGGATAACTAACTGTAATATCTGAATACTGAATAACTGACTCTAATGTCTGAAAAGCATCTAAAACTGACTGACTGAATATGAGTTGATGGGACAGGCCCCCAACTAACTCTGCTAACTACTGAAATAGAGATATGAAGTAAAATAATCTGTCCTTGAATAATATGGATTCACCACTGCTACTGTACTGCTAATAGCCTGAGAAGTAAAGTCTAAGCATAGTTCAGGAACTGAACGTCAGCACCAATGATATAATACATCATAGCACCAAAAAAAGGTATGCGTTCAGTACTTTGAATGTACTGGTATGCTAAATGAGGTAGGCTGATAGACATAGTTTCATGAATAGAACTAATAATTAACTGAATATGCATGTAAAACATTGAGTACTAAGTAGAGAACATGAAATCTGTAGATACTAAAAATATGGAGAATCTTTAAAGTCCAGGTATGCAAGATAGTCTGTAAATACTAAATATACGTGAAAATCTGTGGACACTGGGGATGCATGACTAAGAATATAACATGGATTGAGTAAAATCTATAAACTAAGAGACTGAAAAATACTGATATCTGTATGCTTTGGTCATGTAACTCTAAGACTACATAACTGAACTGAGACTGTAACTAAGACAATATCTGAGACTGTGGGAGGTATCATCTAACCGACATTCTCCAATTTGAGCTAATCGGGGTCCAACCTATAACCTAAGTTAGAAGGGTGTTAATACCATGCCACGGGTACTAACGATGGCTGTGTGGATCCAATAAACTGATATAATGTTTAAAGGACTAAGGGTGACAAGCCTGAACTGATGGGTGACCCCTGCGAGATAGTCAAGCCTAATATGATGGGTCACTTCTCATATCCTACACTGGTTACGTAGTTCTGGAGTATAGAGACTACTACTAAGGACTATGCCTATCTGATGAGGAAGCCTCCATCCCTACACCCGCTCGGTACTTAATCCTACTCCCAACTAAAAGACACTGAAATACTAGACTGTTCTGAGTTCATCTGACTGGTAACTAACTGTTCGGATAATGCTCAGAGTATGTTCTGAAGAATATTCTGTAATGTACTAAAACTAAACTAAATAAACATCTATGGTTTTTGGGTATTCAATACCCCTAGGACTCAGAAACAATAATAGTAAAATGACACTAAAGCTTGGAAGAAAAAGCATGAAGGCTTTTATTAAATCTATTACTCTTGTAGGCATTTTATCAAACACTTGGAGTTCATGGTTTGATCAAATCATAGGAATGTCATGGAACTTGTAGTAAAAGCATGAATTTAACATGAATAATAATATATCATGATTTAATTCAAGGAATGATAACATTAAAACATGGAGAATTGGATAACAACAATAATTTCATTGAAACATGGTATAAAATCATAGTTCATGGAGATTCATGGGCGAAATCACAATTCAAAACATAATAACTTGAAAGATTATAAATTGGTGATAAAAATAGGTTACTTGGGCTCCATGGATGAAAGGGATCCATGTATTAACATCTAACATACCTAGGATAATGAATTCTTGAAGTTCTGGGTGAATTTTTGAGGATTGGCCTTGAAATTGGAGAGCTAGGATTCTTGATTTAGGAAAGAAAGCTTCTTGATTTGGGGGAAAATAATTAAAATAATTAGTTTAAAAATATTTTTAGGTCTTTAAAGCACACCTAGGTGGATTAAAATTAAGGTAAAGGACTATTTTACCTTTGGGCAAAACTTTTAATTTTCGTCGAATTTTTTTGAAATGGACACCTGGGGCGATGCGATGCTATCGCTCCATGTCACTGGAAACTGATAACTAGGAACTTGGCTGATGGCACAACGCGAAGATATCGGGGTGCCTCTTTGATTATGATTTTCACCATTGGCGCGGCGCGCCATGATCGTGCTGCCTCACTGGAATTGGACAATTATGAACTAGTCCTATGGTACGACACACCACTATCACGAAGCAACACTAGAAATTGACAATTGCTATTTATACTGACTCTGCGATGCGCTAAGGGTCAAAATGACAGTGTTTAACGACTGGAACTTAAAATCACCATAACTTCTTACTCGATTATTGGATTTAGGAAAATTTTATATCGTTGGAAAGCTAATTGAATTTCCTATACAATGGCTGGCTCTAGACTAAAAAATAATGAGTATTTCGTAAATTATAAAAAATGAATACTTAGGTATTAGGACTTAGATTATGCTAGGGAAATATGGGGCGCTACACTATTATAATGAGGGTGTAAAGTCGCTAAAGGATCTAATCAGGGAGTAGTTCAATTAACTAATTCAAATGGTAAATCTTATATCAAAGAGATCCTTAACATCAAACTATGGTTAACATGCTTATAATCTAGGATAGCAGGATTCTATCACAATAGTGAATATCCTATGCTAAGGTTTGGGTTACCTTTCTATTCTAAATTTCCTAAATAGGTTAAGTCATGGTATAATATTCATCGATCCATCCTATAATTCCTACATAGAATAAAATCTATACTATACACAATCTCATAGAGAAAATTAGACCGAAGCCTACCTCAATGCCGAACCACTATTCTTGAATCATCCACAAATCACTCGTCCTTGTTCCACGATCCCAAAAGGTTGCCTTGATATAAAAATAATCATCTACGTGTTAATAGGAGTAAAAGAATACCCATTTTTCAATATGAAACTATGGGCCCAAAATGGGCTCATGAAATCTACTAATGGAATCCCAAAATTGAATTCCCTATGATACGCTCGTCGTACTAGGAATATGTGCTCACAATTTAAACACAAATATATTGTAAATATAGGATCAAATCAGCACAAAAGATAATGGAAAAAGAGGGGAAAATAAGAATTACATGGACGATTTAGGCCGGACAATCACAAAGAAATTAGTAGGAAATGGTCACTTCGTAATCCCCTACAAACCCCCAGCTCCAAACAATGATTTCCATAAGTTTCTAAGCTCAATGGACCATTACCGGCAAATTTAGGGTCACGAAATTAGGGGATATTCCAGAAGACAATAATATATAGGCCTAAGGGTTACCGATCACAAGTACCTTTGTCATGATCGCGACGCAAAGAAAATTAGTTCATCATGAGCGCAAGGTAATAGTTGTGAATGCGATGAATAATAGAGGAAGGTCATTGCAAATGCGATAAGGCATTTACGTATACAAGTGAGAGGATGGATCGATTCAGACCTACCCTTCACCACGAACATGAGAGAAAGGACTTATGAATACGAAGGTCAAGAACTTGACCCTTGATGAATATGGCATACTCCTTGCGATAACAAAGAGTCAAGTGGGCCTACACTAGATGCAAAAAAGAAAAAAGGCTTAAGTCCCAATAGACTCTAATTACGGGCTCGAGATTCATTTGGGACACCGTACGTGCAAACAAGCTATGTTACCATACCAAATTCAATATTCTAGACTCAACAGAACCATTGAAACTTTCTTTTGAGATTGTTATGACTAAATGTAGGTCCCACACTCTCAAACTTCTCAAATAGCCACAAACTTAACTTCAACAACCTCAGACTTGGATCTCTTGTTACCTCTCGCTCTATCTCTTTCCCTTATCTTATCCTCCTCTATTTGATGTGCATAGATCATCAGCCTAGAAAAATCCATCTCCTTGTTCGACATAGCAGTGCGGCATTCTTTCAGTACTAAGCCTGATACACCTGTCACAAACTTTCTCATACCAGTTCGGGCGTCGGAGATCAAGTCAGGCGCATATTTTGCTAACTGAAAGAACTTTAAGCAGTACTCCTTAACAGTTATGAAGCCCTACCTCAAGTTCATAAACTCTTCAATCTTCGCCTCTCTTAACTCCAAAGGAAAGAACCTATCCAAGAATGCATTTTCGAATATCTACCAGGTAATGGGAGCATCATCCTCCACTCTACCCTTCCTCGAAGAAACCACCCAGTCATATGCAATATCCAACCTGTAAGATGATAACTCAACACACTCTTCTTTAGACACACACATTACTTGTGTGATCTTTCTTATCTACTCAAGATATAACTGCAGGTCTTCCCCTGCCTTTGACACATAAAAATCTAGCGGACTCATCCACAAAAAGTCATGAATTTTGGTAGCAGCTAGGTCACCTCCCTGCTGCTGAGGAGCTGCGGCCTGATTGGCCTGGACAGTGACAGCTTGGGCCAGTGCCTGGAAGGCTGCCCTGAATTCGGCGTGGGACATATTTTTATTCAAAGGATCAGCGGGCTGAGATTGCTGATTGTTGTTATTTCTGTGAGCTCAGCAGGGAGGCATATTCTAAAATAAGAGAGCATGGATTAATAGCTGAGAGAGACAACTTGAGCACGATGGACTTAAGTGGAAGAAATGACTTATTCCTAACACGTTTCATAGCCTCTTGCTCATAGATGTGGCGCGCTACACTCCGATGATCAAGACTCTACTTAACGCGGATTGTCAGACTCCTTAGGACTCTCTAAACCTTAGGCACTAATACCAAGTTTGTAATGCCCCACAATCGAGTCCCGACACGTTACACAGTGCTTAAGGCTACAAGTAGTCCCAAGATAACCCTTTGATCCTTCTACTTCATATATTAGCTTACTTAAAGATAAAATGCATGAACTCAACACAGTGACATCATAAAATGAGAAATATGAATGAAATACTTGATCTGAACATACTACAACTCAAAGAAAATCTTGAAGTGCTGATAATTTGATGACTAGTCTGACAAACCTCTAATACTTCAAACAAGAGAGCCATTGGGACAGGTCCCCAACTGACTTATACTCAACTGACAAGAATTAAACAACTACTAAATAAAAATGGAAGTCTGAGAATAACTGGTCCTCAAAACATGAGGACTCACCACGGTTGATATGTAGATTCGAGTGCTCAAAAAGATCACTGGTGAGGCTGAGACAGAGCACCTAAACCTACATTACGAGAGTATATGGCACACAGACAAAATATGTGGGTCAGTACTTTGGGAGTGTACTGAGCATATGGGGGAGTGTGCAATTAAAATACTCAATATCATAAGCTTTGATAGAAAACCTACATGGTGTAAAACATACTCACATAGCTTGAAATAAATATATGCCACAAGACTCATAAATCATCATGCTTTTACTTAAAACCTCAAAATATCATAACATTTGAAATTATTAGGACCATAGCTTTCAAAAAACACTTATACTTTCAAAACTTTGTAACCTTAAGTCTAAAACACTTTGAAACTTGGAAGACTTTAGGACTTAGAGAAATTTACAAACTTAGGGAGTTTCTCTTAACCGACATAAACCATCTGAGCTACATAGAGTCCAACGTCTTTCCCACGTTGGGGAGAGCTGTTCTATCCTTGCCATCGAATAAAACCTTAACTTTAGTGATCACTATCTTAACCCACTTAGGGTATATCAAGAACCTACGGGGCACATAGTTCTGGGGCATGAGACCTCGAAATCAAGCCCAACTCAGTGCTAAATACTACTAACTTACTTAGCTCAGAACGTAGAAAATCCACCTTACAATAATTCAACAATATATATATATATATATATATATATATATATATATATATATATATATATATAATGGGAGCCAAAATGCATCCCCTTTACTTAAAACTCAAGAATGTGGATTTCTATCTTAACTTACAATCAAAACTCACTTCTTGATATTCTTTAAAAATCGCTAACGTCTCATTCTGAACCTCATGCTTTAACCATAAGGTTCACTTCACAACAATAGGACTTGAAATTCTCAAAACATGATATAGACGTTGAATTATGCAACTTAAACCATAAATTGACAATTTAAAATATTAATATGCATAATAATATTACTACTCAAATCTTGGGTAAGACATAGTTTCATAAAACTTACAATATAATTACATGATAGGAATTCTCCATGAATTTACGAAATACTTTACGAAAATATGTAACTTTTGGGCACAAGAACAAAAGGGTGTTCTTGTTCAAAACCACATACCTTCAACTTGGAGCTTTTGGATATTTTCAAAAATTTTGAAAGGTTAGTCATGAACTATTGGGTGTCCCTCGTATCCCTCTTAACGGGGAATTCAAATATGCAAGAATTATTGAATTCTCATGATTGAATCTCTAGATAATTGGGTTCTTATGTTGAAGGTGTGCAAAGAGTTTTGAGATGTTTAACTAAAGAGAAATAGAAGAAAATATGTTCTCTAAGGGTTATAAGTCGTTGGAAGTGTAGGAAAAATATCAAAATACCCTTGTAAAAATGTCATTAAATTGCTGAAAAAAATAGCTGACGACATTCATGACAAGACGTTAGGCTTGTGACAACTCGTCATGAAATGTCATCACAAAAGGGTGGATTTTATGATTTTCGTCTTAAGGTTGACAATATTTTGTGACAAGCCATCAAACTTGTGACAAGACATCACAAAATGTTGTCACAATATGTTGGATTTTGTGACCTTCTACTTATGGTGACAATATTTGTGACAAGCCGTCAGGCTTGTGACAAGTTGTCACAAAATATCATCACAAAATGTTGGATTTTGTGACTTTCTACTTATGGTGATGACATTTTTGACAAGCCGTCAGGCTTGTGACAAGTCGTCACAAAAATGTCTTCATGAAATTTCCAGGCTGATACGCTGGAGTAAAATGGACATAACTCTTTGCTCCGATAACGGAGTTTGGCAAAATTGGTATCGTTGAAAATATAATTCAATTATCTATCTTTTGGTTGGTCATGAGTTCAGAAATTTATAGTAAAATGAGAGATATGCTCATTTGAAGTTGATCATACCAATATCCATCTCAAGAATTCAATCGACAAGGAATGTTTTTGTTCGTCTAATAGCTAGGACACTTTTGAGGACCTAATACTCATCAAGCTAGATCATGTAGCTACCAAATCACTAACTTTATTTCTAATGATCTTGAAATAGGGTTCTACTATTAGTTGAAATTCTTGGGATATTATAATATCTCCTCCTTGGAAACATTCGTCTTCCAATGTCCCTCGTTAAGCTGGGAATGCAAAGAAACTTAGGATGCACGGTTGGAATATTTCTATGAATTGAATTTATGTCATTCTGAACTTTTAATTATTTTTGAGAGTGCACAAATTTGCATTAAAATAGCTATATAGCTGAATCTTTGGTTAGATAGGGGCTGGATTAAGAAAAAGTAATACCTTCGGCTTGCTCTAAACTTGTGAAGAAGAGGTGTGGGTACGTGGTTTGCATATCTGCTTTGGCTTCCCAAGTAACACCCTCAACTAATTGGTTCCGCCATAAAACCTTGACCAATGGAACTTATTTGTTCCTTAGTCTACGGACTTGGTTATCTAGGATCTCAACTGGAATCTCATCAAACGAAAGGTTATCCTGAAAATCTAAGCTATTTGAAGAATCAACAATGCTAGAATCACCAATATGCTTCCTAAGCATGGAAATATGGAAAATAGGATGAACAACTGACAACTCAGTAGGCAGCTCAACTTCATAGGCTACATTCCGAACACGGCTTAGATTCTGTAAGGGATAATGTAACAGGGACTAAGTTTCCCTTTCTTCCCAAATCTTTTCACCCCTTTCATGGGAAAAATTTTCAGATACACCAAATCATTAACTTCAAACTCAAGATCTTTTCATCTCACATCTGTATATGACTTTTGACGACTCTAAGCTATCTTTAGCCTTTCTCTAATAAACTTTACCTTCTCTATCGCCTTAAATACTACATCAGGTCCAACCAAAGTAGCTTCACCCACTTCGAAGCAACCTATGGGTGATCTACATCTCCTACCATATAATGCCTCAAATGGTGGGATCTTGATACTAGCATGGTAACTCTTGTTGTAAGCAAACTCTATCAAGGACAAATGCTCGTCCCAACTACCTTTGAAATAAAGGGCACACACCCTCAACATGTCCTCTAAAGTTTGGATAGTCCTCTCAGCCTGACCATCTATCTGCAGATGAAAAGCAGAATTCATATGAAATTGGGTACCAAGACCCTTCTGAAATGCTCTCCAGAACTAAAAAGTGAACTGAGTACCCCTATCCGAAATGATAGACAAGGGAACTCCATGCAACCTGAACAACTCCTGAATATACAATCTAGCATAGTCCTCAGCTGTATAAGATATGTGCATAGACAAGAAATGCGTTGACTTAGTCAGCCTGTTGACAACAACCTAGATGGAATCATGATGGCATCGGGAAAGAGGTAAGCCAACTACAAAATCCATATTTATCTCTTTACACTTCTAAGTTGGGATACTAAACTCTTGCATCACACCGCCAGGTCTTTGGTGCTTAACCTTAACATGTTGACATGTTGCACACTTCGCCACAAAATCAGCTATATCCTTCTTTATACCACACCACCAATAGATTTCCCGCAAGTCGTGGTACATCTTGGTAGTGCCGGAATGAATAGAATACCATGCCCCATGAGCTTTAGCCATAATTCTCTGCCTCAGATAACTAACATTAGGAACACATAATCTACCCTACAACCTCAACACCCCATCTCCCCCTTGAGAGAAAACCTCTATCTTTTGGTCCCTCACTGACTCCTTCAGTCTGACCAAGCTAGCATATAAGTCTTGCTTCTCCTTCACTTCTGAAACTAAAGAGGATTTGGAATTACTTTGCACCAAAATATTTCCCTCAGTGGAATCAAGAAACTTAACACCCAGTCTAGCCAGATCATGCACATCACGAGCCAACTCTTTCTTACCTTTCTCCACATGCAAAATACTACCCATAGCCATCCTGCTAAGTGCATTTGCCACAATATTAGCCTTGCCCGGATGCTACAAAATGCTTATATCATAGTCTTTTAAAAATTCTAACCACCTCCGCTGCCTAAGATTCAACTCCTTTTGAGTCAATACATACTGCAGGCTTTTGTGATTAGTAAAAACATCAACATGCATACCATACAAATAATGTCTCCATATTTTTAGAGCAAACACTACAGCTGCATCAATACACAACCTAAACCAACTCTTGCAGCATCATAGTAAACCATAAAACTATCTACACCATCACGCAAAGTCAACACAGGGGCAGAAGTGAGTCAAGTCTTCAACTCCTAAAAACTCTTCTCACAGGAATCTGACCAGAGGAACTTAACTGTTTTTGGGTCAACCGAGTCATGGGAGATGCAATGGAAGAGAAACCTTTAACAAAAAAGCATCAATAGCCAGCTATACCCAAGAAACTTCTAATATCAGATGGATATATAGGCCTAGGCCAATTTCTTATAGCCTTTGTCTTTTGGGGATCCACTCTAATTCCTTCAGCTGAAATAATATGACCCATAAATGCTATGAACCATAGCCAAAACTCACACTTACTGAATTTGATGAACAACTTATGATCTTTAAGAGCTTACAAGACTATTCTAAGATAGTCTGCGTGACCACCCTCACTTCGGGAATACACAAGGATGTCTTTGATAAACACAATGACAAACATATCAAGATATGACTTAAACACTCGATTCATGAGGTCCATGAAAGATGTTGGGGTGTTAGTTAGGCCGAAAGACATGACAAGAAACTCAAAATGACCATAGCAAGTTCGGAAGGCTGTCAACGAGATATCATACCCCCTTACTTTAAGTTGGTGACAGCCGAATCTAAGGTCTATTTTGGAGAAATAACTCACACCTTGGAACTGATCAAGAAAATCATCTATTCTCGGAAGAGGGTACTTGTTCTTGACAGTGACCTTATTAAACTGATGATTGTCAATGCACATACGTAAATAACCATTTTTCTTTCGCACGAAAAGGATAGGTGCGCCCTGATGATAGGCGAATTTACACGCCTATAGCACTAGATTTTGCCCATATTTTAGCCAAGTTTTGAGAACAAATTATATATTTCATGCACTTTTAGTCCTTTTTCCTGTAAGTGAGCTAACGAACATGATTAGCATCTTTTAAGGTATAAATGATGCAAAATTCAGCATTTTATGGAGAACTTGATGCCAAAGAGAGCTTCACGAAAGGAGGAGAGCAAAAGCTTGGACGCCAAGGACCAAAAGTGGCGCATGGAAAATCTGTCCCGGGCAAAAACAACAATTCTGAAGACTTTGGGGACTAGCAGTAATTTATTAGGATTAGGATAATGATACATTAACCTAGTAGGATTGGGTTATGTAATTCATTAGCTTAGTAGGAATAGGATATGGGTATTATAAATACCCTATCTTGCTAGAGATTTATATACATTCCTCACAATTCCTCATTAATTCTATTACTCTATAACTCTTCTTCTAATTCTTCCATTAATTCTACTTTTTATTCTTCTTCTATTCATTTATTCAATTCTTAATTTTCGCAACAAGAGAAACGTTACTTAGCAAAGAAGTCACGCCTAACGCCTACCACCCTATACCTAACGAAATCTTTATTGTGGTATAATAACAATGTCGATTGTGATTTCCTTCGCACTCATGGGTAACTAAACTTCTCTGTTGGGGTTATGGAAGCCCTATGAGATACTATCTAAGGCTATGAGTTTGTGATTTCGTGACAAGTGTGTTGCTTATATCATTATTCTCTTCATCTTAATGCAAATTCTTGTGGCTGCAGACGCATAGAATAATGCCAGTATAGCATTAACTTGTTCAAAAGAAAAGTTATATGTCTGGAAAAGAGATAATGTCAAGGTAATCGGGTCCCATCCCCTATTCAAAAGTTAGTTCCGTAACTGGATTAACCTCTTGGAGAATTTGTACCGTTAGATACGCTTTAAGCTCGAAAGAGTTAAAGTGAAATAGTCCTTGTGTAGGTCGAAAGACGCTTGGATTTACCATCGAATAGAATTCTCTATAAGCACATGTATGTCTGAATTTCGCATAACTAATAACCAATAGAGACGTACAACTTATAAGGTGGACATAACCCCAACTTCTCAATTCTCATTGTTTTACATCTTACTAAAAATTCTTTCTTTTTACTTTGCTATTTACTATTTTTACTTTACTATTTTTGATTACATTACTTGCACGACAAAACTCCCCCTTTTTACGAGACTTGCATCAAAAGCCTAATAATCATTGCTTACTTGTTGACCAAGCTATTCCCTGTGGGATCGATACCCAACCCAGTTGGGTTATATATTTGACAACGAACGCTTTACACTCCTACGAGAGCTGTAGATTGAGCGTTATCAAAAATTGGCACTGCTGCCGGGGAATACGAGTGTCAATTAAGTTTGTGATAATTACTAGACCCTTTGGTCAAAGATTCTCGTACTTTTACTTTTAGTTTTTGTTTTTGTTTACTGCAGGTTTTTATTCAGTGCATGCCCCATACTCGAAGTTCTGGTCAACCGTTATTACCTATCATTCCTGAACCACAACTATTTGCAGAATAGAGGCACAACACGAAATCAAAAGGATGACTGCTCAACAGGAACAAGCGAGATTAGCTGCTCTTGCCGCCTCTCAAGTGCATCAATAAAAAATTGACAACCCTGGGCGAGCAATAAATCCTGACGATGAGGACCTAGGTGATGACGAGTTACTAAACCCTAGGCATGCCACTGAGATCGCCACACCTGCCAACAGAAGAGATCATCAAGCTAGGTTTAGGCCTGAACGCCGAGATATGCAACCAGCTTTTGATGATGATGATGATGATCTTGATGGAGCCGGAGCCACAGGAGCCATAATTCCTTCACCATTAGCGCCCGGAGCCAAGTTCAACATCACAAGCACCATGATTTAGTTATTGCAACTCAAAGGATTATTTGGTGGACTAGCAGGCGATGATCCGAATATGCATCTCATCAACTTTATTTCTACATGCAAGTCGTTTGACAATCCTGGTGTTGGTCAGAATGCAATTCGATTTCTTCTATTTCCATTGTCTCTGTCTGGGGAAGCAACTCTATGGTTGAATGGGATGACTCCTGATTCTATTACAAATTGGAGGCAATTGACAGACGCTTTCCTAGAAAGATTCTTTCCGCCATCCAAAAGAGCACAATTGAGAGATGAAATCAGCAACTTCCGTCAGCTTCCAACTGAAGCCCTTCATGAAACATGGGAGAGGTTCAAGACGAAGCTAATGCGGTGCCCAACCCATCATATGACTAATGTTCACCTAATGGAGATACTATATAGAGCCTTGAATTCAATAACTAAACTAGTGGTGGATAATGCGGCTGGAGGATATTTTATGGACCTCACCTTTGGGCAGGCAAGCAATATGCTAGATCGGATGACAAAGCAAAGTAGAGCTTGGCATACCAGGGATTCTGAGGTAGCAAGTCCTACTATATCTATTAGCATGAATGCTGAACAAAGGATAAGAGAAGAAAAATGTGATCAAGATATGATGTACATGAAAACAAAAATGGATCTTCTTACAAAGCATCTATTATCAGGGAAGACCGAAAAAGTCAAAGCTGTTGCGTCAGAAGGAAGAAATAAATTTGATTCGGAAGAAGAATCCAACTACTTGAACAATCAGGAGGGTTTCCGAGGTAATGCCCAAGGAAACCAAGGTCGGAACTATTATGATAAATCTAGGATTAAGGACCAAGGTAGTTGGAAGAACAAGAATGACAATAGTGGTTTGTATGTTCCCCCTGGAAGACGTGACGCCACCACATCTAGTTCTGGAAGTATGGAAGACATGATGGCTAAACTATTGAAAGGAGTGGAAGCAACTAGCGCAGGAGTAACCGAGGTCATAAATGATTTGTCTTCAATGAAGCAATTAGTTGATTCACATTCCACTTCAATCAAACAAATAGAGCAGCAATTGAGCCAACTTTCAGCAGCACTCAATCAAAGAAAGGCTGGCACTTTACCTAGCGACACTGTGCAAAATCCAAGGAACGATGGATCATGCATGACTATTACTACCCAAAGTGGTAAGGTGCTGGAAATTTCATCCAACGGCAAGCAAGTGGCCGACGAGGTAGCGGACATTGATGATAAGGCTAAAGGTCAAGATGCCGCAGAAGCTGATCACGACGTCCATGATGTCACACCAAGTATATTGCAGCCTGAAAAGGCTAAAAAACGAAAGCAAGAGGAGAAGAAAGTCGTGGAGAAAACAATTACATATCCACCACCACCTTTTCCTCAAAGATTGAAGAAGATTATGGATGATAAAAAGTTTGGCAAATTCATGAATATGTTAAAGCAGCTGACCATTAATGTTCTGTTTGTAGAGGCACTAGAACAAATGCCTGGGTATGCAAAATTTATGAAGGATCTTTTGACAAAGAAACGAGCAGCAAGCTATGAGTTGAAGGATACTGTTCATCACTGCAACGCAATTGCTACCCGATCACTAGTTCAGAAGAAGGCTGACCCCAGTGCTTTCACTATTCCTTGCACGGTTGAATCTATGAATTTTGCTAAGGCATTGTGCAATCTGGGTGCTAGCATTAATTTGATGCCACTATTCATCTATAAGAAGTTGGGGTTAGGCAATCCGACACCAACCAATATGAGGCTCGTGATGGCTGATAGGTCGGTAAAACGACCTGTGGGTATCTTGAATGATGTGTTGGTGAAGGTTTCTTCATTCATCTTTCCTGCAGACTTCGTTATTCTGGATTTTGAGGTGGACTCTGAATTTCCCATAATCTTGGGACGTCCTTTCCTTGCAACTGAAAGTGTGCTTATTGACATAAAAGCTAATGAGCTTCTATTTCGGTTGAGTGACGAAGTGGTACATTTTGATATATGCAAAGCAATGAATCATCCCAGCGATATGACTGTGTTCTCTGTAGTTGATGGTCATCATGAGGATAAGAAAGTATTATCTGTAGAGAAACAGCTTACAGTTGAGCCTTTGTCTGCTGCGCCACTGAATGATGAGCATGAGGATGATGAAGATTATGAAGAACTTATGGGTGCTCTAACAGAAAAAGAGTCCTATTACCATACTCCTAAGCAACCGGACCTTGATCTTAAGAATCAACCATCACCAACAGCGAAGCCTTCCATTGAAGAGCCACCAATGCTAGAATCGAAAGAACTCCTCGATTATCTAAGGTATGTGTTCTTGAAAAGTGGAAATATACTTTCGATAAGTGTTGTGGATGAGTTAGGTGAACAGCACGTAGAGGCTCTCATCTCTGCTCTAAAGAGATACAAGAGAGCTATGGGTTGGACTATTGATGACATAATTGGTGACCCTCTGGGGAGACGTATGAGTCATCTCGAAGAAGATTGCATGCCTACAAGTAAGCCTTATTGTCGCCTAAATCCATTCAGAAAATGATCCACCATCTATCTCGACAAAGTCTAAGTACACGAGGTAACTATGTCGTACCGCGACAATAAATCAAGCGCTAGATGGGAGGCAACCCATCGTTTATCGTTTTCCTTTCGTTCTATTACGTGTTTACTTTTGATAAATAAAAATCCAAAAATAAGAGTCGTGCCAAAACTAAGGCGCTTGATGGGAGTCAACCCATCGTTCTAATCGTTTTTATTGGTTTTGAGCAAATGTAGGTGCAAGAGGTATAAATCGAGGAGATCGGTTTCAAATTCTGATTTGGAAGTATTGCATGTTAAAGGTGGTAAGTTAGGAATGAAGAAGCAAAAGGCTATGGATTGAGCATTTCTCATGAAAATATAGGCATCGAACAAGGATAGGCCTAGGTAAAACTAGGCCACGAACAAGGCAAGGCCTATACTATGGCCTAAGGTCTCAGAATCTAGTGTGCCATAGCATAGGCGCCGCCCATGCTCAAGTATGCCATAGCATAGGCGCCGCCTATGCTAATGCCTTTTGTCTCTGAATCTCATATGCTAAGTGAAAGGCGCCGCCTATGCCTAGGAATGCCATGGCATAGGCGCTGCCTATGCTAAGACAATTCTTTGCAAAAGGCGCCGCCTATGCCAAGCATAGGCAAAGCAAAAGGCGCCGCCTATGGTCACTTTTTGTCTCCAAATCCGATTTTAAATGGGTCAAAACCCGACCCAACCTTTTCCTATATATATGAGACTTAGTCTTGAACCAAAAACACTTTGAAAACCTAGCTTATGCGTCACCCATAGCCTCCAAATCCTCTCAAAAATTTTCTTTTGCTCTTTTTCTTCACAAGAACATCATCCAAAGTCATCAATCAAGTAAGTACTACTCTGTTCTTCATTTATCTTCCGTAAGTACTACGTTACTACGCCTATTATGAATTGCTAATTCTTGAACAAGTATTGGTGATGTGAATGTGTTTGAATTGTTGTGATGCAACCATGTGAGTGAATGAATATGTAAGGATGATCTTAACTTATTTCCAACTTGAATTTGATTTTGATGCATTGTCATACTTTTGTGGAATCGAATCGGTCCCAAATATTGCATAATCTTGTTACTTGAATACTTACATGTTGAAATGACTTGTTCATTGGAATAAGGATTATAGTTGCCTATCAACATAGGAGGTTGTGATTATTGTTAGATACTATCCGTTGATCTAATCCCTATGTAGTAGTCTTGATATATCCAACATGAATGTATTGCCAAGATTACAAGAAGTGTGACTGCTCTGATTTTATTATTGGAATATAACACCTAAAACGTATGTCGATGAAGTCTGAGTAATCGACCACTTTTACTTCACTAATCTGTACCAACAAACTAAGTGTGGGGTGGTGCCACTACTGCTTGTTTATAGATTGTATCCATTGAGATGATGCTAATATGAACATTGTTTTAGTCTCAGGTACAATGGCACCCAAAGCAAGACAAGGCAAAGATAAGGCTACCACTTCACAAAAAGGCAAGAAAAGAGGCCAAAAAGAGCAAGGAGAATCTTCCTCGATGCAAATACCTCGACGTACTCTTGGAATCAAGTGGGGTACTTATGAGGAACTTCTGAGGATGACGACTGTAATGATGATCTCAAAGAAGGGGGTATGACCCCAAACATAGAGGAGGAGTCCGACTGACCAGGTTCTTCGTATTTATTTTCCACTGAGGGCAGTGTGTCCCGTCTAAGTGTGGGGTGGTGGTATTTGCATGCTATACTTCTCTATCTGCATTCGCACTTATGTTTGTTTTGTTTTTCTTTTTAGTAGTTATTTATTTTTCTTTTTTTAGTAGTAAATTTTTTTAATTAAGCTTAACTTCGCATGAGATTATGACAAGAGTTTGTGCTAAAATCATGAATATTGAGACGTTTAGGCTCTAATTGTGACTCACTATGTGATACTGTGTGGTTCAATTCCTTCATCTGTTGGGGCAAGAGTCTATACTACTCCCAATAAAGTCGACCATGTGCCTTGTGTGAGTGAGATAATAGTATATTCTATGTTTGTGGCTGATGCTAGAACTTGCCTGGTATGTATGTAAAGCGAAAATAAAGCGTGCAAGTTTAGGAGATGATTTAGGCATTTCTTTGGCAACTTATGATTGTTTACCTTCTTTTTACCTACCCATGGACATTATCCTAGTTAAACCCTTTTGAGCCTTTAGCCTATTTTCTTTGACAACCTCATATGTAAGCCTAATCCAATTTTTTTCAAGACCATAATTTGATCCAAATTTCTAAGTGCTTTAAAGTGTAAAGTCATGTGACAAAATAAGAGGAAATTGGGTGAGTAGGATACTTTAGAATGTATTGGTGCTTGAAATCATTATGAAAAAGAATTGCTATCATAAGAGGTGTGTTATGAAAAGAAAAAGGAAAGGAAAACTGAAAAGTTAGTTATGTTTAAAATTGAAAAATAAAAGAGGAGAAAAGGGGTGGTAGAATAAAAGAAAGTAGAAAGGTTCTTTGAAAGAAAAGTGTCAATGATATAATGTGATGTATTAAAGCGCTTAGGAACACAGTCACTATTTCTGGCCAAAATAGTCCTACCCGTCCCTTAGCCTACATTACAACCATCAAAAGACCTATTTGATCCTAAGCTTAGTATTCTGACATTTAGTGGAGCATTACACTAAGGGAAAGCCTATGGTCATCAGTTGCTGCATATGAATTCTTTGTGAGAGCGAGAGCAAGGATAATCTTATACCCATGTTTGAAATATATACAATACTTGTGAGTGATTATGGGTAATATATTGTGAGACACACATGGTTGATGAGTTTTGGGTAGTCGTGTATGATTCTTTGTGCCTTAACTTTTGAATATGAGTTGGCCACCATCACGAGTCTATGCTAAAGGTTAAATTATTTCTACTAATGATCGGAAAACTACTCTTTGTTGATAATTGTTGTGCTTGTCTTGACGAATATTTTGTGTTGTTACTGTGAAACCCTAAGTTGATGATTTAGATGGACATGATAGTTTGTTCGAGGATGAAAAAAGCCTTAAGTATGGGGTGTTGATGATAGGTGAATTTACACGCCTATAGCACTAGATTTTGCATATATTTTAGCCAAGTTTTGAGAACAAATTATATATTTCATGCACTTTTAGTCCTTTTTCCTGTAAGTGAGCTAACGAACATGATTAGCAAGTTTTCAGGTATAAATGATGCAAAATTCAGCATTTTATGGAGAACTTGATGCCAAAGAAAGCTTCACAAAAGGAGGAGAGCAAAAGCTTGGACACCAAGGACCAAAAGTGGCGCATGGAAAATCTGTCCCGGGCAAAAACAATAATTCTGAAGACTTTGGGGACTAGCAGTAATTTATTAGGATTAGGATAATGATACATTAACATAGTAGGATTGGGTTAAGTAATTCATTAGCTTAGTAGGAATAGGATATGGGTATTATAAATATCCTATCTTGCTAGAGATTTATATACATTCCTCACAATTCCTCATTAATTCTATTACTCTATAACTCTTCTTCTAATTCTTCCATTAATTCTACTTTTTATTCTTCTTCTATTCATCTATTCAATTCTTAATTTCCGCAACAAGAGAAACGTTACTTAGCAAAGAAGTCACGCCTAACGCCTACCACCCTATACCTAACGAAATCTTTATTGTGGTATAATAACAATGTCAATTGTGATTTCCTTCGCCCTCATGGGTAACTAAACTTCTCTGTTGGGGTTATGGAAGCCTTATGAGATACTATCTAAGGCTATGAGTTTGTGATTTCGTGATAAGTGTGTTGCTTATATCATTATTCTCTTTATCTTACTTCAAATTCTTGTGGCTGCAGACACATAGAATAACGCCAGTATGACATTAACTTGTTCGAAAGAAAAGTTATATGTCTGGAAAAGAGATAATGTCAAGGTAATCGGGTCCCATCCCCTATTAAAATGTTAGTTCCGTAACTGGATTAACCTCTTGGAGAATTTGTACCGTTAGATACACTTTAAGCTCGAAAGAGTTAAAGTGAAATAGTCCTTGTTTAGGTCGAAAGACGCTTGGATTTACCATCGAATATAATTCTCTATAAGCACATGAATGTCTGAATTCCGCATAACTAATAGCCAATAGAGACGTACAACTCATAAGGTGGACATAACCCCAACTCCTCAATTCTCATTATTTTACATCTTACTAAAAATTCTTTCTTTTTACTTTGCTATTTACTGTTTTTACTTTACTATTTTTGATTACATTACTTGCACGACAAAACTCCCCCTTTTTTTTACGAGACTTGCATCAAATGTCTAATAAACATTGCTTACTTGTTGACCAAGCTATTCCCTGTGGGATCGATACCCAACCCAGTTGGGTTATATATTTGACAACGACCGCTTTACACTCCTACGAGAGTTGTAGATTGGGCGTTATCACGCCCCAAGGAGATACACTGGGCCTTATAAAACCTTTGTCTAAGAGATCTTTGAGTTATTCTTTCAACTCCTTAAGCTCTGTTGGTGTCATACGGTAGGGAGGAATAGAAATAGGCTGAGTGTCGGGAAGAAGATCGATCTTGAATTCTATCTCTATATCGGGAGGTACCCCTAGGAGATCTTCTGGAAAGACATTAGGACACTCATTGACAATGTTGACTGAATAGATACTTGGGGTTTCAGACTTTGTATACTTAACTCTAACCAAGTGATAAAAGCAACCCTTAGATATAAGGTTCTTGACTTTGAGATAAGAAACAAAATGAATCTTGGAAGGTGTTGAACTCCCTGACCACTCAAAAATTAGTTCATCAGGAAACTAAAATTTGACTACACGAGTACAACAATCTATAGACGCATAGCAGGAGTGAAGCCAGTCTATACACAGGATAACATCAAAATCAACCATCTCTAACTCTATCAAATCAGCAAGTGTGACTCTATGAAAGACTATAACAGGATAATTCTTGTATACTTGCTTAGCAACAATAGACTCCCCTACTGGGGTAGAAACTATAATTGGCTCAGAAATACTTTTGGCACTCTTCTCAAACTTCACAACAACAAGTGGGGTCACATAAGAAAAACTTGACCCGGGGTCCAATAACGCATATACATCAAAATAAAATACGCAGAGCATACCAGTAACAACATCGGGAGAGTCCTCCTATTCATGAAGGGAAGGTAGGGCATAGAACCTATTTTGGCACTGACCGCCAACAATACTAGAAGAAGCGCCCTGAGGAGGAGCTAGATGGGCTGCAGAAGCTGATGCACTAGTGGCCTGGGTCTGGGGCCGGGTATTTGTGGTTCTCTGCCTGGCAGGTGGGCACTCTATAAGCCTGTGACCTATCTTTCCACATCTAAAACAACCACGTTGTTCAGTCAAATACTCACTCGGATGGGTCCTACCATACTTGGCACAAGGAGGAAAATTGTGCTTGCTGCTCATACTCTGTTGAGGTCTGGACATAGAAGACCTGTTTACCTACTCTGGCCTACCTCTAAGAACTGGGGCACTAGCGGATGAGGGTGCTGGCATAGAAGAATGACTCCAGAGCTGAGGGCAGTTCTCTCCCTGGGATCTAGCCTGATCGTGATCATGCTATTCAGACCTGGCTCTCTTGTTACCTCTCGCTCTATCTCTTTCCCTTATCTTATGCTCCTGTATTTGATATGCATAGATCATCAGCCTAGATAAATCCATCTCCTTGTTCAACATAGAAGTGTGGCGTTCTTTCAGTAATAAGCCTGACACACCTATCACATACTTTCTCATACCAGTTTGAGCATCGGAGATCAAGTCAGGCATATATTTTACTAGCTGATTGAACTTTAAACAGTATTTCTTAACAGTCATGGAGCCCTGCCTCAAGTTCATAAACTCTTTAATCTTCACCTCTATTAACTCCAAAGGAAAGAACCTATCCAAGAATGCATCTTGGAATATCTGCCAGGTAATGGGAGCATCATCCTCCCCTCTACCCTTCCTCTAAGAAACCACCCAGTCATACGCAATGTCCATCAACCTGTAAGATGATAACTCCACACACTATTCTTCAGGCACACGTATTACCTGTGTGATCTTCCTTATCTCCTGAAGATATAACTGCGGGTCTTCCCCTTTCTTTGACCCATAAAAATCTGGCGGACTCATCTGCATAAAGTCACAAATTCTAGATGCAGCTAAGTTACCTCTCTGCTACTGAGGAGATGTGGCCTGATTGGCCTAGACAGTGACAGGTTAGGCCAGTGCCTGGAAAGCTGCCCTGAATTCGGCATAGGACACGTTTTCATTCAAAGGATCAGCGGGCTGAGGTTGCTGATCATTGTTATTTATTCGAGCTTGATGGGGAGGCATATTCTGAAATAAGAGAGCAAGAATTAATAAAAGAGAGACACAACTTGAGCATGGTGGATTTGAGAGGAAGAAATGACTTGTTCCTAACACGTTTCATAGCCTCTTGCTCATAGATATGGCGCGCTACACACCGATGATCAAGACTCCCTAGGACTCTCTAAACCTTAGGCTCTAATACTAAGTTTGTAACGCCTCGCAATCAGGTCCCAGAACGTTACATGGTGCTTAAGGCTACAAATAGCCCAAGCTAACCCTTTGAGACTTCTACTTCATATATTAGCTTACTTAAAGATAAAAAGCATGAAATCAACACTATGAAAACATAAAATGAGAAATATGAATGAAATACTTGGTCTGAATAAACTATAACTCAAATAAAATCTTGAAGTGCTGATAATCTGATGACTAGTCTGACAAACCTCTACTACTTCAAACTTGAGAGCCATTGGGACAGGTCCTCAACTGACTCATACTCAACTGACAAGAATTAAACAACTACTAAATAAAACTGGTAGTCAGAGAATAACTAGTCCTCGAAACATGAGGACTCACCACGGCTGATATGTAGATTGGAATGCTCGAAAAGATCACTGGTGAGGCTGAAACTAAGCACCTGAACCAATGTTACGAGAATATATGGCACCCAGACAAAATATGTGGGATGATACTTTGTGAATGTACTGAGCATATGGGGGAGTTTGCAAATAAAATACTCAATATCATAAGCTTTTATAGAAAACTTACATGGTGTAAAACATACTCATATAGCTTGAAATAAATATATGCCACAAGACTCATAAATCATCATGCTTTTGCTTAAAACCCCAAATTATCATGACACTTGAAATTATTAGGACCATATCTTTAAAAAAAAAACACTTATACTTTCAAAACTTCGTAACTTTAAGACTAAAACTCTTTGAAACTTGGAAGACTTTAGGACTTAGAGAACTGTAAGAACTTAGGGGTTTCTCTTAACCGACATAAACCATGTGAGCTACATGGAGTCCAACGTCTTACCCATGTTGGGGAGAGCTGTTATATCCTTGCCATTGTATAAAACCTTAACTTTAGTAATCACTATCTTAACCCACTTGGGGTATATCAAGAACCTATAGGGCACGTAGTTCTGGGGCATGAGACCTCGGAATCAAGCCGAACTCGGTGCTAAATACTACTCCTTTAGCTTAGAATTTTAGAAAATCCCCCTTAAAAAAATTCAATAATATATATATATATATATATATATATATATATATATATATATATATAATGGGAGCCAAAATGTATCCCCTTTACTTCAAACTCAAGAATGTGAATTTCTATCTTAACTTACAATCAAAACTCACTTCTTGATATTCTTTAAAAATCGCTAACCACTCATTCTCAAACTCATGCTTTATCCATAAGGTTCTATCCACAACAATAGGACTTGAAATTCTCAAAACATGATATAGACGTTGAATTATGCCACTTAAACCATAAATTGACAATTTAAAACATTAATATTTATAATAATATTACAACTCAAAGCTTGGGTAAGACATAGTTTCATAAAACTTACAATATAATTACATGATAGGAATTCTCCATGAACTTAAGAAATACTTTACGAAAATATGTAACTTTTGGGCACAAGAACAAAAGGGTGTTTTGTTCAAAACTACATACCTTAAACTTGGAGCTTTTGGATGACTTCAAAAATTTTGGAAGGTTATTCATGAACTATTGGGTGTCCATCGTATCCCTCTTAATGGGGAATTCAAATATTCAAGAATTATTGAATTGTCACGGTTGAAACTCTAGATAATTGAATTTTTATGTTGAATCCCTAACCTTGTGGTTGAAGATGTTCAGAGAATTTTGAGATGTTTAATTAAAGAGAAATAGAAGAAAATACGTTCTCTGAGGGTTATAAGTCGTGGAAATTTTAGGAAAAAGACCAAAATACCCTTGTAAAAAAATCATTAAATTGCTGAAAAATAGCTGATGGCATTCGTAACAAGTCGTCAGACTTGTGACAAGTCTTCATGAAATGTCATCACAAAAGGGTGGATTTTATGATTTTCATCTTAAGGTTGATGACATTTTGTGACAAGCCGTCAAACTTGTGACAAGTGGTCACAAAATGTCGGATTTTGTGACCTTCTGCTTATGGTGACAACATTTGTGGCAAGTTATCAAGATTGTGACAAGTCGTCACAAAATGTCATCACAAAATATTGGATTTTCTGACTTTCTGCTTTTGGTGACGACATTTGTGACAAGCCGTCAGGCTTGTGACAAGTCATCACAAAAATGTCGTCACGTAATTTCCAGGCTAATATGCTGGAGTAAAATAGACATAACTCCTTGCTCCGATAACGGATTTTAGAAAAATTGGTATTGTTGGAAAGATAATTCAATTATCTATATTTTGGTGGATGATGAGCTCAGAAATTCATATTATAATGATAGATATAATCGTTTGAAGTTGATCATACCAATATCCATCTCAAGAATTCAATCAGTAAGGAATATTTTGATTCGTCTAATAGCTAGGACACTTTTGAGGCCCTAATACTCATCAAGATGGATCATTTAGCTACCAAATTACTAATTTTATTTCTAATAAACTTGAAACAATGTTCTACTATTAGTTAAAATTCTCATGGTATTACAATAGCCCTCAAAACTGGCAGTCATGAATCAAAATTCTGACAAATCTGAGAATCAAAGTCAAGAGCATTAGAAACTAATACTGTGTGCCAATGGACTATGCCTCAAGCATTTATCAATGTCAAACCCTCTAAACTAAAGAAAACTAAACTGGTAGGTGACAAGTAGGAGAAGCAAACTTGTCTATGAATGCCTAACTAAAATGAAGCCCCTTAATAGGACCATAACCAAGTCATGTAATCCATAGATATAATCTCAACACAAAAGTTGAACTATTCATTCCCAACTATCAAAACTAATCCCATTAACGAGATAACATCTAATTTAAAAATCTATCACCACTCTTAGGACATCATCCCTAAGAGTTAACAGCCACAATTGGAACCAAAAAGTCTTCAATAAGGTTTAACTCCTTTCTAAAACTCAACATATATCCAACGGTTCTCGCAAGGCTAAAACTTATATGTCGCTGAAGAACATAATTTCCATAGAGCAAAATCACTAGCCAAAGATACGAGAAATCAAATCCACATCTGCTGGGAGAATACAATACATCAAGGGACAACTAAGAACTCGCCAAGGCTATGAAGAATACTAGTGGTAGCTATATCCTAAGTAGCTTAGAAAAGTTACTATCTTAGTTTGAATCTCATCAATCCAATATTCAATCTATGACCATGAATATTGAATAGGAAAATATCACTTAGGAAAAGCACTCCACAAAGTCATATTAGGCCAAACGAATTACAAAATGAAAATTTTCTAAATTTACATATTTACACTAAATTTAACTCAACCATCCATGACCACATTAAAGAAAGAGCAGAGCTCCAAACTCAACACAAAAATCAATATCAAGACCACTACCAGGCAATTGACCCACCAAATTGGAGGAGTAAACCTCAAATAGATCAATCTCTAGAATGATCCATTGAAATAAGCTGCGGATGCTAGAACCACAACAAAGCCATATAGGGCCAAACCTACTTTTACTTTCACATTCAACTTAATAATAGACCTTGCATCGCCAACAAAGAGAAAGACCAACCAACCTAGGATCTAGGATCTAGGATAAACAGATATGAATCGTAAGAAGGGAAATATTAACTAGATGAAACTAGTCTAGCCATTATCAAGTTGGAATCAATAAAAACCAAAATAATAAAAATAGAAACAATATAAGGTTCAGGAGGCAGCATACATGAAAATAAACATAACCAAACTGCTCTAAGTTCATAATGAGGACATAATGCAAAAGGAAAGGGACTTTACCCAATTGCTACACCCCAAGGAAACCATAATACTGATCTACTCAATCTACATAAGATGCATGTTTGCATCATCAGTAGGCAAAATAGCAAGCACTCTCTTAAAATTAAGCAATTGTATTATTGTACTCGTAATATCAAATTTCGTTCTTTAGGTAAACTCTGGAGGAATAATAGTACTAGTTTTAATTAGTTTAACATACCCAAATCTTCTTTTAGATAATCATAAACTGTCAAGTACTGATAAGTGGGTCGATGACCTCTGTTCCTTCTAATTCTATCTCTGTCAAGTGTTACTTAATGATTTTGTTCCTTCTATCTACCCCTCTCCTCAATACATCAAGCAAGTACAAACCTAGTATTTCTTTGGCCACTAATTGAGAAGTAGTTGACTCACTAGTTTCTAAAATGCCATACAGAGGTGGTTGATTAAATGTGGCTAGGTCATCATGAATCCCTTCATGTCAGACTCCATGATCATACTCTTCTACTTTCTCTATCTTATGATCCTGTTGCAAGGTCCATTCAAACTCGAGATCATATGGAATCAGGTGATTGCCTTGACTCGGATTATTGGGCATACACCGTTGTGTGCCCTAAAAATAGTTGAAAAGGCCAAAAATTAACAAACAAAACCAAAAACTTCAAAAAATTTAATCAATCAATCTGCAACTGTATTCCCCAATAATAGAGGACAAAATTTGATGTCGCCCAAATTACACCTCTAAGAAATAATAAAGCAACCACTTGTCTAATATAAAATCCAACCAGGTTAAGGTAGATGTCACGAGGAATAGGTTAAAATTTTATCATAATCTTATTGATGTAATTCTAAATTATGTAAATAAAAAGAGGGGTTTTGTAAAAGTAAAAGTAACAGTAACAATATTGGGTAATTAGGGTTGTTATCAATATAAGTCAATCAATAGGATTTTGATCCCACTGACTTCTTAACTCCATAGACTGTTCATGCTTGTCAAACTATCTTGGTGTCTTGCAAACAAAAATCTAACAAGTTATGTATCACCTTACTATCTCTCAACCTTGGTTTGGGTGAATTTCACTCATCTTCCCTTGGTCTTAGAGTGTCGTATTACTAACCCTTATTTTTCATCTAAGGTTAACTTTCTTCTCTCGGTCTCAAATTAATTAGATAAAGGTCAATGGCTTTAATTTACTACTGTGATCTCCTTTTCCTAATCTCTACCTCTCTCAAGAAAGTATCAAATACAGGAGAGTTCCTAATGTTTGCAACCGCTAAATAAAGCAATTGAAGCGAAGGAAAACCTAATATATGGAAGAACACCAATTTAAATAACTTTGCACTAAAGATGTTTTGTTAATTAATCAAGGTTCCCACCACCATGTTTTCATGGCACATCAGGCACAATATTGTGCAAGATTATGAGGATCCAAATTCTACGTCTATTTATGCATACTTACATAGAAATATTTATCAAGTGATATGGAAGGATGCATATTAGTAAGTATGAAGCTAATTTGATTTGTAGTCTAGATACTACAAGTTGTCACACATTCAATACTGGATATCATCACTTGAAAAAATTTGTTTAGAAATCCTTGAATGTTTTAAAATGTCTGATGTATATACACGTTTTTGAAAAACATGTTTACAATCCTGAAATGGATTAAATTGACCAATTTGATATACTAGAAACACATTAATGAATATTATTGCAACTCATAAAGTGTTTTCAAAAGTAATAAATTATCTACCAAAAGAAGCTGAAATGAGATATATGAAGAATTAATGGTCCTGAAGTATCATATCTTGGAGATCTACAAATCACTCTGGTTTTGTCTCACTCGGTTTTCCTTGTTTGGTTTTTAATGAGGCAACCAAAATGCATATTTAGATATATTTACTCTTTTTCCTTTACTAAAATTTTTCCATTGGCTTTTTTAGTAAGGTTTTAATTAGGCACTTTATCTATCAATTAGACATTGAAGGGGGAGTGTTATAAATTTATTTAATTTTTAGTGAATGTGTAGTTCTCCTTACTCTTTTAAGTCTCATTAATGATTAGAAATGAACTGATGTGAGACTTAGAATCAATAGAAATTGATTGGGGATAAGTTTGGTAGTGTTGGATTAGTTTAGGATGAGGAAATGGACTGTGCATCATGTTGTGGGAGGCCATTCCATGGCCCTCACATCACATAGCTTGGCGCGGGAGAACACTAGTTCATCCTTTCCATTAACCATGCAAATTAAAGGAGAGGGTCTCATGATGGGCCATGCACAATATAGGAGAGGGTCGTGTGTGTACAACACCTTCTATTTTTGGTAGTGGAACTTTATTTCTATACATTATTTTTAGGGTATTTTGGTCCTTATGTTGGGAAAACCATCTATTATTACTCCAAAACGTTTTACCTATGTCCTATTTACTTTATAGTAATTAGATAACCTCTCCTCTCTTTATCTCTATGTTAAGAAACAAGTTAGATTCATAATTAATTCAAAGGTCAAGCTCTAAGATTTTCTCCTATAGTTCATCTTAAAAAAGGTATACAAATGATCCCTTATCAAGTAAACTTCAAATCTATGATTTTATAAACCCTTATATAGTTGCATTATCCTCAAATAATGAATTAGGGTTGCAAATATACGTATAAAGAATTGACGAATGAAATATGAAATTGTGTTGTGTTATCTTCCACATAAAATTGTTATTATCTACATATGGATTTACACTTGACAGGAATGAATAAATTCCATTTGCTCCCATCCATAATTTTAGGTGTTTGAATAATTTGTTGAGTAAAAAGTATAAAACTATTTGATGGGTTTTATGTCTTATCAATGTTTTAATGATTTAATGATGGTTGACTCATATCAAAAGGCTTACTATTATATTTATGACTCCCAATGGTTAAATGGACTCTTAAATTGATTTGATTGATTTCCAAGAACCATCTTATACTTGTTTTTTATACATATTGGTCATGATAAATCGACAATCGACCTTACGGTTAAATGTATAAAGGAATATATCACTTGTTGGTCTTGGTATGATGATACCTATAATGGTCTATGACCTTAATAGAAATGAAAATATTTAATGGTGGTTGAATATATGCAAAGATTATAATCTGGGCTTAAAAAGACGTAGATTGTTAGTCTAGAAGGTGTGAGTTAAAATGGTCAACACCTAAAACCTGTGTTTTTCTAACGTAGGGATTATTCGATCCTTAATTGGATGATCTTATATGTTCATCTATGAGGATGATTGTTCTAGACATAATGATTTAATCTTGATTCATGTGGCAAACATAATTGGGGCTTAGCTGATTGAGCATTCATCGGACCCACATGGCCCAAGGTGTTAAAATAAAATTCATTAATACCATCTAGTTTAAAACCAAATAATAGAAATAGTATGTATTCAACTTTTAGAGTCATTACTGAGATATTTCATTATGTTTGTTGTTCATTTTTGCTGTTATTTTATATGAAGCATATCTTATCTATTTAATTGGCCTGCATGCTAATACTTTACATGAATTGACCATCTTTGAGCATCTAAATCATTTTATGATCTAGCTTCAGAAGCACAATCACATGGTAATGTGCAACACCGTGTTTGTTCAGACAGCACCAGCTTTGGTGAGCCCTCCATCATATGGTTTATCTTTGATGGTTTTGTTTTGTTAGAGTTGCTATCAACTATTTTAGTTTAATGTTATTGGGTCGATTTTATTTGGAGTTTCAAATATCTATTTTATTTAAATTGTATTACTTTTCTTAGGTCAATTGTATTTTCACATTCTAATTATGACTATGCTTATGATGTAATGCTAAGGGATTGTCTTAGGCCTTCATTAGTCTTGGATACTCATTACATCCAAGGACTAGGCTCGGGTCATGACAAACTTGGTGTCAGAGCACATTCAAATATCATTGGGTGTTTACAAAGTAGTGTTTGGTAGAGTACCTTTTATGTGTGTGTTGTGCACCATACTTATAAAGGACAACCTGCAAAGCATTTAGGAATGTTTGCCTTTCTTTATGTTTTAATCTTAGGCTAGAAAGTTATTTTTTTGAATAAACTTCTAACCATTAATTTTTCCCACATTTCAAATTATGCCTCTAAAAATGACTAATTGCCAAGGGACTATAATAGGAACATCCATCCCAGCAGGGATAAATGTTGAACAGGTTTGTCTTACTCATGGGATGTTGACTCATAATAAAGTCTACACTTGTAATCTAACTACTCCAACAGAGATTCCACCAACCCTGACTATTCCTCTAAAAGCTCTGAGAACTTGTCCTACATATACTCAGTCCCCTCAAGGGAAAGTTTCTAAAGATGAATTTAGACAAACCACTCATATGCTTACTAAAATTCTATCATTTTAATCTCTTCGGACAAGTAGTGTGAGTTTTGTCATTGGTTCCTTAGATGTTACTTGAGTTGATCAGTTTATATGACTATATCCTCTGGACTTTACAGAATATAAAGTTGTCAAGGACCTTAAAGAGTTTGTTGATAAGATGGAGAAGATTTTTAGAGTTATATATGCCATTAATACTGAGAGAGTGGAGTTTGTATCCTACCAGCCTAAAGGGGTGGCTGATTAATGTTATTATGAGTAGAAGGAGAATAGGGGTAAAGATGTTGCACCTATAATTTAGGATGACTTTTTTGTGGCCTTCCTTGATAATTCCTTACCTTAGAAAATGAGGAAATCTAATGCTAAGGAGTTTGTAAACATGAAATAGGGAAAGATGAGTGGTAAGAATTATTCTCTAAAGTTTACTCAGCTATCTTGCTATTCTCTAGAGTTGGCATCTGATATGAGGAATCAAATGAGGAAGTTTGCTTATAGAATGTCTAATGACTTGGTGTTGGAGTGTATAAGGGGGATGCTGCATAATGACATGGATATGTCCATGTTAGTTATTTTTATGGTTGAGAATGAATAGAAGAAATAGGCTGAGGAAGAGGAGCATCAAAATAGAAGGTCAAGCAAGAAGATAATGAAGCAAGACATCAACATAGTTATAAACATGGTAGGCACTTATTAGGGAAGAAGTATTAAGGACATGCTCAGTCAACAAGTTCACCTGTCTCTAAACCTTTGGGTAATCAGTCTTTTTTTCATAATAATGGCCCTAAGATACAAGATACTCTATATCAGTCTTTCTAGCATAATAATGGCCCTAAGATGCAGGATACTCTATCCTAGGGTAGGGTGGCTCTGTCAACTCTGTCCTATAATACTTTCCCTACCTGTAGTAAACTTTACTATGATAGATTCCATAGGGTAAGGCAATGTGTCCAGAGGCATTAGGGAATTTAGGGTCAGCAATGCCTAGCTACTACTTCTTCCTCTCTGTCAGCAAAGAGGACTACTTCTGATACAAGCAGGAGTCACAACTATCTATATGCTCTGTCTACTCTCTAGGATTTTAAGGTCTCACTAGATATTTCACAAGAATGTTATGGATTTTCTCCCATGATGTATATGTGATCCACTTTGTCTTATGTGGCTGAAAGTTTTAATTTTGGTCATGAAAATATTCCTGAATCCTTCTGTGTTTCTACCCCAGTAGTAAGTCAATCATTCTAACAGGGTCTATAAAAATTGTATCATGATAATTTTTCATAAAGATATAGGGATAGATTTAATAGAGCTACATATGGTGGATTTTAATGTAATTTTTGGGATGGATTGGATTCACTCCTTTTATGCTACTCCAGAATCAAGGATTAGTAAAGTTATATTTTATTTTCCAAGTAAATAAGTCATAGAATGGGTGGGTAGTTCCTTTCTATCAAAGGAAAGGTTCATCTCTATTCTTTGAGCACAAAGAATGACATCCAAGAGGTATTTCCACCATTTAGTTCAGGACCGAGATTCTAGTGCTGAACTCGCCTATTCCTAACCATTACAATAGTTATTAAAGTTTCCTAATGTCTTTCTTGAAGACCTTCCTAAAGTTTTCCCAAACAGGGAAATTGAATTTGGGTTAGATTTATTGCGAGATACTCATCCCATTTTTACCCCACCTTATAGAATAGCTCCTGTAGAGTTGTAAGATTTAAAAAAATAGTTTAAAGACCTCTTTGATAAGGGTGTTACCTATCGAGGTGTCTCCGTCTGGGATGGCCTTGTTGTAATATCCCATATTCTTCTTGGATCGATTGAGCTTTTAGTTGCACGCATAAGGGGTTCAAGGCTTGAAAATTTCATTAAGTTTTGGGGACTTAGTCATTTTTAAGACCTCTTAAATTTGAGAATTTTTATTTTGGTCTGCCCGACCCTGAGATGTTAGTTTTTGAGTTTATTCATGTCAGGGATGTAAAGAGTATGCCCCAAAGGAGTTTTGGGTTTTTCGAACAAGGTTTAGGTTATGTTTGGATCACAAAACCTGTGGGTCACTGTGATAAGCCCACATCATGGCATTAGTCCTGACCGTATATTGACTGCATCACGGTGAGGGATTTCTTCGACCGTGATAAGACCACATTGCGGTGAGGATGTTGCATCCAGTTCTTGATTTAAATGATTGATGAGCAATTGAGTCCTTTTCCCCTCAACCTAAATCATCCATGACATGACTTGGGGAATTTTTTAGGACATTATTTGCCTGTCTTCTCAAAATCACTCTCAAGAAAACCCTTTTCCTTCCCCAAGAACAAATTCAATTCCTTTACCCCTAAATAATTACGAATTCAAGCTCCCTAAGTTCAAGAGCCTTCAAGAAAGCATCAAGAATAGGGTTTCTTTCCCAAGTTAAGAAGCTTAAGGTATGTGGGGTGTTCATCCATGGATCCCTTTGACCTATGGAGCCCAAAAACCCTTTTTAACTAATGTACCATTTTTCTCTTATTATGGAGGTTTTGAATGCTCAATATGGTTTAAGTTCATGTCTTTCCTTAGTAATTAAACTCAGTTCATGTCCATGTAAGGTTCCATGAAAAGTCAAGTTATCCTATGTTTTAAGTTTCAATCTCCCATGTTATATTCATCTAAATTTCATGATATATTATTAAGTTATGATCGTAGTCATGTAACCATGCTATTTTCCCCTATTTTAAGACATTCCCATGTTCAAGTTTATGATTTTCACATGTTTGATGAAATGTCTATGTTTTGAAATTTTTGAACCATGATTTTGTATTATATTTCGAAGCCTTAATAATGTATTTTGATCATTCAGTGCTGGAGGGTTATGAACACCCAATACCTATGTATTTTTACTTGATTTCCATTTTTCAAGTAACATGTCATTCAAACCATAATTTTAATATCATATTCAGAACACCATGATCATGTTGAGCATTATCAGTTTATATTCTTATATTACCTTAGAATCCTGATGCACTATTATTTTCAAAATACCATGACATGAGCTTATCAGTTATTAGTGCATGCACCAGTTAGTATTTTAGTGTCATACAATTGGGAGTAGGATTTAGCACCGAGCGAATGCAGGGATGGAATCTTCTCCGTCAGTTAGGCAGAGTCGTTAGTAGCAGTCCTTATATTCTAGAACTACGCAACAAGTATAGGATATGAGCAGTAACCTATAAATTTTGTCTTGGCTTCCTCTCAAGGGTCACCTATCAGTTTAGGATTGACACCTTGGTTCTTTGGGATATCAACTTTGTGGATCCTCATGTCATTTTGTGTTAGTACCCGTGGCACGATACTGACACCCTTCCAACTAGGATTACAGGTTGGACCCCGATTATCTAAAATTGGGGTATGTCGGTTACATGATAGCTCCCACAGTCTTAGTACAATATTCAACGTATCTTAACTCAGGTTTGCTTGACCAAGTTTATAGATTTATAGTTATTTAGATATATAGTTTTCAGTCTTTCAGATTACAAATTATTTCAGAAATATATTTATACTTGGTCTTGCGTTCTCTGATATTTCATGTTCATGCATTCATGCTTTGTTATTTCATGTATTTCAGCCAGTACTCATCTCATATACTAGTATATTCAAAGTACTGACTGCATACTTTTTTGCGCTATGTTATCTTATAACATAGATTCGATTGCTTAGTTTCTCGACGGTTCATAGTCAGCTTAGCATTACTCAACATCAGTAGTGGTAAGTCCTCATCCATCAAGGATATCATATGTTATTTTAGTTATTTCAGTACTTCTTTATGTTCAGTCAGTCAGAGTTAGTTGGGGGTTTGTCCCATTAACTATTCATGATGTTTAGAGGCTTTCAGACAATCAGTTAGACAGTCCGTCAATTATTTTAGTATTAACAGTTGTTTTAGATAGACATTTTGGTTTCTAATATTTTATCAGATATTTCAGATATACTTTGCTTCATATTCTAGTATTTAGTTTTACAGTACCTTATCAGTGCATCTTTTTCTTATGTATTAGATTACAATATCACTCAATGCTCACAGTAGGTACCAGTTCAGAGGTTAGCTTATAGTCACTTATGACTGTAAGCACCGTTGTCATGACTAGGTGGTAGCCTCAGGTCATGATACCTGTAATCTTCGTGCAAAAGAAAGATCAATCTCTTCGTATATGAATACATTATCGCTAGTGGAATAATATTTTGGTGAAAATAAGTACCCTCTTCCTTGAATTGATGATTTTTGAGAAACTTTAGGGTGCTAAGTGTTTCTCAAAGATAGATATCAGTTCGGGTTGATATCAATTGACAGTTAGAGAAGTTAATATTCCCAAGACTATGTTCTGAACTCGATATGGTCACTTTGAATTTTTTGTCATGTCCATTAATTTAACTAATGATCCTTCGACCTTCAATGATCTTATGGCTAGGTTTTTCAACTAATTTTTGAACATGTTTGTGATAGTTGATCTTAGGTTGATTTATGCACCTAAGTGTCATAATCTCTACATATTTAGCTTAGTTTTGAAAACTTCTTATGCGCTTAATGATTGGATATCCATATGATGTAGCATATAAGTCTGAAAGTACTTTATTATAATGTTTAATACATTTTTAAAATAATTTTAGAATTTAGACGAGAAAACTAGTGTTACTAGCTTGAGTTATGTATTGTTCTAGTTGATCTTGTTGGATTCTAATGTGTTTAAGAACTAATCTAGGTGTTTTATGATATGGGAGGCCATGTGATATTAAGGTTGTTATCATATAGAAAAAACAAAGTCTAACGATGATGGAAAAAGACCACAAATTGAGGAGATCAATGCCAAATAGATAGAGCTGACTTGGACGAAATCTGGAATTCTGAGCACAAGGTTGTGCCACGCCCTTGTATCTTTGTGTTGATTGGGTGCCACAACTTTGTACACAAACCAAAATGGAAATTTTTAGTAATATTCCCATGCTGTTATTGCTCCAATGCAAGATGGTGGCAAGCTCATGGTGTCAAAACAGAGTCTTTATTCCAACTATAAATAGGACCCTCCCATGTTAATGCACACACCTTGGACGAACTTTGGTTCTTGGAATACATTTTGGAAGGATTATTTTAGGGTTTTAATCCCTTCATTTAGTTCATTTTTGGATTTTATATACGAATTTTATTATTGTTATTCGTTGTAATTCCTTGAATGGCTAAACACCCTCTTCTAGGATTGAGACCATGAACATTAATGTTTAATCTTATATTTGAGTTGTTTTATGTTGATTAATCTTTAATCTTCTAGGATTGAGACCATGAACATTTATATTTAATCTTCTAGGATTGAGACCATGAACATTAATATTATTGATGGTTGTTCATTTATCATAATATGTATTATTTTATGAATTTACGACCCTTAGAATAAACACACATTTGTATTGTGAGCCCAAAAAAAAGAGCAATAGATTAGAATATGGGAGGTATAGGGTAGGTCTTAAACATTCAAGGGATTGATGTAAATAGTTATGTTTAGCATAGGAATATACTTGATTCACCCTATTTGGTTCGTATACGATATGAAGTATAAATATGCTTAACTTACTTTTTGCATCCCTGCTCAATGATGTAGTTCTGGGGCTAAGTTAGATAGACGATTAAAGGCTTGGAAGATCATAATCATGTTATCAACCCCATGAATTTGCAACCAAGTTAATTGACTGAACCAATGAGGATATATGGCTAAGTAGGATTGTTCATGGTGCCTTTAACCTGGATTTTCCCCATTATTGTTCAAGGACACTATAATATCAAAGTGTTAACAATTACTTTAAATTTTTTATCCTCAAACGCTTATAGTTACTCTTGCACGTGTTTAATCTTCATTATAATACTACATTAGAACAATGCTGAGTTGAAATCCCTGTGGAATCGATACTTGGATTTTAAAGGACACTTTACTACTTGGGTGACCACGTACACTTGCGTGTGCACTTGCATGCAACAACATTTTGGCATCATTGCTGGGTACTTAAAATTGGCAATTGTCTTAGTTTTAGTTTTTCTATTTTGTTTTATAAGTTCTAACAATTTGATCTTAGCTTCTGAATTTGTAGGTATAGGTTTTAAACTTGAGTAAGCTATCATAGGAAAACGGATTTGGTTGACTCATATCCTGAACCTGAGTGACACTTAAATCAGCTAAGGAGAGAAGCAACACTTCTCTATCAGATACCTTAAATTAAACAAAAGGAAGTTATTCGTTCACTGATGGCTGAAGATACTCTATCCCATAGGACAATATGCGTAATAGAAATCACCTTGAGGAGTGGTAAAGACCTCATTGACAGAGCTCTGAGAATAATAAAGAGGTACAGGCAGAGTTGGTCCTAAAGCAGGCAGAGGAGACACAAGTTGCATCCAAAGATGCTAAAATTTCAGGGAAGTTTGAGTACCTGAAAACTAAGAAAGCTGAGTGGGTTCAAGAAAGAACACCACTACCATTTCCTCAATGGTTTAAATAGGCTAAGGAGGATGCATGTTTCATAATTTTCTTTGACACATTCAAATAACTTTATATCAAACTACCATTGTTAGATGATTTTTAAGATATGCCTATGTAAGCCAAGAACTTTAAGGACGTGGTGACCAATAATATAAAATTGAGTGATATTGTAACAGTAGCACTTACAAAGGACTGTAGTTCAGTTGTTATGAGGAAGATGCCAATATAGTTGAAGGACATAGGGAGTTTCATCCTCCCCATAAAAATTAGTGATAATGATGTGTTCCATGCCTAGTGTTACTTGGGGGTAGGTATAAACTTGATGCCCCTGTCTATTTTTAATACTTTTGGATTGGGTAAGCCGAGGCCATGCTCTATAGTTCTCCAAATGGTGGACAAAAAGAGTGTATCCCGAAGGAATCATTGAAGATGTCCTTATTAAGGATAGTCTGTTCATTATTCTTTTTGACTTTATTATTCTTGATTATGATGCAGATGACAGGGTACCAATCATATTGGGACATCCATTCTTGGAGATGTGAGGAGCACTGATTATTGTTTGAGGGGGCACTCTTAAAATGAGATTGAATAATGAAGAGGTGGTCTTCAAAGTATATAAATGACACGACCCAAATCGAGGCCATGTCGTAATAGGAACCTCAAGTCCAACAAGGATCGGAGGTCACCCCATTATCCAGTCCAACTAATCAACAACAACAATATAATTAAATAATAACCAAGTCTATAACCAAGTCCTTAAAATAACATACCAAAGTCCATAATTTATCCATACAAAGCCTTTAAACACAATTAAGGAATATACGACTGGGACATTCCACTAACCATACCAAAAACCAATATCCATGTCTAAACAAACAAAGATAGAATTAAACTCAAACAAGAAATAAAGCCTTCCAAAGTATGAAAGCTCACCAGTTCAAGTCACTACAAGTTGATCTCGAGTCCAATCACTGAGTAGGAGATATTGGAATATAACCAACACCTACATCGCGTGGGGATACAGAGTCAAAGACGGTTAGCGGTTGGAGCACAAGTATGTAACTCAAGGATGAGGATAAAATAGTGCCAACAGTTCAAAACCATCTAACCAATACATATAATGAATGAAACACATACTTATATATATATATACCATGTCGAGGTTGGGAACAAGATTAGCATGACTTTGAAAACATTAACCTGGGTAGTGTATCATAACCATCAAAGAAAAAGGCACCCATGGGCTATATGGGCATAGCTCTCCCCTAGCTGAAAGGCCCCTAGTGCATGTAGTTGTATGAACTAGATAATATCCATAACCGTACATGCTTATATAGGGGACTCAAACCTCCGGATAGAATTAAGGTGACATAGAACCAATGCATACAACATGAGGTACTCGAACCTCCCATTCATATACTCATTCAGGGGATTTGAACCACCCGTTCATAAGATACCCACACCCGCTAGCGTGGTTTCTAGTGTTTGTCCTTTGGACTCTAATTTCACAGTCCGGATACACATCCTGCTTTAAAGCCCAATTTAAAAACATTATTACACATACACAACCATTTGGTCAATTTCTTAACAAAGGCATCTCATTGGTATCATCATACCAACCCCACTTGCAAATGTACAACATTGCCATAGCCATTTTCATTTAACTTTAGGACTAGAACCCATTGACCATACAAAACCATAAATTTAATTAAACATTAGGAACTTGAACCCATTATCACTTTGAGACCTAAGTCAATTTAATGTTTAGGGACTCAAACCCTTTTAATCAACTAAATCACTAAGGTTAACATATATGCCATTAAATGGTTAACAAAGCCTTCACAATACCTTTTACGAACTATTCATATTCGTTTGGACAATGTATTAGTTCAAAACACATTTAAAAATAAATTATAGTCATCAATACCATTACAAAATCATTCTTCCTTTATTAGCGATCTTATACCAAACACTAGTCCAAACCCAATTCATCATATGACTAGTTTATTCTCTTAGGCATTTTCACAAATACTTTAAGGGCATGCTATTATCAAGACCAAAATTAAGATAAAAATCACCAATTTTGGGGTTATCCATGACCTATTTGTTAAACCACAATAAACAAGCACCCACACGTGCAAACCATCACCAAAAATATGTATAAACACAAGTTGAACCAAGAGTAAATAATACTCAACAATACACTTCAAAACCCTCAATAGTTGTTTACAAAAACACCATTAAAGAATCAAAATCAATGTTTAAAGCATATGATATTTGAGAACTAACAATGAGGGAAGAGTCACATGCCTTATACAAGAAAATTCATGAAGAGAAACTTGACCTTTAGCCTCTTAGATGAACACTTGTAGATACCCTAGCCTCCAATCTTTAACAGAGTATTTAGAGTGAGTATTTGGAGTATTTTGATCCTTAAATATGATTTATAAGAGTCCTCAACATATTTTAAGGTATGGGGACTTAGGGTTTTGGTGTGGGAAATTTCCAAAATATCGTTAGCTTAAAAGCTGAGAACATGGTCGCAGAAGGGTATATGCTATCCCCCTAAACCTTGCCCTAGGATATGAGTGGTATCCTTATCTTATAACCTAGTACTACCTTGGTCCTCCATACTAACAAATATACGACCACACAAGGGTAACTCATATTCTATCATACCAGAAGTACCTTATGACTTATACCCTAGACAGAATCTACTTAGTCTAAGTTTATGACATCAACAACTTGGCAACATACACCTCTTACCTTATCATATGACTAGTAAGATGCCTAGTCATACCTTTTATAGAAACCAAGAAAATTAAATTGACTAACATATGAGAGAAGGGCCTTGAACCGTATCTTAGCATATGACAAGTATGCTCAAACCATACCTTATCCAGAAACTCAAACTTAGGAAGTTCTCTAATGGTCCAAAGCCAAGGTGTTTCAATAAACCACTCAATCCAATTTTACACTATAAGAATTTATAATTTATAATAGCTATGGAAGTGGATGAGTGTGGGTAGTGGAGTGCGCACCATAAAAGACCTCTTTGAGGCATCTTATAGAGTTGACCACGACACAATTATTCCTAAAAAGGTAAAGATAAAAGAAGTGTCTAAAATGGCTATGATTAAAAAATATGCAAATCTTGAGAGTACACGCTTAAGAGGTTATCAAAAAGTGAGAATATGTACTCCAAGTAAGAAGAAGAGGATAAAGTAATATGGTTGATGTGTTAATATATGTCGTGTAGCGACTATGAATCAGGCACTACTTGGGAGGTAACCCAGGTTAAGATAGGCATTTGATTTTTTGAATTTTAGTTTTACTTCAGGTAGTTTTTGTTGATTCACAGGGTGAAAGAAAGTTTGAGTACCTAAATCCCAAACTAAGAAGCATGACAAAGACTGGGTGTAGGATCCATTAGCCCTCAGTAATGACTAAAGATGCTTCTAGCTAGGCCTAGAGAACTCAAGGAGTATTTTTATCCTTGCCTTTGAATTCTACTTTGGGAACAAAGTGTGTTTTTACCGTGGGGTGGATATGTTTTCTAGGGTGAAGTGTTGTTAGAGGATTTTGTTCTATTTTCTTTTCAAGTTTCTAAAAAAATTCTAAGAATTACAAAAAGATTTTCTCTCTATTTGTTTAAGTTTTGTTCATGTCAGTCTAGTAGGGGTACACTTCACCCACACCTTGGTTTTTATTTTTTGTTCTTTTTTCAATGGGCACCATTTGAACCCAGTAACCCTTCTTATTTTAGGAGTAAATTTTAATATTTGTATATTAGCAATAAGTGAGATGTTCTGCTCTGTGTGATTATATGTGTCAAGTTGTTTTGAAGGTAAAAGCATGTTGAATATGTTTAATGATTACTTTTGAGACTCTTAGGCTCATTTATATGACCCTACAATGAGTTTGGCTAATTTCTAAATTCGTGATATTGCTTCATTCACAGTCTATAATGATCCTGCTTGATTTGAGCGTATACCATATGTGTTGTGAGGTTCTTATTTTATTCTTTATTGCCTTTTAATATCTAGAATTAGCCTGGGGTGTATGCAAAGCGATATAAAGAATATTGGATTTAGGAGATGATATGGGCATTTATTTATTGGATTTAGGAGATGATATGGGCATTTATTTGATAGCCATGTTTAAGCTCTCTTTTTATCTACCCTGGTACATATTCTTTGTTAACCTCATTGATTCTTAGGTTATTTCATTGGTAGCCTCGTATTTAGCTTGTTTCTCTCCTTTGATTGATCGTAATTTGATCAAAAACTCTAATGTGCTTTAGATAAAAAATTAATAAGGTGAAATTGAGAAGGAAATAGGTGAATGTGAAGCCCTAAAGTAGTAGCTATTAGTGTTAAAGTAGTAGCTATTAGTGTTGAAAAAGATTATGTGTTGTAGTTGGGAGTAATGTATTAAAAAAAGGGACAAAATTAAATTATGTGTTGGTAGAGAATACTCACTCATTATGATATGTGAACTAGTTTCATGAGATGGGGAAAAACAAAAGAGGGTGAGAAGTTAGAAGTGGTGAAACTTTGGTTGTTTTGAAAAGAGTCTAATGAATAAAGTGATGTATTAAATCGCTTAGGGAAGATAGTCATTATACTGGCCAAAATAGTTTCTACTCATCCCTTAGCCTATATTACAACCTATAAAAGTCCTATTTGATCTTGATCCTTAACATTCTGACATTAGTGGATTACTGCAGTAAGTGCAAGCCTATGCTTCATCTTGTGTGGCATGAGAATTCCTTGTGAGAGTCAGCAAAATTTGATTCTTATACCCATTATTATGATGAATTGTATCTCCATGAGTGAATATGGGTAACCTTCTTATGTTAGAGTGCATGTTTGATAATAGTAAGGTGACTGGTATGACCTATTTTATTGGTTAATATGCATGTGTGTTCCTACTTAGTAGAGTCAATTCATGAGGCTAGGATGTTTTGAAGTTTCATTCATGAACTTTTAAATGTATATGACATATGTGATATAGAACTTGCTATATGTGTAGTCATTTTAGTACTAGCTTTGGTGTCTTGATTGTTGTAGTGTTAATATTGGAGTCTTACTTAGATGATTTTGAATGTAGAGAATTGTTCGAGGATGAACAAGGCTTTAAGTGTGGGGTGGTGATCTTAGGTGGATTTATGCCCCCAAGTGTCATAATCTCTATGTATTTAGAATAGTTTTAAGGACTTCTTGTGTGTAATGAGTGGATATCCATATATTTGGGCATCTATTTGATAGCCATGTTTAAGCTCCCTTTTTATCTACCCTGGTACATATTCTTTGTTAACCTCATTGATTCTTAGGTTATTTCATTGGTAGCCTCGTATTTAGCTTGTTTCTCTCCTTTGATTGATCGTAATTTGATCAAAAACTCTAATGTGCTTTAGATAAAAAATTAATAAGGTGAAATTGAGAAGGAAATAGGTGAATGTGAAGCCCTAAAGTAGTAGCTATTAGTGTTATAGTAGTAGCTATTAGTGTTAAAAAAGTTTATGTGTTGTAGTTGGGAGTAATGTATTAAAAAGAAGGAGAAAATTGAATTATGTGTTGGTAGAGAATACTCACTCATTATGATATGTGAACTAGTTTCATGAGATGGGGAAAAACAAAAGAGGGTGGGAAGTTAGAAGTGGTGAAACTTTGGTTGTTTTGGAAAGAGTCTAATGTATAAAGTGATGTATTAAATCGCTTAGGGAAGATAGTCATTATACTGGCCAAAATAGTTTCTACTCATCCCTTAGCCTACATTACAACCCATAAAAGTCTTATTTGATCTTGATCCTTAACATTCTGATATTAGTGGATTACTGCAGTAAGTGCAAGCCTATGCTTCATCTTGTGTGGCATGAGAATTCCTTGTGAGAGTCAGCAAAATTTGATTCTTATACCTATTATTGTGATGAATTGTATCTCCGTGAGTGAATATGGGTAACTTTCTTATGTGAGAGTGCATATTTGATGATAGTGAGGTAACTGGTATGGCCAATTTTATTGGTTAATATGCATGAATGTTCCAACATAGTTGAGTCAATTCATGAGGCTAGGATGTTTTGAAGTTGCATTCATGAACTTTTAAATGTATATGACATATGTGATATAAAACTTGCTATATGTGTAGTCATTGTAGTGCTAGCTTTGGTGTCTTGATTGTTGTAGTGTTAATATTGGAGTCTTACTTAGATGATTTTGAATGTAAAGAATTGTTCGAGGATGAACAAGGTTATAAGTGTGGCGTGGTGATCTTAGGTGGATTTATGCACCTAAGTGTCATAATCTCTATGTATTTAGAATATTTTTGAGGACTTCTTGTGTATAATGAGTGGATATCCATGTAATTGAGAATATAAGTGTTAAATTTCTTTATTATAATGTATAAGGTGTGTTTACAATAATTTTGGAATGAAAACGTTCACTTGGAGTTTAGATGAGAAAACTAGTGTAACTAGCTTGAGCTATGTGTTGCTCTAGTTGATCTTGCTGGATTCCAATGTGTTAATCATTAATCTAGGGTGTTTGATGACATAGGAATCCATGTGATGTGTTAATATTGATATCTAGGAGAAAAACAAGGTCTTGCAATGATGGAAAATCACCCAAAAGTGAGAAACTCAACGACAAATGGATGAAGCTTACTTGGACAATATCAGGAAATTCTGAGCACTAGGGAGTGCAATGCTCTTGGATCTCTGCATTAAGGGAGTGCCTCTCCATTGGACACAAAACTAAATGGCCAATTTCAGTAACCCTCCCACACCCTTATCGCACCAATGCAAGAGTGTGGCATGCCTATGGTGTCAAAATGGGATCTTGGTTCACATAATAAATAGGAGACTCCTATGGTATTGTACACACCTTGGACGACCTTTCGGGCTTGTAATACACCTGAGTAGTCTTCTATAAGGGATTTAATCCTTTTCTTTAGCTCACATTTTGATTATATAAATAAATTTCATTATTGTGACTCGTTGTAATTCCATGAGTGGCTAATACCCTCTTCTTGGGTTGAGATGAACAAGGATACTTAAGCTTATATTTGAGTTGTTTTATGTTTATTATCATTATTGGTTGTTCATATATCCTTGTATGTACTATTCTATGGATTCACAACCATTCGAATAAACACATATTTCTATCATAATTCTGGAAGGAAGATCGATTAGAATGTGGGAGGTATAGGGTAGGATCTTAAATATTCAAGGGATTGAAATAATGATTTTCATTTAGGATAGAAATATACCTAATTTTCCTAATTTGGATCATATATGGGATGAAATATAAATGCTTTTAACTTAGTTCTTACATCCCCGTTCAATGATGTAATTATGGAGCTAAGCTAGATGGACGATTAGACGCACAAAAGACCATAATCCTGTTATCAACCTTGTCAATCAACAACCAAGATAATTGACTAAACCAACGAGAGTATATGGATAGAAATGATTATTTATAGTGCCTTGATCCTGGATTTCTCCACATTATTGTTCAAGCACTTTATATCATCAAAATGTTTACGATTACCTTTAGTTTTGAATTCTCAAATAATAGTAGTTAATCTTAAACTTGTATAATCATCGTAGTAATACTAGAATTAGATTGTTGTTGAGCAAAAGTACCTTTTTGATCGATACTTCACTTTTTAAAGGCCACTTTACCACTTGTGACCACGTACACTTGCCTATGCACTTGTACACAAGAATATTCTTTATTGATGACCTCTTGGTCTACTCTCGGAGTCAGGAGGAGCATTTCAATCACCTCCAAATTGTACTTCAGAATCTCAAATATCGAAAGCTATATGCCAAATTTTCCAAGTGAATTCTTGTTAATTATTATGAATTTTCTCCATCACATTATTTCTAGTGAAGGGATTAAATTGGATCCGCAAAAGGTTAAGGCGGTGAGAAAGTGTCCCAAAACCACAATTCCAACTAACGTTAGGAGTTTCTTAGGTTTGGCCGACTATTACAGATGATTCGTATAGATTTTCTCTACTATTGTTGCTCTATTAAAAAAGCTGACATTGAAAAAGGTATAGTTCTTATAGTACAAGGCTTGTGAGGGCAGTTTTGAGAAATTAAAGGATCGTCTCACTTATGCCCTATCTTGACACTCCTTGAGGGTAATGAAGGATTTGTGGTATATTTTAATATGCCTCACGTGGGACTTTGGTATATTCTTATGCAACATGGAAATATTGTGGTTTATGCTTCCCGACAACATGAAGTACATGAGAGAAATTACCCAGTCATGACCTTAAGTTGGCGGCTATGATTTTTACATTCAATATTTGGTGTCACTATTTAAATGGAGTGCAAGTGGACATTTACTCAAATTACATGACTCCATAATATGCATTCACATAGAAGGAGATGAACCTCAACCAAAGAAGGTGGCTCAAACTGTTAAAGGATTATGATATGAGCTTGCACTACCACCTGGGTAAAGCTAGTGTAGTGCGATGCTCTTAGAAGGTTGTCCATGAGGAGTTTTTCTTATGTTGAGGAGGAAAACACAGTGTTTATAAAGGACATCCACTGTCTTGGTTATTTGGGAGTCCAACTTTTGGACTCTAAAGATGGGGGAGTTATTGTTCATGAAATGGATAAGTCATACCTAGGTAATAATGTAAAGAAAAAATAGGCTACTTATCCTATTCTTGTGCATATTAGGGAAGATATTGGTCAATAGAATGTAATGGCTTTTGAAATTGGAGGAGATGGCATTTTGTGGTACCAATGGAGAATATGTGTTTGTGATATTAAAAATTTGTGCAAGAGAATCTTGATCGAAGCCCATCTATCCATGTATATAGTTCATCTTGGCTATGCAAAGATATAACTTTATTTGAAGGAAATATATTGGTGGATAATATTAAAAAGAAAGTTGTGAATTTTGTTGCTAAGTGATCTAATTAAAACAAGTTAAGATTGAACGTCAAAGATCTGGTAGTACATACTAAGAAATAACTATCCCAGTGTTGAAATAGGAGATGATAAGTTGGATTTCATCATTAGCCCTCCGTGTTCTCGTAACCAATATGAATCTCTGGACCATTTTATATAGAATAACTAAGTTTGCTCATTTTTTGCCTATAAGGATGATGTATTTGGGAGAGTATTATGTGAAGCTATATATTCAGGAGATTATTAGGTCGAATGGCGCCCCCATATCCATAATATCCAACAAACATATGCAATGTATATCTCAATTTTGGGGGGATTTTCAAAAAGGTTTGGGTACTCAAGTGAACCTCAGCACCACCATCCACCCTCAAACTAATGGAAAAATAGAGCGCACTAATCATACCTTGCAGGACATATTAAGAGCTTATGTTATTGACTTGAAGGGTAGTTGAGTTAATCACTTTTCTGTTATATAATTCACCCACAATAATAGCTACAACTTTAGATTTCAAATGGATTTGTAAGACCATTATGATAGGTCGTTGATTGGATGGTATAAGGTGGGCAAAGTTAGATTATTGGGACCATACCTTGTGGACCAAGTGATGAAGAAATTTAAAATTTTTTAAGAGAGACTAAAGACTGTCCAAAGTTGTCAAAAGTCCTATGCCAATGTGAGACAAAGGAAGTTAGAGTTTATTATTGGCGATTGGGTGTTTCTGAGGTCTCCCCCATGAAAGGAGTGATGAGGTTTAGGAGAAAAGTGAAGCTCAGCCCTTGCTACATTGGCCCCTACTAGTTCTTTAGGAAGTTCAGAGATGTTACATATGAGTTGGACTTGCCTGCAAGTTTGCCATTGGTTCATTCAGTGTTTCACATGTCTATGCTCAAAAAGTGCGTAGTTGACATTCTCTTATAGTCCCCATAGATAATATTGTTGTTAAAGATTCTTTTTCCTATGAAGATATTCCTATAGAAATTTAGGATCAACAAATTATAGAGTTTAGGACTAAAGAAATAGCATCGATGAAAGTATTATGGAAGAATCAAGAGGTAGAAGAATCTATTTGGGAATCGGAGTAAAGGCTAGATACCCCTTTTTGTTATCTCCTTTGGATAAATTGTTTAAATTACCAATCCCATTCTTATATTTCAATATTTTCATATCCATTCCCTAATAATTTATGCAAGTTCCTATATTGCGCTAAATGTGTCCATAATCATCATTCAGGGGCAAATGATCCTAAGAAGGGATAATGTTAACAACCCATACTCTTGTGTGTCTCATTAGGGCATAGAAATGAACCCATGTAATCCTTGGAGTGAATATTAATTAATTGGGGATGAGTTTGGTAGTGCTATAAACCTTAAAATGAGGAAATAGAAAATACATCGCGTTATGGAAGGCTATGTTATGGCCATTGCGTCCCACAGCCTGGTGCGAGAGTCTACTAGTTCAAGATCACCACATTCCATGCTCTACAAGTGGTAGAGCCTCACAATGGTCCATGCGCTTCACACGGGAGAGTCGTGCGATGGGGTGTGCATTACACCCTCCTATTTTGCCCGATAGGACTTTATTTTAATATTTTTAAGGGTATTTGGGTCCTTATACTTGGGAAACCATCTCCTATTACTCTAAAATGTTTTCCCTACTTCCTATTTAAAAATTAGTCCAAAAATCACCAACTGTACAAAATTTAAACAAAATTTCTCCGACCAAAATCTTTAAGAAATTTTATAAATTAATCCAAAATCTAATTTGCGATGGACAAATCTATTTTTGATTCGGTCGATATATGGTTGACCGATGTAGTATATTGATTTTCTATGTTATTAAATAGCTAATCGATTATAGTAATTAGTCCGATAAATTAATTATTGATCTTTTTTAGTTCGACAATCAATTCGATTGATTATTTATCAATCTTTTATAATCCAACAGATCAAGAAAAAAGTCAAGTTCATAGTTGATTAAAAGGTCAATCTCTAAGGTTTCCTCCTATAGTTCATCAACAAAAAGGCATGCAAAATGATCCCTTCACAAGTAAACTTTAAATTTATGATTTTATAAGCCTTTACATAATTACATGATCCTTAAACAACAAATCAGGGTTGCAAGTATACGTAGAAAGAATTGGAGAAAGAAATATAAAATCGTGATTTATTATCTTCCACTTAAAATTGTTATCTACATATTATTTACACTTAACGGGACTGAATAAATTCTATTTGCTTCAATCTGCCATTTTAAGTGTCTGGACAATTTGTTGAGTCAAAATGATGTTACTGTTCGATGGGTTTTATGTCTTATCAATGTTTTACCGACTGAACATTTGTTGACTCATACTACAAGGCTTACTAATATAATAATTAATGACTATGACTCCTAGTGGTTAAATGGACTCTTAAATTGATTTGATTGGTTTCCAATACCCAAATTATACTTGGTTTGTTTATACATGTTGGGCATGATAAATTGACAACTGACCTTACAGTTAAACGGATAAAGGAATAGATGACTAGAAATCTAAGTATGATGATTTCAATAATGGTCTATGACCTTAATGATATGTAAAGTCTGAAATATGGGCTTAAAGAGAATTAGATAGATAATCAAGAAGGTGTGAGTCCAAATGGCTCAACACCCAAAACCTGTGTTTTTCCAACATAGGCATGATTTGATCCTTAATTGGACAACATTATATGTTCCTCTATGAGGATGATTTTTTGGGCCATAATGATTAAATCTCAATTCAAATGGCGAAGATGGATTGGGACTTAGCTGGTCGAGCGTTGATTGGATCCACATAACCCATGGTTTTTAAATCGAAGCTGATGATTCTATCTAGTCTAGAACTAAAGAATGGAAATAGTATGTTTTTAACTTTTAGAGTCATAACTTACATATTTCATTATGTTTGATATTTACATTTAAGATCATTTTATATGAAGCATATCTTATCTATTTAATTGATCTGCATGCCAATCAATTTAACATATTGACCATCTCTAGATTGCTATATAAATATATCATTTTATGATGAAGGTGTGGAGGCATAGTCTCATGGTATAATTCAACACTAGGTTCATTTGGATTGCTTCAGCTTTGGTGGGCCCTCCATGCTTCGGAAGGCGGTTTATATTAGAGATTTAGTATTCCCATATTATGGTATTGTTGGAGCCTTGTTCTAGCTTAGAAAGTTTTCTTATGTTAGAGGATTCTTAAAATATTTTAGTTGGATGTTGTTTGGTCGTATTTGACTAGGAGTTTTGGATCTCTATTTCATTTAAATAGAATGACTTCTCTGTAGTCTATTGTAATTCTGCATTTTAATTTTGACTACGCTTATGATGTAATGCTACAGAGTCATCTAGGTCCTCTATTGGTTCGAGATGGTCGTTATGTCCAAGGCCTAGGATTGGGTCAGGACAGAATATCTATCAATATTTACTAAGTATATATCAAGATTTATTGTGTATATATCAAGATTTATTGTGTATATATCAAGATATAGAATGCCTATATTTTGAAAAAACAATAGGAGAAATTTCTATTATAATCGAGAAATTCTCTTTATTGTAAATCATCTCGTATTCCTCAAGAGAAATAAAAAAGTTTCTTCTCTTCTTTTCCTATTTTGTTTTGTTCATTCTTTATTATTTGATAACTTAAGATACAACATAATTATTTTTCTATCAGCTTCATGCTTTAAGAAGCAAGAACTTTTAATAACACTATTGGTAACCCTTTTTACTTCCTGAAGGTTTGAGTTAAAGTTCCAAGATTGCATCTTTATCATAGTCATGTCATAAAAGAGCAAAATAGGGAATTCATCGGATATAAATCACAAGCATCAAACATTTACATGTTATTAATTTTATGATGAATTTATCTCATGTCTGATTGGAATAAAATTGTGGGATAATGGGATTGTAATGGTATTTTTTATCGCAGATTAAGGATGGTAAAATAAACTAGGAATAATTAGTCCTAAGTAAATTTTTTCCAACTAAAGATCCCTAAAAGTAAATGAAAGAGCCTCTCTTTCATATAGGTTGATAACATATGAGGATAACTTAATCAACTCACTTACTCCAATTGAACTTACGTTAACATTTCAAAAAATTTAATAAAACATCTTATGGAAATGACTTCAAAAGAAAAGAAATTTACTTTCTTTATAGCAAGGTAGTATAGACTCGTTCATGGGTAAGGTTTATGCAATGCGAGGCCCTCAAGCTGAGAAGGAAAAAATGGCAAAGAGGATCTGTAGATTTATGCAACCTTCAAATTTTTATGGGAATTGATAATAGACAGTAGTTTAGATTTACCAAAATTCTTATTTTATATAGATTTGCTATGTAAGTAGTTCTTATTTTCCTTAAATATCTTGTAATAGTATTCTATATAAGAAGAAGAAGAAGTAATAGATGAAAGGCAAGCACTGTCTTCTCAATGAACCGCCCGATGACAAGATCCATATCATGTGGTCGTAACAATTGGGTACCAGAGACAAACACCATGGGTGATATAAGTAAACGTAAGGGGTTGCAGTCTTTCCTTCAAGAGGCTCAGGCTTTGAATGAAGCACAAATTTTAGAAGCAGTGGCATAATTTGAATCAAGGATAATTGTTCAATTGGAACAATCTAAATCAAGGAAGGATTCTCAAATGGAACAATTATTATTAAAATTGTAGGAGTTCATTGCGGGGTTTAGAAAGAATCAATGAAGAGATTCTGCGGTAGGAATGAGTAGCAATACAGGTAAACAACCCTACAAAGCCAAATATAGATCCAATCAATTGAAGGGAAATAATCTAGTCCCAAGATACATAAAGTTGGGTTTCCCTATATTTGATGGATCCGAGGACCCATAATTTGGCTATATAGATATGAGAAATTTATCTCCAAAGAACAAATAAAGCTGATAAGGTGGGATTGGCTGCATTTCATCTTTTCGGTGAGGACAATTATGGTATCATTAGGTTGAACAAGAAAATCAATTAGTTGACCGGCTGACATTCAAAGAATATTGTACTCTTGGGTTTGGGCCTCCATTGGGAATTATTCCATTAAGCTATTTGGTTAACTTGAAGAAAATGAGCTTAGTTAAAGAATACTAGTGAAAATTTCAATAACGGTTAGCCAGTGAAGCTCAATATTTGCGTCCTTATCTATGGGGAAGAGTCTTCTTGATTCACACAGGCCATTATATCCTTAAATACTTGTTGGAGAAACGTCCTACCACTTCACCCCAACAACATTGGATTAACATGCTTATGGGGATTGACTTTTGAGTAAAGTATAAGGTTGGACACTTTAATAAGGTTGTTAATGCCTTGTTTCATCACCCCTACTATAGAGGAATTGGTGTATGCTATTAGTCACCCACGTGTTTTATTACTTGATTGTAATGCCCCGAGTCTGTACCCCAGATGTTACACGGTGCTAACTATCCCGAAGGACCATAAGCTAACCTATGACTGATATCTACTGTGAGCACTAAATAATAATACTGAAATAAATACAGAAAATGGAATGAAATGCCATAAGGTTCAAAATACTATAATCAAAATTGAATAAAGTACTAAAATACTGAACAACTGTCTGAAATACTATAGTCTGAAAAGCATCTAACTGTCTGAATATGGAGTTGAAGGGACAAGTCTCCAACTAACTCCGACTATTGAAATAATAAACTACTAAATGTACTGAAGTAATCTAACATCCTTGGAGTATAAGGACTCACTACTATAACGGTTTTTGATGACTGAAACTAGCTATGTGCAGTCAGGAACCTGAGCGTCCGAACCTTTGATATGACACATAATAGTGCAAGAAATGAGTATACGATCAGTACGTAGGAATGTACTAGCATGCTAAATGAGGTAAGGTTGAATGCATGGGTTTATATGAATGAACAATAACTAACTAAATGATATGTAAGAGTTCGATTAGCGTACATGGAGGATCTGTAACTACTGAACATACTATGCATACTGTAACTAAGTATACTGGAACTGAATCTGATAAATTATAACTGATAATTGAATATACTGATAATCTGAGATTACTGATGATTTAAATTACTGGTGACTGAGTGAATGTATCTGACAGTCATAATTTTGTAAAACTGAACTGAGTTCTATTCTGAAGATTGAGACTAAAACTAAAACTATGGAAATTTTCACTTAACTGATATGCCCCTGAGTAAACTGAGTAGGGTCCGAACTGTAACCCAGTGGGAAGGGTGCCAGTACCGTTCCATGGGAAACACACTGCTGTGGTCAAGCCTATCTGATGGGTAACCCTTAACATAAAGTCAAGCCTAATCTGACGGGTGACCCCTGGGAGGTATCCAAGCCTTAATTTGATGGGTGAATCCTCATATACTATGCTAGCTACGTAGTTATATAGTGTGAGACTACTACTAATAAATTTTCCTTCCTGATGGGAGAAGTCGTCACCTCTAATCTCGCTCGGTGCTAGTTTCTACTCCCAACTGAATAACACTGACTGATTAGACTGGACTGAGTTAGCTGAGTTTAGTAACTGACTGAGTTCTGCTCTTTGTGATACTACAGAATTTATTCTATAATTACTAAGGCTCTAGATAAATAGCTAGATTCTCAAGTATTGAGTACCCCAGGACTCGATAACATTAAAAGTAAATCAGGGCACAAGTTTTGGAAATATGACTATGGCTACATGTTCATAAATCACTCATTAAGGCATTTAAACAAACACTTGGGATGCATTGACTAGTACATGAATGGGGAGTACATGCTATCATGGTATAATGAGACTATTTCATTCACTTAGGCATTTAGACAGACACTTGGGGAGCATGCTTAGGTTACATAATAGTAAACACACATGGTGATTATGGCTACATCAATCCACTTGTACATCGTAGGGTTTATCATGAAGATCATGAAATTCAACATATATAATGCTTAATTCCATGAAAACTTGTAATTAGATCATGGATGAAAACCCAACAATAACATGAAACATGAATTTAATTAAAATCAAGCATAGAAAGCATGGAATCCAAAGTCTTATATTTTAAAAAGGGGATTTTTGGGCTCCCTGAAAGGTAAGTATCCATGAATGAATATCTAACATACCTGGAAATCTTAATTCTTGAAGTTCTTAAAGAGTCTCAGAGGGATTCTTGAGATTGCTCTTGAAACTTAGAGGCTAGAGTTTTCTATCTTTGAGAGAGAATGTCTTAAATTGGGGAAAAGTGAGTTAATAATGACCTAAATACATTTTTAGGGATTAAATCCTGCATCTGAGTGAACTAAATACATGGGAAAAGACTAATTTAACCTTGGACGAAAAGTTAATTTTTCGTCCAAATTTTTGGTTTGGGGCCCTGGCGCGACGCGGCACTATCCCGCTGTGTTACTGGAAATTGACAGTTGGGAACTAGGCCGACGACGCGACTCGGTTTAATCATAGACCCTTACTGGATTTGGACATAGGAAATTGGAGGCCCTCCGCAACATAGTGAGATCATGAAGTAACACTGGAAATTGACAATTGTCATTTGGACCTATGGCGCGACGCGCTACTGACTGAAATGGTGGTGTTTAACTACTAAAACTTAAAATAGCCATAACTTCCTACCCAGCTATCAGATTTAGGCAAATTTTATATCGTTGGAAAGCTAACTAAATTTCCTATAAGTTGGTGGGTCTAAATCTGGGAAATTGCACCTAGAACAAAAATTCTACTTAAGGATTCTCATGTACTAAAGATTAAACTGAGCTAGGAAATTACGGGGAATTATAATATCTCCCCTTTGGAAATATTCATCCTTGAATATGACTAGTTAAGCAAAGAGAATACTGATAGATTGAGTTTATATACTGAGCTAGACATGCACAACTGAAGTATAATTATATGACTGGTCTGATAGACTGAACTTACATGCTGGACATGCATATCTGAAGCATGATTACATGGCTAAAAATGATTCATGAAATACATGACTGACATGAGAATTATATGAGATAGTAACTAATAACAAATTTGTAATGGTACTGAATATGGGACTAAGTAGGTTTAAGGACAACTCTGATGATATACGAGACACCATCTAACTGATGCACGACTGAATGAATTTGATACACTACTGAGGCCTAAGGAACACATGACATAAACTGAACTTTACGGACCATTAAGAGTGTAACATGAGTCATGGGAACTGAGCATACTGGGAAACATGAATACGTGCATCATGAACTACAAGACCTGAGTTTGGAATTTTTGAACTTATGGAACCTGATTCGTATTACAGAGTAAACTGGAGCTCTTTATAATAGGAACTGTAAGAATGCATGGTCTTCTACCATGTACTATACTACCATTTCCTCCTTAGCTTAAATTCATCGTTCTAAGTTTGTCGGTCACTAAATCAATAACCCTTCTACTGTTTCAGGGTTTAACTTTGGAATGGACTGCTATGTTAGAAATTACAAAAGATAGAGAAGCTCAAGGATATAATGAGGCATAAACATATAAGTGGGATATTTGTAACTTACCAATGACCACATAAGGAGGACTTTCCTAATCTTGTCGGGACTAAAGTGCTTAAAATCTGTTTAGACATTGACTGTGGATAGCACTGGAAGAGGAGTCCTACTGATTCGGGAGATTGGACTAAACTGGTGACTGATGAGACTAACCCTAATGACGCATATCCCTACCTCTCAGAGTAGCTACTCGACACTCCCTAATCCTATGGCCCATTTTTCCATAGCAATAACAAATATTATTGCCAGCCCTACACTCTCCCTGATGGTTTTTACCATACTCTCCGTAAAATAGATTAGTACGACCAATGCTTATGCTATCCTGGGTCATCAGTACACTGGCTGAGGACAGATTTGGGACTGAGAACTTTGGGTGAAACTAGGAACGGTTACCACCATCTGACTTAGGCTGATTGAAATTGAAACTACCTATTCTAGCTTTCTTATTTTCCTTTTCTTTTCCTTTAGCCTTCTACTCTTTAATCTATTAAGCCTGGACCATTAGTATAGATATGTCCATTTCCTTAATTAACATTACGGTTCTTCACTCATTAACCACACTCTCTGACACCCCAGACATAAACTTACTCATCCTGGACCTATTGTCTGCTACCACATGAGGAGAATATTTGACTAATTAAGTAAACTTAAGGGAATACTCTTTCACGCTCATGTTTCCCTACCTGAGATTTATAAATTCTAGCACTTTGGCCATATCTTGTATCTAATAGGTGGCTAACTCAGTACTCTCACTAGATGTCACTCCCGTGATATTTGTGACTTTTTGAACTTGATCGAGGAACTCCTGTGGGTTCTCTTCTAACTTAGATCCCACAAAGGAAGGAGGATTTATTTGGGTAAAGTCCCAAATTCTGGTTGCAGCAGTATTGGCCACTAGGTTGGCTAGAACAGCAACTGGCCATTCATTCTAGGCTATGGCTGAAATGGCTAGAGTAGTAAATGTAGCTCTGAATTCTGCATGAGATATGTGCTCGTCCAGGGGATCTGCCTGAACGGGCTGAGGTGCTAACCGATTTCCAGTTCTTCTTTCATTAGTCCTTTTGGGAGGCATATTTTATAAATAAAAGGAAGAGTCAAATTAGACTGAGAGTGTAACTTGTGCTCATTCTCACTCGTGCGACATAAATACTAAAATAAGGGAAAATTTTCCTAAAGCATCTCATAACCTCCTGTCCATAAGTGTGGTGTGCTTCAAACCCCGAGTCTGTATCGCGGATGCTATATGGTTCTTATGATCTCGAAGGATGACAAGCAAACCCATGACTGATATCTGCTGTGAGCACTGGATAATAATACTAAAATAAATATAGAAAATGGAGTGAAATTCCATAAGGTTCAAAATACTATAATCAAAACTGAGTGAAATACTGAAACACTGAACAATTGTCTAAAATACTCTAGTCTAAAAAGCCTCTAACTGTCTGAATATAGAGTTGATGGAACAAGTCTCCAACTAACTTCGACTACTAAAATAATAAACTACTGAATGTACTGAAGTAATCTAACATCCTCAGAGTATGAAGACTTACTATTATAACTGTTGCTGATAACTGGAACTGGCTATTTGCAGTCAAGAACCTGAGCATCCGAACCTATGATATGAGACATCATAGCATAAAAACGAGTATACAATTAGTATATAGGAATGTACTGGTATGCTAAATAAGGTAAGGCTGAATGCATGGGTTTATATGCTTGATCAATAACTAACTAAATAATACGCAACAACTCGATTAGCATACATGAAGGATCTATAACTACTGAACATACTGTGCATACTATAACGGAGTATACTGGAACTGAATATGATAACTGATAGCTAAATATACTAATAATCTAAGATTACTGATGATTGAGTGAATGTATCTGACAGTCCTAATTCTGTAGAACTGAACTGCGTTCTATTCTGAAGACCGAGACTGAAACTAAAACTGTGGGAATTCTTACTTAACTGACATGCCCCTGAGTAAACTAAGTGGGGTTCAACCTATAACCCAGTTGGAAGGGTGCTAGTACCGTTCCATAGGTAAACACACTATTATGGTCAAGCGTATCTGATGGGTGACCCTGAATAGAAAGTCAAGCCTAATCTGATGGGTGACCCCTGGGAGGTAACCAAGCCTTAATCTGATGGGTGACTCCTCACATCCTATGCTAGCTACGTAGTTCTGTAGTGTGAGACTACTACTAATGACTCTTCCTGCTTGACAAGAGAAGTCATCACCTCTACACTTATTTGATGCTAGTTTCTACTCCCAACTAAATGACACTGACTGATTAGATTGGATTGGAGTAAGTTAGCTGTGTTCGGTAACTAACTGAGTTCTTCTATTCATGATACTATGGAGTTTATTCTGTAATTACTAAGGATCTAAATCAATAGCTAGATTGTTGGGTATTGAGTACCCCCAGGACTCAATAACATTAAAAGTAAACTAGGGCACAAGTTTTGGAAATATAACTATGGCTACATATTCATAAATCACTCATTAAGATGTTTAAACAAACACTTGGGATGCATTGACTAGTACATAAATGGGGAGTACATGTCATCATGGTATAATGACACTATTTCATTCACTTAGGCATTTAGACAAATACTTGGGGAGCATGCGTCGGTCACATAATAGTAACACACATGGTGATCATGGCTACATCAATCAACTTGTACATCGTAGGGTTTACCATGAATATCATGCAATTCAACATATATAATGATTAAGTCCATGAAAACTTATAATTATATCATGGACGAAAATCCAACGATAACATGAAACATGAACTCAAATCAATTCTAACATAGAAAGCATGGAATTTAAAGTCTTATAATTCCCATGAGGGGTATAGAAAACATTGCATCATAATCGATAGGATTTCTATAGGAAGGGGATGAAGACTATTATTGGTATTATGTGGCTACTTTTTCAATTTGCCAATGAACCAAGCCTGAACACCTAAGACTAATAGGGTAACTTCAACCACTTGTACTCCCTGAGCAGGTCTAGGCTAATATCAGAATGGAATTTATTGATGGCTTACAAAAAGGATGGGGAAAAACCATATTGTTTGTGTGATGTTCTATAAAAATATAGTACTTTCAATGCTTGAAACTATGGAAATATGCATGTTTCTGAGGTTGTTCTATCAGATATGATGCATTTTAGGTATGTTTTGCAGGAAATCATATTTTGGATGCTATGTTCATGAAAATATGAAAAAGGTGCTTTTGGATGCTTATGGGATCAATTATGGATGTTCGGGATAGTTTCCATCTTGTTCGTAATTAAAGCATGTTCAAAAATTGAAGAAGAGCTAAAAATATGACTCCCAGCACTTGCTAAGTCAACATGTGGACCGCATGTGGAGAAAGCAAGTGTAAGTAGTCCAAAATACCGAGAGCTGAGCTGTAGGATTTTTTGTTCCTGGCACTTGTTGTTACCACTTGCTCCCTGTCCTAGGGCGCAAGAGGTACCTGTGGCCTACAGAGTGAGCACAAGTAGCGACCATAAATAGCCACCTATCTTTTTTCTTGTATTTTGTCTGGGATTTTATTTTAGGGTTTCCCTATGTACTATAAAGACCCTTTACGTGTTTTTAGTAGAAGTTATGCACTTTTGATACTTCCAAATATATTTTGATTCTGAGAACCGACTTTGGTTATGGAATTCTCTTATGTTGATTTTAGTTGATTAATTCAGTTACGGTTTTGGGTTTTTCTACTTCTTATTATTGTGACTTCATCTATGCTTTTAATTATGAATATTATTGATTATTTCACAAGCATGAGCGGCTAAACTCCAGATCTAGGGTTGTGGAAACCTTGGCGGATTGATAAAGTAGGAGAAGTGCTATTGTTGTTCTGAATCGATACCCATGCATGCATTGTATTATCTTTACTTTAACAATTATTTTAGTAGTGGTCAACATTAAGATCCCTCCTAGATTATTGATACTTACTCCCAAAGAGGAGTGGTGACTAGAAAAAGATAAATACAACAGTAATTTAAAGTTTAGTTGTCAATCCATGCTACTAGGTATTATCTAAGTAAGATTTTTAGCTATCCTCTAATAACTAGAGACTCAAAAGCTAATAGTTTATTGGGATCAAGATAAGGGTTAGTAAAGCTAAATCCTGAGACTCAAAAGGTAAAGGATAAAATCCATCTACTCCTCTAAAAGACTGTAGATGGTACATAACCTATCAGATTATACATGAAAGGTATTAGATTAGTTCAACAAAGCATTATAAGCCTATAGAGTTGAGCAGCCAAGGAGAACACAATCCTAGTGTTCACCAATACTGATTACAACCAAAGTCAATACTTTCTCCTTGTTCGATATTGCTATTCAAATCCCCCCATTTACTTCTCCATTTTTTGCTGGTTTATTATAGTATCTGAGATCCACAAGTCCATGTATTCCCTTGGGATTCAACCCCAACCTTTGTTGGGTTACTATATTTGATAGCGACTATAATTATCTTAGGAGTGAAGGTATACTTGGGTGTTCTTAAATTTTGGTGTCGTTGTAGGGGAATATGGTGTTGAATTGCGAATTAAAATTATTACAATTTTTAGGTATTTTTGTTTTTGTTCTTAGTTGGGTATACTCTGGTGTATGCCTAGCACACAGAGTAGAGGCAATCCCTTACTCCCACTGATTTCAAATCCTGAGAGGATCCGACAAACACCTAGTAAGATGATAGAGCCGTAAAGAGATAATCTTCCTAAAGGTTTTTGTGATGATATGCCTCCCCTTCTTCCTGAATGAGTTCAAGATATTATTGACTAGTAAATGGAGTTGCTATTAGCATAAACTGCTAACTAGAGGAGGGAATAAGATGCTCAGTTCTTAGCTTGGGAGGCAGAGCTTGTTGTACATCGACCTAAAGTAGACCACCAAGCAATACTCAGTGGAAAACATAATAGTTTTCGAGGTGGACTAGCCCATGTGATCCCAGCCTACCAGTACTCACAACCATATAAGGATGACAAAGAGGATATGGGGTATGTTGAGCTGATAGAGACTGGTGCCATTATTTCTCATGTTTTGCCCCCAGACATTAAGTTTAATATATCGAGTACTGTGATCCAGTTGTTTTACATAAAGGGTATGCTTGAAGGGTTGCCTATAGATGACGCAAACATGCATCTAGCTAATTTTACTAGAATTTACACTTTATATACATATCCAGGGGTGAATCAAGTGGTGCTTAGATTGAGGTTGTTCCTTTTCTCGCTTATAGGAGAAACATCTTTATAGTTAGGGGAACTTCTAAAAGGATATATCACTACATGGGATGAGTTACGCAGATGATTCTTACATTGGTTCTTTCCTCCATATAGGATATTGCATCTTAAGGATGAGATCTATAATTTCATGTAGCTACAGTCTGAGTCCATGTATGAGGCTTGGTTCAGGTTTAAGAAGAATTTGAGTATGATGCCCAACCATTAGATTCTAGGGATGAACTTATTGGAGTTATTATATAGAGCCTTGACCATCAGTTCTAGAGTTATAGTAGACACTGTCTCTAGAGGATATTTTATGAGATTAAACTGGGAGATATCTTCTGATACTCTAGACTAGGTCTCTCTCACTAACTGAGGGTAGAAAACTTAGGAGGCAGAGAGAGGTTCTGGCACTTATGCTATTAGAGCTGTTGGTGGACAGAGAGTAGCTGAAGATTTTATAGTGTTAAAGATTGAGCTACTGAGGACTGATCTTAGGATCCTAGCAAAGCAGTTCATGATTGTGAATTCTGAGAAAGTTCATACAGTAGGAGTACAGTGTGCAACTTTTAAAGGTTATGAGTCTGAATTAAAAGAGGGGCTAGGCATCAGTATCATCAATTAGAGGGTTTTTGTGCCCAAAGGAAAGAAAACCAAAGTGGGAACTACAATAATGACAGATATGGAGACTGTAGTAGGTACAAAAAGGTGATTAGAGATAGGGAGATAATTATAAGGAGAGGGGACACAGGTACATTCATCCTGACAGATGAGATATGAAATCAAAATAGTAAAGGGTCAAGAAAATCAAGTGAACAACCTTAAGAAGATTAAGGTTGACATTTCAGGGTTGACCTAGAAGATAGAGTATTATGCCACTGCTATTAAGCAGTTGGAGCACCAGTTCGGGAAAATGTTTGCTATGATCAAACAAAAACAACCTATTACTCTTCCCAGTGAAAAAGCTTAGAGTCCACCAGCTATATTTCATTGTCTAGCTATCACCACTAATTTTGGTGCCACTACTGATAATCCCCCTATACCTACTATTGAGGAATTAAAGAGTGATAGCAGTGAGAGTGATGAGACACCTGAGGCAGAGTCTGAGAAGTTGACATAGGGTGATAATGATTTTGAGTATGATAGTGGTGAGGATTGGGTCATCGAGACCAATGATCATGTGCACCCTTATAGTGTGACTCCTTTCTTACCATTTATAAAAAAAGAAGATCCTAGAGCAGTCACCATTCTATGTTCTACTGGACCTTTCATTGTCAAACAGTCTATATGTGACTTAGGATCAGGAGTAAATGTGATTCCACTGACTATGTACAAGCTGTTGAGGATCGAGTAACTCAAACCTACATCTATAAAACTGTTGATGACGGACTATCTATGAAAAAACCGATAGGTGTTTAGTGTGATATAGAAGTAAGGTTGGCATCCATTATGTTCCCCGCTAATTTCATGGTTCTTAATTGCGATGTGAATTGTCAAGCCCCTATTATATTGGTTAAACCCTTCCTATCCACTAGTATGGTATTAATTGATATATACTAGGGGGAGATCACCTTCAAACTGAATAATGAGCAAGTAGTGTTTGATGTGTGTTTGACAATGCAGTAGCCAGACTATATGGGAGTGATATCTATAATAGACATTATTGATGAGGATGTTGTTGTAGAGGCTAGTGTACCAAATGCATCAGGTGTTGATGAGAGACAAGTGGAAAACTGGTTTGTAGCGATTGACATGCTAGATATAGGACATATGAGGGAAGAGGTGGATATCTTGCAAGAAGAGGTGTGTTCTCTCACTGAGACCCATACATTAGTTATACCTCTAGTTGTATCCCCAATTGCTCATCCATCACCTTTGCATGGTGCCAGATACTTTGATTTATTTTCAAAAGATGATATGGTCATCCCCGTAGTTGGGACCAAGAGAGGTCGAGAGAGGGACCTGCAGAATCTTGATAGGCCATATGAGCAAGCCCTAAAAAGGGCCACCTATGATTTAATAGAGTCTGGGGTTGTTTATAGGTAGAGGCATGCCGAGCTAGTTGCGAATTTATCTTCTCATAGTGCATAGCCACCACCACGGCCTACGCTAGTGGATATACCCCTATTTGGGAAAAATCATGACACAGACGCCTAGTGTGTCCCAGGTATGTCCTTATTCCCTTTATTTTCAATTATTTTAGCATATTGGGGATAGTACAAATTTTTAGTTGGGGGTGGGATGTACCATAGCCGCTGCAGGTTTTTGTTGCCATGCTTCTTTTCTTGTTAGTCGCAGTATGGTTCAGAACTGACATTTATAGGTTAATTTGTATCATATTGTGTTTTTTTGTATTGTTATATGTTTTGTGTAATTAGGAGATTATTAAGTATTTAGGACAGTTATCATGTTTTTATAGATCGTTGAGAAAAATGATACCCTTATAAAATTTTTTGTTTTAGAAATATGTGAATGTATATATGTGTGAACATTGTGGATCTTTTTATGGCAATAGGATTAGGGACATCATAATTACTTGCTAATAATTGCATGAACTGAATAAGTAGTAATTGGTAATATTGACACTATGCCATGTGTTTGTAAGATGCTACTTAGTTTCCTTTGAGTGTTAAATTTAGAACTTACCTGGTTAGTCTTGCCTAGGTTGAAGGATAGTCAGTTAGGAAAGGATCATAGGCTGTTTTTTAATTTAGTCCACTTTTACCCTAAATGACCTTCCATGTGAGAAATAGTATCCCTTCATCCCTGTTTTGAACCTTATAGCGTAGTTTTTTTTTTACACCTTTGACCTTCCTATTTGTATTACAATGAATCTGTTTTGGCCGTAGTCCTCCTTGGACAGTGTGCACCTCAACTCAGGCAAAATGCCTAAGTTGATGGTGGCTATCATAGGGGTGCATAGTGTAAAATAACTATAAAAAGGGTAATATAAGATAAAAATAAGGTAGGTTGGGTGGTCGTATAATAAAAGAAAAAGAAAAAAAACATTGTAAAAAAGTGAAAAAGAAAGAATAAAAGACCACAACCAACCTAAATGTGCAATAAAGAATAAAAAGAGAGATATAAGAGTAGAAAAAAATGAAATTGGCTAATAAGTAGAATCCTTAAGTTAGTATAGTGCCAAGGAGGCTTAGACACTTGATATGTCTATATATACCATACAAGCCCCTAAGCCTCAAGCCTGTAATATAATACTGAGAAACGTCCTATAGTGATCCTAACTTGACTGTTTGAATACTAAGATAAAGAAAATAAGGGTAAACCTATGGTATTTGATGCACATTGATTGGAGCTTCTCTTCTAAGTGTGAGTATCTCTTGACTATCCATGCATTGATGTGTATTATTTTATATGAGTGAGTTGGGACTTCTTTGTTGTGAGGGCATTTGAGTTATATTGCTAGCTATTTGCTTGTTTTGGGTAGTGTAACTTATATATATGCATGATTTTCTATTGCAAATGTAATGCCATACCTTGCTACCATTGTGTCACATTGTTGTGCTTCATAGTCATGCATAGTTAGTTTTGAAAAGTCAGGTTAGAGGGGGTGCTGTGTTTTGAGCTTAAAGTGTTGACTGACTACCTTGAATAACATAGATTCTCCTTGTTAAACATCGTTTATGTTTTGTTGTGTTTTGTTACCCGAGGACATGCAAACATTCAAAGTTGAGGGTGTTGATTTTCTGTAGAAATATAACACTTTCAAAGCTTAAAACTATGAAAATATGCAAGTTTTTGATGTTGTTTTGTTAGATATGATGCATATTGGGTATCTTTTCTAGGAAATCATGTTTTGGATGCTAAGTTCATGAAAAGGATGAAAAAGGTGTTTTTGGATGCTTATGGGAGAAATTATGAATGTTCATGATATTTTCGGCTTGTTCGTGATCAAAGCATATTTGGGAATTAAAGAAGAGTTGAAAAGATGACTCTCCGTACTTGCTAAGTCAATATGTGGATGACATATTGTACATGTGGATCACATGTGGGCAAAGCAACTGTCTGAAAAATCCATAGAGCTGACCTATAGGATTTTTTGATCCTGGAACTTGCAGTCGCTACTTGCGCCCTATCCTTGGGTGCAAGTGGTACCTATGGCCTGCAAAGTGAGCACAAGTAGCGACCATAAATAGCCACCGACCCTTTTTCTCCTATTTCATTCGGGCTTTGATTTTAGGGTTTTCTCATGTACTATAAAAACCATTTATATGTTTTAGTAGAAGTTATGCACTCTTGATACTTACAAGAATATTTTGATTTTGAGATCCAACTTTGGTCTTGGAAGTCTCTTGTATTGATTTCAGTTGAGTTACGATTTTGGGTTTATCTACTTTTTATTATTGTGCTTTCAACTGTGCTTTCAATCATGAATGCTATTGATTATTTCACAAGTATGAGCGGCTAAAATCCATAGCTAGGGTTGTGGAAACCCAGGCAGATCGATAAAGTAGGGGAAGTGCTATTGTTGTTCTGAACTGATACCCATGCATGCATTGTATTATCTTAACTTTAACAGTTATTTTAGCGGTGGCCAACGTTAAGATCTTGCCTAGATTATTGCTACTTACTCCAAAAGAGTAGTAGTAACTAGGAAAAGATAATTACAAAAGTAATTTAAAGTTTTGAAGTTTAACTATCGATCCATGCTACTAGGTATTATCTAAGTAAGATGGTTAGCTATCATCTAATAACTAGAGAGTCAAAAGGTATTAGTTAATTGGGATCAAGATAAGGGTTAGTAAAGCGACATCCTAAGACTCAAAAGGTAAAGGGGTGAAATCCGTCTACTCATCCAAAAGATTGTAGATGATACATAACTTATCAGATTCTACATACAAGGTATCGAGTTAGCATGATAAGCCTACAGAGTTTAGAAGCCAGGGGGAACACAATCCTAGTGTTCACCAATCTTGATTACAACCAAAGTCGATATTTGCTCCTTGTTCGATATTGCCATTCAAATCCACCCATTTACTTTTCCAATTTTTTCCCATTAATTACAGCATATAAGATCCACAAGTCCATGTATTCCCTTGGGATTTGACCACAACCTTTTTTGGGTTAATATATTTGACAACGACCGCAATCATCTTTAGAGTGTAGATGTAGCTTAGGCATAATCATTGATACAAGTCAAATGGGCATCAATGCTTTTGATCACACAACTCAAGGCCAACATGAGGATGTCCAAGCCTTGATCTCCCTAAGTATCCAAGAATCTACTTGGAGGCATTTCTTCGAGCTCCTAATAAAGCAATTCCATGTTTGGAATATAGCTTGAAGTCGAGGAAAGCCATGGATCAGGAATAAAGAGAGCACTTGTGGGTTATTTCTAAAATAGATACTTTTAGGCTATTTTTGTAAAAGGCTAGTTATGCAAAGGAAAATACTATAAATAGGTGCCTTAGACATTTTATTAGTTTGATTTTTTTGATTAATTTTCATTATGTATTCATGAGAACTCCATGGGAGTGTTTGAGTGCTTGGAATAGCATATGTTGAACCTAGTTTAGAAATGTTGGTTGTAAGGAGGATCTAATCCCCTTTGCGGTCATGTAAGAGTTAGGTGCTCATTGATAATCCATTAAGGGTGTTTTTAGGGTTTGACATACCCTTAGATTTCCCTTTTGTTATCAATTTTGTGTCTATCTTCCTATCTTTGTTATCCTATCCTTCTATCTTTACTTTTTCATGTCTAGATTTAAGTCCTCGGGGCTAGGATTATATCATTTGGTATTTGAGCCGAGCTTAGGATCGTTCCCATAATTCTAGTCTTGGGTTTGTTATCTCAAAAATTTTCAAAAAACTTTTTAAGAAAATTGCCTAAAAAATTGTGTTTTTGAGTCCTTTTTTGTTGTTTCAACACTAGATTTGTTCCCTCTAGTGTTTTGGGGTCGGAACCCTGAGATTTGTGGCTTGATTATGTGCATTTGAGCAGTGCCCACCCTTTTTGTCTTGAAATTATAGGTTGAAGAAGTTAAGAAGGTGTTCCCAAAATTGTTAGAAGCTTAGGGTTAAAAGATAGTGCCATTTGGAAAGGTTTGAAAAATTTACCATTTTTTACAGTATTGATGGTTGTAAAAAATACAATTGGTTTTGAAAATATGGAAATTCTTGTGATGTTTTGAGGTATAAAGGTTGTTTTAATGTGTTCCTTATGTTGACGGGAACCTATGGTTAAAATGTTGTGAAATTCCAAGCCAAACCGAAGAAGTTATGCATTTTGAATTTTCAAAATTGTTTTTGGTGTTCTTGAGAATATTCATATCTTCATGTTGAATATTCATCAAAAGTTATTGTTTAATACAACAATGAGAATTAAAAGGTATGGAAAAGTTTTGGTAGAAAGCCTATCCAAAGTACCAAGGAATATTCCAAGAAAAGAGGACAAAAGAGGGATCACGAAGGGGCATTTTCACCCATTCTAGAGGCTGGTTTGGATGAACTGCTCTTGAGATGCCTTGGAGCTGCGCCTAACCTGCTAAAGAAGGCCCAAGGCATCCCAAAACAGCATCTCCTGTGCCCCACCTACTCTAGAGGTGCTTTGGGTCTGCTGCTGATCTGCTACAGTTTGTTCCAAGCGCATATGAAGCCTTCCTGCTCACTTTTTGCAAGGTTCCATCAATCTAACTTCATTTATTGATTCTTAACGTAATTTTTTGATTCCTAAACACTAATAATTGATCTATTAGTTGATTAATTAATTCTTGAGTCCTATTTCTTTCTTGTACATTCTTGTGTGCTTTTCTCTTTTGTTTTTGTTAAACCTCCTTGATTCAAGTATGATAGTTTTTTTTTTGAGTTTTTATTTTAATTTCGAACAAGAATCCACTTCGACCATAAAGTAGAGATTGACACCTTACTGTCCACCGGAGTATTAGAAACTTTTAATATTCGCCGCTTCAATTGTGAGGATCACAAAGGTAAGATTATTATGAGTGTTGGTGAGGAGATTTACTAATAATCTTGCTTGTTAATTTTGTAGGTACAAAGGGTATAAGGGGAACGTGTCTTTGATAGCCTAGGATAATTGTGACTACGAATAAGAGACTATGTGGTAAAAAATGTTATGGATACATAGATGATGGGGAATATGGGGGATATGAATGTAACCATGATCAAGAGATGGATGAAAAATGAGGGAAACTATTTCGAAGATGAATGTGAGATGAATTGTGATCCTAGTTCTTAGAGTAAGTATGGAGATAATAAAGAGACTTGTGATGGTTCTTATGAGGAAGATGAGGAATGTAGGAGTATTACACTTCCTAGTGAGAGCCTAGAGGTGATGTAAGGTATAACTCATTTATTTACAAATGTAACGAGGATCATAGTGAGAATGTACATGAGGATTATGAAGATTCATATTCCTCACCTTGTAGTTCTTCTTATCAAAGTCGAAGTGATGTGAATGGTTATACTAGCTATAGTATAGTTGCTCCATGGGACTAAAGACATGTGCACATCCAAAACCTTGGGATATTATATCTCAAGCTTCTTGTTCTAGTTCCTAAACATGTGGAAGTGGGAACCAAGGTAGAAATAGAGGGTATAGTGGTAGTCATTGTCTTCCTACTCTATCCATCTTTAAAGGAGAAAGGGTTCCAGAAGTTTACTTTGATTGGGAATGGCAATGTGAAAGAGTTTTCGAGGATTATACTATAAGTAAAGCCGAAAAAGCTATATATGCCCTTAAGTACATTCAAGGTCTGACCATAGAATAGTGTAAACTTGCAAGGAATGCTACTCAAACTTGAGGTTCCTTGAAAGAGTTTTTGAGGCCAATCTATATGCCGAAGGGTTATACGAATCATCATAATAGTGATCCAAGAAGAAGACCTTGTTCAAAATGGGTAGAGATTTGTGGAGTTCCGAGATATGTTCTTATATTTGATGATTAGTTTCACGCAAACTACATAACTCCTCTTAAGGTTGATTATCTAGGGTTACCTCAAGTGTCCAAGTGTTTCCCATACTTCTTGAAAGGCTATAGAGTCTTCAAGAGAGTGAAGGTTTCCTTCACTCGAGATGGATACTATAAGGAGGTGTAGTGTGACATATTCCCATTATAATATGGACACATACATTTAGGTGTCGACTGGTTTGCATAACACAAGATTCCAAATGTGCAAAATTGGCCTAAGTTTGTAAAGAACCAATGGGGAAATCATCTCTTTCCACCTACCCTTCCCAAATCTCAAGGAAAAATGACCACTTACTCCAAGCCTTATGAAAATGAGAGACAAAAGATTGAGAGGAGTAAGGGTGTGCAAGGTGTCAACCTAAGAAAGTAAAAAGAAAAGGTTGGGAGGATTAAAGTAAGAGGGTTGGTACCAACCGAAGCTAACAATGTTTGTCCTTCTATTAATAAGGACATGTATATAGGTACCAATATTGCAAGCGGATGAGAAAAAGTACCAAAAGAGAAGGTTCCCTTTGAAGACTTGACGAGGGAAATATTAGATTCTTTCGAGGCTTATGTAGGACCTTCACACCAAGGTAAAAAAGGATATGCTCAAGAACTTCAAGGTAACATAGCTAAATCTTACACTTTTATGCATGTGAAGGATGATTGTGTGGCTAGTAGCCATTGAGTGTGAGTAGTATCTTACCTACATGTGAGTCTATTAATTCTTTTCCTCTTGATAATGATGTATATATTGTGAGTGTGGATACACTAGTTAATCTTATTGATGACCGAATTGACTTTTGTTGTAAGATCAATTTGTCTCCACTTTTTTTAAGTCATTGTGTTGGATGATAGTACATCATCTTGTGGAAATTGTATTGATCAACTTATGTGTAAAACTAGTCCACCACTTGAGGATGTATGTAATATGACTAGAGAACCTCAAGTAAGTGATGAAACTGATAATATTGGTTAAGATAATGGGAGTGACCCTTTGAACTTGTCTTTTAGTGAAGATCCTTATGCTTGTTTGGCTCATAGGGATAACCATGTGCTTGAAACATCTTTGATACTTGATAATGGTCTTTTAGAGAATGAACTTGCATGCTCTACATCCTCTTTATGGATAGATCCTTCTCTCTTTAAGAATAATATCTTGTTTGAAGATGATGAGCTCACTCCTAGAAAATTACCTAGTGGTGTGGATAACATTATTGATATAGCTCATCTTGAGGGCTATATTTTATATGACAACCCACTATAGGGTGACAATATTCCTCCTAAAGATAGAAATCTCTTCTTGGAAAATGAGAGTACACTTACAGAAAAAGAATGCGAAGTCTTGAAAAGGAATAATCAATTGAGTGATGATAACTTTGATTTTCTTGAATCTTTAAGAAACCCAATCAGTGATTGTTCCTTAGAAAATGATTATAGATGTGATCCTTTATATGAAACTCCAACCTTGTTTGATACTTATAAGGATGAATTGCTTACTTCTTGTGAAGGGCTAAGTAATATTCCCTTTGATATTGGTAGTGGTATGTGTCTACTTGAGTATTTCTCCATTGAAAGAGAAAGTATCAATTGTTTGAAAATTGCTTCCTCTTTTACTTTTTGTGACCTTATTGTTAAGAATACTCATGGTGATGATTTTGAATCTAATAGCTAGTAAGTGCATGATGTCACCTTAGTTGAAGTTGACTTGAGTGATACCTATCTCTACTCTCCCTTTTTCTTTTAATGATGTTTATGCTAATAAAGAGAGTATATCTTTTAGTTTGGGTAAAGCTGGTGGGGAAAAAGAGTGTTGTCTAGACCCATGTCTATTGTCACTCTTTCTATTTGACCCTGATGCCAAATTTGGATATGGTGATTATGGAACACCCAACTTATTGCTTGGTCCACATGACAAGCAAAGTTAGAATAAGGGCATTGGTATTCTTCCCTATGATGAGAAGTCTTTCTCAGGAATTCACAATCCACTTGAGGGACCGACATTGTGTAAGGGAAAGAACTCCAACCAATATGAAGGGTTTTTTAAAAAGAGGAGCCATGAAAAACTCCAAGAGAGTTCACCATTGTGTTTTTCCTTTCTTGACCAAGGTTTCACCACTTGTAGGTCAAGGAGAGAGTCTTTCATTGAAACTACTTTAGATGAACTCTATTTGTGTGATACCCTTCCCCATTATATGAGTATAGATGATGACCTCTTTCTCAAAGGTGGTATCATTCTTGATAACCCGAGGGAAAATATGTCATTGTCTCACTTAGGTGTTGCTTATAAATTTGTATTATTATTTGTCACACTTGAGCTTAAGTTGCATGAATCCCAACTTGTGGATGCCAAGTTGATGATTTACTTGAAAGGAAGAAGTCATATGTGATTAAATGTCTTAATTCCATCCTTGTGTGCCTCATGTGCTATATTTTTTTATTCAAATGGCAATCTTATATATGACAGCGCCTTGGATGATGACTTTATACTTGATTCCTTCTTGTACTACCATTTTGCCTATGATGACATCCACGCTAGTTTTGGATTTGTTTTATGTGGAGGTAGGAAAATTGTTGGTAGGTCCACTTGTTTGAGTGACATTGCTATATGCATCTTGTAGACTTAAATACCAATTGAGGCAACACTCTTGATGTGGTCTCTTAATGAGGTGATGAAGCAATTGTGTTTTATGGCTCCTAAGGTGAAGGTAACATTACCTTTTGGATTTAGTAATGCTATTATGACCCTTATGGTTTCCTTACCTCTTGATGATTCCCATAGACAACTCCTTTGTGCATTTTTCAACAAGTTTTTAATGATTAACACGAAGGATCTTGGTTATATAATAAGTGTGTGAAATCTTGGCATGATGAAATGATTGCTTATGCTAACCCTAACCCTCATGACATGATGAATTTATGTTTGTTTGTCCTTTCTTTGATTTTGCAAGGTTTGGTTTTGAGGTCGAGTGATTTTCAAGAAGGGGAGGATGAAACAAGTCAAATGGGCATCAACACTTTGGATCACACAACTCAAGGCCGACATGAGGAGGTCCAAGCCTTGATCTCCCTAAGTATCAAATAATATGCTTAGAGGCCCTTATTCGAGCTCCTAATAAAGCAATATTGTGTTTTAAAGATAGCTTGGAGCCGAGGAAAGTCATGGCACAGGAATAAAGAAAGCCCTTGTGGGTTATTTCCAAAATAGTCACTTTTGTGATATTTTTGTAAGAGGCTAGTTGTGCAAAGAAAACTACTATAAATATGTGCCTTATAAATTTCATTATTTTTTTTATTTATTTATTTGATGAATTCATGGGAACTCCATGGGAGTGTTTGAGTGCTTGGAAAAGCATATGTGGAACTTTGTTTAGAAATGTTGGTTGTAAGGAGGATCTAATCCCTTTTGTAGTCATGTAAGAGTTAGGTACTCATTGATAATCCATTAAGGAAGGTTTTAGGGTTTTATATACCATTAGATTGCCCTTTTATTATCAATTTTGTGTCTACCTTCCTATCTTGGTTATCCTATCCTTCTATCTTTACTTTTTTGTGTCTAGATTCGAGTCCTCATGGCTAGGATTCTATCAATCATTGTGGTAGTAGATCGATTTTCCAAATATGCACACTTCATATCCATGTCACATCCTTACAATGCAACTCGTGTTGCTCATATTTTCTTTGAGCATATTGTTAGGTTGCATGGGATATTCGAATCGATTACTTATGATAGAGATGTGGTTTCTACAAGAACTTTTTCATCTGAGTGACACTAAGTTAGCATTCTTTCTGCGTATCATCCTCAAACTAACAGTCAAATGGAAGTTGTGAATTGTACTATTAAATGTGTTTCTTGATTGGGGATTATCTGAAGAGATGGGTTGACTGGTTTCCTTGGGCAGAATATTATTATAGTACTTTGTTTCATACTATACTGCAAAAAACTCTCTTTAAGGTTATCTATGGTCGAGATCCCTCTTGCCTATTATCCTATGAAGCTGGTTCTTCACGGGTAGAGGATGTTAACAATGCCTTGTTTGATCTTGATTCTATTTTTTGTGACATTCGCAACAAGCTGCAATAAACTCAGGTTAGAATGAAAGAATATTATGACAAAGGTCATAGGGAGGTTGCATTTGAACCAGGATCACTAGTTTGGCTGCGTTTAGATCCTTATCGTAAAAAATCTATTGGAGGTCAATTGCTCTAAATCTTATACCTCAATTATTTGGACCTTTTCCTGTGTTACGTTAAATAGGGGAAGTTGCGTATCAGTTAAAAATTTCCAAGTGATAATAAGTTACATATGTGTTTCATGTATAGCTCCTTGAGGTTTTAAGGATATGGCTCCAACAGTTTTTCTAACTCTGCCACCACTAGAGGATGGTCGTGTGGTTCTTATGCCTTGTTCTATTCTACATGCTTGACTTAATCGAGGAACTTGGGAACTTTTAATGTATTGGTGTGGATTTGAATTGTCAGATGCTATGTGGGAGGATGTTGTACATTTGTATGATGCCTATCTAGACTTTAATCTTGAGGACAAGCTCTTCTTAGAGGTATGGGTAATGTTATAGACTTGTTCGTGGGTATAGTTTATACAAGGTGGGGCCTTTAAGCTGAGAAAGAAAGAAATGGCAAAGAGGATCTGTAGATTTATGCAACCTTCAGATTTTTGTGGGCATTAATAATAAACATTAGTTTAGTTTTACTAGAATTCTTATGTTAAATAGATTTTTTATGTTAGTAGTTTCTTGGTCTCCTTAAATATAATGTAATAGGATTCTCTTTTAGGAGAAGACGTAATAGACGAAAGATAGGAATTTACATCAAAATAGCAAAAGACTCTGGGTCCTCTCTCTAGCGAGTCCTAATATTGTAGGTTCCCTTTTAACAAGCCTATTATTTATTAAAAATTGATTGCTTACGAAATAAAAACAAGGAGAAGGATCTGTTAAGAACATACTTCTCAGTGAATCGCTCGGTGACAAGATCCATATCACGTGGTGGTAACACAAGGTTAATGTTCTAACAAAAATCAACAACTCAATCAACATAATAATTTGGGTTCAATTTAAATTACATCAATACAAGCTCAAAGAATATAACTTATTCATAATTATCAAGTCTAAAGAAAATTTTACTTGGGGTTCAGTTTAAAAGTAGAGAACATACATCGAATCACCTCTAAACTTGTAGCCAAAACTTACTTTAGACCCTAAACTTGTATGGAAATTATATACCCCCTTTAACAACTTTCAAGTGAAATTTTTGCCACCCAAATAGCTGACGTGGTAAATTTGTAAAAAAACTGCGAGTGAATAACCATAAAACATAAAAAAAATGCGGGACATACCTTTAAAATTTTATAAATTCTTTATATATATATATATATATATATATATATATATATATATATATATATATAAAATAACTTCTTCATCTTCACTTTATCTTCTTCATCTTCTTCAACTTCTTCAACCCCTTCCCCTTCGTTCCCCTCACCCCACCCCACCCTCATCCCCCAACACATTGTTGGTGCATTATTTGTAAATTGTCATCATAAGAAACAAGATTAAAGTTGGAATATCTTGGCTTCTTCTCATCCAATTGCCAAATATGATTGGGACTTTCTAAAAGTTTGATAAAGTTCTTTAATATGACATTAAAAGATCGGATACTCCATTTTTTCTTTTTCCACTCCACAAATCACTGTGCACACAAACACAGTGAGATCAAGAATGAATGAAGGAGGAACACACATCATCGAAAAACACCCACCTCACTAGAAATACGCACATACATAATCAAAAAACAAATGGGTCAATTTTTCATTGAATACAGAGGAATCCATTTTTTTATCTTCATAATAGACACACCCATCATGATTTATACTCTATTTTTTTCTCTTCATAATAGACACACCCATCACAATATCTATAACTTTTGTGAATATGAAAAATTGGAATGAAATTGAAATTGAAGGGAGTCTCATTTATCCCTGTGGATATGAAAAATTGAAATGAAATTAAAATTGGAAGAAAGTGTTAGTAGACGTCGAAAAACATGGTGTGTTAATGGTGGAAGATGAATGTGATTAATGGTGCTAATGTGAAAGTGAAATCTTGTATTAACATTGATTGATGCGGTGGTGGTATGGGTAGCAATGGAGGTGGGGGTTGGGGGTGGGTGGTGTGAAGAAGAAAGTGATGTTTTTTTGTTTTTATTATTTTTATTTTATATATATATATGTGTGTGTGTGTGTGTGTGTGTGTGTGTGTGTGGCACCATTTTTTAAATAAATATTTACGTGGCAGTGATGTGGCAGTGATATGGCAATGATGTGGGCGCATATGTAGTGCACCTCCCTTTGTGAGAGTGGTAATATATTTTAGGGGGATATTTAATTCACTTGAAAGTTATTAAGGGGGACAAATTATTGCCCGACTAGTTTAGGGTCTAAAGTAAGTTTTGGCTACAAGTTAAGGGAAATTTGATGTATTTTCTCTTAAAAGTATTAACTAGTCCTCATTAATTCAACAAACTCTCTCATAGCATTTAATTTCATCAACTTATCTCATCACTTACCTCAAACTCATCTTCCTCTCCAATTCAAAATTCTATTCACCATTCAAACCTTAGATTTATTTGAAATTAGAATTAATCATCTCTACTTAGAACAGAAAATTTAATAAAATAGAAGGAATGAAAAACTAAAGAGGTCACACTATTGATGGAGAGACACACCGAATTGCTTCTGGATGTAGGTCTTATACCACCCTCTATTTTAGCATTATTTGCAGCTTTGCCCTTCGAATGGGTGGGCATTTATTTTTACCACCAGATGAGTTGTTCATTATGCCTAGTGGACATATGATTTCTAATGACATTGGGCATAACATCTGACATGGCTAACTTACATAAATTTCAAAGTGTTTAAGGGTTATAACACTTTATCCCGATAATTTATTAAATTACATCATATCCTGGATATTTAAATTTGTGATATACAATTTTAGCCTTGATACATATGCATTGTGATATATTCGTAATTTAATGGTTAGTTAAATAAGAAATTAACTAATTTTTTATTATTACGGGGAGTAAAATTAGGAACAAATCGTGAAAATAATACATCTGGTTCCAGATGTATCACAATGACTAGACTAGGGTACAAGCGTTGCACGTGTATCAAACGTTAATTAATAATAAATGTATACGAAAAATAAATTATTGTGTGTACATTATTTTATCAAACGTTAATTAATAATAAATGTATACGAAAAATAAATTATTGTGTGTACGTTATTTTATTAAGTATAAGATTTTCACTTCCATAGTTATTGTTTGTTTTTTCCTTCTTGCGCTTGGAGCTTCATTAATTCTCATTAGTAAAAATCTTTCCTGATCGAATGAGGCATTGCATGTCCTAATTTATTCCATGAAAAATAAAATGGCGTATACTTTTGGTGAATGCTAGTTTTAACCGAGATGCTTTTAATATTGTTAGTTCTTGTTCAGTTGTGCAGATTACCCATTATTTACTTCAATATATAAGTTATCTTTTTGCTTTTATATTGATGGAAATGGAATCAAGACAAGTACCAGAATACTTGAAGATTAAGACAAGTACTAGGATACTTGGAGTTGATGTGATTGTTTTCTCTCGTTCTAGTGGAAAATTGAGAAAAGAGCTATTGATTCTGCCTCTTTTTATTCGAAAAGATTTAACCATTTTTTTAGTTGTTGAGTTTTAATTATGAATACTAAAATCTGTTTCTCATGCACTTAATGTCCTATTATACACTTTATTCAGAATGGCATCAACCTTTGAAATTGAAACTTGCCATTTGAAAAGGAACCTAACCAAACTCTCTCATTCCAAACATATTGGTCTTTTCTTTTCTTTGTGATGTGATTATTTTCTTGCTATCACACAAGATGTTGTGGTGACTGTTCTCTTTCTTGTTACCATGTACCGGTATCTCATTTTCTTCTTTTCAAAATGTGACATTTTGAAATTTCGAACGGTCTTATTGCCTAATTTTTAAATTGTTTGTGTTACTTGATGTTTATACTGCTATCATCCCATCCTAAAAACTTGCAGAAAGTTCTGTTGATTGCAATATTAAATAGTATAGGAATCCTCAATATTAGTAGTATTCATTTATATTCATCAATTTAGTTATCGATAGACAAGGATAAGGTTTGAACATTATATCTTTGGCAGGGGGGACTTTTTCTTTTTTCCTTTAATCAAGTACTCTCTATTTGAAAATTAATAGTTTTTCGACTTTCTATTTTCATAGGGACCAAACTGTCAATATGTTTTCCTCTATTTATTCTCACAAGCAATTTTTTTAACGTCACATGTCCTTTTATTCTGAATTAGTTAATCCTATGTTATAGAGATCATCTTGCTCAATTGTACATTTGTTTGAGTTGGTGAAGAATTTGAATTAATCATGAAAATGGTACTGAATTTTGGTGTGAGGAATCAGTAAGCTTTCTTTGATTTTGCATGTTCTTGATACTTGCATTTCTGTTGTCTGTAAAAAGTTTGAGTGCACTTTCTTGTACATAACAATTTGTTGGCCATTCCAAGCTGCACCCCTTATGCTTGTGCTTACTTTTAAAACATGTTGTTTTGCTTTATAGATGACCACCATCTCAGATTATAAAATAAATTGACATCTTTGTTTCCTAAAGACTACGGTAAAAGGCACGATGGATGGTTATAGTGTAGAAGATCCTGACCAACCATGGGAGAGCGTCAAAGAAATTATGTAGATTATACAACAGACAGAGACCCCAGAGAAGTGTCAAAAACTGGAGAGTTAAAATCTAGCAGAATAATACTCTTGGTGACTTTTTCTCTTCCGCCTATGTCTTTGTGGGAGAGTGACTGCTACATGTGCGGGTGAAAGGTAGCAGGTACACGGTGAATTAGTCGAGCTAGTGTAAGCTGGCCCTAATAGTACCGTTATTATATGAAGTGTCAAAGGTTGGAAGGTAAGCTCCCTACAAGAGCCACAGACCGTTATGACATTGTTAACTTAGGTTATCATAGCTCCTCTCTAAGACTCTGCAGGTAACATAATTTAATTAGACTAAGTATACAACTCTCTAAGTCGTTTATAGTTTAACATTATATTATACATGTTAACTAAAAGGTGTTTGAGGTGTGCAAACTGCAAAACGGATGCGATTTTCTAGGAAATATATATATATATATATATATATATATATATATATATATATATTAATTGCTTGTTTATATGTTTCCTACTACTATGTTTTAACTAAAGTTATGTCTAAACTTTTGATTCTTAAAGTGAGTCAACTCTTCTCCTAAGTTTCCGTCAAATCTCCTGAATGGTTTAATGATTCAATATGTACGAAGGATTGAATATTACATTATTGAATTACTAATCAAACTACTAGATAATGCACTTTTCTTATGAAATTATATGCAGCTTAATACATCAGAATGTTAGAAAACTATTTGAATAATCTTTAAGATGTTAGAAGGGGAAAAAGATGGATTATGAAGAAATAAGTGTCTTCTTCTTCCTTCTTATAATTTTGGAGGTACTTACCTTTTACCTAATAATTAAAATGTTTGTATACTCTTTTGTTATAATTCAAAGAAAGGTGTATATTTTTGAATGAATGTTTTCCTCTACCTTACTGGAGATATTTGATTATTTAAGGTGGATTTGGTATATGTCCAATTTGTGATTATTTAAAAAATTCAGTTATTGTGGCAACAACATAACTTCACATTTCATCGAAAGATGTACTGAAAAAGATTGGGTGAAGAATTTCTTTTGGATGTCAGAGATGAAGTTATTGACTTTTTCTTGCATGATGTGTATAACCTGTATCAGCCTTTAACCTAGTCTCACTGCTATTTCAAATTTTTAGTTGCATTCTTAACAACAAAAATGAAATAATAATACAAATACTATAGTTTGAGTTCATTTCTTTTGAAGGAATATTACAACATTGATTTTTTTCTTTTGATAGTTAGCCATGTCTTTAAATTGTTTTGCTGTCTGCAATTATACAACCTGCTTATTTATAAGGTATCCTTGTTGTCTTTGTCTTGCCAGGTCAATATTATAGTATCACCTGGGACTCATGCTACCGACGATGCAGGTAATCTATCCTTCACTCATTTATTTCTTATAACTATCCCCATTTAGCTTGAAATTACTGTTTTTGGTGTTGGTCAAAATCTTCTTTCTATCTTTTTTGCTAGTGGTTGCTATAGTTTATTCGGTGGTTTTGATAGCTATAACACTTGTGTGATGTCCACAAATAGAACTAATCTGGTTCCGCAACCTTCTAGATGGAACTAAGAGAGAAATTCTGGTAAATATGGCATCTGCCTAACTTGAACAACGCATGCTATTTGATTCCTACAAAGAGAGCACTTTGATCATGGAGTTCTTTTCTATACTATTCCAAGATAATTTTATTTGTTAGTTTACATGTGTCCTGTAATGTTACAGGCAATAACAAATACATAATCAGAATAATAGCATCACAAACTAAAAATATGAAGTGAAACTTGAAACAAAGGACATTCATGAGTCAACAAATGGGGCTGAACATGAAGATACTGGGGAGTAGCAGAAGCATGAAGAATCAACATTGAAGTATACAACAAAAACAACAAACCCAGTGTATTCCAATAAAGTGGGGTTTGGGGAGGGTAGAATGTACTAAGTCCATGTCGCTACTTCCGAAGAAGTAGAGAGGCTGTTTTCGATAGACCCCCGGCTCAAGACAAAGAATAGTAAACATAATCGTAATGAAACATGAAACAGGATGGATGAAATAACATAAATAAAAAATATGATATATTGAAGTATATATTGTTAATATCGATATGCTTTGTATTTAGGTATTAGTGGTGCTTTTAAGTAGTAATCTTTTGTGCCCTGAACATTGTGGAAGTGCCAACTTTAATGATTGAAAAATAGATGAAAACAAAGAAAATTAAAAACAAATTAAAAAGTTACCTCTTCATCAACTAATGTGACAGTCTTTTGAATACCACTTGTTGCTCTCTTATATTCTTTTGCTGCCCCAATCCTGATTACCAAGAGAACCTAAAAATCGGAACAAGGAGCAAAAATGAGTTGATGAAAATCAGAATCTGATCCAAAAAATCTGAAAAAGAGACAAAAGAGTGACATAATTATCAACGAAGAAACAAATATGATACATTTATGATTTTTATAGAAGTAGTCAACTTTAAAACCAGAAAAAGAGACAAAATTATCGACGAAGGAAAAAATATGAAACTTACATGTACAAAAAAATAACCTAAAATCCTTATCTTGTTGTTTAACTTCAACATATGCGCGAGCATCTTATTCCAATAGAGATCAAAAGTAGAGGGATTTGAATATCACCTACTCTAGATCAAAAGAATAAAAATAAGATATTAATAATAATATAATGAATAAATTTACTGACCTAGAAGATCAAAAGTTGAGCGAGACATAAAAATCTTTAAAAAAAATAATGTAAACTTTAATGTTTGACTCACTTATTATAGATACAAAAAAAAAATAAAAAATAAAAAACAGATTTGACTTACTTTTTATCTCTACTTTTTTTTGGCTACAATAAAACAAATAACACCAGACTAAAGAAAGAAGTACACTTAAAAAATAATTAGTAAAGTAATAGCAAAAGAAGAATGAATTAACATACTAACATAAGGTTGTTATTACTTAAATTCCAAGAATATAAGTATTGGTTTTCATCATATTGTCGTCTTTTTTGGCCGAGAAGCATGATGTTCCATGGAACCACATTTTGTGTGCCTAAAAAATACATATATAAACTCAAATTACCCTCTGTTTGGATGGTGGTTTCGCATGGTATGGTATGGTATAGTTATTAAGAGAACCATGTTTGTTTTGATTGTTTCTTAAAATATATGGTATGTTATGGTTTAATCTCATGGTTTGCTAACCATGAAAACTCCCATTTTATGTAACCACCAATTTGGTGGTATCCCATGGTTTGCTTTTTTTTTTTTTTTCAATTATGCGCTTATTTAATATTATATAATCTTATTTTTCCCATCACCTTATATTATTTAATTCCACCTCTTACTCCGACCCCCACCCCCACCAACCCCCACCTAATTTTTTTTTTATTTTTTTAACAATATTTTAAAAACTTGTTCTTACCCAACCACCCTCATCCCCAACCCACCCCCACCACCTACTAGCCCTCCCCCTTCCCACCACCACCACCAATTTTTTTTTAAATTTATTATTTAAAACTTTCAAGAAAATTTTCTTACACCACCCTCACCCCCTACCATCTCCCCCCCACACACACACACAAAAAAAAAAAAAAATTTGATTATTTTTTTTTAAATTAAAACTTTTTTTTACCCCTACCCCTATTCCACTCCCTACTCCACTATCCCTACCCCAAATATTTCTTTAAAAAAAAATTATCCACCCTTTATCATATTCATTTTCGTTATTTTGTATTAAATATATATAAATATTTTTAGAATTTTTTATCTTTGTGTTACGAATACAAGAAAATAATTAAGAAACAATTTATTTTCTTGGAATTTTTTTTTTGCATTCCATTATCAAAAACACCCGTAGCATACACAAAAAATGCATTCAAACTTTGTACTTGTCGTCGGTGTCTCGTCTCAAAAAAAAATTGTTACTATAAAAAGTAAATCCGATTATATTTATTTGATCTACTATTTTATTGACTTTGTTAGAATTTACATGAATTTAACAACTTAATATATCTACATGGCATATTTATGATAAAATAGTAGGAAGAAAATTATTTTATTAATAATTATTGATAAATTTAACATTTATAATAATTAAGGCCATTTTAGTAAACTTATCAGTAACAATACAGTACCATACTATCAAACCAAACAATAAAATTGTCATCAAGCAGCAGTGAACGATACAGTGTATCCAAACATTGTATTGTACTATATTGTACTGTACTATACCATACCATATAGTACCTTACAGTATGAAACCATGGCAAACCACCATCCAAACAAAGTGTTAGGGTTTTTTTCCTTATTAAAATTTTAGTTGAGTTAAAAGTTCTAATACTATAAAAATAATTAAATAAAAATTTAAATAAAATAGTAAATGACAATTTTGTCTATTACGGTGTGTTTTAATGAAGGATAAGAGTTTAAATCACTTTTCTAAGGACCTTCACACTTTTAATATATTATAGATATAGATACATTTCGTAAAATTACTCACTAACCATTAAAAATTCAATCTCACGTCAAAATAAATAATTTATATTTTTCAAACATATGTTAAATGTATCAAACATTTATAAATAAATTAAAAATATGAATCACTATTACAAAGTATATGTCATATGTATCACCAGTACTGACTTAATATGCCATATGCATTGTGTCATATGTATCACCAGTATATGTCATTTGCAATGTGATACATTTGTAATTTAGTGGTTAGTTAAATAAGGAAGTAACTAATTTTCAATTATTACGGGGAGTAAAATTAGACACAAATCGTGGAAATGGTACATCTGGTTCCAAATGTATCACAATGCTACATTTCGAAAAATTAATCACTAACCATTGAAAATTGAATCTCACACCAAATATATAATTTACATTGGTCAAACATATGTTAACTGTGTCAAATATTTATAAATAAATAAAAAATATGAATCACTATCGCGAAGTATATGCCACTATCACGTTGTTCAATTTATCCTCTTTTTCTTATAATGGGTACTGACTTAAAAGTTGAAAAGATATTCAAAATTGATAAAAGAAAAGTTGATAAAAAAGATTAAGAAGCACAATGAAATTGGTGAAGATGTTGCAGTAAAAGAGATGAAAGTTGTATCAATTGATGATAATTTGGGAGAGATTTTAGGAGATGAAATATTTGAAAGAAAAAAAATCTTCAAAGAAAAATAGATTGCATGCAGTAATTGTGGAGCAAAAGTAGGGTGGAGGTTTTATTCATATATATATATATTAAGAGTAAAATAAAAAATGCGAGATTTTAAGTAACTGTTTAAAAGATAAGAGATTTTGGGTAATATGGTTTCTTAGGGTTTGTGATTTTGTATAATTTATCCATCTGAGATATTATAGTGCGAAAATATAAAATCATGCCTAGCGAAAAAGTAGTTTGTTTTGATAGATAAAAATTAAAGACCAACACAAAACAAAACAAGGGCAAAAGAGTAAACAAGGGCAAAAGAGTCAACGGCCCATTTTACTTTTTGGGAGCAATGAATTGTTTAAATTTTTAACGCGAGCAACCACTTCGGCATTATTGGCTTGGGTCAACTTTATCGTATTGTTGGAAAGCTTACCAATATGTATAGTTCGGCAAACTTATTTACCAATATGACTGAATATACCAAATTTATGCACTAATTATGTATATTATATGTATATTAGCATTTACATATACAAAACCTATATATTTGGTACATATTTTGTAAACTAGATAACCCAAAGGCATCGGGCTGTAATTATCACCTAATTATATTACCAAATCGCAGTTACAACTTACATTCATTATTCATTATTTTCTTCTCATTTACTACTTCGAACTCTTTTAATTGATTTTATGTATTTATTGTCATAATTCCAAGCACTTCACTTAAAACGTGTTGGTCCTTTTACTCCTCAGAGCATTTAATTATGCTTATAAGCATGTTATTTTCCAAAAACTGTAAGCCTAGAAATTTATGAGGCTTTACAATTAATTTAACAAATTTGAGATCAAGAAATTATGACTGAACGATCAAAGACTCTTACGTCCTTGTTTCTCTAATTTTCTAGATTCTTCTATTATGACCATTGTTGTATCTTTCACTTGTGGCGAAATTATTTTTTGGGTGTTGAATCCTTTAAGATATATGCATCATCAGTGTGTGGGGTACAGGAGGAGTTGGGAAAACTATTTTGGTGAAGAATCTAAATAATGAGCTCCTAAAGACTGATATGTCAAGTTCTAAATTGTCTTTTGGTGTGGTATGAATTACATCGGAGAGGGTGCGGATAAATTGGATAACTTAAATAGATTTATTATTGGTCTAATGGATCTATTTTTGTTTGTGCGTAAATATTTTAACTTCTCTAATCATTTTTATTTTTAGTTTATTTATTTTAATTTTATTAATGTTCATATCTTGGGGGTGATTGGATGGTATTTGATTAAATGTTTTACTATAATATTTTTTAGTTTTTTCTCTTAGTCTTTGTAATTCTTGTATATTATTTTGAAGGTATTCTAAATACTCTATAGCTTTTGTTCTAAAATATTCAATTAAATTCTCTTTCATAAGTATCTTTGTTGCTCTTATTTCTTCCATATCTTGTCTCCAATATTTTAAATACTAGTCTATCATTTTATCCTAAAATAGTTGTGATAATTATCCTAAAATATTATTCTAATTTTACTATATCTGATATTAAATTCTAGGTTATCTATTTCGTTAATTATCCTGTCTTTTTCGTCTATGAATAATTCTATGTCTAAATCATATTCTAAACTGTCTTTTAATTCTAGTTGTTTTATGGTTTTATTTATCCAAATTAATCTTTCTTTTAATTGTTCTCTTTCTTTTCTAAGCTGGTTTCTATAACTAATTTCTTCGTATAGTTAACTTTGTTTTTCTCTAACTTTATTAATACATTCTAATATTTTTAATCTGTATAATATCCATCTGAATAATAATTGTCTGAATTATTTATACCATAGAAATCTATATTTTCTAATTCATCTTCTATCCAATTAGTACTTAGTAACTCATCTTCATAATCAAATATTTTTTTTCCATATTATTTTCTTTATGTCTTATAATTCTAAGTCTTTTATGATATATAAAACTAGTATCTTAGTTTCATCAGATATATATCTTGTCATATTATCCATATTATGCTTAGGTTTCTACGAATAACTTGGATAACTTGAAATTGGATTCTAGTAATTAATTGCTTTATCATAGTATTTATTAGTTGTTTGTTTTAATATTAATAATTCCTCTATATTTTCATTAAGGAATTTTATATATTTTATATCTTTAGTTCTCATAAATTCTTTTAAATTTGTTTTCATTAGTTTTTCTATTAATTGTATATTTTTCTTATCTATTTTCCAATATTCTAAATATACGTAATTTATCATTATTGATGTGTAGATTTGGTATGTAAGTATTTGTAAGAATTAGTAGGTAGGTGAGGTATGTAATTTATTCTAGTCATAAAATATTTATCAAATATTTTTTCCAATATGATTTTTCTTATATCTACAATTTCTATATCCTTAAGTACATACAAAACAAGTATTTTAAATTTATCTACCATTTCGTCAGATAAATAAGTATTCATTATTCATATGATGCTTTTTTCAAAATATTCCCTTCAATCATACATATAACAAAATATGATCATTTTAGATTACTATTTACTAGATTATTCGTAAATAACATGTTCTTCGGTCACTATTAGCATGGTAATCTGGATACTTTTTCCTTAAACAACGCCTCTACTCTTGCTACTCCCTTATCACAGCTTTCTTGCCTCACCGGTTTCACCTTTAGAATGGCATAGTTCTTAGGAATTTTTTTCCTTTTCCACTTTGTTAATAAACTTCTTAACATGCTATTTTTCGAATAATTCTACTATAAAGTAACTATCATGAACTTATTTTATCATATCATGATTGTCAGGAATTTATGAATTTAGCTATTCATAATTGTAAATAAATATACCTATTCTGGTAGTTTTGATAATTTTGGGTTTTATTTATCCATAGCTTTTTCTTGGAAATATATCTGTTTTTTTATTAAATATTCAAAAGTTTTTTGTTTACAAAAGAGGAGGCTTGCTTTCAACACATGAAAGTCTTTCCTCTAACTGAGAAAATGCTCTGCTATTTATAATCCTAAAGGAAATGCGTAAACTTTTTACATCTTTACATCTGTCCTAATATAACTTTACACGTTACCTATATACTATTTCTAGTCAAAAACTAATAAAACCAATAATGGTCCTATGTCTTTACATTTAATGGCAAGTGCCAAAAGTTAAAAAGCCTATCCTAAGAATGGTAAAGCTATTAAATGTTTACATAATTTACGTATTACATATTTCACAAAGCTAGCTTTTTCTTCATATGTCGCTTTCTTCACTTTGATGTTTTTGTCTCCTTATCTTTCCATTATTTCTCCATCTTCTTATCTTTTTGTTGTGTATCTTCCAGCCATTGTCCTTATCTTTTTCTATTCCAGTTGAACTTCTGGGATAATATTGTCTTCTCCATTACATCTTGAACATTGATGGTCTGGATATTTGTGTTCAATTAACTTGCAATATCTTATTAATAATTCATCTGAAATGAATCCCTTCCTAATTTCTCTTGCAGTAAATTATTTTTCCGGATTAAGTAACGTCATTATCCATTGTCTAACGTCTTCCATATCTGCTTATTGTAGTTCTTTTGAATTTGAATAAATCATTTGATGGTCTCTTGAATAATAGCTCCATATTGGGTTTCTATTAGTATAATTATTTGCTTATTCTTGAATAATTGTAGCTATTCTAATAAGTCATTTATTTGCATAAAAATCAAGTATCTCAATTTTGGGGTATCTCTGGCTGCTGGATAATTTCTTCCGGTATAATCATATCTCTGGTTATTCCTATTTTTACAATTTGTATATCTTGTTTGATCTCGTCGTATAATATCTCTGCTGGTGCAGTATAAAACTTTATATAAAATAGATTTCCTTTGGTTACTCTTTTATAGATGGTGAATAATTTATGTAATTCTTCTATAGCTGTTAGTTCTTCTCCATCTTGGGTATATACAGTATTTAATAATCCATAGTTGAAACAAGTTTTAACTAAGCTTGGGTTGATTTTTGGTAATGCGATTATCTTGTTGTGACCTTGCAATTTTTGGGTTATATAGTTTGTGTTTGGTTCTTGGATATTTGTAGCTCTGGGGTTAAGGTTTAGATAAGTTTGTACTTTGTGGATATTTTCTATGTAAGCTCGGGATATATGGTTATAAGCTTTTTTATCTTGATTTAAACTGTCTCGATATATGGTAATTTGTGGGGGTATGAACAAGGGGTCTTTTTATGTTTTTGGTATAAATGGTTTTTCAAATATCTTATTCAAGTTCATGTTCTAGTATCTTTTTCCACTAACTCCTTTGCTTGTACCTGCAATTGTAGATTGATAAATGTTATGGGTTTTATGGAGTGTCCCAACATCTTCTTTTAGCTCTGGAATTTTATTGTCTTCTGATCGACAAAGCTCTGCACACTGCTGAGTTAGCTGATTCATAGCTTTAGACTTCAGTTTAACTTCATTAGTCTTTAGTTTTTCTGTTTCATTACTCATACTGTCCACTTTCATTGAAAGCGTAGTTAGGGTTTTGAGTATCTTTTCTAAAGCATCATCTTCTATTATATTAGTCTGTGTAGCTTTGTCTTGATATGTAATTTGCAATAATATTTTTGTTAGTACTAATTACTTCAATTGTAAATGTAAAATTTAATATATTCAATACTAGTCTTCGAATTTATTTCGTTGTAACTGAATTTTTTATTTTTCTTGTTAACCACCATCGAACCTGGGTATTATCTGTTCTCACAATAAATTTGTTATATACAATATATGGTTCAAATGCTAATAAACATTTATATAATGAACATAATTCTTTTTTATTTATTTTCTATTTTATATCTGTTTCATTAAATGTTCCTAAATAATATCTACAATGATGTTCTATTTTTCATTTTCGTACCTATATTTAAGTACTTCTCCATAACTATATTCACTTGCGTCTAATTCTATTATATATGTAAAAATTTTATTTTCATCAGGGAATTGTAATTTTAGTAATTCTTTATAAAGTATTTTTATTTTCTGAACTTGTTTTTTATCTTCTTCGTTGTAATTATATTCTACATCCTTTTTTAATTTTTTCTATAAAGACTTTAGGTTCTCTGCTAATTTTGGTATATATTCTCTTACTTGGTTTACTAATCCTAAAAATAATTGTAATTTCTTTTTTGTATCTAATTCTTCTTCTAAATTTATTATTTTTTGTACTATATGTTGTTGCATTTTTACTCCACTTTTATCTATTTGTATTCCTAAAAAAACTCTATCTGGTTTTTCATAATTTCAGCTTTCTTTTCGCTTAAATTTATTCCTAATTTTTCTTTTATATCTGTAAATTGTTCTAGTAATTTTAAATGTACTTCTTTAGTTTTTGTATATAGTAGTATATCATCTATGTATACTATACAATTGGGTAATTGTTTAAAATAACTATCCATAAAATGTTGATATCTACCTGGTGTGGTAATACATTCCATTCATAAAATCCTTATGGTACCGTAAATGCGGTTAATTCCTTAGAATCTTCATCTAACTTTAAGTGGTAAAACCCTGATTTACAGACAAATTTACTAAAGTAGTTATATCCTTGTATTTGTCTTATTTTTAATATCTTATTTGGTATTGGATAATTATATGTCATAGTTTTTGCATTTAAATTTCTATAGTCAATAACCATTCTACTTTTTCCTCTTTTTTGTTCACTATGTTTATTTACTATAAATGCTGGACTATTGTGTTTACTATTACTTTTTTGTATATATTGTTTTTCTAATAATTTATCTATATGCATTTTAAATTCTTTTAAATCGTCAAATTATATGTTAATGGTTTTTGAGTTATTATGCTATTTTTATCTATTAATTCAATTTTTATAGTAGTTTTATATTTTTTCCATCCTTTTAATGGATCTTCACTATATAATTGTCTTAATTTTTTCTTTATTATTTCTACCTTATCTATTGAAAATATAGTTATTTCTTTTTTATTTATCAAAAATACAACTAGTTCTACTGTGTCTTCTGTATTTTTTATATTTTCTAACTTTTGTGTAATTTTTTCACTTTCTTTTATCCAATCAGTTTTTTTTTATTTTATTAATAACTCTTTTTTCCCTTGCTTTTTGTTTACATGGTGTTGTAAACCACCAATCTTTTTTAGTTATTATATGTGGATATAATTTATCTAAAAGTGGCATTTCTAAAAGCATATCTTTTGATGTTAGTTCATAATTATAGATTTCTTCTATTGTTATTATTTTATCCCATATCTGTATTTTTACATTTTTATCTTTATATGTAATTAAACTTCCTTTATTATTAAATCCTTTGACTACTATTGGTATTTTTAATTTATCCCATTTACTTTCTGGTAAACAGTTGTATCTACATAAGTTTGCTTCTGTTTCTGTATCTATCATGGGTGTATAATACCTATTAAAATATCCTTCTACTATTATTTTTACAAGTAGATATTTTTTCATACATGTTAAAGCTCTTTTTATGAATAATCTTTCTTTATTATATGTTATAGATAATTGTGTATGTTATATATTGTATGGTTTTACTTGTTCTAACTATTTTATTCCTAATATTATGTCTGCTTTTTGCATATCTTTCTTTATTTCAAATTCTATTTTTATTTCTCTCACTCCTATTATTATTTCCTTTTCAGCTATATCTTTAATGTTTATTAGACTCTTTGGTAGATCTGGGGATATATTACTATTAGATTTTATTTCTTCACTTTTTACTAGATATTTTGCTATATAATTTTTTTCTTGTCCTGTGTTTAAGAGTATTAAATATTCTTTTTTTATTTATTGTTCCTGTTATATAATATTGATTTAATTTAACTATTGAAGTTGTTTCATAACTTGTTCTTTTTGGTGAGCTTGATGATTTTGTTTTTGCATGAGCTATTCTTTTTGTTGTGCTTATTCTATCATTTATTATTTCTAAATCTTCTTCAATATCTATGTCTCTATAACTATAATCATTATTATCAAGTGTTTTTACAAATTGTTCGAAAGGACTTTCAATTTTTATTTTATAAATTTTATTTTTTTTCGTTGTTTTATGTTTTGTTGTTAATACGTATAGATTTTTACATCTTGCTGTAAATATTTTACTTCCTGGAGTTAGTTCTATTCCTAATATTTTCCAATATAACACTAATGATTTATCTATATTTTTATCTATTATTGCTACTTAATAATTTGCAATTATTATAAATTTAAATTTTTTGTATATTAAATTTCCTTTTATGGTAGTTATTATACTTTTTTCTATAGGTTTTATAATTCTATCATCTGCTAAATATAATTCTATTGGTGTATCTATTCCTTTTCTAAAACATGTTTTTATTAATATCTCTGTTCCTCCAAGGTGTACATAATTTATTGGGTCTTTACTTTTTATACCGTTTATTTCTTTATTAATTATTCTTTTTGTTTCTAGCGGTATACTAGCTCTTCCTTTTGCATATCTACAGTCTATTACATGTTCTTTTTGGATTACTATGCAGTATTCTTCCTTTTTACTACTAAATATATTTTTTATTGTTGGTATTTTAAATATTTTTTCTACACTTAAGTCTAACTCTTTTCCTTTTATTTCATCAAATATATGACTATCAAATATTATTTTTTGATATGTTCCTTCTTCTTATAAATATTCTTCCTTTGTTATTATTTTTATATCTTCTTCGGTTATTTGGTTCATTTTTATACCTTCTTCAGTCATTTGATTCATCTAATTCACTATATATTTCATTATCTATTTCATTCTTCCAAATTTCATATATGCTATCTTCATTTGTTTCTGGTTCTTTATTTTTTATTTCTAATTTTTCCTTAAATTGATTTATCTCGTTTAATAATTTTTGATCTTTATGTTTTTCTTCTTTTTCTTTCTGGTCTCTTTTCATATAAATCTTTTAGCATTTGTAGTTCTTTTTCTAATTCAGCAATCCTACTATTTTTAGTTTCTTCTATTTTTCGTATTTCTTCGGTGGTTTGTTGTTTTATTTTATCTATTTTCTTATTTTTAATTCTTTACGTTTTTCAGATATTATTTATTTTAATTCTTTATATTTTTGTAATTTTTGTACGTTATTCATCTAAACAATATTTATAATAATTTGGTATTTATCTAAATCTAATTTTATCATAATTAATAAATTAATCAAATAAATCCAAATAGACATAAGAAAGGTTCATGAGCAAATTGCTAGTAGATTAAACCTGACGGTAGATAATGAGGGAAATGTAGAAAGTATTGCCGGCAAAATCTATAGAAGGTTGAACCAAGAAAAAAGTTTCCTTCTCATACTACATAATGTTAAGGAAGCTGTAAATTTGGATCATGTAGGTCTGCCCCAACCTGAAGATCCCGCAATAAGCGAGGTAATTTTAATTTCTTTGTTTTTTAGGTGTTTGTAAGCAAATGAAAATAGACATCGAAATGAATATTTTCATATTGAAAGAGGACTGTTTGTCAAAAAATGCAGGAGATGTTGCCAATTTGGAGTATATTCAACCATTGGCAAAGAGTGTTGGAAGAAATTATAGTGGTTTTATTATGGCGGGTACAACAATCTGTATAGGTAACGCCCCGAGACTACCCCTAGACGTCACACGTCGTTTAGGACCACAAATTATCCCAAACTAACCATTGTACTAGTATATTACTTGAGCTACTGATTAAAATATATAAAACTTGAAGTAACACATGGAAGAAATGTCTTTATCTGAACATCTTCAAAACAAAACTATTAAAACAATTACAACTCTGGTTATACAAAGCAAAACCAAAATCAAATACATCAACTCTACTGACTGCCTATGAATCCTATACTAATATTGACTATAGATAGCCGAGACATGACCCCCAGCTATTTCGAATCAATACGACTGAATAAAGAAAATAAGATACTACTAAAACTATGATTGACTTTAGCCTTCGAATCAAAATGACTCATCACCTATTGACTGAAAGCTGCACACTTTCTGATTATGATGTGTGAGCTACAACTAGCACCTACATTATGAGACAATATAGCACATGGACATATATGTGAGTCAGTACTTTTGGAATGTATTGAGTATGTGGGGGTGAATGCATAAGTAAAACAATAACTTAATATATTTATAGACTTTCAAATAATGCATGCTAAGTGTAAGTGACTCACCTTTAGCTTGAATAAAACTGAAAGCTGAAAAATCATAAAAACATGAATAATAAAGCATACTGAATAAACTTTGTGAGAAACACACTTAGTTTCTAAAAGATTTACTTTTACTTTTACTTTTTCTTCTGGGAGGTTCTTCTAACCGACATAAATAATGTGAGCTATCATGGAGTCCAATGTCTTACCCATGTTAGGGAGAGCTGTTCTAACCTTTCCATCAGAATAGAACCTAAACTAGAGTGATCACTATCTGTAACTTCATCCATATTGGGAATAAGCTTAACGTACATTGTCTCGTAGTTCTGGGGCATGTGACCTTGGTGCTAAATACTACTCCCTTATTAATTAATGCTCATACTTTAAGGAAACCACCTTAAAATAGCATACGGGTTTATAATGAAAACCATTTATGCTTCTCTTTGCTTTAAATTATAATTAAGATAAATAAATGTGGATTCCACCTCTTAGCTGAGGATCAAAAGATCAATACTTGCTTTAAATCTTGAAATAAGATTGTCATAGAATGCTTAAAAGCATAATCTTCTTGATATCTCAACACTTAAACTTAGGGCTTACAAATCATGCTTTAAACTCATGGTAATTCATATGCAAAACTTCATGCTCAATATGATTCTTGAAATACTTCAACAATAGCAAGTCAAGATAGTACGATCTCATTCATAATATAAATCTTGTAAGTTAAAAAAATAAATATAAGCACTTCTTGATATACCTAAAGCTTTAAATCTCATGATAATTACATGTTTCAAGAATATATAAACTTGGGTATAAACCCTACTTCAAAACAAGTAAATAGAATCTTAAAATCATGCAATTTGGGCACAAGGGTGAAAGAATACCCTTGTTCATAACCCCACATACTTTAATAGACTTGACTTTGTGGAGAAACCTTGACCTTGAGAGCCATGGAGATGATCTTGAAAGCTTTCTTAAAATTCTTGGATTAGGAAACTTAAATTGTTGTTTTTTATTCAAGATAAGATGATGGAATGGATGAACTTGCGGATGATTAGGGTTTGTTCTTGAGAGGAAATTTGGAGAATATTGGCATATAATGCCCTAACTGAAGCCTTAGGTCATGTTGTTATGAATTGAGTTGAGGTGGAAAAAGATCCAATTTCCCTCCATCATTTAAACCAAAGATTCATAACTGGAATGCGGATTAAAGGCTCATTGCGATACGGTCTTATTATGGTGGCTTACTGGTTCTAACGAAAATGATCATAACTTTTCGCTTGGGTATCGAATTAAGGAAAAATTGGTTTCATTGGTAAGCTAATTAAATTATCAACAATTTGGTGGGTTTTGAGATGAAAAATTCCACGTACATCAAAAGTTATACATGTTCAAAGTTGACCCTTGTAGAATCGAATACCAAACTTGAAACGAATCAAAGGCTTTTAGCTCAACTTTGCTCTAAGTGATTTCTATGAACACTTTTCACCTACTAAGCACTTCACACACTAGGATAAAGATCATGACACATGTACTCAAATTATAAATCAAGAACTGGACTAAAAAACCTTCATTGCGATGCGATGATGTGCCCATAGCTATACCCATCGTGGAGAGTTTCTAGAATTGAAATAAAAAAGTGACCCAATACTCATCCGAAAAATCTGAAACTTCCTCGAGATATACTTCTTAGTTCTCTGAACATGAATTAACTCATAAACTAACATCTCAGGGTCGGGAAGACCAAAATAAAAATTCTCGAAGTTTAGGGGTCTTGAAAATGACTAAGTTTTCAACACTTAGTGAACATTTCAAGCCTTAAACCCCTTAAGCATGCAACTAAGAGTTGAATTGAGATAGGATATGTACGGGGTATTACAGTATGATTCAACCCAAACTTTAATACTAAGTTCAAGAACAAATTTCAAGAACTACAATGAAGTTAAAACAACTTCAAATAAAGTTAAAATGAATAATCAAATGAAGTATCAAAATGAAGTGTTTATCAACTTTAAGAAAGAAGCTGAAGCAGACAATTATAGAATCAAGTCCACCAAATGCACGGTGTGTCCTTAAGGAATTTATTTCCCTCAAGCACTCGAGGTTATGGAATCTTTCCTCACAGTATGAAATAATTCTCTTCCTGAAAATAATGGTACCTCAAATTTTCAGAAATTTTGAACACACTCAGCGTTTTGATGATCACAAGAGAGTTTTTAGAAGAAGAAGAAGAAGATTGTTTTTCTACTCAAAAAAAATTTTATCCGAGGAAAAATTCAGATATTTATAGCCATCAAGGTTTTACTTCATGAATAGAAGCAATGGTTCAGAAAAGTACAACTCTTTGGAAAATTCATAATCCTTTGGAAAGGATATAACCATTCAATCCGAAAAGGTGCCAATTCAAATTGCATCCTTTCTCTTGGTGTCTTTTTTGGAAAAAACACCTGTTCATTTTTCATTCACACCTCTTAAAAACCCAACAATCCCTATGGGGAATGACTATTTTAACAAAATATTTACGGATAAGTGTGTGATCAACAAGCAAACACTAATTGAATCAGGATAAGTAGGTTTTCCTTTGAACTTTTTGTAATGAACATGCATCGTATGCACTCAGTCAATCGATAGATTTGATATCATTGAACCGTCAAACTTTAATGAAAACCTTGACTATACAAGTCACACAATCAACCTTTTACCATTTATGGTTCTTACAATTTTGTTTGTTTCATTCATGAACTCGTCCTAGTTTCATGAGAGCATAGAGAATAGGCCTTTACTAACATTCTCTTTGAATCGGCTTCCACTTCATTCTCACATAGGTGATTCCTAAATGTTTAATCCTATATATCAAACCATTTGATCAAACCTGCCAAACTTAGAAACTATTAAAAAGCTTCACACTATTAGACTTATCCTTGTTCTTTGAACATTGTATTCATCATGAGAATGAGTTGAGTATATTGACAATGTTGAACCGTCAGTCACATCTTTGTTTAATCTCCTTAAACCTAGCTCTTGGGATCTCCAGTCTGCTAGTAGAGTTATCACCTTGCTAATTTGTCCTAGGCCGTAAATCTATTTCCTTGGATGATCTTTTAACTCCCTCTCTAGATAGGCCTTTTGTAAGTGAATCCGACACATTATCCCTTGACTTCACATAGTCAATAGTGATAATTCTACTAGATAGTAGTTCTCTAACGAGATTATGTCTCCATCTTATATGACAAGATTTACTGTTTTACATCATGCTCTCTGTCATACCTATTTCTACTTGAGTATCACAGTGTATACGTACTGGTGCCAAAGGTTTGGGATAATAAAAAATATCTTCCAAGAAATTTCGAAGCCATTCAGATTCTTCACCAGCTCTATCTAATGCAATAAATTCAAATTCCACTATAGAGCATGCAATACATGTCTATTTAGACGATTTTCAAGAGACTGCTCCACATAAAGTAAATACGTAGCCACTTATGGATTTTACTTTATTCGATTCAGTGATCCAATTCACATCGCTATATCTTTCAATGACCATTGGATATTTATTATAATGTAAAGCATAGTCTTGAGTGTATTGAAGATACCCCAAAACTCTTTTCATTGCCATCCAACGAATTTTATTGGGATTACTCGTGTACCAACTCAATTTACTAATAGAACATGCTATGTCTAGCCGTATACAATTCATGATATATATTAAACATCCCAACACTCTTGCGTAGTCCAACTGTGAATAACTTTTATCTTTATTCTTTTGAAGTACAAAGCTCACATCTGGCAATACCGAAATCCAAATACTTGAACTTGTCAAGTACCTTTTTAATGTAATGAGACTGTGACAATGTCAAACCTTGTGGAGTTTTATGGATTCTTATCCCTAAGATCACATCCGCAACTCCAAGGTCTGTTATGTCAAAATTGTTCTCAAGAATTCATTTCATAGCAATTATGTCAGAAATGTCTCTACTGATGATCAATATGTCATCCACATATAAGCAAACAATGACTTTGTGATTTGGTGTGTCTTTAATGTAAACACATTTATCACATTTTTTTTATCTTAAATTCGTTTGCCAATGTGGTTTGGTCAAACTTTATATGCCATTGTTTGGGAGCTTGTTTAGTTCATAAAGTGACTTAACAAGTTTGCACACCTTCTTTTCTTTACTAGGAACCATAAAACCCTCAGATTGTTTCATGTAAATTTTTTTCTCCAATTCTCAATTTAGGAATGTTGTTTTCACATCCATTTGATGGATTTCAAGATCATATACAGCCTCCAACGCAACTAATATCCGAATTGACATTATCTTCATACAAGCGAGAATGTATCAAAATAGTCTAGGCTTTTCTTTTTTTAAAACCTTTCACCACAAGTTTTTCCTTGTATTTTTCCATAGTACCATCTACTTTTATTTTTGTTTTGAATATCCATTTAGAACCTAGAGATTTATTTCCTAGATATAGATCAACCAATTTCCAAGTAAGGTTGCTCAAGATTGAATCAATCTCACTATTGACTGCCTCTTTCCAAAAGGATACGTCTTAAGATGACATCATGTAACGCCCCGGAAAATGGGTTCCAAAGCATCACACGGTGCTGGACGCTACGAGTAGCCCCAAGCTAACCCTTTGAGCCATTTTTATTCAGTTCAACACATATCAATGAGGTTTCCATAAATAAACCTCAAACATCAATAGAGTAATCATCATCCAAGAATAAAAGAATTTCAGAAATATAACAAAATACGACTTATTAGTCAACTCTCAACATCTATACTAGCTTGACAAGCCTCTAAGAAAATTAATAAAACTAGCGAGCCATTGAGACATGTCCCAACTGACTCATACTCAGTTATCAAATGTAAACAATTCCGTGAAACCAACATCAGACATCACATCCTCGAAACATGAGGACTCACCACAACAGAGGATGTAGAACAGCGTGCCTGAAGAATCACTGTCGAACCTGGAACTGAGCACCTGAACCTAAATTCCGAGAAAATGCAGCCCACATCCGAAGATGTGGGTCAGTACCATGGAAAGGAACCGAGTATATGGGGGTGTATGTAGTTATATAAACATCATCATCATAAATATTTATAAGAAATATGCAGGATGTATGAAAGACTCACATAGCCTGAAGAAAATCATCATAATCATGAGAGGATGAAATAAGTACAATAACACATGTGAGTCATCATATAATTTGTCAATCACTTTCAGTTCATCAAGAATATCAATTCTCATAATGTAAATATCATTTAAATCTTTTGAAAGAATAACTTTCACAATTCCACTTTTAAATCACTTCACCATTCACCATAGACACAAGGAAACACACACACACTGGGAGATCCTATAACCAACATAAACCATGTGAGCTACATGGAGTCCAACTACAAACCACGTTGCGGAGAGCCGTCCTATCCTTGCCATCGGAGTAGGACTATCGATATCAAATCCACACAAACTAGTGATCACTATATAAATCAGCCTCAGGTTCACTCCTATGGGGGTACGTAGTTCTAGGGAAGTAAGGTCGCTTTATACCTCTCACTCGGTCCTAAAGATTTCTCTCGGACTTAGCTCAGATAATATCAAAGACAATCCACAACAAAACAATTTCAGTAATATGTAAATATACATCGGGAGCCATCATGCTTCCCATCTATCAAAATCAACCACGTTGTGGATTTCTTTCACACTCGAGTTCAAAACAACTCCATTATGACCAAAAGGTCAAATCATTCAAAATATTCAACATCAACGTGCTTATAACACACACTTTCTCTAAAAAACACAATTTCCAATGGGGATTCACAACCCAAATATCAAAATCATGATAAATATTGTTCAAGATTCATGCTTTATATCTCCACACATGTAAATTCATCTTTTAAAATCATAAACATCAAGATTTCATAATAATCATCATAAGATATGGGTTCATGCTTCAAATTCGTAAAAATTAAATAAAAATCATGCCTTTGTAAAGAAAATTACTTTTGCGCACAAGAATGAAACAGAGTTCTTGTTGAAAATCCCCACATACCTTGAATGATGAACTTTAGATTGATACTCATTTTTGAGATGTTGATCGTGCCTTTGAATGGTTGTTCTTGAAGTTCTTGAACTTGGAACTTGGAATCTTGAATAAATTTATAGAATTAATGGTGAACTTTGGAGGTTCTTGAAGTTGGATGTAGGAGCTTAGAGTTTTCTTTTTGAGGGAATTTGATGAAATATAACATATAATGCTTCTAATAGGCTTTAATATAGGGTTTGGTTGGATTTTGGGTGAGGGGGAAATGACCAAAACGCCCCTAAAAATCTAATAATTCTCGAATCTGTCATTTGGTGTACTGTTTTGATAGTTTGAAGTAGATCAACCATAACATTTTACTCCAATATCCAAATTGGATAAAACCAATTGCATTAGAAAGAGGACTCTCATATCTTTCCATTGATATATAGTATATCACCTAGATCATTGTGTACGAGGAGTTATGATCATTTAAAGTTGACCCAAAAATTCACTTTTGATAGGCTGAAGTAGATCGACCATAACTTTTTGCTCCGATAGACAAATTGGATGAAACTAATTTCATTGGAAAGAGGACTCGCATAGATTTCCGTTGATATATGGTTGATCACCCAGATCAGTATGTACAAGGAGTTATGATCATTTAAAGTTGGAGCAAAAATACGCCAGGCCTTAGTACTTTTTTTCCTGCATGTTTTACTGTTCACTATTATTCACGATTCGATCGGAATGTTCATAACTCATCGCTCGGGTGTCTGTTTTAGATGATCCACATATAGTTGGAAATCTTATTCGATACTCTACGCAATGGTGGGCCATAATCTAAGATATTCTGCATGAAAAGTTTATAATTCATTCTAGAAGATAGAACCCAACACGCTTACCCAAAAAATTTAAATGAAAAATTTCCCGGGGTATTACATCATCCCCTCCTTGAAAACATTCATCCTCGAATAAGGCTAGACATGTCAAGATTAGATAGGGAATATAGCATACATATGAAACCATTCGTTAGGCTCATCACCACATCATTTCTCACTCTGAATGCAACACAGAATGCATAAATTTAAGAAACTACAGCTGAACACATAATAAATGACAGCTGAACTGCTGGAACTTTTATCAAAAGTGCATGATTTAGGAAATAATGGTACCTTCAGCTTGATCGTAGTTCACGGAAAATAGGTGTGGGTACTTGGATCGCATATCCGCCTCATCTTCCCAAGTTACACCCTCAACAGATTGGTTTCGCCATAACACCTTGACCAAGGGAACTTCTTTGTTCCTTAGTCTTCGGACACTGAAATCAAGAATCTCAATAGGAATCTCATCAAAAGAAATATTTTCTTGAATGTTAGCACTCACAGAGGAATCCACTACCACAACATCGCTAATATGCTTTCTAAGCATGGAGACATGGAATATTGGATGAACAGAGGACAACTCGGAAGGCAACTCGACCTCATAAGCTACCTTACCAACACGACTAATAATTTTGTAAGGACCAACATAATGGGGACTAAGCTTCCCCTTCTTTTCGAATCTCTTCACCCCCCTCATGGGTGAAATTTTTAGATACACTAGGTCACCAACTTCAAACTCAAGGTCTCTCCTTCTAACATCCACATATGACTTCTGACGACTCTTTGTAGTTTTCAACCTTTCCCTAATCAACTTAACTTTTTGCATAGCCTCAAATACCGAATCAGGACCACTCACAGCCACTTCACTTACCTCGAACCAACCTATGGGTGATCTATAATTCCTCCCATACAAGGCTTCAAACAGAGCCATACCAATACTAGAGTGAAAGCTGTTATTATAACCAAATTCTATCAACAGTAAGTGATCATCCCAACTTGCCTTAAAGTTAAGTGCACAAGCTCTCAACATATCCTCTAAGGTCTGGATGGTCCGCTCATCTGACCATCGGCCTGTGGATGAAAAGCAGAACTCAAAAGCACTTGGGTACCAAGACCCTTCTAAAAAGCTTTCCAAAATTAGGAAGTGAACTAAGTACCCCTATCCGAAATGATAGGCAAGGGAACTCCATGCAGTCTGAATAGCTCTCGGATATACAATCTAGTATAATCCTCAGTAGTATATGAAGTATGAACAAGCAAGAAATGAGCAGACTTAGTCAACCTATCAACCACAACCCAAATGGAATCATGATGGCGTTGAGAAGGAGGTAAATTAATCACAAAGTCCATATTTATCTCTTCCCACTTTCAGGTGGGAATACTAAACTCTTGCATCATACCACCAGATCTTTGGTGTTCAACCTTAACCTGTTGGCATGTTGCACACTTAGCTACAAACGCTGCTATATCTTTCTTCATGCCACTCCACCAATAGATTTCCCGTAAGTCTCGGTACATCTTGGTGGCATCAGGATGAATAGAATATCGCACCCCGTGCGCTTCAGCCATAATCTTCTATCTCAGATCATCAATATTTGGGACACACAATCTACCCTACAATCTCAACACACCATCTCTCCCTTGGGAGAAAACCTTTACTTTTTGGTCCTTGACTGACTTCTTCAGTCTGACCAAACTAGCATCTAAGTATTGCTTTTCCTTCACTTCCGAAACCTAGGAGGATTGGGAACTACTCTGAACCCCTATACTACCTTTAGTAGAGTCAAATAACCTAACCCCCAATCTAGCCAAACGATGTACATCACAAGCCAACTCTTTCTTACCTTCTACCACATGCAAAATACTACCTATGGACACTCTACTTAGGGCATCCGACACAACATTGGTCTTGCCCGGATGGTACAACACACTCATATCATAGTCCTTTAATAATTCTAACCATCGTCTCTGCCTAAGATTTAATTCTCTGGGTAAACACATACTGCAGGCTCTTATGATCAGTGAAAACATCAACATGGACACCATACAAATAGTGTCTCCAGATTTTCAAAGAAAACACAACAGTAGCCAACTCAAGGTCATGGGTGGGGTAATTTTTCTCATGGGGTTTCAACTATCTAGAAGCATAAGCTATCACCTTACCCTTCTACATCAATACGCAACCCAACCAACTCTCGAAGCATCATAGTACACCACAAAACCATCAACACCATCAGGTAAAGTCAAAACAGGGGTTGAAGTAAGTCGAGTCTTCAACTCCTGAAAACTCTTCTCACAAGATTTGGACCACAAGAACTTTACTTTGTTTTGGGTCAACCAAGTCATAGGAGATTCTGTAGAGGAGAAACCCTCAACAAAACAGTGGTAATAGCTAGCTAAAACCAAGAAAATTTAGATATCAGTCAGAGAAATAGGTCTAGGCCAATTTCTAACAGCTTCGGTCTTTTGGGGATCAACTTTAATACCCTCGGAAGAAATGATATGACCTAGAAAAGCAACTGACCTTAGCCAAAACTCACACTTACTGAACTTGGCAAACAACTTGTGATCTCTAAGGGTTTGCAAGACAATTCGGAGATGATCAGAATGTTCATCCGCACTACGGGAGTATACCAGTATATCATCGATGAACACTATGACAAACATATCCAGATATGGTCTGAACACTCGATTCATGAGGTCCACGAAAGCTGCTGGGGCATTAGTTAACCCGAAAGACATAACAAGAAACTCAAAATGGCCATAACGAGTTTGGAAAGTAGTTTTTGGGATGTCACACTCCCTAACTTTAAGTTGATGATAGCCGGAACGAAGGTCTATCTTTGAGAAATAACTTGCACCTTGCAATTGGTCAAACAAATCAGCTATTCTCAAAAGGGGGTACTTATTTTTTACGGTGACTTTATTCAGTTGGCGGTAATCAATGCACATACGCAAAGAGCCATCTTTCTTTCTTACAAACAACAAAGGAGCACCCCAAGGAGAAACACTTTAAGCACGATAGAATTCTGAAATAAAGAATCACACTTTTTCCTAAAACGTCTTGTAGCCTCTTGCTCATAGATGTGGCGCACTACACACTAATGATCTAGACTCTACTTAACGCGGCTTGCCAGACTCCCTAGAAAACCTTAAAACCTTAGGCTTTGATACCAAGTTTGTAACGCCCCAGAAAATAAGTCCCAGAGTGTCACACGGTGCTTGAGACTACGAGTAGCCCCAAGATAACCGTTTGAGCCATTTTCATTCAGTTCAACACAAATCAACAGGGTTTCCATAAATAACCCTCAAATATCAAAAGAGTAATCAATGTCCAAGAATAAAAGAATTTTAGAAAGATAACAAAATACAACTTATTAGTCAACTCCCAACATCTATACTAGTCTGACAAGCCTCTAAGAAAATCAATAAAACCAGCAAGCCATTGAGACATGCCCCAACTAACTCATACTCAGTTATCAAATGTAAATAATTCCGTTAAACTAACATCAGACATCACATCCTCGGAACATGAGGACTCACCACAACAGAGGATATAGAATAGCATGCCCAAAGAATCACTGTCAAACCTGGAACTGAGCACCTGAACCTACATTCGAGAAAATGTAGCCCACATCCGAAGATGTGGGTCAGTACCATGGAAAGAAACTAAGTATATGGGGGTGTATGCAGTTGTATAAACATCATCATCATAAATATTTATAAGAAATATGCAGGATGTATGAAAGACTCACATAGCCCGAAGAAAATCATCATAATCATGAGAGGATGAAATAAGTACAATAACACATGTGAGTCATCATATAATTTGTCAATCACTTTTAGTTCATCAAGAATATCAATTCTCATAATGTAAATATCATTTAAATCTTTTGAAAGAATAACTTTCACAATTCCACTTTCAGATCACTTCACCATTCACCAAAGACATAAGGAAACACACACACACTGGGAGATCCTATAACCAACATAAACCATGTGAGCTACATGGAGTCCAACGTATAACCCACGTTGGGGAGAGCCGTCCTATCCTTGCCATCGGAGTAGGACTATCGATATCAAATCCACACAAACTAGTGATCACTATATAAATCAGTCTCAGGCTCACTCCTACGGGGGTACGTAGTTCTAGGGAAGTAAGGTCGCTTTATACCTCCCACTCGATGCTAAAGATTTCTCCCGAACTTAGCTTAGATCATTTCAAAGACAATCCATAATAAAACAATTTCAGTAATATATAAATATACATCGGGAGCCATCATGCTTCCCATCTATCAAAATCAACAACGTTGTGGATTTCTTTCACACTCGAGTTCAAAACAACTCCATTAAGACCAAAAGGTCAATCATTCAAATATCTCAAATATTCAACATCAACGTGCTTATAACACACACTTTCTCTAAAAAACACAATTTCCAATGGGGATTCACGACCCAAATATCAAAATCATGTTAAATATCGTTCAAGATTCATTCTTTATATCTCGACACATGTAAATTCATCTTTCAAAATCATAAACATCAAGATTTCATAATAATCATCAAAAGATATGGGTTCATGTTTCAAATTAGTAAAAATCAAATAAAAATTATGCCTTTGTAAAGAAAATTACTTTTGGCCACAAGAACGAAAGAGAGTTCTTGTTGAAAAATCCCACATACCTTGAATGATGAACTTTAGATAGATACTCATTTTTGAGATGTTAATCGTACCTTTGAATGATGGTTCTTGGAGTTCTTGAACTAGAAACTTGGAATCTTAACTAAATTTGCAGAATTAATGGTGAACTTTGGAGGTTCTTGAAGTTCTTGAACTGGGAACTTGGAATCTTGAATAAATTCGCAGAATTAATCGTAATCTTTGGAGGTTCTTGAAGTTGGATGTAGGATCTTAGGGTTTTCTTTTTGAGGGAATTTGATGAAATATAACATATAATGCTTCTATAGGATTTAATATAGTGTTTAGACGGATTTTGGGTGAGGGGGATGACCAAAAAGCCCCTAAAAATCAAATAATTCTCGAATCTGTCCTTTGGTGGACTGTTTTGATAGTTTGAAGTAGATCAACCATAATGTTTTACTCTGATATCTAAATTGGATAAAACTAATTTCATTAGAAAGAGGTCTCTCATATCTTTCCGTTGATATATAGTATCTCACCCAGATCATTGTGTACGAGGAGTTATGATCATTTGAAGTTGACCCAAAAATTCGCTTTTGATAGGCTGAAGTAGATCGACCATAACTTTTTGCTCCGATAGAAAAATTGGATGAAACTAATTTTATTTGAAAGAGGACTCGCAGAGATTTCTATTGATATATGGTAGATCACCTAGATCATTATGTACAAGGATTTATGATCATTTAAAGTTGGAGCAAAAATACGCCAGGCCTCATTACTTTTTTTCCTGCACATTTTACTGTTCACTACTATTCACGATTCGATCGGAATGTTCATAACTCGTCGCTCGAATGTCCATTTTGGATGATACACATATCGTTGGAAAGCTTATTCGATACTCTACGCAATGGTGGGTCATAATCTAAGACATTCCACATGGAAAATTTATAATTCATTCTAGAAGATAGAACCCAACACATTTACACACAAAATTTCAACGAAAAATATCCTGGGGTATTACACATCACTTCTTTAAAAGTTTGAGGCTCATTTTCAAGAACAAATGTCACAAAATCTGATCCTAAGAAAGTTGACATTCTTTGATGTGTACTAGACCATGGATTCTTATAATTATGTACATTCTTGGTTGGTTCATTTCGAGGTCGTTTAGAACCCCCACTAGACCACTCATGTCCTATTTTATATGGATAAATATGTTAAAAACTCAACATTATCAAATTCAATTACCATATTTTCATTGATATCTGGATTTTCATATTTATGAATAAAAATCCTACTTGCTGAACTACGTTAGCATAACCAATGAACACAGTCCACAGACTTAGGTTCTATCTTTACCCTTTTAGGCATAGAAACTTGAACTTCTGCTTGAGACTCCCACACTTTGAAATATTTTTAGTTGAATTTTCTTCCTTTTCATTTTTCATATAGAATTGAATGTGTCTTACTATGGGGTACTCTATTGAGTATTTAGTTAGTTGTAAGGATAGCTTTCCCCCACAAGTTTTGTGGTATACCTAAACTTGTAAGTAAGACATTTATCATTTTCTTTAAGGTTTGGTTATTTCTTTCCACAATCCCATTTAATCGAGGTGAATACGGGGTAGCAGTTTGATTGATGATTCTATTTTCTACTCATATCTCTGCAAAAGGAGATTCATATTCTCCATCCCTATCACTTCTTATCATTTTGATCTTTTTCTCTAACTAATTTTCAACTTTTGTTTTGTATTACCTAAATGTGTCTATTTCTTCATCCTTACTATTTAGTAAAGAAACATAACAATACCTAGTGCAACCGTCAATAAAATTTATAAAATACTTTTTCCCATCACGAGATGGTGTTGACTTCATATCATAAATGTCTGTGTAGATTAAGTCTAAGGGATTGGACCTTTCAATGGACTTATATGGATGCTTAGCATACTTTGATTCCACACACGTTTGACACTTTGATTTATTGCAATCAGAGTTTGGCAAACTTCTAAGTTAATGAGTTTTTGCAAAGTTTTGTAATTGATATGTCCTAACCATTCATGCCATAATTTATTAGACTCAAACAAGTAAGAGGAATTAGAACTCTTATTGATCTCAACAGTCATTACATTGATCTTAAATAGGCCGTTGGTGAAGTAACCTTTTCCTGCATACACTTCTGTTTTTCTAATTACATCCTTATTAGAAACAAATACACATTTGAATTTATTTTTGGTCAGAAGTGATAAAGAAATCAAGTTCTTTCTCAACTCTGGTACATGAAGGATGTTGTTGAGTGTTAATACTTTGCCTGATGTTATCTTTAATCAAATTTTTCCCATTTCTTCAACGTTTGTTATTACGGAGTTAGCCATATAAGTTTTTTCCTTATCTTGAGTGGGGTATACGAAACAAATAACTTTCTGTTGCCATAGACATAACGGGTGGCACCAGAATCAATCCACCAATCTCTAGTATTACCCACCAAGTTGCATTCTAAAATCATAACAAATAGATCATCCACATCATTTTTAGTTTTAGCCATGTTGGCTTGATCCTTTTTCTTGCCTTTCTTAGGGGCCCGACAATCTACGAACTTATGGCCAGCCTTATCGCAATTAAAGCAATTTCCTTTTAATTTCTTCTTTGAAGGATTACTTTGTTGTCCAGATTCTTTCTTTCATTTTTTGAATTGTTAGAGTCATTCTCCATAATGTTAGCTCCACTGATTGTGGAATTCCCTTTTGACCTGTTCTTAACTTCTTTGTTATCTTCTTCAATGCATAACCTTACAATGAGGTCTTCAACTAACATCTCCTTTCTTTTATGTTGCAAATAGTTTTTAAAATTATTCCACAATGGGGACAATATTTCTATTATAGATGCTACTTGGAAAGCCTCATTCATAATCAAACCTACATCAAAGTTCATGTGATTATTAATCACACACTTAACATGTTCAAATGAGGTATTCACTATATTCATACCTTCTGATGTGGTTATTAATAACACACTTAACATGTTCAAATAAGGTATTTACTATATTCATACCTTCTAGTAGGAGATCATGGATGATTACTTACAATTGTTGTACTTGAGAGACAACAATCTTTCTGCCAATCATCTTGTAGTCAAGGAACTTTGCAACAAAGAACTTTTTAGTTCCTGCATCATCAGTTATATACTTTTGTTCCAAAGCATTCCACAACTTTTTCAAGGTCTTCATACCATAGTACTCATTGTACAAATCATCTTGTAGGCCACTCAATATATAATTCTTGCATAAGAAGTCTGAGTGTTTCCATGACCTCATTACAATAAACTGCTCCTTGTCCGCTGTCTCTTCGGGAAATTCTGGAGCATTTTCCGAAATGAACCTTTGAAGACTTAGAGTCGTCAAATAGAAAAACATTTTTTGCTGCCAACGTTAGAAATCTACTCTGGATTTCTCCACAAGTGCCATTGTGGGTACAACATTTGTTGCTGCTACACTTTCCAGTCCATCATTTACATGACTTTCGGTATTTATTTTGCTTTCACAAAGAAAAAACCAACTTAGTATGTCAGAATAGTAATTATAAAGTCTTAAACATTTTAAACACCAACTTGTTTCTAGTTTGACATTGAAGGTTTTATGTTCTTCTAATTGTCAGCCGAATCAACTTTAACTCGTGATGAAGTTTTTATATCTTCAAATCACTATTAAGTTCAAATAGAGTAGAAAGAAAAAAGCTTTAATCTCCAGAAACCAAAAAATACAAATTATGAAAGTACTTTATTATAAATGGTGAAAAAAAAATTCACCAAACAAGCACAAAAAAAATATCCTTTTTTCAGTAAATTCCTTAAGATTGTTATTTCGGGTACAAAAATCTGTATGTTTCAACCCACACTTCAATAAGAAGTTCAAGAACATCTTTCAAGAACTTTAGTGAAGTTACAACAACTTCAAACACAAGTCCAAATGAATAATCAAAATGAAGTATTTATTAACTTTAAGAAAGAAGATGAAGCAGAAAATTATAGAATCAAGTCCACTAAATGCATGGTGTGTCCTTAAGGAATTTAGCCCCCTCAAGTATCCGATGTTATGGAATCTTTTCTCCCAGGGTAAAATAATTTTCTTTTTGAAAATAGAGGTACCTCAAATTTTTAGAAACTTCGAATACACTCAACGGTTTGGTGATCATATGTGAGTTTTTAGAAAAAGAAGATTGCTTTTCTACTTAAAAATAAAATTTACTTGAGGAAAAATTTAGGAATTTATACCCATCAAGGTGCTGCTTCATAAAGAGAAGCAATGGTTCAGGAAGGTGCAACTCTTTAGAAAAGTCATAACCCTTCGGAAAGGTCATAACCATTCAATCCATAAAGGTGCCAATTTAAAGTACATCCTTGAAAGGTATCCCACTTAGCATTACTACCCCTTGCCCCTAACACCAAACTCGTTCCTATCCCCAACCCAGACCCAACACCTCCTAAACCCAACCCCGACCTATGACATGACCTTATTCTCCCATCGCCAATCACAACCATTATGGAATAAAAGATGGTGCATCCTTGGATCTTGAATTAAAAATTAGATCCCCTAGGGTTTGTTCTTGAGAGAATTTTAGAGAGAATGAGTGAAATTTGCCTATATAAAGGCTTAATTACGTGTTTTGGGTCTGAATAAAAGTGGACAAATTGACCTAAATACCCTTCTTCACGTGAAATTAAAAGAGCAAAAACTACGCCCAGTGATGCACAGACTGACGCACCGTGTCGATGGCATCAACGCGATGGACAACGAGCCATATCGAGTTCATGTTGGTTCACTGAAATTGTACTGAAAGCTAGGGGAAATTATCTGTGGACATGATGGGCAACACTATGTGTCGAGATCGCGTCGACCCACTGTTTTAGTCTCCTGAACATGGTTCAAACGAAACTCACCCGAAGGACCTACTGACATTCCTTATCATGAATAAACCTACAAATTGATACTTTAAGGTCATAAGGGTCATGAAATAGGATCGCCAACCTACGAAGGCTAAAACACTTCTAAGTATAAACACTTAGCTGAAATTTCTAACTCTGGGACCTCTTTTCAAGCTTTAACGGACTGAGTTAAGCTTAGAATTTTGTGGGATCTTACAATATCTCCCCCTTGGGAACATTCATCCTTGAATAAGACTGATTATGCTGAGAAATACCAATGGACTGAGTTTATACACTAAACATGTATATTTGATGCATGGAATACATGAATGAAAGTACTGATAAGATGAGTTTTCATACCGAACATGCATATCTAATGCATGAGTACATGGCTGAACTAATTCATGAATGCATGACTGAATATGCAATGGTAAAGAATACCATGTTTACAACTGTAACTAAATCATGGAACTGAGTAAATCTAAGGAAGATTGTTACCTCAAGCTGAGAATACTGATGAACCTGAGATCATTTACTGAACATGTATGGACTAAAACATGAGAACATGACTGAGTCTGAAATATAATACATAAACTAAATACGATGAACTAAACTGATTCCTTAAATACATTCCATGCCATGGGAATGGTCATACGGTTGATATTTGGAATGAGAGATTCAACTTATAAGTGCTCACTACTCCAAACTGGGTGTTATTATATGAAGAGAAAATGGAAGGTTTAGGACATGAAAGCTCAGAGGTTACAGTGCATCTCCCCCTTGGGACATTATGTCCCCCAAAGAATGCTGACTTGGCTGAGATACTAAGGAAAAGCTGAGACGATACATGGGGCACCTACGAACTAAATTATGACTGAATATCTGGGATCTAAAACTGAGGCATGATACATAAAATGAGGTAAATTTGTAACTACGAGAATGCTCCATTATGGAACGGTCATATTCATAAGACTTTGGATAGGATGACTGGGTAGAAAGATGGGAAACCATACTAACTTGTCCGCTTAAATGCTAAACTGAATTAGTGTCTTTATGGACTAACTCATACTGAAAAATTATACTCAACTGTAGCATTTCTTGACACTCTTCCTATAAAATTCTACTGACTTTAAGGAGCAGAGAAGTCTTGGCATGGTCTGAATAAGAGATCACCACATGGCTACAATTCTGTCATATGGAGAAAGTCCTACAAAACAACATCTAAGATAGAGTTACTAAGCCTTATGCACTGCAACTACTAACTTGCAATATTAGCCACATTTCTCAACTATTCCTTCAACCAAAAGTTCGACTTCAACACTGCATTTCACTTGAGGCTACTAAAAATATCTACATGGTCACTAATAACCCTACCTACTGAGGTCTGAGCTGAACTAAATTCTCCCACTATGTTCAAACCTACTCAAATCTCCGAAATGCATTTAGCCATTTACACATCATCATGGCATTCAAGCCTATTATCATAACTATAGACTCATGTGAAACAAGCATGCAACAGTCTTTTCTTAACATGAAATATTTACTCTCTCCCATCTAAGCAATTGACCATCACTACATTATTTTAGAAGGATAGTTTACTGAAAGGTTAAAATATAAGGTCCTGAAGCATGACACTTAATTGAGACCCAAGGGATAGAAGATCAACATCATGGATTTATCAAGAGATCTAAATTAAGGATATACATGATGAAATCTGAATTTAGCAGATCATTAGGAGTGTAGCATGAGTCATGGGATCTGAGCATACTGTAAAGCATAAGTTCATGAGTCATAAGATGCATGACCTGAGTTTGGAGTTTCTATATTCATGGAACATAATTCTTAACACTGAGTGAACTGGAACTCCTTATTTTAGGAATTATAAAAGTACGTGATTTTTGATCATGCGCATAAATATAAGCTATGATCATAGAGCTGACATGTAAGGCGTGAGTAGATATCATATTGTGATAGCTGAAGTGTAAAACTTTGCACTGAGGTAAGGATGGGTTAGGCATCTTCCCTTCCCACTGCTCTTCTACACATCCTGACATTACTACTAAAATCTGGAAGCCTGAATTGGTTACTTGTTCTACTATCTCCCCCTTAGCTTAAAGCCGTTATTCTAAGTCTGTGAACCACTTAATAAACTTTAAATCAAATTGAAACCACTTTAATCTAGAGCCTGAGATATAATAATACTCATAAACACTAAACTCATTCTGAAGGACTACACCTGCTAATGCAAGGTCCACTGCTAGTACTTTCTTTTGATACATAATTCTTAGTTTTCTATTGCCACAATAATAATCATATAGCAACCTCAACACTGACTAACTTAGAATTCTCAACTTTTCTTTCTACTGGTTCAATATAAAAAAATTCAAGCTTAAATCAACTGAAACTAAGGTACTACCCCTTTATTTAATGATTGGACCATCAGGAAACTGAAATGGAACGACTCTATAACTTAAATCAATTGAAGGGATTTTTGGAAATACTATAACCAAGCAATTTCTGTATACTCGTTTGGCTGGAATAGATTTATCTACTGGGGTAGGCACTAAAAAAAGGTTCTGTTAAGATTTCTAGTCTAACTTTAAAGTTGACTTCTATGTAAGGAGTTATCAGAGATAAAGAAGCTCAGGGATCTAATAAGGCATAAACATGTAAATGGAAGATCTGTAATGTACCAGTGACCACATCAGGGGAATTTTCTTGATCCTGTCTAGACTAAAGTGCATAAAGCCTATTTAGGCGTTGCATACTGGTGGCACTGGAAGTGGTACCCTGCTAATTTAGGTGATCGGACTGAGCTGAGGGACGGATATGCTGATTCCGTAAACCTGACTGGGGATAATCTCTAGTTCTATGGCCTGGATTTCCATATCCAAAATACAATCCACTACCAGTCCTACACTCGTCCTGATGGTTTCTGCCACATTTCTGGCTAGGAGGATTTTTTTGGCCACTCTCTAGCCTTGGTGTTCTGGCCCTATTATTGTAACAGCCCATCCCACCGGCACATGCGAAATTGTCCGCTTTGGAGCCTCGACCCCTCACGGTTTTAAAACGCATCACATACATGGAAGGTATCCATGTACCAATAAGGCACACTTCGTTCCCCTTCACTACCGATGTGGGATTTGCCTAAGTGAATGCAGGCGTTACGTATCGCCGTCCCTACACTCACCCCCCGTAGGGACTCAACGTCCTCGCTGAGGTTTGCCCTACCACCGACACCGGCGCTGGCTCTGATACCAACTGTAACAGCCCATCCCACTGGCACATGCAAAATTGTCCGCTTTGGAGCCTCGGCCCCTCACGGTTTTAAAACGCGTCACATACATGGAAGGAATCCATGCACCTATATAAGGCACACTTCGTTCCCCTTCACTACCGATATGGGATTTTGATACCAGTGTAGGGACGGCGATACATAACGCCTGCATTCACTTAGGCAAATCCCACATCGGTAGTGAAGGGAACGAAGTATGCCTTATAGGTACATGGATACCTTCCACGTATGTGACGCGTTTTAAAACCGTGAGGGGCCGTGGCTCCAAAGCGGACAATTTCGCATACGCCGGTGGGCTGGGCTGTTACAGTTGGTATCAGACCAGCACCGGTGCCGGTGGTAGGGCAAACCTCAGCGAGGACGCTGAGACCTTACGGGGGGTGAGTATAGGGATGGCGATACGTAACGCCTGCATTCACTTAGACAAATCCCACATCGGTAGTGAAGGGGAACGAAGTGTGCCTTATAGGTGCATGGATACCTTCCACGTATGTGATGCTTTTTAAAACCGTGAGGGGCCGAGGCTCCAAAGCGGACAATTTCGCATACGCCTTTGGGCTGGGCTGTTACATTAGTGTAGGGATGACGATATGTAATGTCTGCATTAACTTAGGCAAATCCCACATTGGTAGTGAAGGGGAACTAAGTGTGCCTTATAGGTGCATGGATACCTTCCACGTATGTGACGCGTTTTAAAACCGTGAGGGGCCAAGGCTCCAAAGTGGACAATTTCACATGCACCGGTGGGCTGGGCTATTACAGTTGGTATCAGAGCCAGCACCGGTGCTAGAGGTGGGCCAAACCTCAGTGAGGACGCTGAGTCCCTACGGGGGTTGAGTGTAGGGACGGAGATATGTAACGCCTGCATTCACATAGGCAAATCCCACATCGGTGGTGAAGGGGAACGAAGTGTGCCTTATATAGGTGCATAGATACCTTCTACGTATGTGATGCATTTTAAAACCGTGAGGGGCCGAGGCTCTAAAGCGGACAATTTCGCATGCGTCAGTGGGCTGGGCTGTTACACTTGGTATCAGAGCCAGCGCCGGTGCCGGTGCCGGTGGTGGAGCAAACCTCAGCTAGGACGCTGAGTCCCTATGGGGGGTGAGTGTAGGGACGGCGATACGTAATGCCTGGATTCACTTAGGCAAATCCCACATTGGTAGTCAAGGGGAATGAAGTGTGCCTTATAGGTGCATGGATACCTTTCACGTATGTGACGCGTTTTAAAACCGTGAGGGGCCGAGGCTCCAAAGCGGACAATTTCGCATGCGCTGGTGGGCTGGGCTGTTACAGTTGGTATCAGAGCCAGCGCCGGTGCCGGTGGTGGGGCAAACCTCAGCGAGGATGCTGAGTCCCTACGGGGGTTGAGTGTAGGGATGGCGATACGAAACGTCTGCATTCACCTAGGCAAATCCCACATCGGTAGTGAAGGGAAACGAAGTGTGCCTTATAGGTGCATGGATACTGTAACAGCCCAGCCCACCGGCGGATGTGAAATTATCTGCTTTGGAGCCTCGGCCCCTCACGGTTTTAAAACGCGTCACATACGTGGAAGGTATCCATGCACCTAAAATGCACACTTCGTTCCCCTTCACTACCGATGTGGGATTTGCCTAAGTGAATGCAGGCGTTACGTATCACCGTCCCTACACTGGCTCCAAAACGGACAATTTCGCATGCACCGGTGGGCTGGGCTGCTACAATTATAACAACCCAGCCCACTGGCGCATGCAAAATTGTCCGCTTTAGAGCCTCAGCCCCTCACGGTTTTAAAATCCTTCACATACGTGGAAGGAATCCATGCACCTATAAGGCACACATCGTTCCCCTTCACTACCGATGTGGGATTTACCTAAGTGAATGCAGGCGCTACGTATCGCCGTCCCTACACTCACCCCCCGTAGGGACTCATCGTCCTCGCTGAGGTTTGCCCTACCACCAGCACCAACACTGGCTCTGATAGCAACTGTAACAGCCTAGCCCACCGGCGCATGCAAAATTTTCCGCTTTGGAGCCAGTGTAGGGACGGCGATACATAACGCCTGCATTCACTTAGGCAAATCCCGCATCGGTAGTGAAGGGGAACGAAGTGTGCCTTATAGGTGCATGGATACCTTCCACGTATGTGATGAATTTTAAAACCGTGAGGGGCCGAGGCTCTAAAGCGGACAATTACGCATGCGCCGGTGGGCTGGGCTATTACAGTTGGTATCAGAGCCAGCGCCGGTGCCGGTGGTGGGGCAAACCTCAGCGAGGACGCTGAGTCCCTACGGGGGGTGAGTGTAGGGACGGCGATACGTAACGCCTGCATTCACTTAGGCAAATCCCACATCGGTAGTGAAGGGGAACGAAGTGTGCCTTATATAGGTGCATGGATACCTTCCACGTATGTGATGCATTTTAAAACCGTGAGGGGCCGAGGCTCCAAAGTGGATAATTTCGCATGCGACGGTGGGCTGGGCTGTCAACTGTAATAGCCCAGCCCACCGGCGCATGCGAAATTGTCTGCTTTGGAGCCTCGGCCCCTCACGGTTTTAAAATTCATCACATACGTGGAAGGTATCCATGCACCTATAAGGCACACTTCGTTCCCCTTCACTACCGATGTGGGATTTGCCTAAGTGAATGCAGGCGTTACGTATCTCCGTCCCTACACTCACCCCACATAGGGACTCGGCGTCCTCACTGAGGTTTTCCCCACCACCGACACCGGCGCTGGCTCTGATACTAACTGTAACAGCCCAGCCTACCGGCGCATGCAAAATTATCCGCTTTGGAGACAGTGTAGGGACGGCGATACGTAATGCCTGCATTCACTTAGGCAAATCCCACATCAGTAGTGAAGGGGAACGAAGTGCGTCTTATAGGTGCATGGATACCTTCCACGTATGTGACGCATTTTAAAACTGTGAGGGGCCCAGTCTCCAAAGCGGACGATTTCGCATGTGCCGGTGGGCTGGGCTGTTACAGTTGGTATCAGAGCCAGCGCCGGTGCCGGTGGTGGGGCAAATCTCAGCGAGGACGCTGAGTCCCTACGGGGGGTGAGTGTAGGGATGGCGATACGTAACGCCTACATTCACTTAGGCAAATCCCACATTGGTAGTGAAGGGGAATGAAGTGTGCCTTATAGGTGCATGGATACCTTCCACGTATGTGACACGATTTAAAACCGTGAGGGGCCGAGGCTCCAAAGAAGACAATTTCGCATGCGCTGGCAGGCTAGGCTGTTACAATTATTCTTTCTCCCTCTTTTCCTACATCTCTTCTCCATATTCTGCGAAGCTTAAGTTATAAGCTTAGATAATATTGTAGCCATTGATTGTTCTGGGATACTACTTAATAAGATAAGGCAATAAAACCAGTCCTGATTTTGGAGTGAGACACATGCTCATTCAGGGGATCTGCCTGAATGGGCGGAGGTGCTGGATGATTTTTATTCCTTCTATTAATTTTTTGGGAGACATATTCTGTAGATGGAAGGAAAGAATGAATTAGACTGCGAATTTAACTTGAGCTTATGCTCACTCGCATGATATGATGCTGAAAGAAGGGAAAATTTTCCTAAAAATATCTTATAGCCTCCTATCCATAAGTGTGGAATGCTGCACACCCATGCATAAGACTCTACTTGATGCGGGATTCAGAATCCCTAGGACTCTGTTGAACCTTAGGCTCTAATACCAAGTTTGTAATGCCCCAAGTCTGTTCCCTGAATGCTACAGGGTACTCATAATCTTGAGGGACCACAAGCTAACCCATGACTGGAACCTGCTACAATCACTGAATAATAATAATAATAATATTGTATAATATGAAAATTAGGCAGAACTTGCCATAAGGTTCAAAATTAAAATCAAAATAGTGAAAACTAAACATCTGTCTATAAATACTCTAGTCTGAAAGTCTCTAACTGTCTGAATATGGAGTTAATGGGACAAGTCCCCAACTAACTACGTCTACTGAATGCTGAGCCACTGAAATACTAAAAGGTAACATTGTCCTCGAACTATGAGGACTCACCACTAAATCTGCTGCTAATAATCTGGGTTGCTAAATATGGTCAGGATCCCATGCATTTGAAACTATGATATAAGACATCATAGCATACAAGAAAAGTAAGCTTTAGTACTTTAAATGTACCAGTATGCTAAGTAAGGTAGGCTGATATGCATGGGTTCATATCCATGGACAACAACTAGCTGAGTAACATGGATGTAACTGAATTATAGTACATGCATGAATACATAAACTGTAACTGAGATCATGTGTACACTAGATACTGAGCTCTGAATATTGATTAATTGATAATTGAGTTTACTAATACTGTAGTACAAATAAATAAGTGACTATTTATGATAATACCGATTATGTAGAATAGAACTGATACTAAGCTAGGTGACTATGTCTGACAGACCTGAATCTATAGAATTGAGCTAAGTTCTATGTTGAGACTGAAACTGAAACTGTGGAAGGTAATCATCTGACTGACATGCCCCAAATCAGAGTTGATAGGGGTCTACCTGTGACCCCAATTAGAAGGGTGATAATACCGTACCATGAGTACCAACTCTGGAAAACCAGGATGCCAAGCATAAATGGCGGGTGACACCTAGGCGGAGTCAAGCCTAATCTAACGGATGACCCCTAGGAGGTAGTCAAGCCTAGTCTGACGAGTGACTCCTCATCCTGTACTGTATATACAGTTTTGGAGTATAGGGACTGCTACTAATGACTCTGCCTCTCTGATAGGGAAGCCGTCATCCCTGCACTTGCTCGTGCTAAATCCTACTCCCAACTAAATAGACACTGAACGGATTTCTAAACTGTACTAGGCTGGACTGAACTATTACTGATCGTGTTGTCTTACTAGACTAAACTGAGTTTACTGAGTCCCACCGACTGATGTAATAATACTAAGTTCTGAACTGTATACTGAACTAAAACTATGACTGATTACTGAGTACTACTGTTCGTGATGCTACTGAGACTGTTCTGTAATTACTGTAACTCTAGGTAAGTAGCTAAATTTTTAGGTTTTGAATACCCCCAGGACTCGATAGCATGAAAAGTAACGCATAACATAAACTTGAAAAACATCACAATGTTCTCTTTCTCACAACTCGTTCATAGAGGCATTCTATAAAACACTTGTAAGATATAAGCTTGCACATATGCTAGTATGTCATGATTTTCATATTTAATTCATATGAGCAATTTATCAAGCACTTGGGGAACATAATCTATGCATATGATGCTAAACAACATGTAGGTATCCTAATTTCAAATCCCAATTCAAAAATCAAGGGCTTTTAACATGAATTCATATGATAATATACACTTGATAAATAATTTCACATGAAACTTGAAATAAACCATGAATTAGAACACAATTAACATCATAATCATGAATATACTCAAATCCCACATGGAATTCATGAAATCAATTAACTTGTAGTTTAAAAGAGTTTCTTGAACTCCAAGTGTGGAAGGAATAAACACTTCACATAACTTGGTGCTTGAATTTGTGAAGATTGGTGGTACATCCATGGATCCTAAATTTGAAATTAGATCCTCTAGAGTTTGTTCTTGAGAGGATTTTAGAGAGAATGATTGAAATTTGTATTTATAATGGATTAATTACGTGTTTTGGGGATGAATAGGAGTGGAGAAATTGACCTAAATACCCCTCTGGATGGGTAATTAAAAACGCAAAAATTGTACCCAGTGATGTGTAGACCGACGCATCGCGTCGATAGCATCAATGCGATGGACAACGCATCGTGTCGAGTTTGCGTTGGTTCACTAGAATTGTACTAAAAGCTGGGGGAAAATTATCTGTATATGCAAAGGGTGACACGACATATGGAGATTGCATCGACCCACTATTTTGGTCACCTGAATATGGTTCAAACGAGGTCTTAAAAATTCAAAACTCACCCGAAGTGACCTACTGATATTCCTGATCATGAATAAACCTAAACATTGATACTTTAAGGTTATAAGGGTTGTGAAATAGGATCACCAACTTATGAAGGCTAAAATACTTCTAATTATAAACACTTGGTTGAAATTTCTATGCCTGGGACCTCTTTTCAAGATTTAACAAACTGAGTTAAGCTTAGAATTTTGTGGGGTCTTACATAATGTTAGATCTAAATGAGTTAATCTTCCACCCCGTTTCTCTGTAAGATCTCATAGAAAAACTAATATTTTGTGGTAATTTTTGTAGGAAGTAGAAGAAACTACTAAGATCTAGTGCAATATATGTCAAATGGTATATGACAACAAGACCGGAGATAATTAAAAGGGTACGGGTGCATTGATGAGACATTTAAAAAATAAGCACCCCATAGAGCTAGCTGTGGCAAAAGGTGGTAGGACTGTTAAGGGGGCAACTCAAAGTATATTGAACCCAAGAACTAGTCAATTAGTTCAGAATTATAATAAAATGAAGGATCATAAAGAATTAGCCAAAATGATAGGTGTGGGTGGTTTGTCTTTCTCTTTTGTTTCTTCTGATACTTTTATTCATTATATTCAAGCAATTTATAATCGGATGTTTGAAGGTATTTCTATTAGTACTTATCGGTCTGATATTTTTAGACTTCATGCACAATATGTTTATTATTTATCTACATTATTAAAAAAATATTCCATGTAGAGTTTCTCTAACTTATGATTTTGGCCGTGCTGTTAATAAAAATGATTATTTAACAATTAATTCTCACTAGATAGATAGTAATTTTGTTATGGAAAAATGCATTTTAGTATTTTTGTATGATGAAGATAGTAGATACAAGAAAAGATTTATTTCTGAATCTATTTCTAAAGTTGTAAAATATTATGGTATTGAAAGAAAAGTATTATGTATGTCTTGTGATAATACATCTAACAACAAGACTGTTGTTAACTTGTTAAAAGTTGAACTTTCTCCACCATTATCCCAAATATTTTATATTAAGTGTGCGTGCCATATATATAATTTAATCATCAAAGATGGTCTTGAATTTTTTGAGCTTTATATTGAAAATATTAGGTTTGTGATTGTTTTTTTTTCAAGGAAATCATAGAAAAATTAGAATTGTAGAATTTAAAAGAAAATGTGAACAAAGTGGACTTAGACTAATATTAATGCCTGAAGAAATGGATACTAGATGAAATGCTACTTATAATTTTTTTTAAAACTGCCTTATTTATAAAGATCCTATTACTATGACTTTAAATCAATTTGCTAGTTCTTTTCCTGAGTGTATGTTACATGATTCCGACTGGGCTAAGATTGTTGATCTTGTGAAAAATTTTAAAATATTTTATATAGTTATGGTTGAATTTTCTGGTACTTATTGTCCTACTGTTTGTAATATTTTAGCTTATTTATAAAAGGTTACAAAGAAGCTACTGCTGCAATGATTGATAAATTTTAAAAATATTTTTATCCATTTTTCCCATTTACTTGATTGTTGCTATAATAAATCCATGTATGAAATATAATACGATGTCTAAATTTAGTTCTATTATTTATAATGTTTTAGATAGACAACCTGGAGAAGAACCTCCTTTGTTTATAACTATGGGTGATGCGAACAATTTTATGGACGTATTATACAATTATTATGTTGATTTACTTGATGATGATGTAATGATGCATATCCCTCCTACTGCCGCTCCCAAGCTCTCGAGGAGACATCGTTTTCTTCTTTTTTTAGTTTAATTTGAAGTTTTATTAATAAAAATCTGTTTAGTACATGAATAGGAATTCCATCTTACAATACCAATACAAAAGAGACCCAAATATAAAATGACCCAACTGAAAATTCAAATGGACCAGCCCAACTTCTTGACCCTATCCACCATACTCATATAACTTAAGTAGGGTTTCCAAATTCAGTGAGCATTTTTTTTCTCTGCCTTCTTCATCATGTTCAGCTTCACTAACTTCTGATTCACTCTTCTTCAGTTATGGGTGATAATTACCTTTCCAATGGTGCTTCAAGTTAGTGATTCCAGCTTGTATGAGTGAGATTCCATCTTTCTTCTTTAGTGTGGTATTCAACAGGTGATTGATACCCTGATTCAAATCCATCTTCATTTGTGTTTCAGGTAAAATCTTCAGTACCTGTCCATTGCTTTTTGGTGCTAAAACTCTGGGTCTTGTCTTTTGAAACTTGACTCCTTCAAGTAAGTAATCTGCATTTAGAAGCTTGCACCTTATACTGTATGTCCATCTTGACCTTCTTCTTCTTCTCCATATGCAGCTATAGCTGGGATGGAGATACTGGGATGCTCGAACCCGTTAATAGTTGAAGAGGACCAAGAAGCTCAGTTTCTTGAATTTGATCTGACTTGGTGACCCCAATCAACTGAGATTCCCTTTTTGTTAGCTGGTGTAAATAGGCATACTAACATTTTTACCTTTATGATCAAATCCTCTATTTGTATATATGTTGTATATGAAAGCAGTTGTTGTAGCCTTTTCAGTCCTCTTAACTTTTTGCTACTCCTAGCCTTAGATATGGACATTGTTGCTTGTCACTGTTTAGGATCCTTTTAGCTAAACTTGGTAGCTCGTTCAATGCTGTAAATATGAACTTTTCCTGCTTAAATTCTAAGTTAGCTAAGTAATTCGCTAGTTGGTTGCCTTCTCTGAATATGTGACTAAAAAGTACTTGCTTGTGTTATAACAACATTTTTATCCTATTTACTATATCTGTAATCTTCCATGGTATTTTCCATTCTTGATTTAAGAACTTTATCATTTCTAATGAATCACTCTGTATGATAATCTTGTCTTGTTCTGACTGACTACAATGATATGTTTCTTGCATAATGGCTTCAGCTTCTACTACTATGTTATTTGTGTCTTCCATAGTTGCTCTTTCTGCATGCATTAGGTCACATTTTATATCCCTTAAGTAAAAAGCTAATGAACTGGTCTCTGGATTCCCTTTTGATACACCATCTGTGTTATATTTACACCAACTATGTTCAGTGAACTCCCATAGTACAACCTTAGCTGTGACTCTAGATTTTAGCTGACTTAGCTGATGCAATATAGTTGGACAATCCATGGAAAATTCTAGAGTTGGTTTCCTTACCTTTAGTAGCATCCTTAGCTGTCTTGTGACATTAAAAATTAATCTATGGACATTGACCTCCTTTCCCTCATATTTTATGTTATTCCTTCTCCTCTATTGTTCCCATATTATGATTGCTGGTATAGCTCTAAAATATGCCTTTTCTCTTTGTTTCACTTGAGCATTCCACCAAGAATAAATTGTCTCTCTTAGGCTCCTCCCTTGTATGGTTATTCCTACAAAAGAAGAGAAATAGGACCAGGTCCTGTTAACTGAAAATGATCTTAGTAGCACATGTGCTATGGTCTCTTGTGTTGGGTTTTGTCAACACCAATACTTGGAAGGACCATAAATCCCCCATTTTCTAACTGTTTCATCTACTGGGACCCTCACCTTCCACATTATCCACATAAAAATTACCATTTTGAAAGGCAACCCTTTTATCCAAAGTTGCTTATAAAAATCAATAGGTTCTCCCCTCTGTCTCACATATTGTCATGCAGACTTTACTATGAAGTTTACCCTTGCCTCCAAGCTCCAAAATTGTCTTATCATGTTGATATTTATTCCCCCTATTCTTACTTTTGTCAGTACATAAGCCACAATATCATCTGCAAACATATTCTTCAAAGCATCTTCATTCCAACTACCATTAGTCATTAAGTCCTTCACACACTGAAATCTTTCATCTTATTCATAACTTTCCTCAATAAGGGAATAGAAATCTCCCAAGCCACTCCAGTTATCATATCATAAATGGGAATCCCCTCTTCTAACTTGCCAGAAGATTAAATTGTCTATTAAGTCCCTTACTTGCAATATTTTTTTCCAAACTTAAGTTCTATAGCTTGCTTTCCATACTTCCTATCATCTTCTAAAAGATAAGCACATAGCAGTTATCCTGATCACAAGTGATCTAAATGTTTGGGACAGAGTGCCTCCTTCAACATACAGAATCCTTTCTCGTTAAGAGCTTAAGTATTATCTTTGCATTTGATAAAGGATCATAGATCAAGGATTAAAACACTGGATTGGTGAAAAAATAATGAAATACAATATCATATACGTTCAAGATTAGTTAAATATTTATTGAATGTTCCAATGTCAATCGTTGAATCAGAGAACACTTTTGGTCAGGAATGAGAGCAGCTTGGAGACAATCAACACTCATTGGGAGGCAATTCTATGAATGTTCTCGTTTACCTTATCGACTGAATTAGAGCGAAACAAATAAATCAAGAAATTAAGGTGGAGCTGGTAGACGAACAAAATCATAAAGAAATTATAACTTCAAGGGAGAACTCGGCATAATCAATTCCAATGCATGGCTTTGGCCCCATTGATTTTGACACTCCTTACACAGTACTCTTTAATATTAATATGAATGAGTTGAAAAAAATAATGCAAAATTTGTAGAATTGTCAATCTTGTAACTTATAAGTTTTGGATAACTTTGCAATCAATAAAATACAAGATTCATTCACTCTTTACATATTTTTTTTATTTAACTTTAACGCCTAATTCAAAGTAAATACTTTTAATATATTACTATCAAACTTTACATAAGGTCATAAATATAACAAACAGATATACATACAATGAAAATTAAAATATAATGTTAGCAAATATTACTTAGACTACTAATATTGACATATAATGATACTATATAAGTTTATATTTTAAGTAGTGTATGCTCATATTTGAATATATGTTCAAGTATTATTATATTAGAAAGTATATATTGTATGTATATATGTGTGTATATTTTCTAAAGTACTATAATATATAGTGTATATATGTTGTGTGTATATTTTTTAAAGTAGTAAAATACGTATCTAAAGTAGTATAATATATAATGTATATATGTTGTATGTATATTGTTTCTTAAATAGTATTTATTGTGTTCATATTTTTTCAAGTAGTATATACTGAATGTATATTCTTTGAAGTAGTTTATATGTAAGACCTCGCAAAATCCTAAGCTCAATTCAGTCTTTTAAGCTTGCTAAGGGGTCCTAAACTCAGAAAAATCTAGCTAAGTATTTAGACTTTATATTATTTAATCTTTCGTAAGTTGGCAACTCTATTTCAGGACTCTTATGACCTTAAAGTATCAATCTTTAGGTTGAATCATGATCAGTAATGTCATTAGGTATCCCTGGATATGTTTTAAATTTTTCGAACCTTGTTTAGGCCATGTTCGAATGACCAAAATAGTGAGTCAACGTGATCTTGATATGTCGCATAGTCCCTTACGTCGACAGATGATTTTTCCCTCAACTCAGTGCAAATTCCAGTGAATTGATGTGGCGCATTGGCTATCGCGTCGATGCTAACGAAGCAGCATGTCGGTATGTGCATCGACAGTTCAGTTTTTAGTCATTAAAGTCCGTGTACTCAGGGTTATTAAGGTTTTTTTCCCACGCCTGTCAACCCCAAAACACAAGATTAAACCCTTTTAGAGGCTAAATCCATTGCCTATTCTCAAACTTCTCAAGAACAGAAACCCTAGGTAATCTAATTTCAAATGCCAAAGCTCAAGATTTCACCATTGTTCTTCAAGAATTTAGCAACCAAGGTATGTGAAGTGTTCATCCAAGGGTTCCTTCCACCCTTGGAGTCCAAGAAACACTTTTAAACTTCAAGTAGCTTGTTTTCATATTTTTCATGATTTGAAATCAAAGTGTATTCATGATTATTGCTATAATTAGGTTTCTATTTCATGATTTATTACGAGATTGATGTAGAATTATTTGATATGTGTGATTTATTATGTGAATTCATGTTGAAACCCATGGAATTGTGAATTTGGAAATTAAATCATGATGCTCACATGTTTTTTAGTGTTATGTGCATATACTATGACATCCAAGTGTTTGATGAATTGCTCGTGTGAATGTAATAATAAGATTATATCATCCTAGTATGTATACTATTTCATCAAATACAAATGTTTGATAAAATGCCTTAACAGATGCATTATGAAAAAGTGTGTATTTTTATGCTATGTAAGATTATGTGAAGCTTTACTTTTTATGCTATCGAGTCTTAGGGGATTTTAACCCGACAATTTAGTTGTTTACCTAGAGCTAGTGTCAGTTACAGAATAATCTCAGTCATGTCACGATCAGTAGTACTCTCAGTTAGTTACAGGGCTTAGGAGAACTCAGTAGACTCAGTATTAGTCCCATCTAGTTCAGTATTTAGTTCAAACCTCAGTAAACTCAGTCAGCTAACAGAATACAGTATTATTCCGTCATTCAACAAAACTCAATAAAATCAGTGATAGTTCAATCAAGCTTAGTATGAACTAGGAAATCAATTTAGTGTCTATTCAATTGGGAGTAGGATTCAACACCGAGCGAACCCAGGGATGGGGGCATTCCTGCCAGCAGAGGGTTTGACCCTTAGTAGTAATCCCTACATTACAAAACTATATAGCCAGCTTAGGTTAAGATATCTTCCCGCCAGATTGGGGTTGATACATCTCACAAGAGTTTTCCTACCAGTGAGGGTTGATGACTTCCTTTCAGAGAGGGTTAACTCACCGCTTGTCTTTACCCATGGCACTGTACTAACACCCTTCCAAATTGAGTTGCAGGTTGGACCCCAATCTATTCAGAAAGGGGTATGTCAATTAGATGATTACCTCCCATAGTTTCAATTTTAGAATCAGTCTCGATATAAAATTCAGTTCAATTTTATAGATTCAGTACTGTCAGACACAATCACTCAGTTTAGTATATAACTTAGTATAGTTCCACAGAATTAAGACTGTCAGATACAGTCACTCAGTTATTAGATACACAATATCAGTAAACTCAGATATCAGTAAATCAGTAATTCAGAACTCAGTCTACAGTGTTGTTAGATCTCAATTATAATATACGTATTCCTGCATATACTCTCATTCAGTTATATTCATGTCATTCAGTCAGTACTATTCATGCATATACCCATGTATTTCAGCCTACTTCACTTAGCATACCAGTACATTTAAAGTACTAATGGATACCTTTCTCTTATGCTATGTATTATATCATAGGTTCAAACACACGGGCTCCTGAGTATCCTTAGCAGATCAGATCTTCAGTAGTTAGAGTTAGTGATGAGTCCTCATAGTTCAAGGACATGATTATTTTATTTAGTATTTTGATTGATTTGTTCAATTTTTAGTAGTTGGAGTTAGTTGGGGGCTTCTCCTATCAACATCATGATTCAGACAGTATAGGCTTTTCAGACTAGAGTATTTTCATATAGATGTTACAGTTATGGTATTGTCATACCGTATTTAGTTTTATTTTAGTATTGAACATTATGGCAAGTTTCCACCTAATTTCTGCATATTTGTAGTATTACTATTTAGATATTGCAGTAGGTACTAGTCATGGGTTAGTTTGTGGTCCTTCGGAATTATAATCACTGAGTAGCATCCAAGGTACAAACTTGAGGTGTTACAAACTTTGTATCAGAGCTTAAGGTTCAACATAGTCCTGGGAAGTCTAAAATCCAAATCAGGTAGAGTCTTGTGTATGGGTGTGTAGCGTGCCATAGTTATGGACAGGAGGCTACGAGATATTTCAGAAAACTTTTCCCTTCTTTTAGTACTCATATCGTGTGAGTGGGCATGAGCTCTAGTTAAACTCTCTATCTAATCCTAGTTTCTCTTCCGTTTATAGAATATGCCTTTAAATAGGACTATGGGAAGATGAATGGGAGACCAACTTGAACCCCAACCCATCCATCTAGATCCTCTAGATGAATATGTCTCCTACACCATGTTCAGAGCAGCTTTCACCACCCTACCTCATTCTGTGGTAGCCCAGAATAAATGTCTAGCTACTGTTCTGGAAAAACCCATGGCTAATAATGCTGCAACCAGGATTCAAGATTTCACCTGAATGAACCCTCTATCTTTTATTGGGTTTCAGTCAGATAAGGACCCTCAAGAATTTCTTGATCAGGTGTAGAGAGTTACAGATATTATGGAAGTGATTGCTGTTAGGAGCACTGAGTTGGCTGTATATCAGTTACAGGATGTGGAACACTCATTATTTAAACAGTGGAAAGCAAAAAGGGTCGCAGATGAAGGGCTCATAGATTGGGAGGAGTTTGCTATTGCTTTTCTGGATATGTTCTTCCTGCTAGAGTTGAGGGAAGTAAAAGTTTTGGAGTTTATAAATCTGAAGCATAGCAAGCTGATAGTACAAGAGTATTCTCTTAAGTTTACTCAGTTAGCCAGATATGCCCCACATGTAGTAGCAGATAGCAAATCTAAGATGAGTAAGTTTATGTCTGGGGTGTCTAGGAGTCTGGTCAAGGAGTGTAGGACCTTAATATTGATTAAGGAGATGGACATATCCAGGATTATGTTCCATGCTCAGCAGATAGAGGAGGCCAAGAATAAAGATAAGGAGAAGGAAAACAAAAGAGGTAGAATAGGTAGTTTTAACTTTACTCAGCCTAAGTTAGGGGGTGGGAATCGTTCTCAATTTCACTCAAAATCCTCAGTTCCGGCTCCTTCCTCAACTAGTGCTCCTATGCCAAAATTCAGAGACAGCATCAGAGATAGGGTGTCAGGCCTTAAACCCCATGGTAGTGTTAGCAGTGCCCAAACCAATCCTCTTTGTCAGAAGTATGGCAGAAACCACCAGGGTATCTGTAGAGATGGCAGTAATATGTGTTTTGGATGTGGCAAGCCAGGCCACAAGGTCAGAAAGTGTCCTCAGGTGGGTTCATGGAGTTAGCACAACTGCCCCCAACTCAGTCTGGTCGCCCGAATTAGCAGGGTGACGTATCTAGTGCCACCAATGGGCAGCATCCAAATAGACTCTATGCACTTCAGTCCTGATGGGATCAGGAAAGTTCTCCTGATGTCGTCACTGGTATGTTACAAGTATTCCATTTACATGTTTATGATTTGCTAGATACAGGAGATTCCTTGTCCTTTGTTACTCCTTATATAGCCGTTAACTTCGGCATCAGTCCCAAAATCCTAGTAGAGCCTTTCTTAGTCTCTACGCCAGTGGGTAAATCTATTATATCCAGATGGTTATACAGGAACTATTTGGTTATGGTATCTCAGAAAGTCACTTCGGCAGACTTAGTCAAATTAGAGATGATCGATTTTGATGTCATTATCAGCATGGATAGGCTTCATTTATGCTATGTCTTAGCCGACTGCATAAATAGAATTATCCAGTTTAGGTTTCTGAATGAACCCATCCTAGAGTGGAGGGGTAGTACTTCAGCACTTAGGCGTCAATTTGTTTCTTACCTAAGGGAAAGAAAATAATATCTAAGAGATATGTCCACTAACTCGTTCAAGTCCAGGACTCTAGTTCAGAAACCCCTAATCTTGAATCAGTGTAAGTAGCATGTGAATTCCCAGATGTGTTTCCAAAAGATCTTACCGGAGTTTCCCCAAAAAGGGAAATTGATTTTGAAATTAATCTTCTTCTAGATACTCAGCCCATATCTATTTTACCATATAGAATGGGACGTGTAGAACTTAGACAATTAAAATAATAGCTGAAGGATCTCCTAGATAAGGGATTTATCAGACCCAGTATGTTCCTATAGGGCACACCTATTTTATTTATGAATAAGAAAGACAGTTCTCTCAGAATATGTATTGACTATCGTTAGCTAAATAAAGTCATGGTCAAGAACAAATATCCACTTCCCAGAATCGATGACTTGTTTGACCAACTTTAGGGTGCGAATTACTTCTCCAAGATAGACCTCAAATTGGGCTATTATCAGCTCATAGTCAAAGAATGTGACATCCTAAAAATAGCCTTCAGAACTCGGTATGGTCACTTCAAATTCTTAGTCATGTCTTTTGGTATTACCAATGCCCCTGCAGCCTTCATAGACTTGATGAACCGTGTGTTCAAGCAGTACCTGGACATGTTCATCATAGTCTTCATAAATGACATTTTTGTATACTCCTGTAGTGAGCATTATCATGCAAACCATCTTAGAATAGTACTGAAGACTCTTAGAAATCATCAACTATTCACTAAATTTAGTAAGTGTGAATTTTAGCTAAGGTCAGTGGCTTTCATAGGCTATATCATTTCTGGTGATAGCATTAGAGTTGATCCCCAAAAGATCGAAGTAGTGAGAAACTAGCCAAGACCCATCTCTCCATCAGAAATTAGGAGTTTCTTAGTTTTGGATGGCTATTACCGATGATTTGTTAAGGGATTTTCATCTATTGCATTCCCTATGTCTAGATTGACTTAGAAGAAAGTCAAATTCTAGTGGTCAGATTCTTGTGAAAAGAGTTTTCAGGAGTTGAAGACTCGACTCACTACAGCTTCTATTTTAACCCTACCAAATAGTTCAAATGGGTTTGTAGTATATTGTGATGCCTCCAGAGTCAGTTTGGAATGTGTTTTGATGCAGAGAGGTAAGGTCATAGCCTACACCTCTAGACAGCTTAAGCCCTATAAAAAGAACTATCCTACTCATGATCTTGAGTTAGCAGCAATAGTTTTTTCCTTAAAGATTTGGAGGCACTATTTGTATGGGGTGTATGTTGATGTGTTCACTGACCATAAGAGCCTACAGTATGTGTTCTCTTAGAAAAATCTAAACCTCCATTAGAGAAGGTGGTTGGAGTTATTGAAAGACTATGATATGAGCGTCCTGTGTTATCTGGGTAAAGCCAATGTAATGGCTGATGCTCTCAGTAGAATATTTATGGTTAGTATTTCTCAGTAGATGGTTAGTTTTGGAAGTTCATCAGCTTTCCTGACTAGGTGTTCGCTTAGTTGATTCAGCAGAAGGTAGTGTATGGATGCAGAGTAGTTCAGAATCATCCCTGGTTTTTGAGGTAAAGGAAAAGCAGGATAGGGATCCTAGTCTAGTCAAGTTGAAGAAATCAGTCAGAGATCAGAAAGTAGAGGTCATTTCCCAAGGGGGAGATGGTGTCTTGCGTTATTAGGGTCGGCTATATATGCCAGGGGTAAATGATTTGAGACATCGAGTTCTTACAGAAGCATATGGTGCACGCTACTTTATTCATCCAGGGGCCACTAAGATGTACCATGATTTGCAAAAAATCTATTAGTAGAGTGGGATGAAGAGAGACATTGCAGAGTTTATGGCTAAGTGATCAACATGCCAGCAAGTTAAAATCATGTATCAGCAGCCAAGTGTTCCATGTAGGAGTTCAGTATTCCCACCTGAAAATAGGAAGAAGTGAACATGGACTTTGTAATGGGTTTTCCTCGTACTCGTCTCCAGCATAATTCAGTTTGGGTTATTATAGATAAGATGACCAAATCAGCTCATTTCCTACCAGTTCATACCTCTTATTTAGTAGAGGATTACGCCAAACTCTATATCAGGGAGTTGGTCAGATTGCACGATGTTCTATTGTCCATTATCTCAGATAGAGGTACCTAGTTCACCTCTCATTTATGGAAGGCATTCCAAAAAGTTTTTGGTACCCGAGTTCACCTCAGTAAAACTTTTTATCCTCAGAAAGATGGTCAAGCAGAAAGGACCATTCAGACTTTAGAAGATATACTGCGAGCGTGTGCGATAGACTATAAAGGTAGTTGGGATGACCACTTGCCTTTGATTGAATTCGTATATAACAATAACTATTATTCCAGCATTCAAATGGCTCCATTTGTAGCGCTTTATGGGAGGAGGTGTAGATCTCCTATTGGTTGGTTTAAAGTGGGTAAGGTCACAGTTGTAGGGCCTGACTTGGTATTCGATACCTTAGAGAAAGTCCAGTTGATCAGGAAAAAGCTTAAGACATCTTAGAGCTAACGAAAATCATACGCAGATGTGCTCAAGAATGATCTCGAGTTCGATATTAGTTATTTTGCATATTTGAAAATCTCTCCAATAAAAGAAGTGAAGAGGTTTAGCAAGAAGCGGAAACTCAGTCCCCGATATGTCGGTCCTTACCAAATTCTCAGCCGTTTTGGAAAGGTAGACTACGAGCTTGAGTTTCCTTTAGACTTAGCTTCAGTGCATCCAGTGTTCCATGTCTCCTAGCTTAAGAAATGCAAGGTGACCAATAGTCGCAATCCCGATAGAGGATATAGATATCCAGAACAACCTCTCTTATGAAGAGATCCCAGTAGAAGTCCTTGATTATCATATTCGCAGACTAAGGAACAAAGAAGTCCCTCTAGTCAAAGTTCTTTGGTGGAATCAGTCCGTGGTGGAAGCTACTTGGGAAGCAAAAGCAGACATGCGGACCAAGTATCCTCACCTGTTCTCCGCAAACTCAGATCAGCCCAACGTAATAGTTTTCCTTTTGAATCTACTCAGTCGCATGTTCAGATATAGCTACCAACTTAGTATCAATTAACATTGCATACTCAGTAATACATTCACGAATTCGTTCAATCATGTACTCATGTATTAGACATGTATGTCCAGTATATAAGCTCATCTTATCAGTAATCCCAGTCATGCATTCATGAATTATGTTCAACTATGTACTTATGCATCAGATATGCATACTCAGTATGATAATTCAGTATATTAGAAATTTCAGTCATGAAATTATCTTTCAGTTATACATGTCCAGTGTCTAAATCCAGTTTATCAGTATTCTCAATTTAATTAGTCTCATTCGAGAACGAAAGTTCCCAAGGGGGAGATATTGTAAGAACCCACAAAATCCTAAGCTTAACTCAGTCTTTTAAGCTTGCTAAGGGGTCCCAGACTCCGAAAATTCTAGTTAAGTATTTAGACTTAGTATTATTTTGGCCTTCATAAGTTGACAATACTATTTCACGACTCTTATGACCTTAAATTATCAATCTTTAGGTTGAATCATGATCAGGAATGTCAGTAGATGTCCCCGAACAAGTTTCAGATTTTTCAAACCTCATTTAAACCATGTTCGAATGACCAAAATAGTGAGTCAATGCGATCTCGACGTGTCGCATCATCCCTCACGTTGACATATGATTTTTCCCTCAGCTCAGTGCAAATTCCAGTGAATTGACGTGGACTTGATGCGACGTGTTGGCCATCGCGTCGATGCCAATGACGCAGCACGTTGGTCTGTGCATCAGCAGTTCAATTTTTACTAATTAAAAGTTGCGTCCTCAAGGGTATTAAGGTTTTTTTCACACATCTGTCAGCCCCAAAACACGAGATTAAGCCCTCTTAGAGGATAAATCCATTCACTATTCTCAAACTTCTTAAGAACAGAAACCCTAGGTGATCTAAATTCAAAAGCCAAGGCTCAAGGAACCCTTGGAGTCCAAGAAACTCTTTAAACTTCAAGTAGCTTGATTTCACGCTTTCCATGATTTGAAATCAAAGTGTATTCATGATTATTGCTAAAATTGGGTTTCTATTTCATGATTTATTACAAGATTGATGTAGAATTATTTGATATGTGTGATTTATCATGTGAATTCATGTTGAAACCCATGGAATTGTGAATTTTGAAATAGAATCATGATACTCACATGTTGTTTAATATTATATGCATATACTCTGCCATCCAAGTGTTTGATGAATTACTCATATGACTGTAATAATAAGATTATATCATGCTAGTATGTATACTATTTCATGCCATGCAAGTGTTTGATAAAATACCTCTATAGATGCATTATGAACAAGTGTGCATTTTTATGCTATGCAAGATCATGTGAAGCTTTACTTTTCATGCTATCGAGTCCTAGGGGTATTAATAACCGATAATTTAGATGTTTACCTAGAGCCAGTGTCAGTTACAGAATAATCTGAGTCACATCACAATCAGTAGTACTCTTAGTTAGTTATAGGGATAAGGAGAACTCGGTAGACTCAGTATTAGTCCCGTCTAATACAATATTCAGTATAGATCTCAGTAAACTCAGTCAGCTAATAGAATCCAGTAGTATTCCATCAGTCAATAGAACTCAGTTAAATTAGTGACAGTTCAGTCAAGCCTAGTGTGAACTAGGAAATCAATTTAGTGTCTATTTAGTTGGGAGTAGGATTTAGTACCAAGAAAACCCAGGGATAGGGGCATTCCTGCCAGCAAAGGGTTTGACCCGTAGTAGCAATCCCTACATTATAGAACTACATAGCCAGCGTAGGTTGGATATCTTCCTGCCATATTAGGGTTGATACATCTCACATGAGTTTTCTTACCAACGAGAATTGACGAAAGAGCTTCTTGTTAGTGAGGGTTAACTTACAGCTTATCTTTACCCGTGGCACGGTACTAACACCCTTCCAACTAGGGTTGTAGGTTGGAACCCAATCTATTCAGAAAAGGGCATGTAGGTTAGATGATTACCTCTCACAGTTTCAGTATCAGACTCAGTCTCAGTATAGAATTCAGTTCAATTCTACAGATTCAGTACTGTCAGACATAGTTACTCAGTTCAGTACGAAACTTAGTATAGTTCCACAGAATCAAGACTGTCAGATACAATCACTCAGTTATCAGCTTCACCGTATCAGTAAACTCAGATATTAGTAAATCAGTAATTTAGAACTCAGTATCCAGTGTTTTCACGATCTCAGTTACAGTATACATATTCATGAATGTACTCTCATTCAGTTATATTCATGTCATTCAGTCATTACTGTTCATGCATATGAACCTATGCATTTCAGCCTACCTTATTTAGCATACCAATACATTTAAAGTACTGACGCATACCTTTCTCTTGTGCTATGATGTCTTATATCATAAATAGACGCACGGGCTCTCGAGCACCCTTAGAAAATCAGATCTTCTATAATCAGAGTTAATGGTGAGTCCTCATAGTTTGAGGACATGATTATTTTTTTCAATATTTCAGTTTATCAGTACAGTTTTTAGTAATTGGAGTTAGTTGGAGGCTTTTCCCATCAACTCTATGAGTCAAACAGTAGAGGCTTTTCAGACTAGAGTATTTGTATATAGATGTTTCAATTTTGGTATTGTTATACTGTATTCAGTTTTATTTCAGTATTGAACCTTATGGTAAGTTTCCGCCTAATGTTTGCATATTTATTGTATTATTATTCAGATATTGCAGCAGGTACCGATCATGGGTTAGATTGTGGTCCTTCGGGATTATGAGCAACGTGTAGCGTCTGGGGTACAGACTCAGGGCATTACAATATAACTATATATTGTATGTATATTTGTGTGTATGTTTTCCAAAGTAGTATAATATGTAATGTATACATGTTGTATGTATATTATTTCAAGTAGCATTTAAGTAGTATATACTGTGTATATATGTGTATGTACATTTTCTATAGATAAAAGTAGTATATATTGAATGTATACATTTGTATATATTTTCTAAAATAATATAATATATAATGTATATATGTTGTATATATATTGATTCAAGTAGTATTTATTGTATGTATATATGTTTTATGAATATTGTTTCAAGTAGTATGTATTAAATGTATATTGTTTCAATTAGTATTTCAAGTAGTATATACCTACATATTGTATGTATATTTGTGTGTATGTTTTTTAAAGTAATACAATATGTAATGTATATATGTTGTATGTATATTGTTTCAAGTAGTATATATAGAATGAATATTGTTTCAAGTAGTATATATAGAATGAATATTGTTTCAAGTAGTATTTCAACTAGTATATATTGTATTTATATTTTTGTGTATGTTTTCTAATGTAGTATAATATATATGTTGTATATATGTTTTTAAGTTGTAGTATATATTGAACGTATATTGTTTCTAGAAGTATTTCAAGTTATTGTATGTATATTTGTATGTATTTTTCTAATGTACTATAATAAATAATGTATATAAGTTATATGTATATTATTACAAGTATTAATTTAAGTTGTATATGTTGAATGTACATATGTGTTTATATTTTTTAAAGTAGAAATTGAATGTAATATGTGTGTATGTTCTAAAATAGTATAATATGTAATGTATATATGTTATAGATTTATTGTTAAAAGTATTTAGTAGTATATATGTGTGTATATATAGTAAATATTTAAAAAATCATGAAAATTTAAATTTTTTTTAAACATCAAGGACCGATAACTGGCTCATTAATTTTAAAGGGCTAGGTTGAACCGGTCATTTGTTAAATGGGCCGGTGTTGGGCTATTTGACAATTTTTTACTATTGGGCCAGATATAGACCAACCCATTAAAATTTAGGACCTGACCGGACCCGAGATCGGTTAGAATAATTGGGACGGTTTGAGGTTGGGCTAGACCAGCACAGTTGAGACTTTTATAAATAGGAAAAGGACATTGTGTAATCTTTTAAAAAAAATAGTCCAAGTTTGGGCATATGGACATATGTGTCCTGTCGGAAGAAAAAAAATGCCACTTTGTGGCCATTTGACCATTTTCAGCCCTTTGCTTAGGCCATTTGGCTATTTTCAGCCCTTCTTTCTGGCTATTCAGCACTTTACTCTTTTTTTTTTTGCTCCAAATTTTCTAACCGGAAAATATTCTGCTTTTTGTTGTTGTTTAAAAATAATAATTACATATAATTGTATAAAAATGATATAATTGTTATATAGAATATGTATCTATATAAGATATATGTGTAAAATCGTATAGTTCTATAATATATATATATATATGTATGTATGTGTATGTATATATATATGTATATATATGTATGTATGTATGTATAAAATATATATAAAAAAATTATTTAGAATATGTATAGAAATTTATAGTTGATGTATAAAATACATATCCGAAAAATAATTGTAGCTAAAGGTTGTATAGAATGTGTATAAAAATTGTATAAAATTTTTAACTAATAAAAGTCTGCTTTTTTTTTTTAAAAGAAATAATAATTAAATATAATTTGATAAAAATGTATAATTATTATATGGAATATGTATCAATATAAGATAAATGTATGGAACCTGTAAAAAATATGCTAAAAATATCAATTAAATACAATTATATATAGAAGGTATAATTATTGTAAAGAATATGTACCTATATACAATATATGTATAGAAATTGTATAGTTATATTAAATATGTATATGTATAAAATATAGATAAAAAATATATAAAATGTGCATAGAAACTGTATAGTTGTTGTATAAAATACGTACGCATAGAAAGTGTATAGAAACTAGAGAAAATTGAAGGAAAGGTGTATTTTAAGTATTGAATGAAGGATTGGTGAAATTGACCAACTTAAAGGGTCAAACATAATTAGGAAACCTGATTAAGTTAATTGTGAACTTGATTAATATTTTTAAAACTTTCTAATCTTTTTAAAAATATAAATCAACCCAACCCACACCCCTCTTTAATCCAAATCATCGATTGTCTCTCTCCTCTCTCTCGACAGCTTCTCTCAACCAATCATTCTGCAAATTTCTCCTTTCAATCCCTGATGACTTCAACCTCTGATGACAAATAGTTGGGCATCGAGTTCCCTTTTGACATCAATCGTCAATCGACATGACAACCTTGCTCTCCAGCCACAACAACTTCGAATTCTTCATCTCTCCTTTTTTTCTTTCACAGGTAAGAAATTATGGACTTTTTATTTTTGAAGAAAATGAGAAACCTGAGCCAACTTCTCTTATAGTATTTGTTAATAATTTCAATATTTGTTGCTTTAATTTAAAATGCGATCTGAATAAAGTCCTAATTTCTGGTATTTTTTCTCTTCTCTTTGCGAAGTGAATTATGATTTTTTTGTTGTTTGTTGCATTTTTTAAAGTTTGATTTTTTTATTTGTGTTTAGACAAACAAAACAACGATTTTGGTGTTTTTTGTGTTGCGCCCATTGTTGGGTTGATTTGTTCTTGTTCTTGATAAAAATGGTGATATTGTTGTTGTTCTGTTGAACAACATCATTCTACTATTTTTTTCCTCCAACAGATTATCCATCTGGTGCAATATATTAACCATCTAATGGAATAGATTTAGCATATGATTGAACAAATCAACCATCTAATGCAACAGAGAAACCCTTAGATTAAAATTTTGATGCAACAGATTAAATATTTAACACAACAGATTAATCATCTGATGCAAAAGAGGAACCATCGGATAAAAAAATTTGATGCAATAGATTTAGCATATGATGCAATATTTTAACCATCTAATGCAACAATTTAACCATCTGATACAATATATTAACCATATGTTGTAATTGATTAACCATCTAATATAATAGATTTACTATCGAATGTAACAGAGGAACCATCAAATTAAAAATCTGACACAACAAATTAACCATCTGATGCAACGGAGGAACCATCAAATTAAAGATCTGATGCAATAGATGAACCTCGTATTGGATAAAATCCTATCAACTCTTCCAATAGGACATGTGCAAGACTTGATTTTACCAACTGATCATTCATTTATCACGATAGACGACCTTTCTGTTGGAAAAAATCTAAATAATATTAAGCGTTAATAACTATTCCAATAGATCACTCATATGTTGCAATAGATATGTGACCTGTTACACAGACCATTCATTTTTCTCAACAAATGAGTGGTATGTTTTGTATTGTCGCATCAGATTACTCAGTTGTCGCTACAGGTTAGTTAATTGTTCTAATAAATCACTCATATATTACAGTAGATGTGTGATCTATTGTATAGATCATTCATCTTTATCAACAGATGAGTGATATATTTTGTATTATCACAACAAATTACTCATCCATTGCTATACGATATTTAACTATTCCAACAGATTACTCATATGTTATAACAAATGTGTCATATGTTGCATAGACCATTCATCTTTCTCAATAGATGAGTGATATATTTTGTATTATTGCAACAGATTACTCATCCATTGCAATAGGTTATTTAACTGTTCTAACAAATCTCTCAAATATTGCAATAGATATGTAATCTATTGCACAAACCATTTATCTGTCTTAAAGTATGAGTGATATATTTTCTATCATTGCAATAGATTACTCATCCATTGCAACAAGTTAGTTACTTAGTGCAACAGATAACCTACCTGTTGCAACAGATGTGTGATTTGTTGAAACTGTTATTTTACTATTTTGCATGTTAGATTTACTATTATCTATTTTTAACGATGCATTAATTAACTATAATATTTTTTTTTATTTTTCTGTTAATTTTAGATAATATGGCTCCCAAAAGAACAGAAACCAAATAAAGTCCAAGTAAAGGAACAAGTGAAGTAGCTAGGCTACATCTACCACTTTATGAACTTGCTTTACAAAGTTATCTCAATCAGGAGCAGAATATGCTGAACACGGGGAGGAGAAATATTTTAATAAAGATGATCTAAATGCTAATAGCCCTTCCACCGAAGATTGGTCAAAACCTTTAACATTGATTGTTATCCTATAAGAATGCAGTGCGATGGTTCCACAGATTTAACGGGTGATTTCATGGTTAAGTCATCCATGAAAAAATCTTTTGACGCCTTTAGAAAAATGCTTCGAGAATAAAAATTGGATGTTTATTTCAGGGACATCTACTTTAGAAAATATCTTGATTTGCCAGAGGACAACAATGCTCGTTTCTAAATGAAAATGGTATATGAATTTCTCAAGCGAAGGTTTATGTATGAAAACAAAGATAAGATGGATGAGGTATGGATAAATTACTATGGCATGCCTATTTTTTTTGGTTGGAAGGAGTTTGCCATAGTTACTGGACTAAAATTTTATCCTCCTTCTCCTTCTCATGTTATACCGATTCTAACCCTAAAAAAGCACCCTGCATACCCAAGAAAAGGCAAAGGCAAGTTGTGTGATCGTGATGACTTGATTTCCATTGTTGGTCCATGCTTTAAAAATAAAAATTTGATAGAAGCATTTAAAGGTAAAAGAATTTCAAAGAAGCACAAGCAGTTATTGTGCTTGATTTGATTTGTACATAATATTCTTTAGACGAGAGACGTTAACAACAACATAAGCATTGGTTTAATAAAGCTCTCCAAGGATCTTGAGGCATTTAATAGCTATCCTTGGGGTTATGAAAGCTTCAAAATGACTTTCAAATATTTATTGACTCCGTTACCGTCAAAGATAGTCAACTTATATGGCTTTTCATGGGCTTTCATGGTAAATGTTTCTTTCTTTTATTATGATATCATTCATTTTCTACTCAATAATGGTTTTGATTTATTAGTGTTATTTTATAGGCTTGGGCGTTTGAAGCCATTCCTTATTTGAGACAACAAGTAAACTACCAGGAAAAAGATTTCTGTCTAAGAATCTTCAGATGGTTGTTGACCAAAACTGATAAAAACACAAAATTTCTTAATCTCTTCAACTTCTCGAAAGATGTAGTAAATATAATTATAATAAAGTTAATTAATGATTTTTTTTGAATGATCTAGTCACCATTCTAATATATGTAATGATTTATGTTAGATTGTGCATCTGTTGCTAGTTTCAGCCAATCGAGAGTTAAAGATGCCATTTTTTCTTACTTTACGGTCTGTGCAAACTCTATCAGACCCTAAGGTCATTGACAGAATAAAAATGGAATTGTTTGGAGCAACAACCATTACCAGAAAAATAATTTTGGAGGGTAGGCTTGTTGTTGTTGATGGTCTTAGTGGCGATGGAGCTGTTGGTGGTGGTAGTGGTGTTGCTGTTGGTACTAATAATGCTCCTCTTATAGTATTTAAAATAGACCATTATGAGTATGATCATACTATTTATACATATTTGCCTCTCCCAACGAATGTTCTGCATGCAAATGTCAAGACTGCAAGGCGAAACAAGATGTAGTGATTAATGTTATTAATGCATTAACTGCTTCTATAAAGGAATTGACATCTAAGATGGATGTCATTCCATCAAAGAGAATTTTATATCCATCCACTCCATTAGAGATTAAGGGCAAGAAGGAAAGTAATTTCCAAGGCATTATCAAGCATCCAAAATAGTAAAATTGTAACTCCTTTATTCGTGTATTGCATTGAGCAATGTACAATGGCCAAAGGAGAGCAGCAGGAGCTTAAGAAGGTGAGTATATATGTTTGTTCCAACTAACAAACAAACATATATCTATTTCAACAGATGACACATCTACTGAAAATTATCAAATAGATATATACATCTATTGCAACAGTTGACTAACTTGTTGAATCAGATAAAATATCTATTACAACATATGTCTCACCTGTTTTAGCAAATCAAATAGCTCTTTGTACCACTTTTATTTGTACCAACAGATGACCTATTTGATGCAACAGATGAGTCATATGTTACAACAGATGGTTCATCCATTGGAAATTATCATACAGGTCTTCTTATATAGAAATTTGTCCCAACAGTTGATTTATCTATTGCAACAGAAATATAGTTTGTTTGGAACAATTTAAAATAGGAGAAAGACTTGTTTGATTTGCTAGATTAGATGAGTTATCATTTTCTATTTTGTTGTATCTCCTTGATTAGCATTGACCAATTATGGCTTTTTAAGTGGATATAGAAGCTACTGCTGAACAACATTGACAATATGTTACTCCTATTATGGGAATATGGAGAATAGAAAGCGCGGAAACCGTCTGTAAGCGACAATAAAGATCCAAGATGACCAATTCTGAATTTCAAAGCACCGGATGAAGAACAAGTTGTCCATATTGAGTAGATTTTTATAGCTTGAGTCTGTCAAAAGCTCACCCCTCCTTAGGAATTCTTGGCATCAATACTTAAATTGTTGATGTATTTGTTGAGATCTACACCCATAACAATATTTTTACATTTCATTTATTTGTTGATTTATTTCAACTAATTTCTAAAGGTTTTGATTTATTTTATTTTGTCTATGAATTTTATTTTTTCTTTAGATTTGAATTTATTAATTAATATGGAATACTAGATTCAAATATTACAACAGATAATTTATCTGTTGCAACAGATGACACATCAATTGGAAAAAATCAAACAGATTTAGACATATGTTACAACAGGTAGGTAATCTATTGGAAATTATCAAACAAGTCATCCCACTTTTGCAACAGATAGACTTAGATAGAAATAATGATATAATGCTACAAATCACCAACCTATTGTAATAGATAAACTATATATTAGAACAAGTAGAATATCTGTTACAACAGATGGACAATCTGTTGCATTATAAAAATTCAACTTTCATTAGACATAAAAATTGCCACTACATGTAAAAAAGTGAAAGTAACTTGAACTAAAAAAGACGAAACCCATCGACAGTTTTCAATTTAAAAACCTAAAATAAAATAGGCATCAAGTAGACAGTGTTCATTTTAAATACGTAAAATAAAATAGGCATCAAATGTGTCAGTTTGTTACTTTTTTCTCTATTGGTTGCTCGCGTGTAATTCACATAGCCAAGGCTCGTTGAATCTCTATTTTTGCTGATTTGGCCATCAACAATTATTTTTCTCTCATTGTCTTATATATTCATCTTCTTCCTAAAATTTAACCCTAAATTCCCAAATCTTTTTTTCCTTCTTCACCTTTTTTCTCTATCCAAATTCATCTCGATTATTTGTATTTTTTTTTGCGTATTTTTTTCATTTTTTCTAACTGAGGTTGACAATGTCGAGATCATCTTCCACTATTTTTGTAACAAAGATTTTTGATATTGTAAGTGTCGTCATGAAGCTCTATTTAAGACTTCTTGGATTCGACAAAATCCAGATCGTAGGTTTTTTACTTGTAAGATTTCAAAGGTAATATTTTTTTATTTAATTAGTTGATTACTTATTGACTTGTAATTATTTTATAATTGTGGTCTTATTTTTGTAGAAACTTGGTGGATGTGATTACTTTGATTGGTATGATGAATGACACTCTTCACAAGAAAATCGTGTAATATAGGGTTTGTTGAAGAAAGTCAAGATTTTTGAAGAGAAACAAAATCGAGCAAGAAGATACTACATTGTTGGCGTTATTGCTTCAGGTTTGGTAGTGTTGGGCACATGGATATTCAAGCCTAATTGCTAAAATTTTAATGGTGGTGTATTTTTATTTGCTACTGGTTTGGTGTTGTTGAGCACATGGATATTCAAGCATAATTGTTAGAAAATATCAAAGAGATTTAGACATATGTTGCAACATGTAGGCCATCTGTTGGAAATTATAAAACAGATCTTCCCACTGTTGCAACAGATAAGACTATATCAGCATAATGCAACAGAGGACCAACCTCTTGCAACAGATAAACTATCTGTCAGAACAGATAGAATATATTTTACAACAGATGGACAATCTGTTGCATTGTGAAAAATCTAACTATCATCAGACAAAAAAATTGCCCCTACATGTATGTATGGATGTAATGTAATGTAAAGTATGTAAAGTGAAGTGACTTGAAATAAAAAAATTATTATTTCACAGGCTCTTCTTTATACAATGGCTCCTAGCGTCCAGTTTGTACCCCATAAGCCCAGGCCTCTTACATGTTTTCCACAACATTGTCACATAGAAAGGTCATTGGCTTGGCCATTTTTGTGTCGATCAACAAACATTAGATGTGTGCAAGAGCGTGCGACCCGCACATGACAGTGGTTTCATTTTTTGGAAGGTCCATGTCCTTATTTTGACCTACAAAATCTTTTGGCTGCTTCATCAACACTTTCATTAGCAAATGATCCATCAGTTTACTCTGCCTTAACAAGATGGGGAACAACTCCAAAGTGGCTGTATGTAGGTAAAAAAATCGACCTCATCCAAGGCAGGTAAGTTGCAATCACAAGCATTGATCTTTACCTTAATGTACGCCATCCGCGTTCATGACTCCAAGAATCCTCTTTGCCTCGGTCCTAGCTCTTGCCGTGTGGATTTAGCCTCTCTCCTCTAACATATTTTATTATTTATTCATCCTATTGGAACCCATAATGTAATAAATGAAATCCCTCGCTATCGAGAGTTGACGCTAGGTTACTGAGATGATTGTACCTATCCTTGAGATTCTTGTAGAAGTCGAGGTCCATTATCATATCGGCAACATCATAAGCTTTTGGGTAGGCTAATTTCCTACCCCTCATGAGGCAGAGAATTTAGTCAACATATTGTGATATAAGAAGTCAATTTTTAAATAGGTTAGCAATTGTAAAGAAGGAAAACATAGTGAAAGATACAATGGATGGTCCATCTATTCAGAGGGTTCTCTTAATCTGTTTACAGATTACCCATCTAATGTAACTTATGCAAGAAATGGGTAATATGTTGCAACAGAACCACCACAAGTTGCACCAGAATACACATATGTTAAAATAGATGACAAGTAGATTAGAAGGTTAGGTTTGGAAACGTAAACTTACCTTGTCCACGTACTGCGTACGCATATCTGTCATACTTCTGAAGTCTTCATCTAAAAAGATATGGATGGGGTAATCTTTTGCGTCTTGCTTAGACCATCGTAGATCCCTCTTCTCTTTGGCTCCAAGTTCTGCGTATATGTCCACCTTCTTGAATGACCCCTAAACTTTAATAACTTTTGGAAAGGGAGGAGTTATAATTTTTTTGTATTTCCAATTAGAGAGTACTTAGTTAATTGCTCTTTTCTTTCTCCTAACTACCGATGTAGTAGTGTATGGCTTCCTCGCCTTCTTGGATGGTATGACACCCCTCTTTGATTTTAATTCCTCAACAGCTTTATCGATAGCCTCTACTTTTTCAAAGAGTCTATCCTGGATATCCTTGCACTCTTCGCATTTGCAATGAGAACATGAGGGTAAAGAGGGACCGGTGAAGGGTAAGAGGGACCTGTAAATGGGGAGAGGGACCTGTGAGAGATGTTCTTTTAAATATATTTATTTTTTCTCAAGTATCAACATGATTAATATCAAGACTGGGATTAGCATCAGCATGCGTGCCACCAATTTCAACTCCACCAGCAATACCCCCAAAAGAACTACACGGATCTGTTGCAGTAGTTTGGTCATGAGAAGCCTCAACACTAGGATGACCTTGCCTAACTGCTCTTCTTATGGCTATTGCTCCATCCAATTCCTTCTTTATTAACTTCTTCGTTGGGTCTGCTATAGTATCAACATGAACTAGAGTAATAAAAGAAGTCACCCCCAACTCCTGCTCAATAGTCATGATCCATGGATGCACAACCTATAAAAAAAGACAGATACATTTAAATCATATAATATAATAATTTTCACAGTTGGATTATATGTTAACACAGACAACTTATGTATAGATGATCTGTATGTCACAACAAATTAACAATATATTGCATTAGATTACCCATTTATTGCATAATTTACAGTAGATGGCTAATCTGTTAAGAGTCAGATTCAGAGAACCAAAGCAATATATGGTAATCTGATGCAAAATATCAATCATCTATCATAACATATTACCCATCTGTTGCACCAGTTGGCACAGTTTGGGTAATCTATCGCAACAGATGTCCCATCTGGTGCATCAGATATAACATCTATTACACCAGATATATCATCTATTCAATATCTTTTATTGAGTCAAATTATTTTACTTGAAAGAAGACGTATTGCATCATTTAAAGGGTTAAAGCGATCAGCCTCCTTAATTCTTGTATTGTTCTTTGTAGCCAACCACCTAAACATCCTTGAATGGTAAACCTCATCCGGGTAATCCATTACCTGCTTTCGGAGGGGAGGAATGACTTTAAATTTCCAAGCCTAAAAAATGTAAACAGGAAGCAAGCAAAAAAAGTCATAATGACTATATTCAATATAAATTAATGGATAAGTAAAAATAGTGATTAATTTACCATGAAAGCACAAGGAAAGCCGTATAATATGATCGTCCCTAAGGATAGCTTTGTTAGTAAATATTTGATAGTCAATTAGAAGAAGTCATATCCCTAGGGATAATTGTTGAATTTATCAAAATCCACAGCATGCTCCAACAAATCATCTTCTAAGACCTTATTGACATTTCTTGCCAATACAATGGAATGGGCAAACCAAACTAAGAACAATTGCTCCCTGCACTGCTTTGGTATCGTTTTATCCTTAAGATCTGTCGTTAAATTTAATTCTTTGTATCCACGTCCAGTAATGTCCAACAACCATCTATTTTTTCCTTGCGTTTGTTGGTTTTACTGGGTGGTCGCTGGGACAATGCCTTCCCTCTATTTACTTGTAGTAGTTTGGCTTTCTTGCTTACCTTGGACCTTTTTTGGGGTGTTACCTTCATGTTAGGTTCTTCTGGGCAATTGCATCACAAGCCCGTCACTATGACAAACTCTTACAATTTAAAACAAACCGGCATGACACAGTAGTTGATCCATATTTCATCCATCTTTTTCCACCCTCCTCCGAATCTTTATCATCCCTCACATACTTGATCCTGCGCTGAACAAAACCATATACCATCCTCATTTATAAATGGGCAGGGGGGGTCATCAGGCAACTCAAGAAAGCATCCAAAGCAACTCCTCTTAAAAAGTCTGTCTATGTTTTTGTTCTTCATAATATTTCTAAAATAATTAAAATATTTCTCCAACTGACATTTAAGTACAAATTTACCAGTTTGTTCTGCATGGTTATCTATCGGCATCACAACTTGAAACCTATCAATACTAATAGTTTTGATAGGATCATGCTGGGATTTCGATATTAATTCATGCCCCATTGGTGATCCATTATCATCATGTTGATGATCATCCTCTTTCTCACTCTTTATTTCCTCCTCTTTCTCACTTTTATTTTCTTCATCCCTATCTACAAACCCTTGTCCACCTCTCTCAATGTTGTTTTCATATCTCTCCTCAGCTTCACTTTTCCCTAACTGAGATTGTTCAGGAAGCTCCTCTGAATCCCTCTGTACTTTAGCCTTTGTTGTTGGCTGGTCAAAAGTTGATCCACTTTCACTTTCTTTTCTTTTGTGAGATATGTTTTACCTACAAATAACAAAAAAATAAAAATTACATTACAATTGATGTATGCATAAATTTTTAAAAATACATTACAAACACCACCAATACCGATACACCAATAGGCACTACAAACACCATGAATACCGACACACCCAATAGCCACCATAAATACCACCAATACCGACACACCCAACAGCCACCATAAACACCACCAATACCGACACTACCAACATCCACCACAAACACCACCAACCAATGCCACTAATAAAAATACAAAAAGCCACCAACACCACCAATGCAAGCAATATCACCACTGAACCACCAATACTAACATCACCACCACAAACACCATCCAATAATACCACTACAGTGTCAACGAAATACTGCAACAAAAATAAGGGTTTTATTGGGTTATTCCTACAATTTTACCATCAAGACTCAAAATTGTTAACCTATTTTCGAAGATAATACAACTAAAAGTCTTCTTTTTCATATTACCTAAAAAAACTAATTTTTATAAAAGAAAAAAGAAAAAAGAAAAAATATATAAATATTCTCATACTCCAGTCCCTATGAATACAGAGAAAAACAATAGATACAAGAAAGAACAAAGTCAAAAATAATACCTATGTGGTTGAAAATGGAAAGAAAATTGATCTCTTGTGAAGGGTTGAACAATATGTTGAGTAGTTGTTATCTGTATTATTGAGAGAGAAAGAAAAGAGCGAGAACTCGATATTTAAAATAATGAAACTTTTTTATTATTGAAAGAGAAAGAAAAGAGCGAAAACTCGAGATTTAAAATGATGAAACTTTTTCCTACAAATAGATGATTTTCATGGGTTGATTTGTATTTTGGAAAAGAATGACAAGTTTTGAAAATGTTGATTTGGTTCAAATTAATCTTAATTATTTTTAGAAAAATCAATATAGGTATTAGATTGTAATAATAAGTTAATGAAAGTCGTTTCATCTCGGAGTAATCGATACATCGACGACTCGGGTTGGGAGAAATGCAACACCAATATCATGTAATTACAAAAGACTCAATTGAAGTTGTAGTTGACCCTATGTACTCATCCCTAGATCTAGCTAAATTAATTTAGGTATTATCATATAATAATAAGTTAATGCAAATCATTTTATATCAAAGTGATCGATCAATCGACGACTCGGGTTGGGAGGAACGAACACCAACACCATACAATTGCAAAAAACTCAATTGAAGTTGTAGTTGACCCTATGTACTCGTCCCTAGATCTAGCTAAATGAATTTAGGTATTAGCTTATAATAATAAGTCAATGAGAATCGTTTCATCTCGGAGTTATCGATTGATTAATGACTCGGTTCGGGAGGAATGCAACACTAATACCACCACCATGCAATTGCAAAAAACTTAATTGAAGTGATAGTTGACCCTATGTACTCATCCCTAGATCTAGCAAAATCAATTTAGGTATTAGCTTATAATAATAAGTTAATGAGAATTATTTCATCTCGAAGTGATATATCGATCGACGACTCGGGTCGTAAGGAACGCAACACCAACACCAACACCATGCAATTGCAAAAGCTCAATTGAAGTTGTAGTTGACCCTATGTACTCATCCCTAGATCTAGATAAATCAATTTAGGTATTAGCTTATAATAATAATAATAATTTAATGCGAATTACTTCATCTCGAAGTGACCAATCGATCGACGACTCAGGTCAGAAGAAATGCAACACCAATACCATGCAATTACAAAAGACTTAATTGAAGTTGTAGTTGACCCTATGTATTCGTCCCTAGAAATTGCTAAATCAATTTAGGTATCAGCTTATAATAATAAGTTAATGAGAATCATGTCATCTCGGAGTGATCGATCAATCGACGACTTGGGTCGGGAGGAACGTAATACCAACACCAACACCATCCAATTCCAAAAGACTCAACTGAAGTTGTAGTTGAACCTATGTACTCATCCTTAGATCTAGCTAAATTAATTTACGTATTAGCTTATAATAATAAGTTCATGCAAATTGTGTTATCTTGGAGTGATCTATTTATTAATGACTCCAGTCGGGAGGAACGCAACACCAATACCAACACCAACACCATGCAATTGTACAGACTTAATTGAAGTTATAGTTGACCATATGTACTTGTCCCTAGATCTAGCTAAATCAATTAAGGTATTAGCTTATAATAATAAGTTAGTAAGAATCATTTCTTCTCAGAGTGATCGATCAATCAACGATTCAGGTTGGAAGAAACGCAACATCATGCAATTGCAAAAAACTCAATTGAAGTTGTAGTTGACCCTATGTACTCGTCCCTAAATCTAGCAAACCCTAGTTTATACCATGTAATCGTACAAAAATAAATGTTCAATCTGTTACAACAGGTGGGGAATCTGTTGGAATTTAACAAACAGATTATTGAATATGTTGTAATAGGTAGGTAATTTATTGGAATTTATCAAACAAATTATTGAATATGTTGTAACAGATGATTGATCCATTATAAATTTTCATACAAAAATTTTCATCTATTACAATAGATTAGTCTTATATTTTAAGACCTTTTTTTTTAATTTGAAAGCAATTTCCCGTCTGAGATAAAAAAGATAAAATAAGGAGGTAAAAAATATTACTTGGATAACTTAAAAATTTCCTTCTTGAGTAGTCTTATCATGTCTTTTTTGACATTGCAAGTATGGTTCAATATTGCTCTTTTCTTCCCATCTTCTTCTTTGTATGTTATTTAAATTAGCTATTTGCATTTATTGTTTGTTACTTTGTTGGTGGAGTTGTTGTTGGGGGTAGTTTTATTGATGGTGTTGGAACATATGGTGTTGTTTCTTTGTTGTTGATATTGTTGTTGATATTGTTGGTGGTGTTGCAATAGTTTTCTCAACTGTTGCCACTGATGAATCAGTTGTTGGAATAGACAGAGTAACTGATAGATGAAATTATACCATAAGCAAGGCTGGTTTGATTAATTCCAACAAATGACACATCTGTTGCAATATGTTATCCATCGGTCACCACAGATGTGTCACCTATTGCAACAGATGACCCATCTATTGAACAGAGGAGGAATCTATTGCATCAGAGTGCTCATCTATCGCATCAGATTGCTCATCTATTGCAATAAATTCATCATCTTTCGCAACAGATTCATCATCTATTGCAATAGGTAACGCATCTGTGGCAACTGATTGATGACTTGTTGTATCAGATTGATAATTTATTGCATTAAATTAATTGTTTTTTCCATTAGATTATTGTAATGTGTTGTATTCATTTTATTTTGTGTTACCTTTTTGTAATATTCTTTTTGTTCTTCCCTTGTTTGACATCCAATGTTTTTCTCTTATTTGCAGATAAAAGGAACTGAAACTGGATCAACTTTTGCCCAACCAGCATTAAAGGCTAGAGTAAAGATGGTTTGGAGGAATAATCTGCTTGCGGATAGAACCAGTTCATATGTGAGAGGTATGTATTACTGATCAACCTATTGTGAAAACACACATCTAGTACACTAATTTTGTGAATGTTGATTCTTTGCCTATTAGGCGTTAATCCTTCAAACGAGATCCTGTATTTTATAGTTAAGTTGTTAGGTTTAAACTAGTGAGGTTGATGGACTAAGTAGGTGGTGAATATACCCTGTTATGATTTAATGAAGGTTTCGCTAATGTTTATGTATCAAGTTTGGGGAAGGGTTCAAGTTATTGGCAATAGTTAAATATCCAATAGTGTTGGACCTATTTTAAGGGTTCAATGGACTTTTGAAAGGCCTCTGAAGCCTCACACTACCGTAAATAAGAATACAAAACCAATAGAAATTCTCCTGGTTCAAATTTATATGGATGGGTTGCACGAAGAGACTATTATAAAGTAGAAGGTGATTGGAAGAATACCTGTGCGGTAAGGGGGTGGTAGAGAAGACCATATATCAACTCAGACCTTATTAAAGAAGAAACACAGGGTAGGAAACAAAATATAGAGAAACTAGCTGATGAAATTGACTTAAAAAATGAAAAAATTGAATGAGCTGCAAGTGTGAAAGTGTATCCAAAAATTAAAATGCATCAGTCGTTCTTGAGAAAGAAAAATGGTAAAGTGGATTGGAGCTGTACACTTTGTTAGGGGATTACAACTAGGTAGCATGGCCTAAATAAAGACCCACAAAGATGCAGGACGAGAACTCTAAGGAAGAAGCTTGGCAAACACAAAGAATTGGTAAGATTTTCAGTCAAGAATGAAACCAGAACCAACAACTCCTAAAGTAATAATAAGGGATCAAGCCAAGGTGGCAATTTCTCAAGCTAAACTTGCATCCCATGCCTCATGTTTATGGCTCTGGTCTGGTCAAAGGCAGTGGAAACAACAAAGCATGGGATTTCTTCCCAACTTCAGACCTTTTTGTTTCTACTGCCATTGACCTGATCAGAACCATAAAGAGAAGGCATGGGATACAAGTTAGACTTCAAAAATTGACTCCTTGACTTGATCCCTTGTTTTTACTTCTAGATTTGTTGGGTGAGGTATTATTAATATCTTACCAATTCTTTGTGTTCACCAAGCTTCTTCCTTATAGTTCTCATCATGTATCTTTGTGGGTCTTCATTGAGTCCACGCTGGCTAGTTGCAGTCTCTAGCAAAGTGCACAGCTCCGATCCTCTTTACCATTTTTCTTTTTCAAGAACGACTTACAAATTTTAATATTTGGATACACTTCCACATTTGAAGCACATTCAATTTTTTCATCTTTTAATTCAATTTCATTGGTCAGATTAGCTAGAATTTCCTTGTTTTATTTCCTGTGTTTCTTCTTTAATAAGGTCTAAGTTGATATATGGTATTATCCAACCCCTTCCCACACAGTTATTCTTCTAATCACTTTTTGCTTTATAATAGTCTCCTTATGCAACCCATCCATATAAATTTGGACTAGGAGAATTTCTATTGGTTTTCCATTTTTGTTTGCAGCAATACGAGGCTTTGGAGGCCTTTCAAAAGCCCATTGAACCATTCAAATCGATCCAATCACTATTTTATATTTACACTTCCACCAAAAACTTGAACCCTTCCCCAAACTTGACACATAAACATGAGCAAAACTGTCATTAAATTATAACAGTGTATCGACCCCACCGTCTTGGAACCCTTTGGCCTTATCAGTTCGCACCTATCAAACTAAACTATAAAATGCAGGATCTCATTTGAAAGATCAATGTCTAATCGGTAAAAAATCGCATTCATAAAACCATTGTACTTTATATGTGTCTGTCACGATAGCCTGGTCAGTAATACATAACTCTCACACATAAAAGTGGATCCATTCATCTGCACACACCTTATTCTTCCTACCACATCAATGTCTGATAATTTTTATTCATCACTTTCCATCGTTAAGTAGTGTACAAGACCATAAAGGCTCAAAGGGTAACCATTTTCAATGTCAGAGGACTACATGCCCGTCAAGAAAAACAAAGTGCTACAAGTCATGACTTTTCACCTTTTTTTTTTTTAAATCTATTTTTATAATCAATCAGTCACCAATTTGGATTAATTCCCCATCTATTGCAACTGATAAATCAGCTGTTAGAAAAAATCAAAATATCTCCTCTAACAAATGGTCCATCTATCGCAACAGATAATTCATATATTGCAACAGATGTATCACCTGTTGCACATACAGAACATCTATTGCTACTGATGGTAAATCAGTTGTAATAGTAGGTTATCTGTTTGGACAGATGGACGATCTGTTGTAACAGATCAATAATAACGATTGTTATTAAGCATCAAGTCTCAAACCATTTTGAAAAGGTGAGAAGTTTGAATATAAAAAAAAAGTCACATCTTTCCACAGAAAACAAAAAGGCAATAGTTTGAATGTAATTAATATAATGAAGCTGAATAGTTGTGCCTTTTTTCCTAATTGATCTGTTGCAATAGCTCAATAATAACGGTTGTTATTAAGTCTTAAACCATTTTGAAAAGATGAGAAGTTTGGATGTAAAAGAAAAAGTTGTGTCTTTTCACAAAAAATAAAAAGCTAGTAGTTTAAATGTAATTAATACAATGGACCTGAATAGTCATGCCTTTTTGCCTAACGCATTCAGATTCAATCCTCTATAAATAGGTCCCTCCACTTTTATTTATTTCTTTCATTTTGTCTTTTCAGATTACATCTTCAACCACTTCTTTTCAAAGAGCATATTCCTTTCTCGTTAAGTTAAATTTTTTTCTGTGTAAATCTACCAGTTGTAGTATACATTGTATTACATTCAGACTCTTTTCTTTACTTTTGTGTTTACTTTTTTTTGTCAATTCATGCGTGTTCTAGATATGGCTCATACAAATTGGGATGTTGCAATTTTACAAGACACTGTCTGAAAACTTGAGTCACAGGTTCACAACCTACGGTGGGAGTTATCCACCATGAGAGCCCAGATGATCATGGAGATTTGCAAGCTTACGAGGGCCTTGCTTCTTCCAGTTTAAGATTGGTCGGCTGACAATAATAATTCTACTACTGATAATGATAATAATTAGAATGTATTTTTTTTAATTCTACATTGGATCTATACCTAATGTATTTTGTTTTTGTTTAATGAAAAATTTATTGTTGGTCGACTTTGGCTTTTTAATTCTTATTTAATTTTCATTTTGTCTATTCTTTCTTCTAAACATGTTAACATGTCGACTGTTGGAGCCGTAAGGAGCAATTTTAAATCCAGTAGCAATAAGAAATTTGGTATTTGAGTTCTTTCAACAGATGGACCATCTGTTGGAACAGATCAGTTGGGTTTCTATCAGCAGATTATCCATCTGTTGGAGGAAAACATTCTAGATTGATGAAACTGTGTTGTGTTCTTCCAGCAAATGTCCATCTGTTGTCACAGGTGAGTAATCTGTTGAAAATAATTATGGTCTGTTGTACTATTTAGTTCATGTTTTTCCTCTTTTTATTGATGCACAAGTTATTAAAAACATATTTTATATATAATAAATAATAACCTTACTTTCACAACAATAAGTTAAATATATAAAAGTCTACAACAAACAACAACACAAGTTTTTGCAATTACAATGATCATGGTGGATTACGATCCGAGCATATAGTTTTTTTGTGGCCAACACGCTTACATACGGAGCACTTGTTTCTTCTTGATGAAAATGATTCTCCGACTCCACGCCTCCTCTTATATGGCTTTCTTCCCAGTTTGATAGTGCTTGGGTCAATATATGAATGAGGTATTGATCTTTCCAAAAGCTCTACAGGAACAACCTAAGATTCTTCGGGAGGTACTGGAGTAATATACCCACTATATGCCATTTTATATTTTTTCACTGAATAATATGGAGAGGAGCGCTTGTAAATTTTAGGTCCATATTTTGCACCGTATTGAGCTTGAAGCGCTGCCATAGCATTTGGATAGGGTATTTTGTTCAAGTCAAAAACTCTGCACGTATAAGTTCTTGTTTGAAGATCGACCGTGGCAACATCATCATGACCGGTGATACTGAATTTGTAATCTACTATTTGATGAGATAATAACCTATTCCCCAAGCTGATGTTCGTCGATATTATTTTTTTGATTTCTAGAATAAATGGGGTTCTTCTTGGGACTTCGAACTGTACATGCCTTTCGTTAAAAAATTGTCCAAACTTCTTGTTTATTATTTCAAATAGAGCCTTGACGAAAAATTCTTTTTCATCGCCAAATAATGAATTCACCGATTCAGCTATGTTTTATGTCATAATATTGTATCTGTACAAAAGAATCACTTAGTATGATATCATACTAAACTTATAACTCAAATAAGACATTAAATTCATAAGAATGTACCCATTTGCCAAACAAAATACCCGGCTCCATCTCTCAAAACCGATACGTACGAGATGTTCTGCTACCTTGGGATGCACATCCGCTATTTGATTGAAATGGTCTAAAAAATACTCTCTACTATATGCTTTAGCTGCTCTATAAAAAAGGGTCATGACCCTTTCATTGTGATAGTTGGTCTGAATGTTCTCTCCAAGATGCCTGATGCAACAATCAAAGTAAGCAGAAGTGAAAAAAATTGAACCCATCTTTGGAATACTTGGATGCCTATCCAAAAAAACACAACACTTCGGTATCTTCGATACAGCTTCACAGTTGTTCAAATAAAATCCATAAGAGGCATCATATTCCTTGTTCGCTACACAAAAAGTGACAGGGAAGATGTGATTTTCCGCATCCTACGCCACAACCGCTAGCAGAACTCCATTATACCTGTTTCTCAAGAAGGTACCATCGACGGCTATGCCTTTTGTCAAATGTCAAAAACCTTGAATCCAAGCACCATAGAATACAAAAAAGTACTTGAACCTTCCATTTTCATCAACTTGCAATGATGTCTTACTTTTGGGATTTGTGGACTCAATCATGTAAAGATAGGCATCTAGGACTGCATAACCATGCTCATGTACCCCTCTAACCAAGCCCTTGGCAATCCCTATGGCAGTATATATCTTCCAACAACTAACAAGGCACCCAATTCCGTAAGGAGTTGATTGGCCATAACCCTTGCAAAAGGGTCTTTACAATCGGGGAAACTATTCTTGAAATATTCATAGAGGACCTTTGTTGTGACATGAGGATTTTGGCCCGAGATGTGATTCGAAACACATGTGTGATACTTTTCATGTTCATGAATGATGGATTTATCAGAACTTATGTACTTCACCGCTCAACCACCACTTGCAGTTCGAATTAGCACATTTGTAGCAAAAGACACTGCTCAAATTAATTATCATCTTTATTTTGAAATCTTTTTTGAAGCAAGAAATAAACAAAGAGGTAGATAGTTCTTTATTTTCGTTTAATGACATTCCATTAAAAAACTTGTTCCTATTGTCTTGAAGAATGCCAGATTGTGTCGATCGAGAAAAAATGCCCATCATATTGCTTGCATTAATGGGCGTAGGTGTTTGATCATTATCTGGAACATTCATGTCTAGATCATCCAACCTATCATTAAAGATGTCTTGTTGTTATTCTTCTTCTATGTTATGATTATCATTTTCTCTCATCTTTTCAACCACGTACACCCTTAACACTAGCCTGTATGAATCACTAAGATAAGCTCACAACTGAACTTGATAGGTTACCTTGAAAGGTAGTACCCTTTGATTTTCAAAGGAGCTGTGCATGTAGATGATGACGAGTTTTTCCAGTTGATAATTCAGTCCCAAATAGCTGATGATTAAGTTCAAAAAATCATCATATAAAATATCACTTTAGACTATTATAGATATCATCTCTAGCATTTTACCCTCCTTCCAACGTCATGCATATCGATTGATCTTCTCGATCCATTGACCATGATAATCCACTCCTATTGTTATTGATCCATCCATTAGTGGTTCCTAAATAAAGTCATTTGTTAAAAGAAGTTAATAGTGATTTCATAGTGCCATACATGAATCCCAATAAATGTACAATCCATTGCAAAAGGTAAGTGATCAATCACAATACATTACTTACCTGTTGGGATTTATGTTACGCTCCTAAAGTTGATTTCAACAAATGAGTCATCTTTTGTAACAGGTGAATCATATATTGCAACAGACTCTATATCTATTGCAACAGTTGAAACGCCTATTGGGATAGATGTTACAGTACTAAGGCACCTTTAAAGTTGATTCCAACAGATGAGTGACATGTTGCAACAGATAATTAACCTATTATGATAGATGACTTACCCGTTGCAACAAATGATGTGTTTATTAGAATCGAGGTTAGGTTTTATTGCAATAGGTTACTAATATATTGCAACAGATATTTACCATCTGTTGGAATCGAGTTTAGGTTCTATTGCAATAGGTTACTAATCTATTGCAACAGATATTTATCCTGTTGCAACAGATGACACGTCTATTGAAATCGAGTTCAGGTTCTGTTTTACTAGGTTACTAATTTTTTGCAACAGATATCTATCATGTTGCACTAGATAACTAATTTGTTGCAACAGATGGGTCATATGTTACAACAGATGACTTATCTGTTCGATTCAGGTTAAGGCACTATAGAACTATAAACATGAATCCAACATATGAGTCTTCCATTGAAACAGATGTCTCATCTGTCGCAACATATGATTGATCTATTTAAATAGATGTCTCTTATGTTGCATTCATGTTTGCATGCTATCTATTATTGAATAAACAGCACAATAGCAGTTACCCAAATGACAAATTCAACTAAAAATCATAATTTGACTTACTAAAGTCTCTTATGAAGTAATTACAAAGTGGAAAGTGATGTACGAAATAAAATTTAACCTAAGAAATTGGTCAAATAGCAATAGTAGCGATAATAACAACAATAACAATGGTCAACAAGAAGAAGATGAAGATGATAAAAAAATAGAATATGATGATAATGAATCAGAAGATGATGAATAAAGTAGAAGCAATAATGAACAACAAAAATCGCTAAGAGAGAAAAAACAACAATGGATGAGAAGAGAGAGAAACACGCCTTTTTTCCTCCATTTTATGTTATATTAGGTAAACATTTGGATCAAAGTGTAAATTTAAAAACTTGTGGGCTATTCTCAAACTTACCCAACTTTCTTAATCCATAATAAAGTAATTGTCACCCTTACTCAATTATTAAAACTTGTGTCATCTACACCTCATTTTCAAACTCTTTTGTCACTTTTAGCTCAAAGCACCTAGAAACTGTGTAGTTGTTGTATAAAATACGTATCTGAATAATAATTGTAGCGAAAAATCATATAGAATGTTTATAAAAATTGAATAATTATTGTATAGAATGTATAAAACAGTTGTATAAGTATTGTATAGAATATATTTTTCTTATATATGATCTGTACAGAATTTGTATCATTGTTGTATAGAATATGTATATGTATAGGATGTATATAAACTGCATAAATGTTGTATAGAATTTATATCTAAAATAATTATTGTAGCTAAATATTGTATAGGATATGCATAGAAACTATAAAATTATTAAATTACGATATTATAAATTTGTATTTTAAGAAACTATAAAGTTTTATTTGGTTACGATATTATAAATTTGTATTTATTATTTTATTGATAGAATTAAAAAATAAATAAAAATATTAATTTTTTTTTAAATGAGCACAACCAAAAAAGACAACAAACAGTAAAAAATAGTGGAATAACAACAAAAAACAACTAAAATAGAAGGGAAATTGAGCAAATGGTCATTGATCCAAAATAATAGAGAGCAAATTATTTTTAAAATTAATAAGAAGCTGTTATAAACTAATAAAGAATAAAGAAGAAGAGTAGAGAGAATAGAGAGAGTAATTCTTATTTCTCTTGATGAATGAATTACAATGAAGCAAAACCCCTTTATTTATAGGTGAAAACTAACCTTAGGGTTTGTAACTTTTCCATAAATAGACATACACAATATATGGTAAAGTAGGTATTTACTATATATGGTAAAGTAGATATTCACTATATATGGTATATTTATAACACTCCCCCTTGAATATCTAATTGATAGATAATGTGTCTCGTTAAAACCTTACTAGAAAAAACCCAGTGGAAAAAATAATCTAGTGTAGAAAAAGAGTACACATCTCTAACAATACACATATAGGATGCCTCATTAAAAATATTACAATAAAAACCCAGTGGGACAAAACTTCATAAGGTAAAAAGAGTACAGCGCGTATTAACTCCCTCTAATGAGAACATCCTTGAACCTTTGCATCCTGATCTTGTGCACTATCTTCTTGAAAGTTGCACTATCACCATTCTTTTGAAGCTCATGTATGTATAAGAGCTTTGATGAAGTGTGCTTTGTTCTATCTCCTTTTATGAATACTCTCTTAAGCTATGTTATGCATGTTACATTATCTTTGTATAAAGTTGGGGGTACATTGTTATATTTCACACCATATTTTTCTCAAATGAGATGTATCATTTATCTCAACCATACTCATTCTCAGCTTTCTTCATGAATAAATATTATCTCAACATGATTCCATAAAGTGGCTAGATAGACTATTTTTTTATATCTCCAAGATATGAAGGTATCCCCACATATTAACTCAAAGCTTATTTGAGATCAAACTTTATATGGTTCAGATAAGTACCCAACATCAGCATAACCAACAAGATCGGGACTACAATCTTTCGAATAAAATAAGCCCATATGTTTGATATTATTTCAATGTCTCCTAGTATGAGTAGAACTATACCTTGCTAACAAATTGACCAAAAAAGGCTATGTCATGCCTTGTAGTATTTGCAAGATACATTATTGCACCAATTGCACCAATATATGGTACTTCATAATAAAGGAGTTCCTCATTTTTTTTTTCTTGTGGTCGGAATGAATCCTTATTCAATTATGCATGTTTCTCATTTAAGAAAATATTCTATTGCTTTTGAAAACTCTCCAAGAGTTTTAATAATTTTCAAGCTATAATCTTATACAATATAAGGATTCTAAATAAGTTTCCCAAAAAAATTTATATGCTTCAAACATTTTGAACCCTTAGAAAGTTTTCATTTAAATTTTGTCAAGTGACAATATTCAATATTTCATATGTGACATCTTTAAGTGTCTGGAGTGCAAATCAAATAAGTTTTACACTTACCAAGATCCATCCTTTCATGTCACTTGATAAATACTTCTAAGTTAGCATGCTTAAATAAACGTAGAATTTAGATCCTCATAATCTTTTGCAATATTGCGTCAATATTGTATTAAAAATATCGTCGACAGTTTCTCATTTTATATCGGTTCACAATGTGACATAACATTTTGATATCTCATCACTTTATTATTTTCAGGTACCTGAACCTTTCATAAGGTTTCATGAATTGTTATGTCATAGGCTTTTCAAGAGCACATTTCCTTCTTATTATGATTATTTGATCCTTATCCTTTTCAAGGATTTTTTTCATTAGGAACCGATTAGTCTTCCACACTTCATGCATGCATAGACTTTGTCCTTTAAGAATGCAAAATAGGAGCACTTGTAGCTTAAATATGATACTAAATTTGAGTCAACAGATGCTTCCGACATTTGATTGAATTATCTTTTGAATGAGGGTCTGATGATAATTCCTAGCATATTTCATAGGTACTTATAATCTCCCCCTTATGTTAGGAAAACTAACATGTATCCTCTATCTTCATTGAGGAATCCATCTTTATGCATCATGGTATATTATTAATTGTATACCACACATCAAAACTATTAGATGGAATAGTTGGTTCCTGACCTTGAACCATTTGAGAGAGAAGAAATAATCATAATTTATTGGTCTAATGCATACAAGTGTTATTGTATGCAACATATTATATTTTAGATCAACACATAAAGTTTTGTTTTCATTAACAATGGTTTAGCTATTTATCGAAGGCATTCAATGTCAAACCATTATCATCAAAATTGTCTTGATCACACAATCTGAAAGTTATGCTCTTAACTCAATTTTATTGAGCAAGCAACTTTATGAATGTCAAACTACAGGTTGACAATGAATGTACATGTGATCATTTTATATCGATGCATCTTAATAGATCACATAACTGGTGAACGGGCCCATATTCACCTTTTATACTTTTCAAATTTTGAAGGATCAAATCCCAACATTAGTTGGTCCAACCAACTTATCATGAGAACACACAACATTAAAAGTTACTGAAGAATTTTCTAATTCTTCAATATTCGTTCAATAATCAGTTTGTATATCTTTGAAATGTCGCAATCGTTCATGTCAATTTATGAACTTTTATTCTAGCAAAATCCAAGTTTACCATGACATGTACCTTTTAATTTAGTAAATTTCAAATTTACTATTACATGAATAAATTTCAGATTTACTAATTTAAAAGTAGATTTCAAAATAACTCTTTTCAATTATTCAGCCTCCTCAATTATTCAGCCTCTTTCGAAGGTGAGTTGTGATATCATCACAATCAAGTACATGTTTGCATTAATAAGTTTCTCATTTCAAGGGAATAGAATATAATCGTGCCCTAAGTCTATCAAATTTTGATAGCTTATAACCTCTTTCATGATATTGCTACTTCATGAGAAAATCGTGGCATAAATATGATAGAAAGAATTTCTCTATATTGCTACCACATTCACTTCAAGAATGGAGCAAATTATCATCTTTCAGACTTATCATATATTGTTACCATATTCACTTCTTGCAATGGAGCATAGTCAATGGACAAGTTTCATGACTTATCTTCAAAAACACATTGTTTTGCCTTAGCCATCATAATATCATCAGTATGGTGCATTGAGATTCAAACTCAATCTCTTACCCATATAAAGGCGTCGTAGGCATAAATCAATGAAACTTGAACCTCAACATATTATCGTCCCTTTTGATAATATTGTTCCTGAGGAATAAATTTAAAACATAAATGGTTCCAAATTAATTATTTTTCCTCAAATTCAACAATAATTATATTATTAGTAGCATAAGGAATTGCTAACCTTGAAATTACCTTTAGATTTATAATCTCACCTTGTTTGGCAGGGTCTCATGCTGATAATGTGTTATAAACTAATAAAGAATAAAGAAGAAGAGTAGAGAAAATATAGAGAGTAATTTTTATTTCTCTGAGGAATGAATTACAATGAAGTAAAACTCCTTTATTTATAGGGAAAACTAACCTTGGGGTTTGTAACTTTTCCGTAAATAGACATACAGAATATATGTTAAAGTAGATATTCACTATATATGGTAAAGTAGACATTCACGATATATTTATAACAGGAGCAACTTTTTTTCTTTCTAAAAAGGATAATAGTGGTCCAAAATAAAAAAGGTGTCAGCCGCCTAACTAGCCAATAAAATGGCTAGATTTTGAAATTTTGAAACATTAGTCATTCTCGTGTCATTTGTTTTGGCCGAGTGGCCATTTATCTCTTTTGCCCTTTACAAATACTCAGCTTGTTCTTCTTGAAGTTCAAATATTATTCTTCTTCCTTCTTCATAGCTACTTCGAAAAGCAGTTCTTGAAATCACCACTGGTCATTCTTTGAATACAAGGCCAAATGTTCAATTCATTTGATAAGGAATAATCTCCTCCCATTTGTTTAGCATGTCATCACAGCTCAAGTAAAACGCTGGCAGCATAAGCTAATTGTAAATAAAAAATAAAATGTAATTCATTAATAATAAGGTAATAACAATTATTCGATGATTATAAATTTTATTATATACTTAGTTAAACCTCAACACTATGATTGATGAGTTGCAACGAGAAACATATGAATTCATGCTGGTTATAGAGAGTTGCTAATGTTAAGTACTGAAGAACCTAAATTTTCTTCAAGTATTAATTAGAATTTCATACAACATTTGGAATATAAAGTTCCTAAAGAAAAATAGATTGAAGAAACTTACTTATATGCAAAAAAAAAAGAGGATTAATACTTGGTTGATGTTTGATTACAAGAATAAGAGGTAACAATTCCTCAATAAAATTATTCATTTTAGGGAGAATGGTAAAAACGGTCCCTTATATTTGGAAGTTGATTCAAAATAATCCCTATAGTGTGCTTTGAATAGTTTTGGGTCCTTTAAGTTTGACAAAAGCGAGCCCTTTTGGTCTATAACATTATATTTGGTATAAATCCCACAAGTGGGGAGACTAGAGTGTATGTAGATCTTATCTTATCTCAGAGATTGAGAGAACCTAGTCTAAAAAAAATAGTTCAAAACAGTCCTGAAAAAAAAACAATGAAAGTACAAAAAATAAAAGATAGTAACAAAAACAACCGACAAAAACAGGACACTAACTACAACATATGATGGTCGAAGTAGAAGACAACAAATATTAACAAAAATCAGAGGACCCAAAATAATAGGAGTAATACTCCAACTATTAGTACGGATGGTAAAGACAATACATTGGTGCCTACTAACCTTCCGCCCTAATTCCTGTTCTCCACAACCTCTCTAAGATCACGTCCTCAGTAAGCTGGAACAACACCATGTCCTGTCTAATTACCTCTTCCCAAAATTTTTTGCCTGCTTATACCTCACCTGAAATCATCTATATATAGCTGGACTCTTACATCTCGCGCACTGGCCACATGGACATCTCCTATTAACATGCTCGAATTATCTCAGACTTACATCTTGTTCTCCACTGAAGTCACTCCCACCTCATCCCCGATATTATCATATCAAATTCTATCTCTCCTAGTATGCTCATACTCTATCTCCATATCATCATTTCTGCAACTTTTAACTTCTGAACATGAGAGTTCTTGATTGGATAATGCTCAACCCATATAACACAGTTGGCCTAACTACCCACTCTATAAAACTTGCCTTTAAGTTTTGGTGGAACCTTCTTATCCGATATGACTCCAGATATGAGTCTCCATTTCATCCACGTTACATCAATGCAGTGAGTGACATTCTGGTCAATCTCCCTATGTTCTTGAATAATAGACCTAAGATTTTTGAAACCTTCTCTCTTTTGGATGACCTGTGTATCAAGCCTTACTTTGATATCCACCTCACGTGTTATGTTGCCTTCCTTGCACTCCAAGTATTCTTTCTTGATCCTGTTCAACATGAACTCTTTCGACTTCAGGGGCTATTCCAAATCTCTAGCTTAGCATTAACTCTGTCATCAGTTTCATCAATCAAAACTTCGTCATACATAAATAACATACACCGTGACACCTCACTTTGAATTTATTGAGTCAGTGAGCGCTTTTAGTATCCGTTAAATATTTAAATACAAATTATGATTGTTGGATTCAACAAGAACTATGGGAAAAAGATTAGACCATAAACATCAACAAAATCTTAAATCTTAAATCTTAGAAACTACAGCACACACACAAAAAAAAAAGGCTAGATACTAACAAATAGACCAAACATAGCAGAGAATGCACATAAAAAGAGTTGTACCAAACTCCAAAAATAGATCAAAAATAGCATAAACGATTAAAACTATACCTTCAAATGTGAATTTCCACGAGTTCAATTATATCTAACTGATAAAATTTATAAAATATTTGACGGAGATAAAAAGTAGTCACTTTGACAATACAGGATCAAATTGTTAAAAACATACTTTAGGAATCATTTTAGATCTACCCCAAACATAAGTGACCATGTCGTCCTTTTCTCTGCAGCGTTTCATTAAACTATTGATTCATAAACGCAAAAAAACTGTAGTTATAATATTACTTTTAGACCACACTCTGTATGGGATAACGAATTTCAAGAATTGCTAATCACCAAATAAAAGAAAAAACATGACAAAGATACCATTATCAAAAGCTTTCCACCTAGCATCCTTGAAGAAAGACAATACAGAAAATGAAAATAAAAGTTCAATCAAGTTTATCTAATATAAAATGAAATATATTCATACTTCTCTATAACGTCACCTCGTTATACTGATGTTTCACTATAGGAACTTAATTTTCTTCGAACCAATTTTTTATGTTATATTTTACTTCTCTATAGCGGTATTCTACCTATAATAACAATGACATTTGTTATATCGGTACACTCTTTATGAAATTGCCTCTCTATAATAGCATATTCAAATATTATGTAAAGATATTTTGTGAGAAATATATTATGTATAAAATAAAATACCAAAATATTTATGGTAATCATCATTAATGTCGTGTACACAATAAATTTTAAGTATAAATATCTAATTTAAAGGAAAAAATATTTTTAAATAATGCACATCAGTTATTTCGTAACTTCATGAAGAAAATGATACTAATGTTTGTCTTTTTTAGATTCATGCTCTTTCTAATTTTGCATCTTTTGTTTATAACAACTTAATTGTGATCTTACGTCAAATGCCAATATACATATATAATAGCAATGACATAATTTATAAATGTGTCTTTTAACTTGAACTCAGTTGACATCTGTGCTTACAATGTTGAGTGTGCATAAGTAGGCATTTAAATTTATGTAAAATTGAATAAGTAAACACATTTGTTCTATGTGACATCCTACATGATAATTAGCATCTTACGAGTATGTCATATAGGATGTGTGTATCTAATTGTTCAACATTATACAAGTTTAACTGTATATTTGTGCACATACAAAATTGCAAGGGATACCAGCTAAGCTAAATTAAGGACACGTTTATATATTATGACAATAAAAATATGATCACATTATAATTTCAGTATAACTTTCTTACAAATCAAATGGCTTATAAAGTACAACAACAACAACAACAACAAACCCAGTGTATTCCCACAAAGTGGGTCTGGAGAGGGTAAAATGTATGCAGTCCATACCACTACCTCCGAAGAAGTAGAGAGGTTGTTTTGGATAGATCCCCGACTCAGGACAAAAGATAGTAAACAAAGTCATAGTAAAACATAAAACAAGATGGAATAACTGAAATAAGATACCCATAAATTAATACTATACACTAACAAACCAAAGGCACACAACTCACTCAAACTCTCCTAACTAGAAGCTCCAACATATGTACAAAGCCCTAAGGCTACTAGACAGACTATACCAAAGCACTCCTAACTACTGGATATGACTCAACCATACTGTAATGCCTTGGGTTTTTGGTCCTTGAAAATTTCTAAAATTTTATCCTCACTGTCCTGACTACGACTCTCCTGACGAATATATATATGGATTTGTATTGAAGTAGTATATATATGGATTTATATTGCCCCAAAATATTATTTAAATGAATAATGTACAAAAATATAAAGAATTAAAACAAATAATATCTGAAAAAACGTAAAGAATTAAAAATAAGAATAGAAAGACTACAATATAACATAATTGTCGGAGTTAGTAAAAACTCAATAAATGCACAAAAAGAAGAAATATTAAATTTAGAATCAACAATAGATAGTCTAGAATATACATACCAACATGATCTATTAACAATTAAATAAAAAATGAACAAAGAAGAATTATAATAGATGAAAAAATATATGAAAATCATGAAGGGTTAAAAATAAAAAGAGTATTTTCTAATCTAGGGAGAAAGTATAAGAAAATAGGTGAACATTTATATTTAATGTTAGAGAAAGAAGAATTAAAATTAGAAGATAAATTGACAGTTATGGTGAGAATAGAAAAAGAAAACGAAAAAATAGAAAAAAAAAAGGAAATAGAAAAAATAAAACAACAAACTATAGAAGAAATACAAAAAATAGAAGAAACTAAAAATAGTAAGATTGCTGAATTAGAAAAAGAACTACAAATGCTAAAAGATCTGTATGAAAAATGACAGAAAGAAAAAGAAGAAAAAGATAAAGAACAAAAATTATTAAATGAGATAAATCAATTTAAATAAAAATTAGAAATAGACAATAAAGAAATAGAAACCAAGGAATTAGAAATTAATATAATAGATGTTGAAGAAACAGATAATTATGATTCGGAAGATAGTGAAACATATACAGAAATCTTAACAAATACAAAAAATTTAGAAATCAATGAAAAACTAGAAGTAATTAATGAAGAAAACTTAGAAAATATAAACAATGAAATAAACACTCTTGATAAAAAAGAAGATGAAAATATAAAAAATATAATACCCAGAACATCAGAAATAAGAAAACCTACATATTATAAGAGTAAGTTTAAAAGATATAATCTAAAGAATGAATATGACAAATGGACACCAAAATAAATAGTTAATAAAAATTATAACTTTTTAGACTTAGATTGTGTAATAGATACAGAAAAAATAATACAATTATGGATAAGATATATGACAAAACAATTATTAGGTAATAATATAAATGTAATAGATGCACCAGAATATATAAAAGAACACTAATAGGAACAGTGAAATTATGGTTTTTTAAATCTAACTGAAAATAGTAAAAGAGTATTAAGAACTGACAAACCTACAGAAGGAACATCATCAACAACTACAACTAAATTAGCACCTATAGAATTATTAAAAAAATATGAAACAGCTATAAAAGACGAATTTAGTAGCATGACAACAACAGAAGAAGAACAAAATGAAGAGAAAGATACAAATAGAAATTTAATGTTAGAATTAGCAATATGTAATATGTGCTACATAGACGAATATACTTGCGCATTTAAAGAATATTATTATAAAGAAGCATATAATATAGAAGAAAGTAAAGAAATAAGAAAACTATATTTTAGTAAATTACCGGAACCATTTAGTTCAAAAATAATAAAAAGTTAGGATGAAGCAAAAATAGTAGATACTCTAGGAGCAAGAATAAAATTTTTACAACAATGGTATAGAAACCTATGTGAAAATTATAGAGAAGAAATAAAAATGAAAAAAATATTAATAAGAAATTTAACATGTTGCAAAGATAAAATAGCACCTCAATTTAGATGCGAAGAAAGATATTATAAGAAAAGAAAAAGGCATAAGAAATACAAGAAATCAAATTATAAGTATAAGAAACCAAGAAAAAGATATTATGTAAAAAATTATAAACATAAAAGACCATATAGGAAAAAGAAATTTATAAAGGAATGTACTTGTTATAATTGTGGAAAATTAGGACATTTAGCTAGAGATTGTAAATTATCTAAAAACCCAAAAAATAAACAAATATCAGAAATAAAAATAGAAAATATAGAATATATGCAGATAGATTATATAGATTACGAATTAGAAAGTGAAGACAGTATATATGAAATTTCAGAGAATGAAACAGATAATGAAATAGAAGATAATGAAATAAATAGTGAATTAGACGAATTAAATGACTGAAGAAGATATACAAATAAACCAAATGACTAAAGAAGATATAAAAATAATAACAAAAGAATAATATTTAAATGACGAAGGAACAGATCAAAAAATAATATTTGATAATAATATATTTGATGAAATAAAAGGAAAAGAGTTAGACTTAAGTGTAGAAAAAATATTTAAAATACCAACAATAAAAAATATATTTACTAGGAAAAAGGAAGAATATTATGTAGTAAGCCAAAAAGAACATGTAATAGACTGCAGATATGCAAAAGGTAAAGCTAGAATACCACTAGTAACAAAAAGGATAATAAATAAAGAAATAAACAATATAAAAAGTAGAGACCCAATAAAATATATACACCTTGGAGGTACAAAGATATTAATAAAAGCATGTTTTAGAGAAGGAAAAGATACACCAATAGAATTATATTTAGCAAATGATAGGATTATAAGACCTATAGAAAAAAGTATAATAACTGCAATTAAAGGAAACTTAATATACCAAAAATTTAAATTTATAATAAGTGCAAATTATTTAGTAGCAATAACAGATAAAAATATAGATAAATCATTAGTATTATATTTGAAAATATAAGGAATAAAACTAACCTCGGGAAGTAAAATATTTACAGCAAGATGTAAAAATCTATATGTATTAACAACAAAACACAAAATAACAGGAAAAAATAAAATTAATAAAATACAAATAGAAAGTCCTTTTGAACAATTCGGAAAAACAATTGATAATAATGATTATAGTAACAAAAATATAGACATAGAAGAAGATTTAGAAATAATAAATGATAGAATAAGTACAACAAAAAGAATAGCTTATGAAAAATCAGAATCATCAAGTTCATCAAAAAGAACTAGTTATGAAACAAGTTCAATAGTTAATTTAAACCAATATTACATAACAGGAACAATAAATGAAAAGGAATATTTAATACTCTTAAATACAGGACAAGAAGAAAATTATATAGCAAAATATCTAGTAAAAAATGAGGAAATAAAATCTGATAATAATATATGCCCAGATCTACCAAGAAGCTTAATAAACACTAAAAATATAGCAGAAAACGAAATAACAATAGGAGTTAGAAAAATAAAAATAGAATTTGAAATAAAGGAAGAAATGCAAAAAGCAGACATAATATTAGGAATTAAATGGCTAGAACAAGTGAAACCATACAATATAGAACATACACAATTATCTATAACATATAATAGAGAAAAATTATTCTTAAGAAGAGCTTTAACATGATATGAAAATATATGTATTAATGAAGATAGTAGTAGAAGGATATTACAGTAGATATTATACGTCTATGATAGATACAGGAGCAGAAGCTAATTTATGTAGATATAATTGTTTACCAGAAAGTAAATGGGATAAATTAAAAACACCAATAATAGTTAAACGATTTAATAACGAAGGAAACTTAATGACTTATAAAGATAAGAATGTAAAAACACAAGTAAGGGATAAAATATTAACAATAGAAGAAATCTATAATTATGAGCTAACATCAAAAGATATATTTTTAGGAATGTCGTTTTTAGATAAATTATACCCACATATAATAACTAGAATAGATTGGTGGTTTAAAACACCATGTAAACAGAAAGTAAGAGCAAAAAGAGTTACTAATAAAATAAGAAAGAAAACTGATTGGATAGAAGGAAGTGAAAAAATTACACAAAAATTAGAAAATATAAAAAATACTGAAGATACAATAGAACTGTTCGTATTTTCAATAAATAAAAAGGAAATAAATATATTTTTAATAAATAAGATAGAAATAATTAAGAAAAAATTAGAATAATTATATAGTGAAGATCCATTAAAAGGATGGGAAAAACATTGAACCACTATAAAAATTGAATTAATAGATAAAAATAGCATAATAACCCAGAAACCATTAACATATAATTTTGATGATCTAAAAGAATTAAAAATGCATATAGAAGAATTATTAGAAAAATAATATATACAAAAAAGTAATAGTAAACATAATAGCCCAGCATTTATAGTAAATAAACATAGTGAACAAAAAAGAGGAAAAAGTAGTATGGTTATTGATTATAGAAATTTAAATGCAAAAACAATGACTTATAATTACCCAATACCAAACAAGATATTAAAAATCAGGCAAATACAAGGATATAATTATTTTAGTAAATTTGATTGTAAATCAGGATTTTACCATTTAAAGTTAGAAGAAGAATCTACGGAATTAACTGCATTTACGGTACCACAAGAATTTTATGAATGGAATGTACTACCGTTCGGATATAAAAATGCACCAGGTAGATATCAACATTTTATAGATAGTTATTTTAAACAATTACCTAATTGTATAGTATACATAGATGATATACTATTATATACAAAAACTAAAGAAGAACATTTAAAATTATTAGAACAATTTACAGATATAATAGAAAAATCAGGAATAAATTTAAGTGAGAAGAAAGCATAAATTATGAAAAATCAGATAGAATTTTTAGGAATACAAATAGATAAAAGTGGAGTCAAAATGCAACAACATATAGTCCAAAAAATAATAAATTCAGAAGAAGAATTAGATACAAAAAAGAAATTACAATCATTTTTAGGATTAGTAAACCAAGTAAGAGAATATATTCAAAAATTAGCAGAAAACTTAAAACCATTACAGAAAAATTAAAAAAGGATGTAGAATATAGATATAATGAAGAAGACAAAAAACAGGTACAGAAAATAAAATTACTCTGTAAAGAATTACCAAAATTACAATTTCCAGATGAAAATAAAAAATTTACATATATAGTAGAAGCTGATGCAAGTGAATATAGTTATGGAGGAGTACTCAAATATAGGCATGAAGAAGAAAAATTAGAACATCATTGTAGATATTATTCAGGAACGTTTAACGAAACAGAAATAAAATGGAAAATAAATAGAAAAGAATTATGTTCTTTATATAAATGTTTAATAGAATTTGAACCATATATCGTGTATAACAAGTTTATTATTAGAACAGATAATACATAGGTACGATGGTGGCTAACAAGAAAAATACAAAACTCAGTTACGACAAAGAAAATTCGGAGACTAGTATTAAATATACTGAATTTTACATTTACAATTGAAGTAATCAATACTAACAAAAATATCATTGCAGATTATTTATCAAGACAAAGCTACTCAAATTGATTTACCAATGGAAGAGGCTGATGTCAAAGATACCCAGACAGATTTATTGCTCCAAATGTTTAAACAAATGGAGTTATTACAAGAACGAGTTATTACACTAACTACTGAACTTACAAATGTAAAAGTGCAAGTCGAGCACTATAAAAAATAAGATACTGTGCAGGAAGAGCACATTAAAAAACTAGACCTAGAAGGTGACGATGAGAAACACTTTAAAACTCAAATTACTGACGTAACTTCAATTACAGCTGCAGGTACATCTAAAGGGAAAAATATAGTCACTAAAAATAGACCTGAAATACCAAAGAAAAAGAATTATAACCTCAGCCAAATATTTTCAAAACCATATACACCAAATATACAAAATTTAGAAGCATTTGCACCTCCCCAGATACATACATATTCTGAATCACTTAACTAACAAAAACAGATATAAAACTATTCTTCTCATAAATATATTGACAACATATACACCTTACAAACGTTATTAAATACCAAACCTATTCAAAGTGAAGAGCTAGCCGCACAACAAAAAGGATATATTACCCAGAAATGCCAAAATTACAATAAACTTATTGCCTTACCAGGTACAAGCCCAAATTTTATTAAATCATGTTACTATTATGGACTATTATCTACGGTTTACACAACCGATGGAGAAGATTTAGAAGGAATCCCAAAAATTCACAAAGAATTTATGACTTACAAGAGAATTACCAATGGATAATTATTCTATGTTCGATTTTATTCCACACCAACAGAAATATTATTTGACAAAATTAAACAAACTATTAATATGGTCAAAATGGGTATGACCAGAGATTATATTATTTCGGAAGAAATATGTGAATAGACTGAGATACCAAAAACACAGATACCAACATTTTACCGCAACAAAAGAGTTATTGGAATAAGCAATATATTATCAGAATTACTTAATAATTATTCAAATGAAAAGCCAGTTTGGATATATAATTCAAGGAATCAAGCTTTGATGTATTCAACTAGCAAAAAAGTTAGAGACCATGACATGAAAGAACTTAGAAAATGGGGATTAACACTCCTCAGACCAGAAGAACAACCATTAACGAGATCTATCAGTAAGGGAATTATTTCAAAAGAAGCTATGGATAAATTTTGTGAAAATGTTGGCCAAAAATACAAAGACCACATATGCAGCAGATGTAGTGGCAAGCGCAACTTTATTCCAGATGTGATGCTACACTGACAAAAAATAGAAAAGATAACCAAAGTAGATACGGAAGAAAGAGATAAAAACAAAATACATGTGAATAAAATAGCATAACTTTACTTTACGTAAAGTTTATTGTATAAAGTTTGTAAAGTCTTTAGATAGAATAGGCTTTTTTGACTTTTCAAGCCAAAAACATTTATAAATTTTTGTCTTATAGTTAGATATTAAAGTCTTTGTAAAGACTTTCATGTAAAATATGTCAGAACTCTAATTAGGTTAGGTAGAAAAAGACTTTTCAAGTCTTTAGATTTTTTAGAAACGTGTAAAATTATGTAAAGTTTCTCATTATAAATAGAAGGCATCGGAGGCATGAGAAAGACAAGTCTTCATGCGTTGAAGCAAAAAATTCTCACTTGTCTACAACAAATATTTTGCTTATTTATTTAAAAACAGGTATATTTCAATAGAAAATCTATGGAGGAACAAAACTTGGGATTATCAAACTTACCAGAACAGGTATATTTATTCCGTATTATGAATAGCTAAATTAATAATTCCTAACAATCATGATATGATAAGATAAGTTCATGTTAGTTACTTTATAGTAGAATTATTCGAAGAATAGCATGTTAAGAAGTTTATTAGCAAAGTGAAAATGGAGAAAAATCCCTAAGAACTATGCCATCCTAAAGGTGAAACCAATAAGGCAAGAAGCCATGGTGGGGAGTAGCCAGAGTTGAGGCGCTGTTTAAGGGAAAAGTATCTGAATTATCATGCTAATAGTGACCAACGAACATGTTATTTAAGAATAATCTAGTATATAGTAATCTAATATGATCATATTTTGTCATGTGTATGATTGAAGGGAATATTTTGAAAATAGCAATTTTATGAAAAATGAATAATTATTTATCTGACGAAATGGTAGATAAATTTAAAATACTTATTTTATATGCACTTAAGCATATAGAAGTAGTAGATATAAGAAAAATCATATTAGAAAAAACATTTGGTAAATATTATATGACTAGAATAAATTACATACCACAAATACCTAATTACACTTACAAACACATATATATACCAAGCCTAAATGTCAACCATGATAAATTACGTATATTTAGAATTTTGAAAAAAAGATATAAGAAACATACAATTAGTACAAAAACAAATGAAAATAAATTTAGACAAATACATGGAAACTAAAGATATAAAATATATAGAATTCCTTAATGAAAATATGCAAGAATTACTTAGACTAAAACAAACAACTGAAAAATATTATGAAAAAACATTTAATCAAGCCTAAATGACAGATGATATTAAAATACTTGTTTTATATATACTTAGAGATATAGAAACTATAGACATAAAAAAAAACATGGGAAAAATTACAAGATTATGAAGAGGCGGAATTATTAAACAGTATAGAAAACTTATGCATATATTATGAACATCAATATTATTTAGATTCAGATGGATATATACAGACTAAAAATGTCAGAATATATTACGAAAATTAGAGCAAACCAAGAAGACCTACATAAAGAAATTGATTATAAAAAACAAATTAGAGAAATAATGGAAAATCTAATAGAAAAATTAAAATGGATAGACTAAACCTTGAAAAATTTAGATAAAAACATAGATAAAAGTTTAGATAGTTTAAAAAATTCATTAAAAAGAGAACAAGAAAAAATAGTTAGTAGTATTAATAACCTCAAACAAGATATTAAATATAGTACAAGTAGAATAGATTATTATACATTTACTTTAGAAGAATAAAATGATAAACTACGAATATCTAAAATACTGGGAACGAGAAATGGAAGAAATAAAATTAACAGAAAACCTTATAAAAACGAATTTAATTGAATATTTTAAAACAAAAGATATAGAATATTTAGAATATCTTAAAAATAATATAGAAGACTTACAAAAACTAAGAGAAAAAGCTAAAGAATATTATAGCAAAGCATTTAATCAACTACCATTTAATCACCCCCCAAAAGATGAATATCAGTAAAATTGAACATATTAATAAAACATATGAAAATAAAAAATACAAGAACGAAGAAAAACAGTTAATGAATATTACTACAAAGCATTTAACAATTACATAAATTAATGGATATATCTTACGAAAAGAATTAATCATTAAAAGAAATTGAAACCCAACTATATAGTTTATACCAAGAATACAAAAGATTACATAGTACTAACGAGGATTCTAGAACACTAGATAATTTAATTACGATAATATCTAATTTAGAAAATGAATTAGTAAAACATCTTAAGTCAAGAAGACAAAAATGAAAAATATTTCAACCGATAATATTCACAAAATACATTATATAAAAGTAAATACTTATTACCTAATAACTATTTACTTTCTAGTAAAGTTACTGTGCCTAATCCACACCCCCTACAATTGGTACGAGTACGAGTGGTTCTCATCTAGTTGTCAAGACTTCTTACGGGTTGAAAGGACCAAGTCATAAGGTGTCCAGAAATTTTGACCCAAGAGACTGAATTTATTAGAACTTGAGGCCACGAGTCACAAAGAATCATGACGAGTCATAATTTCTCAATTGTAGGGTGTCCAGTATGTCATCCAAAATTTGTTGTTATCTTGAGTACGAGAAGTGGTTATGAGTTTTTAAGTGTGGTTACGATTTGGTGGTATGAATTGTAGCCAGATCAGTATGGGGCCCTGGTGGTTTTGACTTGACTACGACTCCTTGTGATGAGTCGTAATATATCTTTACAAGTCATATAGTGACCCGTAGTCACTTGCGATAATTTGTAGTCTTTTCATTAAGGATACTTTGGATATTTTTCCTTTACCCTGATTTTAACCCACAACCTAAAACCTTATTGGGGACCCCACTAGCATTGTTAACTTACTAAAATACTTTCAAAAGCTCTCTTAAATTCTCTCAAGCAGCCATACTTACGGTTTTCAAGAAGTGTGTCAAATAGAGCTTCAAGGGTTGAATTCTCTCTGTAATCTTAGGTATTTTAGGCATATTACTCTGCCTTTATTGTTAATTAGTTAAAACCATATTTTTTAAAGTATTATTCATGAGATATATATATGTTGATTTTGAAAACATGGGCTGAGGGTTTTGTATAACTATTGTTTATGTGATGTTTCACGTTTGTCCCTATGAGGGTTAAGTTTAACTGATGGTCTTAAAGTAAATTTGATGCATGGGAATGGACAATGAACTAAGGATCATGATTTCCCAAACTTGTGACTTTTGAAGTAGTTATAACCCCAAAACCATATCGTGAAATTGATTTTTAATTATGAGAAATGTGGGAATTCGTAAAATTTGAACCAAGGGGGTTATGAATTCCCCAAATAAAGATAATTGGTGTGGCACGTTAATATTACCTTGCAAGTATAGTTGGCATGGCGATACTAATAATGTATGTCCCAATGTGTAATATGGTTCAATGTATGGGAATATGTGATAATTATTTTAATTGGGCTTTAATGAGGGTTGTGTAGCTAAGTCGTGAAAGTGGAAGTCCGAGAGACCAATACTGGAAACTATAATTTCCGACGCGGAAGTCTATATGATCAGGTGGTTCGAGTCTCTCTTAATATTATTATCATATGATTGGGAAGTTCGAGTCCCCCATATCTTATTACATGATTTAATGCTCGTGTCACCTTGATATGTAGGGAGGTTCGAGTCCTCTATAATGCATATGCATACCCTTTGGTTCATGCGGTCACATACACTAGAGCCTTACCAGATGGGGGAGAGCTGGGCCCATATAGCCCATAGGGGCCTTTGTATGTTATGCCAGTTGAGGTACATAATCCAGGATAAAGTTTTAAAGAGCATGTTAAGCCTTGTTCCCTATCCCGACATGTGATATATATATATATATATGCATTTGATTATGTGCATTGATTTTGAATTATTTTGAACAGTTGATTATGACATTATGATATCCTTATCCCTGAGTTACATGCTAGTGTTCACCCCACTAACCATCTTCGGACGTTGTATCCCCATGTGATGCAGGCATCAGAGCTACTTCTATTTTTTCTGCGCAGAGTTAGGTCGATCGGCTCAATTCATTGCATTCTGGTAAAATGGTGATCTTCCATCCCCTAGAAGGCTTAGGCATTTCACCAATATTCATTCTTAGATATGAGTTGATGGATACTTTCATTATCATTTTCATTCTCATTGTCATCTATCAGAGTCAGGGATATGTACCGACCAAGACTGGTTTTGTTTTTTTGTTTAGAAGTCTTTGTTTGGATTCTTGTGGATATCGGGTGATGTTGGTCGGTTGTTTGGTTGGTCATTTGTTATAGATATGTTTTAAATTTCTATAAGTTTGTGGCATGCTATCTTGTTATATGTTTAGAATGCACTAGACATTAGGGGATGTTGTGGTTGGTTGGTTTAGGTGCAGGAGGTAATCTCTGATCTACATGGGACTTGATATAACCATCATGGCCAGGACCTAGTTCGAGTCAAGACAGAGATGGTATCAAATCCTAGGTTTGGTTTCATTGGGTTTCCAACAAAGTCGTGTTAAGTAGAGTCTCATTTAAAAGTGTGTAGCACACCACACTTATAAGGGAGAGGAAACGAGCCATTTAGGAATGTTTTCCTTTCTTGTTGTTCTATTTTTGAGCTGTAGAGTCTAAGGTGTTGAATTTTTCAAATACCCATTTGTTCACCGTTCATATCATGCCTCCAAGAAGATCTGATAATTATAGGAACTCTTCTATGTCCTCTGGGGACAATGTGGATGAAGATCATCTAACTCCTGGAGTTTATACTTGTCTAGGGTCGGTACATCTGATTGCCCTAATGGAACTCCACCAATTTCCCTATCCCTCCTCAGGCACCCCAAGCTAGTGTGTCTAATGCTGAGCTTCCCCAGTCAATGTTGAGGGTGTAGATTTTGACACCTATTAGTTGAAGGATGTAGCATACTAATGGTATGAAGAATGAAAATAGTCTAGGGGCGATGATGTTGAGTCCACCTTGTGGGAGGATTTCTCTAGTGCTTTTCATGATCGCCTTTTTACTCAAGAGTTAAGGGAGGTGAAGGCTGAGGAGTTCATAAATTTAAAATAAGGTAGGATGTCAGTAAAGGAGTATGCCTTAAAGTTTCAGCAACTGTCACATTATGCTCCTGAATTGGTGTCTATCATGAGGGCTAGAATGAGAAAGTTTTCTTCGGGGTTGTCTCATGAGTTGATCTAGGAGTGAAGGCTACCTTGTTGAATAAAGATCTAGATATCTCTATACTAATGGTGTAAATTCAAAAAGTGGAAGAGGAAAAAAAGGTAAGAGGAGATAAGTGAAAGACAGAATAAGAAGTTTGACAACTCGAATTAGGGTGGTGATCAGAAACAGAGTGGTAAAGATAGTGGAAAATGGTCTAAGAAGAAGTGGGGAAATTTTGGTTCCTACTCAATGGCTAGTTAATGATGCACAAACTACCCCTCCTTAGAAAGATAAAACGGTCGCAGTCAAAATAGAGTAACCCAACTAGGTTGGGGTCGATCCCACAAGGAATAGGCCAAAAATCTGTCTCGGATTTATTAAAATCACTAGACAGTGAAGAAAAGTGAAAAAGGGGGATTTGTACTAACGATCTAAAAGTAACAAGGCTTGGTTACTTTTGGTTGTAAACAATCTAAGACGAACACTAGGCTTGTATTCTACCTGGCTTTTCAACTTAGCAGACTTATCGTGCACTGTCAAACTATCCCAATATCTTGCATGCAGAATCGATAAGTCATGTACCATCAATAGTCATTTGGACGAGCTGACAAATTTCACCCTTTACCTTTTGAGTCTTAGGATTCACCTTAATAACCCTTATCTTGATCCCAGTTAACAATTACCTTTGAGTCTCTAATTGTTAGAAGATAGCTAACCATTTTACTGAGATAATACCTAGTAGTATGGATGGACAGTTAAACTTTAAATTACTATTGTAATTCTATTTTCCTAGTCACTAATCCTCTTTTTGAGTAAGTACCAATGATATAGGCGGGATCTTAACGTTGGCCACTACTAAGAAATCAATAAAAATAAAGAAAACACAATATATGCAAGAATTTTTATCTAGAACGACTCTAGACTTTCTCTACTTTGTTAATTCACCAGGGTTCCCACAACCCCAGATAAGAGAATTAGCCACACATATTTATGAGATCAATCAAGGAATCCACAGACAAAATTGAAAAATCAATCTCACAATAATGAAAGAAGAAATCCCAAAGTCTTAAATTGAATAACAAAACCATAAACAAACCAAGAACAATGAGAGTATAAGATTTCCCCTAAGGTCCTATCCTTGAATATGTGTATGAGTCAATTGAATAAACTTAACAAAGACTAAAGGGTATTTTTATATTACAATAAACCCTAGAAATAAAATTCTAACTAAAATAGAAAAACTTATCTACCTATACATAATCGGACTTAAAAACATCATAGGAGTGTAATTGGAATACATGAAAGCTCTAGGAAATGATCTAGGAACGATCCTAAAAAGTTGAGGTCAGTGGCTACATGTGGTCTCCACATGTGACCTGTCCTTGGGAGCATGTGACACATAAGGCCTGAGGCTGAGCGCATATGGTGATCGCATGTGCTCAGACTATAAATCCTACAGCTTGTTCTCGGGACTTTGGACCTCTGCCATATGTTTTTCTCACATGAAGTCCGCATGTGCTACAAGCAGAGTAAGTGAAAAACTCCCCAACATCAGCTACATAATTGAATTAGCTTTCCAACAATACCAATTTCGGATTAATCTGATATCGGGGTGAAAAATGTTTTGGCCAAATTACTAAAGCACTGTCAACTCTCTAGATCTTCAATTTTAGCAATTGCAACCAACCTTTAACTCTTCAACTTTCATTACATTCTTTGGTCAGGTACATCTGGAAAGTGTCATGAATACCCAAAATTGATCACTTAAGTGGACAAAAACATCACTTTTTATCCTTTTCTTGAATTTAGCATCCAAAATCTAATTTCCTGCAAAACAATCCAAAAGCACATCAAATCCAACAAAATAGCCCTAAGTACATGTATATTCTATAAGTTTTAAGCATCTAAAATGCTATTAATTAATATCACATCAACACCCTCAACTTAGAATGTTGCATGTCCTCATTCAAAAAATATAACAAAACAATAGGACAATGCTTAACCAAGTGAAACTTAAGATACGTATGGCAGTCAATCATCAAATCCAAGTTCAAAATCATTACCCTCTCTAAGTTCAATACTTTTGAAACCCAACTGTTTGTATTAATGAAGCTGAACAATGTGACACAAAGGAATCAAGCTATGGAATTACATTAGCAACAAACAACAATGTATATAAACAAGTTACACTATCAAAATACGTAAGCAGCTAGCAATACAATCCATGTGCCCTCACAACAAGGAAGTCTCACTGACTCATATAAAATAATGCATGTTAATACAGGGACGGTCAAGAGACACTCACACTCAAAAAGAAGTTCCAATCAATGCATGTCAAATACCATAGGCCATCCCTTACCTTAATTTTCAGACAGTCAGGCTAGGATCACTATACCTTAGTTTTCAAACAGTCGGGCTAGGATTATTATACCTTAGTTTTCAAACAGTCTGGACATATTAAGTGACTAAGCCTCTTTGTCACTATACTAACCTTGGGGTCTCACTTATTAGCTCATTTCTTTTTTATTTTGCCCTTATTTCTTCCTTTTTATTCTCATTGCACATTTAAGTTAGGTATGGCCTTTTGTTCTTTCTTTTTTACTTTATTTCTTTTCTTTTCTATTTGCTTTAATTTTGCTACCACACCCAGCCCTACATTTTTTCTCTTATTTTACCCTTTTTCGTACCCATTATACATTACACACCCCTATGATAGCCACCCTCAACTTAGAGAATTTTCTTGAGTTGAAGTTCACAATGTCCAAGAAGGACCAGGGCCAAAATAGGTTCATTGTAATACAAATGAGAAGGTGAAAGGTAAAAATAAAGAAATATGCTATAAGGCTCAAAATAGGGATCAAGGGATACTATCTCACAATGGGAAGGTCATTTAGGCTAAAAGGGGACTAAAATTCAAAAATGGCCTATAATCCTTTCCTAATCATCTATCCTACGACTTAGGCAAGACAAACCGGGAAAGTGCTGGATTTAACACACAGAGGGAACTAAGTAATATATCATACACACATGGCATAGAGTCAATATTACAAGCTACTAGCTATTCGATTCATGCAATTATTAGCAAGTGATTATCAAGTTCCTAATCCTAATTTCGTAACAAGATCTGCAATAGTCACATATATATATATATCACACAGTTCAAAAATAAGCTATTGAGGGGTATCACCAACAAAAATATGTTAACTGCCCTAGATACTATTTTTGTCCTAGTTAGACGCAAAACATCATAAAACAAAACACAGTATGCCTAAACATGTCAGCTCTACTAAGAACAAGACTCTGAGAAAAAGAGGCATGATAGCAAAAAATCCTAGGAGGGCATCAAAACCCATAAGCAGCCGCACCCTCAACTTAAAATCATGTATTATCCCCAATGCATCAAACTGCTATAAATAAGAGAGTTAGGGATATAACTATGGAACCATAGGTACGGAGATTTGATGTCAATCACGTAACATAAATACAAATAAAAAAATACCTTGGGTTGCCTCCCAATTAACGCTTAATGTCACGTCCCGGCATGACGAGACTTGGTTGGGTACTAAGACTTCCCCAATAAGCCTATGGGTACCTTGATTACTCAAACTTCATCAAGGTAGCCCAAGAGTTTGCCTCTAATTTTGTCTCTCTATTTTGAACTTATGAATTTCACCCCCTAATTGTTTATTTGATTTTCCATTATGTTTATAGGGTGGTGGTATAAAGTTAAAAAAACCAAGCAGTAGATATGGCATGGTGTACCTCTTATCCCTTTTATGAGGAATGTAATTTTCTGATACTGACTTGACAAAATCCAAGATATAGACATATTCTTCCTCCTTTTTACACTTTCTACAATCTAAGATGGTTCAATCAAGATCTGACTATTCAGAGACAATATGGAAAACTGCTTCTAATAATGTCCAATATGACCCAACTCAGGAATTGCATCCTTCTTTAATCCTCACATAAATCTAGTATACTTTACTTAAGAGTGACACACTCCATAAGAGCAAGATCAATTTTTGACTCCTCCAATTTTATCTTATCCAGTTGGCTTTTTAGAAAATTTTCAGTCTCACACCGCCCATAACTATGTTGTTAGGAATTACATTGTAATACCCCGTATTTCTCAAGCTTAACTTAACTCTTAATTCATGAGTTATCCAATATAAATTTTTGAAATTCTCATTATTTCTCTATTTAGATCATTCCATTGCATAGGAAATTGAATCATCTTTTCAACGATATAAAATGTGCCTAAATTCTATAACCGGGTAAGAAGTTATGGCTATTTAAAGTTTCAGTTGTTAAACACCGTAATTCAGGCAAGTAGCGCATTGCGGAGTAAGCCAAAATGGAAATTATCAGTTTCCAGTGAGGTACCGTAATACCGACGCATCATGCCAAAGCTCATTTTCACATTTGTCAATTTCCAGTAAGCCAATGCAATTGTATCACATTGCGTCGAGCTTCCAAGTCCCATCCAGTATTGCAATGCAATTCTACCGCATTGCGCCACCAACCACATTCCCAGTTGTCATTTTCCAGTGGCTTGGCGCGATAGCAGCGCATCACGCCAGGGCCCAAAATCGGGTTTTCAGTATTAATTTTTAAGTCATTCACAAGGGTAAATGGGTATTTTTCTAAAACCCTAATTAGTTTAAACAAGAAATTTACCCCTAAATACCCCATGATCTCATTATTTATTCACTTTATTCAAAGATTAAGTCATTCTCTCTCAAAACTACAAAACCTAGCTTCAAGAAAACAAGAGTAATATCAAAGGATTCACCAATAACTCCAAGAAACTCACAAAATAAGGTGTGTTAGGTGTTCATCCATGGGTTCCTTTTACCCATAGAGTCCACGGATCCATTTTCAAAATACAAGGTTGTTGAATTATGAACTTCCATGCTTGAATTGAGTTGAATTCATTTTCATGTTATTTTTGGGTCTTAGTCTATGATTAAATTACATGCTTTTATGAAATAAATCCTTGTATGTGTTGAATTACAAGATCTTCATGATAAACGCTTCAATTTATATGTTGATTGATGTAGCCATGATAACTATATGTTTTGATTATTGTATAACCAAAGCTTGCTCCCCATGTGTTTGATAAAATACCTATGTGAATGAAATAGTTCCATTATAACATAATAGAATGTATTCCCCATTCATGTATAAGTAGATGCATTACAGGTGTTTGATTAAATGCCTCTAAGAGTGAACTATGGACAAGTATACATTGTTATGATTTCAAGAGTATATTATACTTTATTTTTCATGCTATCGAGTCTTGGGGGTATTTATTACCCAACAATTTAGTTGTATGCCTAGAGCCAGTGTCAGTCACAGAATCTCAGTCATGTCATGATTAGTAGTACTCTCAGTCAGTTACAGAATATTAGTCATGTCACAATCAGTACTACTCTCAGTCAGTTACAGAACTCAATAGAACTCAGTTGGTTATAGAACTCAGGAAAACTCAATATTCAATCCAGTCCAGTTCAGTATACTCAGTTCAGTTTCTTTCAGTTAGGAGTAGGATTCAGCACTGAGTGAACCCAAGGATGGGTGCTCACCTGCCAATAGAGGGTGTGATCCTTAGAATCAATCCTTACATTCCAGAACTACGTAGCCAACGTAGGTTGAGATATCAAACCTGTCAGTTGAGGGTTTATGGGGTATTTTAAGCTGTCAGTTATCTTGTTTGGGGAATATCGGTCATAGGTTAGCTTGTGGTCCTTTAAGGTCATAATCACCGTGTACTCTTTGGGATATAGAATCAAGGCGTTAAATACATGCCACAACTTTTACATCCAACTTTAGTTGTAAGTGGTAGATATCCAAGCCAAACCTATCAACCTTTTCGATAAGATCATGATTGTTGTGGACTAGTTATCTTACTATTTCCAACAAGCTATCTTTGTTCTCACACACTATATTTGCCACACTCCTACAATAATGCATTATATCAAAAGGAAAAAAATCAATAAATAAGGAGTCATCCTCACTCCATACTTTCTCTGGCGAGGTAGTCATCTCAAGAGGAGTAGGAAATAAAACAAACAAAATAAAAAAAATAAAACATGGCAACTTCAACAGCTTCAATAAAAGACTCTAAAACTGTATTCCTCGGTAACAACGCCAAATTTAATAAAGCCCAAAATAACCCTCCCTGGAAGAATAAAGCGGTCGCTGTCAAAATATAGTAACCCAACTAGGTTAGGGTCGATCCCATAGGGAATAGGACAAATATTTATCTCAAACTTGTTGAAATCACCAGGAAATATAGAAAAGTAAAATGGAGGATTTGTAGTTACTAGATCAAAGTAACAAAGCTTGGTTGATTTTGGTTGTAAACAATCTAAGACGAACACGAGGCTTGTGTTTCCCATGTCTTCTTAACTTAGCTGACTTATCATGTACTGTCGACTATTCCAATATCTTGCATGCAAAATTAATAAGTTATGTACAATCAATAATATTTTGAATACAACAACAACAATAACAATAACTAACCCAGTGTATTCCCACATAGTGGGGCCTGAGGGAGGTAAGATGTACGCAGTCCTACCACTACTTTAGGAGAAGTAGAATGGTTGTGAATAAGCTGAGAAATTTCACCCTTTACATTTGGAGTCTCAGGATGTCGCCTTACTAACCCTTATCTTGATCTTAATTAACTATAACTTTTAAGTCTCTAGTTATTATATTATAGCTAACCATCTTGCATAGATAATACCTAGTAGCATAGATCAACAGTTAAACTTCAAATTACTATTGTGATATTCTTTTCCTAGTCATTACTCCTCTTTTTTAGTAAGTAGCAACAATATAGGCAGAATCTCAATTTTGGCAACCACTAAGAAATAAATAAGAACAATAAAACTTAATACATGCAAGAATCTTTATCTAGAATGACTTGACACTTTCTCTACTTTATTAATTGACTAGAGTTCCTACAACCCTAGCTAAGAGAATTAGCCACTCATATTTATTAGATAAATTATGGAATCCATAGACAAAATTACAAAATCAATCTCACAATAATGAATAAAGAAATGTCAAAGTCTTAAATTGAATAACTACCCATAAATAAACCAAGAATAATAATATTATAGGACAACCCCTAAGGGCCCATCCCAGGATATGTGATGAGTCAATTGAACAAACTAAACAAAGCCTAAGGGGTATTTATAGATTACAAGAAACCCTAGAAACTTAATCCTAATTAAAATAGAAAAAATTAATTACCCATACATAATAGGACTCAAAAACATCATAGGAGTGTAATTGGGATACATGAAAACCTTAGAAAATAATTTTGAAACAATTCCAAAAAGTTGAGGTCGGTGGCTGCATGTGGTCTCCATATGCGGCCTGGCCTTGGGCGCATGTGCTATATGCGGCCTGAGGCTGGGCGCATGTGGTGACCGCATGTTCTCAGACCTAAAATCCTGTAGCTTGCTCTCGAGACTTCAGACCTCTAGCACATGCTTTGCCTATATGTGGTTCGCATGTAGACTATGTAAGTTCAAAATTCCCCACCATCAGATGGATAATTGAATTTTCTTTCTAATGATACCAATTTTGCCTTAATTCGATATCGGGGTGAAAAGTTATGGCCAAATTACTGAAGCACCGTCAAATCTCAGGATCCACAATTCCAGCACTTGCAACCAAGCTTTAAATCTTCAACTTTCATCATATGCTTTGGTAATGTACATTTGTAAAGTGTCACGAATACCCAAAATTGATCAAGTAAGTGGCCAAAAACATCACTTTTCATCTTTTTCTTGAATTTAGTATTCAAAACCTAATTTTCTACAAAATACTCCAAAAACACATCAAATCCAAAAAATTGCCTAAGGTGTATGCATATTCTCCAAGTTTTAAGCATCTAAAATTCTATGAGTTCATAGCACATCACTAGTGCTCCTTATCTGAAGCTATCGGGTGATCATCGTTCTCAGTATGATAGTGGGTTTAGAGCACTAGGAGCATAGCCTCAAGCTAGTGAGGCTCAGTAAGCTCTATTGTATCCTTTTTATAGATTCTATGGTCAGGTGCACCATGGTATTTATGAAGAGTGGAGGAACAAATTCTTTAAATGTGGTCAGATTGGTCATATGTAGAGGGATTGTCATTATAAGGTGGCCTATGGAGAAAATAACATTCTTTTTACTACCTCATCAGCTCCTACACCAAAGGGTACTATTTTTGTTTCTAGCATCGGCACTGGTCAGAACCGGCTGTATGCTTTTGCTACTCGCCAAGATTCTGAGGTATCCCCCGATATTGTTACTGGGTCACTCAAACTCTTCTCTCATAATGTATATTTTCTAATTGATCCCGGTTCTACCCTCTCTTATGTGACCCCTTATGTGGCTATATATTTTAATTTTTACCTTAAGTTTATTCTGGATCTCTTTTTTGTGTCCACCCTGATGGGTAATTCCATTATGGCTAGAAAAGTCTGTAAGGGTTGGGTGGTGTTGGTCTATGGTAGAAATACCTTGGTAAATCTGATAGAGTTGGACATGTTAGACTTTGATGTAATTTTGGGGATGGATTGGTTTCATTCGTACTATGCGTCTCTTGATTTTTGGACCCATAGGGTCAGTTTTCATTTCCCTAATAAGACGGTGATCGAGTGGGAAAGTAGTTCCCTAGTTCCTAAAGGAAGGTTCATCTCGTATCTTAGAGCCCAAAAATTGGTTTCTAAAGGGTACCTCTATCACTTAGTGCATGTTAAGGATTCTAGATCCAAAGGTCCCGCCTTGTCAGTTGTCCCTATGGTCTATTAATTTCCTGATGATCTTCCTGGTATTCTACCCAATAGGGAAATTGATATTGGGATTGATCTTCTTCCATACACTCATCCTATTTCTATCCCGTCTAACAGAATAGCTCCATCTAAATTAAAGGAACTTAAGAAGCAATTGAAAGATCTTTTGGATAAGGGTTTTATCCTCCCTAGTGTGTATCTGTGGGGTGCTCTTATTTTTTTTGTGCGTAAGAAGGATGGTTCCCTTCGGATGTGTATTGATTACCAATAATTAAATAAGGTAGTTGTGAAGAATAAGTACCTTCTTCAAGAATTGATGATATGTTCGATCAGCTTTAAGGTGCTAATTTCTTTTTTAAGATTGATCTTCGATCGGGCTACCATTAGTTGAAGAATAAGGAGGCGGATATCCTTAAGACTACCTTTCAAAACCGGTATGAATATTTTAAGTTTTCGGTGATGTACTTTAGTTTTACCAATTCCCTAGCAACTTTTATGGACCTTATGAATTTGGTTTTTCACCAGTTCTTGGACTTGTTTGTCATTGTCTTTATTGATGATATTTGGGTGTATTCAAAGATAAAAGTAAATCATTTTGATCACCTCTGCCTTGTATCAGACCCTAAAGGATCAACGTTTGTATGCAAAGTTCTCTAAGTGTGAGTTTTGGTTAAATGTTGTGACTTATCTGGGTCATGTTATTTCTAGTGAAGGGATCATGGAGGATCCACAAAAGGTTATGATGGTTAAAAAGCGGCCTAGACCCATATTTCCAATCGATATAGAAAACTTCTTGGGTTTATCCAGTTATTATAGAAGGTTTGTGTAGATTTTCTCTTATATTACCTCCCCATTGACTAAGTTGACTCAAAAAAAGGTGAAATTCTTATGGTCTGATGCTTGTGAGGGTAGTTTTAAGAAGCTGGAGGATAAGTTAACTTCATATCCAACCTTGACTCTGCCTAAAGGCACTAATGGTTTTGTTTACTATTATGATATGTCCCAGGTGGATTAGGTTGTGTGTTGATAAAGCATGGCAAGGTAGTTGTTTATGCTTCTAAACAATTGAAAGTTCATGGGAAGAATTATCCAACCCACGAGTTAAAATTATTGGTTGTGGTGTTTGCATCAAATATTTGGTGGTATTATTATTATGGGGTCTATGTTGATATTTATTCTAATCATAAGAGATTACAATACGTGTTTAATCATAAAGAATTGAATCTCAAGCAAAGGAGATGGCTCGATTTGCTCAAACACTATGATATAAGTCTTCACTATCATCTGGGTAAAGCTAACATGGTTGTTGATGCTCTTAGCAGTTTGTCCATGGGAAGTTTATCTCATGTGGAGGAAGAGAAGCAGGATTTGGTGAAGGATATTCACCATTTGGATAATCTCAGAGTTTGTCTCTTGGATTTTAAAGATGGTGGTGTGTTTGTTCAAGAGGCAGCAAGGTCATCTCTTGGTACTGAAGTAAAGAAGAAGAAAGTGTTTGATCCTATTCTAATGCAAATCAAGAATAATATGGGTAGGTAGAAGGCGATGATTTTCAAAATTAGTGGTGATGGTATCTTGAGGTACCAAGGTAGATTATGTGTTCCAGATATTGATGGGTTGCGAAGAAGAATTTTGGCCAAAGCTCATGAGTCGCATTATACTATTTATCCTAGTTTGTTGAAAATGTATCATGATCTTAAGAAGACTTATTGGTGGAATAACATAAAGCAGGATGTGACCAATTTTATGGCAAAGTGTATGGTATGTCAGAAAGTGAAGGTAGAGCACTTGAGGCCCGGTGGATTGACTTAAGACATTGAACTATCGGGGCGGAAATGAAAGGTAATTAATATGAATTTTGTTACTGATCTTTTGTGGTCTCTCCAGCAATTTGATTCAATTTGAATCATTATGAATAGGATGACTAAGTCTGCTCATTTCTTACTAGTGAGGACTAGTTTCTCTCATAAGGATTATGCCAAGTTATTTATTGAGGAGATTATAAAGTTGCATAGTACTCCTGTCTCTATCTTATCTTATCGGGGTACCCAGTTCTCATCTCACTTTTAGAGGTCATTCCAGTGAGGCTTGGGTACTAAGGTGACCCTTAATACTGCTTTCCACCTACAGAAGAATGGACAAGCAAAAAGGATAATTCAGGTTTTTGAAGATATGCTTTGGGCTTGTGATTTTTATTTTGGTAGTAGTTGGGTTGACCACTTGCTTCTCATAGAATTTGCCAACCACAACAGTTATCACTCTAGGATTGGTATAGCTCTATTCGAGGCCTTATATGGTAGGGTTGCAGATTTTGTATTGGGTGATTTGAGGTTGGTGAGAATAAATTATTTGTCCCTAATTTGGTTCACCAAGCCATGGAGAAGGTGAAGGTGATTTAGGATAGATTTAATATCTGCCAAAGTTTCCAAAAGTCCTATACGGATGTTAGGCAAAGGGATTTGTAGTTTAGTGTTGGTGATTGGGTGTTCCTGAAGGTGTCCCCCATGAAGGGAGTGGTACGGTTTGGCAAGAAGGGGAAGCTCAGTTCCCTTTATATTGGTCCGTACTTGGTTTTGAAGGGGTTAGTAATGTCGTATATGAATTGGAGTTGCCTTCTAGCTTGAGCTCCATTCACCCAGTGTTTTATGTTTTGATGTTGAGGAAGTGAATGAGTTGAACCTTCAACCTTGTGGTTAACAGTCACACACTCTAACTAAATGAGCTACTCCAGCGACGGTTTTTCAATGGTTTATCCCTTGGAGAAGGTGGGTATTTCGGATTCCTTGTCCTACGAAGAGGTCCTAATTGAAATTTTGGATCGGCAAATCTGTCAGTTGTGTACAAAGTATGTGGCTCTGGTAAAGGTTATTTGGAGGAACCAAGGGGTTGAGGAATCTACTTGGTAAGCCGAGGAGGACATAAAGTCCAAGTATCCATTCTTGTTTCCCATTTCGTATACTCGTGCTTGAGGTATGTGTATTCCTTAACATCTTTGTTAAAGGTAAGAGTATTGGTATGTGGAGTCAAATCATACTGATAAATATCTTATCCTATCATTCGAGGACGAATGATCCTAAGAGGAGGAGTATGTAACGCCTAGGGATTTTGGTCCTTGAAAGTTTCCCAAAATTTTATCATTATTATCCTGACTACGACTCTCCAAAATCGTAGGGAGTCATGATGGGTCATAGGGACTCGATTGTGAATTATTCAAAACAAGCGGCTTAGCATTCTTTTCTAAGTACGAGTGGCTCTCAACTAGTCATCAAGACTTCTTATGAGTCATAAGGACCAATTCGTAAGGTTTCAAGAAAGTTTGGCACAATACATTGACCTCATTACAACTTGAGGCCACAAGTCATAAAAACTCAAGACGAGTCATTATATCTTAATCGTAGGGTGTCCAGTGTGTCATCCCAAATTTATTTCTATCTTGAGTACAAGAAATGGTTATGAGTCATCAAGTGTGGTTACGAGTTAATGGTAGGAATTGTGGCCAGACCAGTATGGGGCCCTGGGATTTTTGACTTGACTATGGCTCCATCTGATGAGTCAAAATGTGTCGTTATGAGTCGTATAGTGACCCGTAAGGACTTACGATAATTTTTAATCTTTTTATTAGGGGCACTTTGGATATTTCCCCTCTACCCCAATTGTAACCCATGACCTAAAACCCTATTGGGGACCCCATTTGCATTGTTAACTCACTAAAACACTTTTAAAATCTCTCTTAAATTCTCTCAAGCAGCCATACTTAGGGTTTTCAAGAAGTGGGTCAAGTAGAGCTTCAAGGGTTGAATTCACTCCATAATCTTGGGTATTTCAGGTATGTTACTCTTCCCTAATTATTAATTTGTTAAAATCAGATGTTTTAAAGTATTTTTCATGAGATATTTATGTTGATTTTGAAAACATGGGTTGAGGGTTTAGTATAACTATTGTTTAGGTGATGTTTCATATTTGTCCCTATGTGGGTTAAGTTTAACTAATGGTTGTAAAGTAAATTTGATGTATGGGAATGGTGAATTAACTAGGGATTGTTATTTACCAAACTTGTGACTTTTGAAGTGGTTCTAACCCTAACCCCATATCATAATATTGTTTTTTAAGTAAGAGAAATGTGGGAATTTGCAAAATTTTAACCAAGGGGGTTGTTAATTCCTCAAGTAAAGATAATTGGTATGGCATGTTGATGTTACCTTACAAGTATAGTTGGTATGAAGACACCAAAAAAGTATTCCCTAATGTGTAATATGCTTCAACAAATGGGAATGTGTGATACTTGTTTTAATCAGGCTTTAATGAGGGTTGTGTAGATGAGTCATGAAAATAGAGGTCTGAGAGACCAACACTAGAAATCGCAGTTGCCAATCGGGTGTTTTAATTCCCCCCTAATATTATCTTATATGATTGGGAGGTTTGAGTCCCCACATCTTATTAGATGATTTGGTGCTCGTGTCACCTTAATATATAGGGAGGTTCGATTCCCCCATAGTGTATATGTATACCCTCCGATTCATGCAGCCACACATACTCGGGCCCTACCAACTAGGAGGAGCTAGGACAATATAGCCCTTGGGTGCCTTTGTATTTTATGACGGTTGAGCTACACAATCCAGGCTAAAGTTTTGAAAGAGCATGTTAAGCCTTGTTCCCTATACTGATATGTGATATATGTATATATGTCTATGCCTTTGATTATGTGCATTGATTTTTAATGGTTATGAACTTTTTATCAAGGCATTATGATATCCTTATCCCTGACTTACATGCTAGTGTTCACCCTACTAACCATCTCCGAATGTTGTATCCCCACGTGATGTAGGCACCGAAGCTACTTCTACTTTTTCTGTGTAGAGTTAGGTCGGTCAGCTCGGTTCATTGGGTTATGGAGAAGTGGTGATCTTTCATCCCCCAAAAGGCTTAGGCATGCATTCAATCTTATATTTGAATTGATGGGTACTTTCATTATCATTAATATTATCATTTTCATTCTCCTTGTCATCTATCAATGTCGGGGACATGTCCCGACTAAGACTGGTTTTGGTTCTTTGTTTAGAAGGCTTTGTTTAGATTACTGTGGATATTAGGTGATATTGGTCAATTGTTTGGCCGGTCATCGGTCATTGGTTATAGATATGTTTTGACTTTCTTTAAGTTTGTTGCATGCTATCTTGTTATATGTTCGGAATTAATCCAATATTGGGGGATGTTATGGTTGGTTTAGTTAGGTACAAGGGGCGATCTCTGGTCCACGTGGGACTTGAGATACCCATCACAGTCAGGCCCTGGTTTGGGTCATGACACACACACACTAGCCTTCTAACCTAATCTACATCATCAATACCCTTTTATATAGGGCCATGTCCTAAGTAAGTTGTAACTGCTCCATGTCACGTCTAATCACCTCCCTTTAAGAAAAATTTGACCTACCTCTACCTCTCCTAAAACCATCCAAAGAAAACCTCTCGCACCTATAAACTGGGGCATCAGTGACCCTTCTCATCAAATGCCCAAACCATCTCAACCTCACTTTCTACATCTCGTCCTCCACCGAAGTCACTCCCACCTTCTCCCAAATAGTCTCATTCATAACTCTATCTCCCCTAATAAGTTAACACATCTAATGTAATATCCTCATTTCCGCCATCTTGAAATTTTGGATGTAGGAGTTCTTTGCTAGCAACACTCAGCTCTATGCAACATAGCCGTACGGACTTCCACTCTATAGAATTTGCTTTTAATCTTAGGAGGAACCTTCTTATTGCACAAAAATCCTGAGGCAAGCCTTTATTTCATCCATCCTGCCCCAATACGATGAGAGACATCCTCATCAATCTCTTTACACCCCTGAATTAAAGGCCGAAGATACTTAAAACTACCCCTCTTACAAACAACCTGGGAATCTATCTTCACTACCACCTCATCCTCCTATTTCAAGTCAATGAACTTGCATTTCAAGTATTCCATCTTGGTCCTACTCAACCTGAACCCTTTAGAGTCCAGGATTTGTCTCCAAACCTTTATTTTATCATTAACACCGCCCTCTTTCCCATCAATCAAAACAAAATCATCCACAAATAGGACATACTAAGGCACCTCTCCTTGAATACACTGTGTCAACACATCCATTGCCAAGGTGAATATAAATGGGCTAAGAGTTAATCCCTGGTGCAACCCTATCAAGATAGGGAAATGCTCTAAATCTCCTCCCACAGTCCTCACCTTAGTCTTTTCTCCACTATACATGTCCTTAATTGATCTGATTTATTCCACCAGAATCCGTCTTACCTCCAACCATCTCTAATAAACCTACCTAGGTTAATGAACACCATATGTAAGTCCCTCTTCCTCTCCCTATACTACTCCACCAATCTCCGCACAAGGTGAATTGCTTATGTAGTCAAGAGACCGAACATAAATTCAAACTGATTCTCATAAATAGACACGATCCTCCTCAACCTCCACTCGATCTCTCTCTCCCAAATCTTTATAGAGTGACTCAACAACTTAATACCCCTGTCGTTGTTGTAACTCTGAATGTCACCCTTATTCTTTAATAAAGGAATCATAGTACTCCATCTTCAAGCCTAGGGAACCTTCGTAGTCTTTAAAATGTTGTTAAAAAAATCAAGTAGCTACCTTAAACCTGCACCGCCAATAAATAGATTATAAAGTAAGGAAAATATATAAGCTAAAGTTGTCTAACCTTCAACTTCTCTGTATGAAAGGAAGGATTTAAAATCTTTCTATGCTTTGCCCATTTTTGTTCCTCAAGGGCAACAATGCCTCGATTCAATAACATGGTTAATGGATTTGGGATTTATAGCTTCTGATAAACATAATTTTAAAAAATATCTCTTTTTTTTCTAATTCTAGATCTAATATTAATATTGTGGGATTTGTTACTTGCCAAAGAAAATATTTTTTATCTACAATAATTCATAATTTTACTGTCAATACAAAAACTTACACCTTATTCTCAAATGGTTTCAACAAACTGAATTTGTTTCAAAATATTTCATATTTCAAAAAATATTTTTCAAATATATTATATTACTGTTTCAATTGATTACATGTTAAATATGAGGAAACAAAGATGAATACTTTTATTGTTAACGTTATATATTTTACGACACGTATGTACCATTCTTTTTGTCCTAGTTTATGTGAACGTATTTGACTAGGCATATAGTTTAGGAGAAATGTGAAGACTTCTAAAACTTGGGGTTTAGTTAAATTATAAAAATATTTATGGATATAAATCATTTCATTAGGGGTGTGTTTGTATGAAGGAAAATGTTTCCCAAGGAAAATATTTTTCTAAAAAATATTTTCCTGAAAAATAAGTGATTTTCTTACTTATTTTCTGGTGTTTGGGTAGTAAGAAGAAAATATTATTCCAAGAGAATTTATCTGTTATATGGGCAAATACATTGACAGCGCACCCGATTTGAGACCTTGACTCCCGACCTAACAAAGGATCTGACTTTGTACCCCGACACTAGGATTTTACATGTGATTCCAACACCGACCCCAAGATCTTGACTCCCAACCCGATGGTACCTCGTCGTGTGACTCAACTCATAACAACAACTTCGGATCTTACCTAGACCTATGACCTAAGATCCAACCTCAACTTGACCACTAAACCCAACCCATGACCTGACCTCGACTGTTGAAATGACAAGGGACCCTATCTATTCACCAATACGAGACCCAACTCAGGCCTAGGATGTGACTTTTGACCCCAACCCAAGATCCAATCTCTAAACTTAACCCTAATCTAAGATCTATTTCTCGATCCTAACTTAAGATCTATTCATAACGTCGATTTGAGACTTAAAATTTTGACCCCAACTAGAGACCCAAATCCAACCTCGACTTATGACCCTACGTTTGACCCTAACATGGGTCACAACTATCGACTCGAACCTCTAATCTAGATATTGACCTTGACTCAAGAACCAATCTTGACCTAACTCTGACTTAAAACCCTAATTCTTAAGACCCGACTCCCGACCTCGAGAATCAAAATTTGACCACGACTTGAGATTTGAGATCCAACCTCAATCTAAGACCCGACCTGAGACCATAAATTCAACCTTAATCTGACTCTCGATCTTAACCTATCTTCCAACTCTAACCCCCAATCCTGACTATTGACCATGACCCAAGTCCTCACTCCTAACTTGGGACCTACTCCCAATCCCATCTCTCAACTATGATGCCAACGCGGGAACCCATCTTGAATTGAGTCTAGCTTAAGATTCGAGAGTTAAATTAAGGTTTAAAGTAAGGTTCAAGAGTTGAGATCAATAGAAAGATTGGGAGTCGGGTCCTAGGTTTTAGGTTGGGTCCCGAGTTGGGAGTCGATAGTAAGGCCGGGGTCAAGAGTTGGGTTGTTAATTTGAAAGAGACTTTTGAAAAGTATTTCCTTAATTTATATAGGGAACCATTTTCCTTAAATTTGATAAAAATAAGTCTACTTCCAAAAAAAATTAAAAATATTAAACCAACCAAACATGAGAAAATAGAAAAAAAAAACAAAAATGTTTTCCTTCATATCAAATATACCCTGAGGGTAAAATTAGAAGTTTAAAATTAAATTATACTAAATATAAAAAATGATGCTCCCTTTGAGACTATCTAAAAAAAGAAGGGTGTCACATAATTTATGACAGAGATTAGAAAATTTAGCTATGTCACTTAGAAAGCATGCCATATACATTACTAAAGCAATAGGAACTACCAATGGACAAATTTGTAGGTAAATAAGAAAATTCATTGCTAATCCTATATAGTGACAGATTAATGATTAATTATCATAAAATTATGTTAATTACTGTGATAAATTGGGATAGAAGAAGTACCTCAACACTCCATGTAACACCCCGAACTTTACGTCATGCAAATAGATCTTATAATAGGCACACAAGATCCCTAGATCGAAGATAAACCACTTTAGGATGGGTTCAAATGGGTTAGGGGAATTTTTAGACATAGAAATAACTCATGCTATGCAAAAGGAATCCCACACGATAGCCCCACACTGTGAGGGTCACCGCGATAGGCTATATCTCACCCAAGCGAAGGACCCTACATCGTAAAGGGGCTTGTTTATGATTGGGGGTCACATCATGTGGCCTCTCTCTCACTATGGGGGTCTCTCCATAAAGTTTCCCCATGCGATGGGGGTAACTCCATGAGGTTTCCACCATGCGATGGGGGTCTCGATATACCCCTTTCTTTTTGTCAATATGACTCCATTTTTGATATATTTTAAGGATATTAAGGTATTTTCACATCCTTAAGTCATTTTAAATTTTATATGTACATGATTAGGACCTTAAGGATGACTTTTCACTTCTAAGATCATATTGTAGTCATTCTAATAGCAAGAGAGGATAAAACCACCTAGGGTTCAATATTTCTAAATTCCAAGGATCAATTTATGTTAAGTCCTCTTCACGGAGAGGTATGTATAACTATCCTAACACTCATGGGTATAAATATGATATTTTAATAAATTCGATATCATGTATGTTAAGTTATGGACTTTGAAATTAATTGAAAAGCATGAATTATGAAACCCCCTTGTTATGATGAAATTATGTATTTACTATGGGGTTTTCTATAAACTTAAAATTTTATTCATGTGCATATGTTATAGGTTTTGAAGTAATTGAAGTGTTTGAACTATGAACCGCATTTTATGAAAAAATATGTATTTAAAAATTGTTGTTAGTTCTCAAATGAATATGGGAAGATTGGTGTTCGAATGATTCTTTTATCAAATTATGGACTGACTATTTATATGATTTTCAGAGAGCATCTTTTGTACTTCAAAATACTTTGTTTTCTCATGGAACTTGCATAAATTATGAAAGAGATGACCACGTAAGAGTTATGTCTTAAAAGGAAATTGTTTTACCTAAACTTGTATGTCTATTTTGAAAGAGAACTCTCTTATGATATTTTAATCATCTTGGTGGTTAATAATATATTTTGGGAGAAAAGGGCTATGGATATGATGTGATACGATATGATACGATATGATATGATATGATATGATATGATATGATATGATATGATATGATACGATATGATACAAGATGATACGATATGATACGATACGATACGATACGATATGATACGATATGATACAATACGATACTATACGATACGATACGATACTATATGATATGATATGATATGATATGATGTGAGAGTATGATTTTGAAGAGGCTAAAAATATGCTCTAAGAGAGTTAGACGGTTACTTAAAGAAGAAATGAGCGGAAAGCTTATTTCCCCAAACCATTTTTATCAATAGGGGAGTGATTCTGTCCTGAATTATGGATTATCATTGTATAATTGCTATATTCAATTGTATACTAGACCAGACACCCTAATTATTACAACAAACTTGGATTGTGGGCTTGGCCGATGAGTTAATAGTGGACCCATATAGGTCATGGTGTAATATAGTTTTAGGGTGTACCATCTAGCTCATAATTAAGGAAAAGAGTAGAGTCTATATTTTACGAGATTGAATAAAGTTTTAAGTATGCCCATGTGTTTTCGATCTCTACTATGTTAAAGTGTTTTCATAATGATCTTGATGATTTTATGTAAAGTATATGTTATTTTTGGATTGTTCTACATATCAATACATTCCAAGTATTGATCATCCTCGGGCTCCTACATTGTTTCATAATGTAGGATCTGAGGCTCAATCCTATGGTCCAGTGCAGCAGTAAGATTCCAGACAGATTCAGAGTAGGAGATCCATCTCGGAAGGTATTTATATATATATTTTATCTTTATTTTAGTTTTATGGTCTGGTTGGGGGCCTTGTCTCGGCCTAGATAGATACTCAATAATAGAGACTTTGTAGACTAGATCTTGATTCATATTAAGTTATGACTTTAAATTGAAAAGTTTGCTTAATAGACTACTGAGAATCTTATGATATTATTCTGCATTTCGTTGAATGAATTAGGCTTATGATAATATGCTATGGAGCCTTTTAGGCATTCATGGTTTGGGGATGCCTGTCGCGGCTAGGGCCTTGACTCGGGCCATGACAAGCTTTGTATCTGAGCACAGTCCATTATATCAGGGTGTCTATGAAGTTGTGTCAAGTAGAGTCCCTTTTATGGGTGTGTATCGCACCACACTTTTAAGAGGGAGGCCACGAGGCATTAAGGAATGTTTTCCTTTATTCATGTTCTAGTTTGTGCTACAAATTCAAGTTATAATGAAATCCTCCTAACTTATGAATTTCTGTGTTTCTGATCATGCCTCCCCAAATATCCAATGGTCAAAACACGTCATTCAAAACCTCCATCCCTACTGGGGCAAATGCTGAAAAGGTACAGCCGACTATAATATGTAGACCCGATATAAATCACTTACTCTGGACTTCATTATTCCTCCTAGGATCCCACCATACCCAACTAGTCCTCATCAAGATCCTCGAGATGATATTAACCGTACACGGTCCCTTCAAAGGGAGGTCTTGAATGTTGAGTTCCATTAGTCCATTACATTCTTGCACAACTCATTGCATCGCAGTCACATCAGTCTAAAAATATTATCTTGGTCACTGGTTCTTTTGAGATCACTCGGGTTGGTCAATTCATGAGGCCAAACCCACCTACATTTTTGGTTTCTAAAGTTGTGAAAAATCCTCAAGATTTTGTAGATAAGATGGAGAAGATATTTTGGGTGATGAATTTTAGTGATATAGAGGGGCTGGTGTTTATTGATTATTAGTTGAAAAGGGTGTCTTGCAAGTTTTATGATGACTGGGAAGACTTAAGAGGTGAGAATTTTGAACCTGCGATATAGGAGAAGTTTTTTTATGCTTTGCATGATCATTTATTTTCTCGAGAGTTGAGGGAAGCTAAGGTTGAGGAATTTTTGAATCTAAAGCAGGGTAAGATGAATGTCAATGAGTATGGATTGAAATTCATCCAACAATCTTGTTATGCCCAAGATTTGGTGTCCAATATGATGTCATGACCCGAACTAGGGTCTAGCCGTGATGGGTATCACAGGTCCACTAAGGATCGGATACCACCCCCTAAACCCAACCTCAAAAGCGCAATAATAATCATAATAACAATGTGGAAGCCAACTAAATAGTAATGAGAAGATGGATAAATGACTCAATAAAACTAAGTGTCAAAACCATAACCAACCAACACATATTTGTCCATAATAGCCTCTCAAAACCAGAATATGAAGCAGGTCAGGACATGCTCCCAACCATGACCAAAATAATCCAAAAGTACTGAGATAAAACAAAAGAAAATGAAAATAATAAGGCCTTCTAGATGATGGAGGCTCACCACTCATAACTACTCGATGAACGTGCTAATCCACCTAACGTTGCACAAGGGTAAAGGAAGTGTCTTTGGACCCTACATTATGAAACAATGTAGAGTCCTAGAACGGTTAGCGAGGTGAGCGCTCGTATGTAACTCAGAGAAAATGATAACATAATGTCATTTCAAAAAGTTAGTCAAAACTACAATGCAAACATTTATATACATATATATAAGATGTTGGTATAGGGAACAAGGTTTAAGCGTAAGATTTTGAAATCATTAACCTGGAATGTGTATCTCTAACCATCCTAAGGGAACCCACAGTCTATATAGGTTCAGCTCTCCCTGCTGAAAGGGTCTAGTGCGTGTTAGCTGCATGAACTTGAGAAATCCAAGGAAGGGACAAAGCCACTGAGGCTCCAACCATTCCAAAAATATATTTAATGTGTAAGCTATTGTAAGACCCCGCAAAGTCCTAGTCATTTCAGTCCTATATAGCATGCCAAAAGAGGTCTTAGACTTGGAAAATTTCAGTAAAATGTTGACACTTAGTCTCATTTTGGCCTCGATATTTCAATGGCATCATTTACTATCTTTCTGTCCTTAGATTTGTTGATTTTTAAATTTATTCATGACAGGGATGTAGTAGGTCATATTAGGTGAGATTCAAAATTTTAGACATTGTTTGAGTTATGTTTGGATGGCCAAAACAACAAGCCAACGCGATCTTGACGCATTGTATTTGTGTAACGCCCTAAAAAAGGGGTCTCGAAGCATCACACGGTGCTTGAGGCTACGAGTAGCCCCAAGCTAACCCTTTGAGCCATTTTCATTCAGTTCGACACAAATCAATGGGGTTTCCATAAATAACCCTCAAATATCAACAGAGTAATCATCATTCAAGAATAAAAGAATTTCAGAAAGATAACAAAATACGATTTATTAGTCAACTCCCAACATCTATACTAGTCTGAAAATCCTCTAAGAAAATCAATAAAACCAACGATCCATTGAGACATGCCCCAACTGAATCATACTCAATTATCAACTATAAACGATTCTGGGAAACCAACATCAGACATCACGTCCTTAGAACATGAGGACTCACCAAAATAGAGAATGTAGAACAGTGATGTTAGGCGTATTTACACGCCTAAAGCACCTTAATTTACCCATATTTTAGCTAAGTTTTAAGGACAAAATATATAATTACTGCACTTTTAGTCCTTTTTCCTGTAAGTGAGCTAACCAACATGATTAGCATGTTTTCAGGTATAAATGATGAAGATTTTAGCATTTTGTGGATCTTTGGGCAGCAAAGGAAAAGTCACGTAGATGAAAGGCAGCTTTTGGAAGCTTGAGGACTGAAAGTGATGCATGGAAAACCTGTCCCAGACAAAAACAGTATTTCTAAAGACTTGAAGATCAGCAGTAACTTAGTAGGATTAGGACAAAAATGCAGTAACTTAGTAGGACTAGGATATGGATGTTATAAAAACCCTACTTTGCTGAATGTTTCAGAATTCTTTTCTCATTGGATTCAGTCGTTGTTGACATTATTCTTCGTCTATTCGACTTTTAGTATTGTTCAAGTTACAGAATCTGTAAGCTTTAACAGAGAAAGATGCTAACTTTGGGAAAACGCCAAGAGGAAAAACGTCAATCTTGTTGTGATGCCATATTCCTTTTCAACGTGAGATTGCTATAGTTTTGGTATGATGATGATGTCTTCGTTGATTTCCGTTACCCTCATGAGTAGCTAAACTTCTCTGTTAGGGTTATGAAAGCCTTTTGATAATACTATCTATTACTATGAGTTTGTGAATTCTTGATACGTATGCTACTTATATCATTACTCTCTTCATCTTAATTAAATTCTTGTGGTTGCAAACATAAAGAATATGCCAATATAGCATTAACTTGTTCGAGAGAAAAGTTATATGTTTGGAAAAGAGAGTGTGACAAGGAAATAGGGCTACCAACCCCTGTTTACAAGTTAGTGCCGTAACTGGATAACCTCTTGGAGAGTTTGTACCATTAGTCATACGCTTTAAGCTCTCGAGAGTTAAAGTGAAATAATCCTTGATGGTCGAGAGACGCTAGGATTTACCATTAGAATACAAACCTCTATAAGTGCATGCATATCTAAATTCCGCATAACTCATAGTTAATAGATACGTAGAACTCATAAGGTGGACATAACCCTAACTTATAATTCTCATTAATTTAATCTTACTAAACAAAGCTTTCCATTGTTACTTTGATACTCTTAATTCATGCCACAATTAAATCCCCCCTTTCCGTAGAATTTTCGACCAACAGTCTACTAATAGTTGCATACTTAGTGACCGAGTATTCCCTGTGGGATTCGACACCCAACCCAGTTGGGTTCTATATTTGAAAGCGACCGTTTACACTCGTACGAGAGCTGTAATTTGAGCGTTATCAAATTTTGGCGCCGTTGACGGGGAATACGGTTGTCAACTAAGTTTGTGATTATTATAAGACCCTTGTGGTCAAAGATTCTTGTATTTTACTTTTAGTTGTTGTTTTTGTTTTATTCAGGTTTTGTTCAGTGCATGCCCAATAATCGAAGTTCTGGTCAACCATTATTACCCATAAACCCTGAACCGCAACTTATTGGTAGGATGGAGGCGCAACGTGACATGGAAAGAAGGGCTGCTCAAAAGGAGCAGGATAGATTAGCTGCGTTGGCCACTACTCAAGTACATCAACAGAATATTGATAACCCAGGGCAAGCAGCAAATCCTGATGATAAAGACCTAGGTGATGATGAGTTACTAAACCCTAGGCGTGATGCCGAGGTGGCGACACCTGCGAACAGAAGAGATCGTCAAGACAGATTAAGGCTGGAATGCCGAGCTGTGCAATTTTCGTTTGATGATGATGATGATGATCTGGATGGAGCTGGATGCAGTTTTTGTTTGATGATGAACTAATATGAGGCTCGTAATAGCAGATAGGTCGGTCAAACGACCTGTAGGTATCTTATATGATGTGTTGGTAAAGGTTTCTTCCTTCATCTTTCCTGCAGACTTTGTTAATTTGGATTTTGAGGTGGACTCTGAAGTTCCCATAATCTTGGGGCGTCCTTTCCTCACAACAGAAAGTGTGCTTATAGATTTATGCACTAATGAGCTTCTATTCTGGATGAATGACGAAGTGGTCCATTTCGATGTATGCAAATCAATGAAGAAGCCCAAAGATATGAATGTGTTCTCTGTAGTTGATGTCTATTTTGATGATGAGGAAGAATTATCTGTAGAGACGCAGCTCATTACTGATCCATTGGCGGTTGTGCTTATGAACTTGGAGAGTGAGAATGTTGAAGACTATGAAGAAACTATTTGTGCTCTTACGGGAATTGGTTCGTATTCTCATGCTCCAAAAAAGCTGGAACTTGATCTAAAAAAATGACCTACACTACCAGCTAAACCCTCCATTGAAGAGCCACCCATATTGGAGTTGAAGGAGTTTCCCTGTCATCTAAAGTATGCATTCTTGGGAAGTGGAAACACGCTTCCTGTTATTGTGGATGCCAATTTAGGTGAGCAGCAAGTTGCAGCTCTCATCTCTGTTCTGAGGAGATACAAAAGAGCCATCGGTTGGACTATCACTGATATTATTGGTATTTCGCCCGGGATATGTATGCACAAGATTCAGCTTGAAGAAAATTGCAAACCCACTATTGAAAATCAAAGACGTTTGAATCCACCTATGCAAGAGGTGGTGAAGAAAGAAATAATTAAGTGGTTAGATGCAGGGGTAGTGTATCCAATCTCCGAAAGTGAATGGGTGAGTCCGGTTAAATGTGTGCCCAAGAAAGGGGGCATGACGGTAGTTGCAAATGAGAAGAATGAGTTGATTCCACTCAGACCGGTCACGGGGTGGCGGGTGTGTATGGGGACTACCGAAAGCTGAATTCGAGGACGCTCAAGGATCACTTTCCAATGCCATTTATGGACCAAATGCTTGATCGATTGGAAGGGAAAGGATGGTTTTGTTTCCTAGATGGGTATTCTGGCTATAATCAGATTTGTATTGCTCCCGAAGATCAACAAAAGACAACGTTTACATGCCCATATGGTAAGTTTTCCTTCAAATGTATGCCATTTGGGTTATGTAACACACCTGCTATGTTTTAGCGTTGTATGATGTCCATTTTTTCTGATATGGTTGAAGACACCTTGGAGGTGTTCATGGATGATTTTTCAGTTGTGGGTGAGTCGTTTGAAGCATGCTTGGCGATTCTAAGTATGGCGTTACAGAGATGTGTTGAATTCAACTTGGTGCTCAACTGGGAGAAGGCCACTTTATGGTTAAAGAAGGTATTGTTCTTGGGCATAAAATTTCCGAAAGAGGAATTGAGGTGGATCGCGCGAAGATTGAAGTTATCGAGAAATTACCACCCCCAATTTCTGTAAAGGGAGTTCGTAGTTTCCTCGGTCATGCAGGTTTTTATCGACGGTTTATCAAAGACTTCTCCAAAATTGCTAGTCCACTATACAAACTTTTGGAGAAGGATGCAAAGTTTGATTTTGGTGAAGATTGCTTGAAGGCATTTGAATGCCTCAAAGGGAAACTAGTAGAAGATCCTATCATTGTAGCACCTGATTGGTCTCTACCATTTGAAGTTATGTGTGATGCTAGCGGGGTAGCTTTGGGTGTTGTACTTGGTCAGAGATGAGAAAAGTTATTTCATCCAATCTACTATGCGAGAAAGGCTTTGAACGTAGCTCAAAAGAACTATACTGTCACAGAACAAGAGCTTTTAGCAGTTGTTTATGCTTTTGAAAAGTTTCGTGCTTACTTGTTGGGGACCAAAGTGGTGGTGCATACAGACCATGCAGCTCTGAGATACTTAATGGCGAAGAAAGATGCAAAGCCGAGGCTAATTCGATGGGTGTTATTGCTGCAAGAATTTGATTTCGAGGTAAAAGATAGAAGAGGTTACGAAAACCAAGTGGCTGATCATCTATCTAGACTTGAGAATGAGCATATAGCGCAGCCCGATCTGGATATTAATGATGCATTTCCAGACAAAGAGATCCTGACCACGAAGGGGGAAGAATTACCATAGTACGCAGACTTTGCGAACTATGTGGTGAGTAATGTGATACCTGCGCATATGTCCTATCATCAAAAGAGGAAGTTCATGCATGATGTAAAACATTACTTCTGGGATGAGCCATATTTGTTTCGATGATGTGCGGATGGTGTTATCAGGCGATGCATATCTTATGTGGAGGTGCCGAGTATATTGGAAGCAAGTCATGCTTCCCAAGTTGGGGGACACCATGCAGGTGGTCAGACAGCAAGGAAGGTATTGCAAAGCGGCTATTATTGACCTTCGATATTTAGAGATGCCTACGACTTTGTGAGAAGATGTGACCAATGTCAGAGACAGGGCACGATTTCGAAGCACCATGAGATGCCCATGTCAAAAATTCTTGAAGTAGAGCTGTTTCATGTATGGGGTATTGATTTCATGGGCCCATTCGTGAATTCGTTTGGGATGAAATATATCCTAGTGGCTATAGATTATGTTTCCAAATGGGTCAAAGTGGTAGCACTGGCTGATAATAAAGGTAAGTGTGTTGTTGCATTCTTAAAGAGAAATATTTTCTCTCGTTTTGGGGTACCATGTACCATCATAAGCGATGGAGGATCACACTTTTGCAACAAGCTGTTCAGAGCCATGTTAGTGAAGTATGGGGTCAAGAAACATAAGGTAGCCACACCTTATCACCCACAAACTAGTGGACAGGTAGAGATTTCTAATCGAGAGATCAAGTTGATCCTTTCTAAAACTGTAAACGCTAATAGGAAAGATTGGTCTCGGAAGTTGGACGATGCCTTATGAGCTTATAGGACCGCATTCAAGACACCAATTGGCATGTCACCATACCAACTAGTTTATGGGAAGGCATGTCACTTGCCCATTGAGCGTGAGCATAAAGCATTGTGGGCATTGAAGCGACTGAATCTGAATTGGGATGATGCTATGAATCTGAGATTGGAGCAGTTGAATGAGATGGATGAGTTCCGTCTTCATGCGTATGAAAGATCAAACCTCTACAAGGAATGGATGAAAAAGTATCATGATCAGCGAATTATACAACGAAACTTTCAAAAGGGTGATATGGTACTTCTTTTCAATTCCAGATTGAAGCTATTCCCAGGTAAGTTGAAGTCTAGATGGTCTGGACCATTCAAAATTAGCCAAGTCTACTCGTCTGGAGTAGTAGAGTTAGAAGACAATAATGGTGGTATCTTTAAGGTAAATGGCCAACGAGTGAAGCCACATATCGGTCCTCTTGACTCAATCAAATGCATGGCTACCATCTATCTCGACGAAGTCTAAGTAATCGAGATAGCCATGTCGTGCCGCGACAATAAATTAAGCGCTTGGTGGGAGGAAACCCATCGTTTTTAATCGTTTTGTTTTATTAGGAATTTGTTTTTGTAGTCGAGCCACGACCAAAACTAAGGCGCTTGAGGGGAGGCAACCCATCGTTCTAATTATTTTTGTTGTTTTTGAGTAAGTATAGGTGCAAGACGTATAAAGGAGGAGATTGGTCTCAAATTTTGATTTGGAAGTGGTTCATGTTGAAGGTAGTAAGTTAGGAATGAAGAAGCAAAGGCTATGGGTTAGGCATTGCCTATGCAAATCTAGGCAATGAACAAGGCAAGGCCTATGTAAACCTAGGCAACGAACAAGGCAAGGCCTATGCTATGGCCTAAGCTCTCTGAATCTACAATGCCATATCATAGGCGGCGCCTATGCCCAACAATGCTATAGCATAGGCTCCGCCTATGCCAAAGCCTTTGGTCTCGGATTCTACAATGCCATAGCATAGGCGCCGCCTATGCCCAACAATGCCATAGCATAGGCGCCGCCTATGCCAAAGCCTTTTGTCTCTGAATCTAGAATGCTATAGCATAGGCGCCGCCTATGCCCAACAATGCCATAGCATAGGCGCCGCCTATGCTCAACTAGGCTTTGAAAAAGGTGCCGCCTATGCCAAGCATAGGAAAAGCATTAGGCGCCGCCTATGCTCACTTTTTGGTCTCCTAATCCGATTCCAAATGGGTCAAAACCCGACCCAAGCTTGTCCTATAAATAGAACCTTAGTCTTAGAACAAAATTTCATTGCAAACTAAACCTAAGAGCCGCCTACCTCTCCAAAATCTCTCAAAAATTTTCTTTTTGCTCTTCTAACTTTGCAATAACATCTTCCGAGGCCATCAACCAAGTAAGTACTTCTTTGCTCTTCTTTTATATTCCGTAAGTATTACAATACTACACCTATAATAAGTTGTTAAATATTGAAGTAGTGTTGGTGATTTGAATGTGGTTGATTTGTTGTGATACAACTAAGTGAGTGAAAGAATACGTATGGGTGTTCTAGACTTGGTTCCAACCTGTATTTGATTTTGATACACTGTCATACTTTTGCGGAATCGACATGGTTAAGATAATGGCATAATCTTGTAACTTGAAAGCTTGCATGTTTGAATAACCCGTCCATCGAGATGAAGAGCATGATTGAATAAAAGCATGATATGTTGCTATACCATAAACTTGATTCAATCTCTACGTGGTCGTCTTGTTCCAAAAGTGCATTAATCCAAACCATAAAGTATGGTCAAGATCACATGACATAGAGTTGAAAAGAATAGTTAAAGACAACATGAAAGTATTACTGTACTAAAATGTATTGTTGGAATATATCACCAATACGTACCAACAAATTAAGTGTGGGGTGGTACCACTGCTGTCTATTTGTCGATTGAATCCTACCAAGATGAAGCTAACATGACTTTATCTCAGGTAAAATGGCACTAAAAAGTCGACCAGGAAAAGAAAAAGCATCCACCTCACAAAAAGGCCAAAAAGGGGGAAGAAAAGAGCAAGTTGAATCCTCCTCGCTGCAAATACCTCACTGCATGTACGGGATAAAATGGGTCCTAGAGGAGGAAGGAAAGGAGTGGTATAGGAACAACAAAATGAAAAAGTATGTTCATGTGGAGCAGATACAAAAGAAAAGCCTAGCGAAGAAAGAACTTCTCATTTTGGCCAAAATAATGGTGTTACATCTCGATTTCATTTTCCAAGACATGGGAGAATGCAATCTTGATTTAACCCAAGAATTTTATGCAAATTGGTCCCCAAAGAATACCGGCAGTGAAGTGAAGATTAGAGGCCAAGTCTTGTAGCTGAATGCTGAGTTCTTCAACACTTTTCTGGGTCTTCCATCTGTCGATCCATCACCACTCAAAGATCTTCAACAAAGACCTCCGTACAGGGCAATCAGACACACGCTATGTGTAACAAGATCAATGGCACGTTGGAGTCGACACAAGGACACCGGCCGACACAATACCTTCCCATATGCTTCTTTGAACAGAGAAGCACGTATATGGTTATAGATAGTCAACTCTTGCCTAATTCTAGGGACACAGTACACAAAGATCACACGTGATAGAGTGTGCTTAGTGTACGCTTTGATGACGAACATCCCAATCAACATTGGGGCGATTATTTGATCTTCAATGCGTAAGGCTAGGCTGCACAAGAGGTCCCACTTCAGCTTTGGCAATCTGTTGACTGCAATATTGAGGAAGGAAGACAACGAAGAGGAACCTTCGAATCATAAGCTTCCACACAACCCAAAGAAGGTTGAACTCACAAAGGTTAAAGATGCTGAATCTATGCATGGCGTCAACCTGACCACTGCAGAAAGACATACTCACGATGAAAGCTTCTTCTGCCATTTATATGGTATGATGAGGCTTACCATGATGAGCGGGGATCGTGTTCCAACTGCTGCAGAGCTCCAACAGATGGATTATGACTACCCCATGAATGAGCATGCGAGGGCTATGTATGGAGTAGGTGTATATTTTTAGGAACCTCTTGACGATGACGTGCTAACCGATGATGATCGCCGAATGCCAGACTTAGACGTGGAGGAGAATTTTGATGACGACAACTCCGATGATGATTTCGATGCAGGGGGTATGGCCCCAGACATAGAGGAGGAGTCCGACTAATCCAGGTTCTTATTTATTTTCCACTGAGGACAGTGTGTCTCATCTAAGTGTGGGGTGTTGGTATTTGTATGTTGTATTTCTTTGCCTATATTTATTTATGTTTGTTTATTTGATTTTGTAGTAGTTTTTAGTTAGTAGTTTTCAATTTTTTTTTTAGATTTTGTATGAAATTGTTCTGATAGGTGGCATGGTTTTATGATAAGAGTTTGTGCTAAAATCATTACTATTAATACGTTTAGGCTCTAAGTGTGACTCACTATGTGATAAGTGTATGGTTTAGTTCATTCATCTGTTGGGTCAAGAGTTTATACTGCTCCCAATAAAGTTGACCATGTGCCTTGTGTGTGTGAGATTATAGTATATTCTGTGTTTGTGGCTAATGCTAGAACTTGCTTGGTGTGTATATAAAGGGAAATTCCTAAGTGCTTTAAATTGTAAAGTCATGTGACAAAATAAGAGGAAATTGGGTAAGAGTGATGCCTTAGAGTGTATTGGTACTTGAATTTGTTATGAAAAAAAGTGGCTATCATAGAGGTATATTATAAAAAAAAAAAGAAAATAAAAAGAAATAGAAAACCAAAAAGATAAATTGTGTTTATGATCAAATAAAAAGATAGTTATGTTTGAATGGCAAAATAGGTGATAAGGGGTGGTAGATAAAAGAAAAGTAGAGAAGTTGTTTAAAAGAGAGTGTTAACAACATAACGTGATGTATTAAAGCGCTTAGGAACATAGTCACTATTTCTGGCCAAAATAGTCCTACCTGTCCCTTAGCCTACATTACAACCTATAAAGACCTAGTTGATCCTAAGCTTAGCATTCTGATATTTAGTTGAGCATTACACTAAAGGCAAGCCTATGGTCATCAGTTGCAACATATGAATTCTTTGTGAGAGTGAGAGCAAGGAAAATCTTATACCCATGTTTCGAAAAATGAAATACTTGTGAGTGATTATGGGTGATATATTGTGAGACACACATGGTTGATGATTGTTGGGTAGTTTTGTATGATTATTTGTGCTTTAACTTGTGGATACGAATTAACCATCATCACGAGTCTATATTGGAGGTTGAATTGTTTCTAGTAGTTACCAGAAAACTACTCTTTGTTAATAATTACTGTGCCTGTCTTGATGAATATTTTGTGCTGATACTGTGAAATCCTAAGTAGATGTTTACATGGACATAATATTTTGTTCGAGGACGAACAAAGCTTTAAGTGTGGGGTGTTAATGTTAGGCGTATTTACACGCCTAAAGCACCTTAATTTACCCATATTTTAGCTATGTTTTAAGGACAAAATATATAATTCCTGCACTTTTAGTCCTTTTTACTGTAAGTGAGCTAACCAACATGATTATCATGTTTTCAGGTATAAATGATGAAGATTTCAGCATTTTGTGGATCTTTGGGCAGCAAAGGAAAAGTCACGTAGATGGAAGGCTTCTTTTGGAAGCTTGAGGACTGAAAGTGATGCATGGAAAACCTATCCCAGGCAAAAACAGTATTTCTAAAGACTTGGGGATCAGCAGTAACTTAGTAGGATTAGGACAAAAATGCAGTAAGTTAGTAGGACTAGGATATGGATGTTATAAAAACCCTACTTTGCTGAATGTTTCAGCATTCTTTTCTCATTGGATTCAGTCGTTGTTGACATTATTCTTCGTCTATTCGACTTTTAGTACTATTCAAGTTACAGAATCTGTAAGCTTTAACAGACAAAGATGCTAACTTTGGGAAAACTCCAAGAGGAAAAACGTCAATCTTGTTGTGACGCCATATTCCTTTTCAATGTGAGATTGCTATAGTTTTGGTATGATGATGATGTCTTCATTGATTTCCGTTACCCTCATGAGTAGCTAAACTTCTCTGTTAGGGTTATGGAAGCCTTTTGATAATACTATCTATTACTATGAGTTTGTGAATTCTTGATACGTATGCTACTTATATCATTACTCTCTTCATCTTAATTAAATTCTTGTGGTTGCAAACATAAAGAATACGCCAATATAGCATTAACTTGTTCGAGAGAAAAGTTATATGTTTGGAAAAAAGAGTGTGACAAGGAAATAGGGCTACCAACCCCTGTTTACAAGTTAGTGTCGTAACTGGATTAACCTCTTGGAGAGTTTGTACCATTATTCATACGCTTTAAGCTCGAGAGAGTTAAAGTGAAATAATCCTTGATGGTCGAGAGACACTAGGATTTACCATTAGAATACAAACCTCTATAAGTGCATGCATATCTGAATTCCGTATAACTCATAGTTAATAGATACGTAGAACTCATAAGGTGGACATAACCATAACTTATAATTCTCATTGATTTAATCTTACTAAACAAAGCTTTCTATTGTTACTTTGATACTCTTAATTCACGCCACAATTAAATCCCCCCTTTCCGTAGAATTTTCGACCAACAGTCTACTAATAGTTGAATACTTAGTGACCAAGTATTCCCTGTGGGATTCGACACCCAACCCAGTTGGGTTCTATATTTGACAGCGACCGCTTACACTCTTACGAGAGATGTAATTTGAGCGTTATCAAACAGCGTGCCCAAAGAATCACTGTCGAACCTGGAACTGAGCACCTGAACCTACATTCCGATAAAATGCAGCCCACATCCGAAGATGTGGGTCAGTACCATGGAAAGGAACCGATTATATGGGGGTGTATGCAGTTGTGTAAACATCATCATCATAAATATTTATAAGAAATATGCAGGATGTATGAAACACTCACATAGCTCGAAGAAAATCATCATAATCATGAGAGGATGAAATAATTACAATAACACATGTGAGCCATCATATAATTTGTCAATCACTTTTAGTTGATCAAAAATATCAATTCTCATAATGTAAATATCATTTAAATCTTTCGAAAATAACTTTCACAATTCCACTTTCAAATCACTTCACCATTCACCATAGACACAAGGAAACACACACACATTGGGAGATCCTATAACCGACATAAACCATGTGAGCTACATGGAGTCCAACATACAACCCACGCTGGGGAGAGTCGTCCTATTCTTGCCATCAGAGTAGGACTATCGATATCCAATCCACACAAACTAGTGATCACTATATAAATCAGCCTCAAGCTCACTCCTACGGAGGCACATAGTTCTAGGAAAGTAAGGTCGCTTTATACCTCCCACTCGGTGCTAAAGATTTCTTCCAGACTTATCTCAGATCATTTCAAAGACAATCCATAACAAAACAATTTCAGTAATATATAAATATACCTCGGGAGCCATCATGCTTCCCATCTATTAAAATCAACCACGTTGTGGATTTCTTTCACACTCGAGTTCAAAACAACTCCATTAAGACCAAAAGGTTAAATCATTCAAAATATCTCAAATATTCAACATCAACATGCTTATAACACACATTTCTCAAAAAAACACAATTTTCAATGGGGATTCACGACCCAAATATCAAAATCATGATAAATATCGTTCAAGATTCATGCTTTATATCTCCACACATGTAAATTCATCTTTCAAAATTATAAACATCAAGATTTCATAATAATCATCATAAGATATGGGTTCATGCTTCAAATTCATAAATATCAAATAAAAATCATGTCTTTGTAAAGAAAATTACTTTTGGGCACAAGAACGAAAGAGAGTTCTTGTTGAAAAACCCCACATACCTTGAATGATGAACTTTAGATCAATACTCATTTTTGAGATGTTAATCGTGCCTTTGAATGATGGTTCTTGGAGTTCTTGAACTAGGAACTTGGAATCATGAATAAATTTACAGAATTAACGGTGAACTTTGGAGGTTCTTGATGTTGGATGTAGGAACTTAGGGTTTTTTTAGGGAATTTGATGAAATATAACATATAATGCTTCTAATAGGCTTTAATATAGGGTTTGGATGGATTTTGGGTGAGGGGGAGTGACCAAAATGCCCCTAAAAATCAAATAATTCTCGAATCTGTCCTTTGGTGGACTGTTTTGCTAGTTTGAAGTAGATCAACCATAACATTTTACTCCGATATCCAAATTGGATGAAACCAATTTCATTAGAAAGAGGACTCTCATATATTTCCGTTGATATATACTATCTCACCCAGATCATTGTGTATGATGAGTTATGATCGTTTGAAGTTGACCCAAAAATTCACTTTTGATAGGCTGAAGTAGATCGACCATAACCTTTAGCTCCGATAGACAAATTGGATGAAACCAATTTCACTGGAAAGAGAACTCACAGAGTTTTTCGTTGATATATAGTAGATAACCCAATCATTATGTATAAGGAGTTATGATCATTTAAAGTTGGAGAAAAAATACGCCAGGCCTCAGTACTTTTTCCTGCACGTTTTACTGTTCACTACAATTCACGGTTCGATCGGAATGTTCATAACTCGTCGCTCGGGTGTCCGTTTTGGATGATCCATATATCGTTAGAAAGATTATTCGATACTCTATGCAATGGTGGGTCATAATCTAATACATTCCATATGAAAAATTTATAATTCATTCTAGAAGATAGAACCCAACACGTTTACGCACAAAATTTCAACGAAAACTTTCCCAGGGTATTACAATTTGCTATCGCATCATACCCCATCGATGCAGTACGTTGCCTATCGCATCATTGGGATAGTTTTTCTCATTAACTTACGACTTTCCAAGGTCATTTAGGTCCTTTTTCCCTCACTCAATTCAGCTAAAAAAAGAAATTAAGCTCCCAAAAATGCAAAATACATTCATTCTTCACAAATCCTCTCAAGAAAAAAACCCTAGATTCATCAAGTTCAAGTCCAATTTCCAAGAAATCCCCAACAATCTTTACGAAATCCACATCAAGGTATGTTAGGTGTTCATCCTTGGGTTTCCTTCCATCCTTGGAGTTCAAGAACATTTTTTAAAACTATAAGTTTTTATATTCATGATTTACATGCGCAAATTGGGTTGTTTTCATGTTTGTGTTGTTGTATGGGTTTCAATTCAGGATTTAATTATAAGTTTCATGAACATAAGATAGCATGTATATTGATTGATATATTTCCCATGTTAAAACCTTTGAAATTGCAAGTTTAAGTTGCAGTCTTGATGCTTATGTGTTGTTTACTACCATGTGCATTAATTATGCTCCCCAAGTGTTTGATAGAATGTTCATGTGAATTGAAAAGTGTAATCATGACATGTTATCTTGTATTCTTATTCATGTACAAGCTCATGACCTCCAAGTGTTTGACAAAATATCTCAGTGAATGAATTGTGAACAATTGACTATTGTTATGCATTCAAGATTTGTTTTGTTTTATTATTGATGCTATCGAGTCCTGGGGGTATTTATTACCCGAAATCTAGTTCGATCATTCAGTCAGTCAACACGATCAGTGTCAGTTTAGTCAAGCCTAGTACAGTCTAGTGATCAGTTCAGTGTCGATTCAGTTGGGAGTAGGATTCATCACCGAGTAAAACTAGGGATGGGGAATTCCTTCTAGCAGAGGGTTTGACCCTTAGTAGCAGTCCTGAGTTACAGAACTACGTAGCCAGTGTAGGGTAAGTCGTCCTCCTGCCAGGCTAAGGTTGATGCCATCATATGTATATTTCATGAGTCTTCCTGCCAAATTAGGGTTGACCCAACATTTTTAGTTTCCCATGGCAAGGTGCTAACACCCTTCCAAATGGGGTCATAGGTTGGACCCCAAATCAGTTTATATCGGGGTATGTCGGTTAGATAAAAACTCCCACAGTTATAGTTTCAGTCTCAGTATTCAATAAAGAACTCAGTCAGTTCTACAAAACTATGGATATCAGTTATCAGTTACTCAGCCATCAGAATTTAGTACTCAGTTTCAGTATAATCTCAGATACATGATGTATATCAACATGCCCAGTATTGCATGTTCAGTATGTTAAGCATTTATAATTTTTCATGTACACTTATCCAATTACTTCATGATGTTCATTCAGTCAGTTATCATCTCATGCATATGAACCTATGTATATCAGCCTTTCCTTACTTAGTATACCAATACATTCCACGTACTGACACATACTCTCTTTTGTGCTATGATGTCTCATATCATAGGTTCAGACGCACGGGTTCCTGATCATACTTAGCAGCTCAGGATATCAGCGGAAGATTCAGAAGTGAGTTCTCATCCATCAAGGATATTATTTTATTTCAACATTTCAGCATATTTAGTATGTTCAGTAGTCGTAGTTAGTTGGAAAATTATCCCATCAAATCCACATTCAGATAGTTAGAGGCTTTCGGACTAGATTACTTCAGACAGACATTCAGTATTTTTAGTATTATAATCAGTATTCAGTATTTGTTTTCATTTTATTCATCTTATGGCATTTTCAGCCTAACTTCTGTATATATTTCCAGTAGTATTATTTAGTGCTCACAGCAGGTACCAGACATGGGTTAGCTTGTGATCCTTCGGGGTAGTAAGCACTATGTGACACCCAGGGTATAGTCTCAGGGCGTTACAACTATGCACACGGTCATAAATACCCCCACACCGACAAACGTGGTTTCTAGTATCGGTCTCTTCGGGACCTCCACCTTCCACGATGAGCTACACAACCCCCTTTAAGCCCAAATTAAAACTATTTACACACTTAATTCCAACCATTAACCTAGGATTCATTCCTTAAGGCATTAATCAATTGTTATCATCATACCAATACGCTAGTAAGCTTAATCACATATGCCAAATTAATTCACACAACCACATTGACTCCCTAAGTTCCATTAAAATCCAATCCATGGACACCAAGGCCTTTCAAAACCAATTCAAAGAACCGTTTCTCCATTAATGAAATGCATTGAGTTCAAAATCAAGTTAAACCATGCAATTTTCCATAATTTAAATCAAATTCATAGAGTGGGCTGAGGTTTATACAATTCCAAGCCAAAATTCATCCAATTTGGGGAAACCCATGTTCCCCATTCCATCTATTTTAATTAAAGCACCAATTCAATACCAAAAACACAAATTTAAAGCATGGACAACAAGTTCAAGTCATGGGACAAGTAATTAAGTCAATAACAATCAAAAAACCCTCAATCCAATTTCAAAACCCACAATTTAAATCACATGGAAATCCATCAATTCAATGCCGCAATGTATAATTAAAGTTTGGGGAATAGAAATATGCCTAAAACACACAAGAATTTGTAATCAATTTGAAATTTGGAGCCCAGATGATGAATGCACAGTGAAACCCTTGAATGTTATTGGGTTTTGTGTTTGAGAGTAAAATAGAGGGATTTGATCTTTGAAAATTGATGGGAATAGGACTATTTTATGTTTACAAGTCATGGAAAAGGTGAAAAGACCAAAAGCCCCTCACTCTTAAGTGAAAAAAATAAGACTTGATGAATTTTCACCCTTGGTGTGGCACGCTAATATTGCGGTGAAAATTCCAAAAAATTTGTAGATTACCCTTTTAACATCCCTAAACATAATTTAAGTTAAAAATCAATATTAACAACACGGGAAGGTCTAAAAAAATTGATTGAAATTTTAAGGGTCTTACCTTACCCCCTCCCCTTTGGATCATTCGTCCCAGAATGATGATCTAAAACACTTTTAGCATGAGAATAGCAAGAATACACCAACTACAAATGAAAAACTCAAAAAATGACAAGAGTAAAATAAAACTCATACCTTAACCACTTTCAAATAATTCGGGGAACAAGAATAGATATTAAGCCTTCATATCTTCCTCAGCTTTCCATGTAGCCTCTTCTACCTTTTCAATTCTCTAAAGGACCTTCACCAAAGCTACATCTTTGGTCCTCAATCAATGAACCTACCAATCCAATATCTCAATCATGACTTCACCATAAGATAAGGAATCTATAACACCAACATCCTCAACAAGCACTATCAAGAAAGGATCACCCACACGCTTTTTCAGCATGGACACATGGAACACAAGATGAATAGAACCCAAACTCACAGGCAAGTCCAACTCATACGGAACGTTCCTAATTCTCCTAAAAATTTGGTACAGACCAATGTAATAAGGACTAAATTTCCCCTTCTTCCTAAATCTCATGACTCCTTTGATAGAAAACACCTTCAGGAATATCCAATCATTTACTTCGAACTCTAATTTTGTTGGCCTCACATCCGCATAAAACTTTTAGTGACTCTGATCAGCCTTAAGTCTTTCTCTAATCACTTTTACCTTTTTCATGGCTTGGTGAACTAAGTCAGGACCAAACAACCTAGTCTCACAAACCACAAACCATCCAATAGGAGACCTACACCTTCTACCAAAAAATCTCAAAAGGAGCCATCTGAATGCTTGAATGACAACTATTGTTATAAACAAACTCAATAAAAGGCAAATGATCAAACCAGCTTTTCTTAAAATCAATCACATACGCCCTTAGCATATCCTCCAAAGTCTGAATAGTACGATCTACTTGCCCATCCATTTGAAGGTAGAAAGCAGTGCTAAAGTTCATCGGTGTACCCAAACCTTTCTAAAATGAATGGCAAAAGTGAGAAGAAAACTGTGTACCTTAATCAAAAATAAACACGAGCACACCATGCAGCTTGACATTCGCCTGAATGAATAACCTGGCATAATCCTCTCCTCAGTAGTTAGTCCTCACAGGCAAGAAGTGAGCGGACTTATTCATTCTATACACAATGATCCAAATCAAATCATACTGTTGTGAGACCGCAGAAGAACTATGATGAAATTTATATTGATCATCTCCCACTTACTCATAGGAAACTCTATCTCTTGAGACGTTCCACCAGGCCTTAAGTACTCAATCTTTACTTACTGACAAACTATACACTTAGCGACAAAATTTTCTACATCCCTCTTCATATTGTTCCACCAATAAATCTCCTTACAGTCATGGTACATCTTAGAAAAACCTGGATAAACCATATATCGGGACTTATGAGCCTCCGTCTAAATCCTTTCCTGCAGTCCATCAATATCTAGAACAGACAACCTACCTTAGTACCTCAGAATACAATCTCCCCCAATCTCAAAAGTCATAACCTTTTGTTGACCCACTTAATCCTTAACCTGCATAAGTATGGGATCTAAAGCCTGTTTTTCCTTCACCTCAACACCAAGAAATGATTTGACCACTTCCCGGTCAATAACTCCTTCATCTTTAGAGTCCAAATACGAACTCCCAAGTTAGTTAATCTGTGAATGTCCTTCACTAATCCGTTTTCACCTTATCAACGTAGGATAAGCTCCCCATAGATAACCTTCTAAGAGCATCAGCAACAATATTAGCTTTACCTGGGTGGTAGTGAAGACCCATATTGTAATCCTTGAGTAATTCAAGCCACCACCTTTTTATTAATATTCAACTCCTTTTAAGTGAACACATACTATAAGCTCTTATGATCTGAATAGATATCCACATGCAGCCTATATAAATAATGGCGCCAAATCTTCAAAGGGAAAACCACAGCCATCAACTCTAGATCATGACTCAGATAGTTTATTTTATGAAGCTTAAGCTGCCTAGAAGCAATGACCACAACGTTACCACGATACATCAATACATAGATCATCCCCACACGGGACACATCACAAAATATAATAAAAACATCAGTACCCTCGGGCAGGGTCAAAACTAGTGTAGAAGTCAGCTTATCCTTCAACTTCTCAAAACTACCCTCACAAGTATCGGACCAAAAAAACTTAACCTTTTTTGGAGTCAATCTTGTCAATGGAGAAGAAATAGAAGAGAAACTCTCCACAAACCTCCTATTATACCAGGCCAAGCCCAAGAGGCTCTTAATGTTGGTCGAAGTCATGGGTCTAGGCCATTTCTTCACCACCTCAACTTTTTGTGGATCCACCTTGATTCCCTCACTAGAAATAACATGACCAAGAAAAGTCACAGCATTCAACCAAAACTCACACTAAAAATTTTGCACATAACTTCTGGTCCTTAAGGGTATACAACATAATTCAGAGGTGATTGACGTAATCCTCCTCACTCTTGGAATACACCAAGATATAATCAATAAACACTATCATAAACAAGTCTAAGAACAACCTAAAAAACTAATTCATAAGATCCATGAATGCAGTCGGAGAATAAGTCAACCAAAATGACATAACAAAAACTTATAGTAACTATATCGGGTTCGGAAAGCAATCTTGGGAATATCAATTTCACTATTTTTCAACGGATGATAACCTGAATGAAGATCAATCTTAGAGAAGCATCTAGCACCCTGAAGCTGATCGAAAAGATCATTAATCCTTGGAAGAGGATACTTTTTTTGTACTATGACCTTATTTAACTGGCGGTAATCTATACACATTCGAAGAGACCTCTCTTTCTTTCTATAAAAATGAATAGAAATAGGACAGGTATCTGGTAGAAGATCAATCCCAAAGTCTATTTTCCTGTCGGGAGAAATTCTAGGAAGATCATTAGAAAACACTTTAGGAAATTCATTAACCACGAGAACAGATTGCAATGAAGGACTTTCATAGTTAGAGTCCTTAACGCAAACTATATGATATAAATACCCTTTTGAAATCAATTTCTGAGCTCTAACATGAGAGATAAACCTTTTTTTAGGCACTAAAAAACTTCTCTCCCATCTAATTATCAGCTCACTAGGAAAGTGAAAACTGACCTTTCAGTACCTACTATCCAAAGATGCATAGCACGAATAAAGCAAGCCCATTTCTAAGATTACATCAAAATCTACCATATCCAACTCTATCAAATCTACCAATGTCTCTGTATAAAAGATAGACACCACACAACCTCTATAATTTTTTCTAGCAACTATAGAATCACCCACCGGGATAGATACACAAAAGGGGTCAAAAATACTCTCGGTACCAAAACCAAAATGCATAGCCACATAAGAAAGGGTATACCTCAGGTTAAGTAGATAATACACATCACGATAGAAGAGTTGTATAATACCAGTAACAAAATCTAGAGATGCCTCAGATTCCTAAGAGAGTAGCAAGTTCATAGAGGTGATTCCAGGAAATATCGGTACCATAAGTAGCGCCCTTTGGTGCAAGAGCTGAAGACGTAGCAACTAGAACTTCATTAGCTCCAGTAGCATCCTTGGCTGAAGGACAATCCCGTTGTATATGACCCAGCTGACAACAATTATAAACTTTTTCCTTTCTTCCTTATAATAACCATGATGAAGTTGCCCACAAAATGACAAGGAGGATAAGGTGTGGTTGACTGAGTTCTACTAGCCTGAGACGGCACACCCTGTGCCTTAGAACCACCACTAGACTTAGAATGATGATTACCAGATAGCTTAGGATAAGGAGCACTGGCAGACAACTAATAATTGCCCTAGTTCTTCTTTTTGGTCCATTGTCTACCATCTCTCCTACATTCTACTAACCCCACCCTACTCAAAATACTTGAACTTCTTATTCTACCTCTCTCTAATTTCTTCCTATTTCTTATTTTAATTCTCAACCTCCTACATATAAATTATAAGCCTAGAGAAGTTCATATAATTGTTTATCATTACAGCCTTACATTCTAATACCAAATCGCGGGACAACCCAAAAGCTAACTTTCTCATCTTGGACCTCTAGTTAGATACAAACTCTGGAGCATAATGAGACAGCTGCTAAAATTTCAATGAATACTCTTTCACACTCATTTTTCCCTACTTTAGATTAACAAAATCCTCTACCTTAGATTCTCTCAACTCCTGAGGAAAGAAGTGATCAAAATAGGCACCGAAAAACTTATTCTATAATGTCGGGTCCACATCATCAACCCTCAATTGTTCCCACTTCTCATACCATTAATATTCTATATCTTCCAGCTGATATGTAGTAAACTCTACACCTTTAGAATCTATAGCATGCCTCACTCTGAAAATCTTCTCTATCTTATCCACAAACCCTTGAGGATCCTCCTCAACCCTATAGCCTGCAAAAGTTGGGGGATTTAATCTCATGAACTTTCCAACCCGAGTCACCTCAAATGAAGGAGCAATAGAACTAACATAACCCAACTGATGAGACTGAGATGTCACTAACTTAGTGAGCAAATAAATAGACCAATGAAACTCTACATTAGAGATGTCTTTCTAGGGAGGTTGATCATAAGGATAACTACCCTGAGAAGCCTGAGAAAGACTAGTGGGGATAGGTGGAACTCCATGTGAAGCAGCACAATCAGGAGCAGAGAACCTAGACAGGGTCTACACTCTATACACGAAGTGAGTCCCCTCCACATTATCCTCAGAAGGGACAGAGTTCCTAGTAAAGTTTCTACGAATATCAAATCTTTGGGGAGGCATGATCTGAAATGTGAGGAAGCAGGAGTTATAGAAATTTCATAACACTAGACTCTATAGCCTAAAAATAGAACGAGAAAGGGAAATATTCCTAAATGCCTTGTAGCCTTCTGTTTATAAGTGTAGCGTGCTACACATCCATAAAAAGGGCTCTACCTAACATGGCTTTGTGGACACCCAACAACTCTAAATTATGCTTTAATACCTTGCTTTTCACAACCCAAACCAGGGCCTGGCCATGATGGGTATCTCAAGTCCACCAAGTACCGGGGACTACCCCCTTAACCCAACCTCAAGAGCATAATAATAGTCACTATAATAATGTGGAAGAGAACTAAATGGAAATAAGAAGATGGAGAAATGACTTAATGAAACTAAGTGTCAAAACCATAACCAACCAACCAACAGTTGTCCATAATAGCCTCGAAAACTAGAATATTAAGCAAGTCGGTACATGCCCCCAACCATGAACAAAAGAATCCAAAAATATTGAGTCAAAATAAAAGAATATGGAAATGATAAGGCCTTTTGTAGGATGGGGGCTCACTACTTCACAGCTACTCAATGAATGTGCTAATCCACCTAATGCTGCAAAGGGGTAAAAGAAGTGTCTTTGAACCCTGCATTATGAAATAATGTACATCCTAGGATGGATAGATGGGTGAGCACTAGCATGTAACTCGGGGGAAATGATAACATAATCCCATTTCCCAAAATGAGTCAAAACCACAACGTACATATTTATATACCTATATATAAGATGATAGGATAGGTAACAAGGTTTAAGAATGAGAATTTAAAATCATTAACCTGGATTGTGTAGCTCTAACCATCCTAAGGGCACCCGCGAGCTATATGGGTTTAGATCTCCTTGTTGAAAAGTCCCTACTACGTGTTAGCTGAATAAATTGGAGAAATTTGAGAAAGGACTAAAGCCACCGAGGATCCAGTATCGGTCCCTTCAAGACCTTAACCTTTCACGTCAAGCTACACAACCCCTTTTAAGCCTAAATAAAAACCATTTACATGCATAATTCCAACCATTAACTTAGAGTCATTAATTAAGGCATTAACCACTTGGTATCATCATACTAATATGTTTGCAAGAGAAATAGCATATGCCAAATTAATTCACACAACCACATTAATTCCCTAAGTTCCACTAGAATTCTAATCTATGGCCACTAAGGACTTTCAAAACCAATTTAAATAATCATTTATCCATTAATGAAATGAATTGAGTTCAAAAATAGTTTAAACCATATAATTTTCCATAAATCAAAGCAAATTCATAAAGTGGGATAAGGTCCATGGAATTCTAAGCCAAAATTCATCCAATTTGGGGAAAGCCTTGTTCTCTATTCCAACTACTTAATTAAAGTACCAATTAAGTCCCAAAACACCAATTTAAAGCATGGATAACCAATTCAAGTCATGGGACGAGTAATTAAGTAATAACAACCATAATCCCTCAACCTAATTTTAAAACCCATAATTTAAATCACATGGAAATCTATCAAATCAGTGCCACAATGTAAAATTAAAGTTTGTGGAAAAGAAACATGCCTGAAACACACAAGAACTTGTAATCAATTTGAAATTTGGAACTCGAATAATGAATTCAAAGTGAAACCATTGAATGTTGTTGGGTTTTGTGTTTGAGAGTGAAATAGAGGGATTTGATCTTTGAAAACTAAGAGTGAAATAGAGGGATTTGATCTTTGAAAACTGATGGGAATAGGACTACTTTATGTTTACAAGTCATGGAAAAGGTGAAAAGACTAACATGACCCAAACTAGGGCTTGTCGTAGGAGGCAATCCCAAGCCCAACCAGGACCGGGAACCTCTTCTGTTACCCAACTCGACTACCATATGCATACCATGAGTTGGCTGATGTCTAAACATATAACTAGATAGTGTATTCACCCATGTGGTGACTCTGGGATAAGTCTATATCTGATACCAACCCAACCAAGTCTAACCACCCAATAAGCAACCCAAACCAATGCGGAAATCATAACCAATATGATGATAATAAGACAAAATATATCTATATATAAACATAACCAATCCCTACCATACCAAGTCCACAGTTGTCCATATAAAGCCTCTAGACCAACCAAAGAGAACTTATTCGGGACATGCCCCCAGCCATAGCCAAACCAAAGTCTATGAAAGAGAGAAATATGTAAAGTAAACCATGACATGAAATAGATGCCTTTCCAAATATAGAAGCTGACTACTTCAATCCAGTATCAAATGTCCCCAAATAAGATTACTAAGTAGAAGAAGTAGAATGGTCGATTCCTGCATAGCGTGCGTGTACACTAGTATGCACTAGCTGCCCGAAGACTGGTTAGTGGATGAACACTAGTATGCACTCGGGATAAGGATAAGATAATGCCATTGACAAAGCCAAGCAAAACCATTCATTATGAATACAACCATACATATCTATAACCATTTTGGGAAAGGGAACCGGGTTTAGTATACATTTAAAACCTTTACCTAGGTTGTGTAGCTTTGTCGTCCTAAGCCACCCATAGGTTATATGGGTTCAACTCCCCCTACAAAAAGGGACCCAATGTGTGTAGCTACGTGAATACGAAAGAAAACCTTGGATGACTATCACATCCCCAACTATATAGTGTGACATCATGCACACGATCACCAAGACCAACCTCACATCGGATAATATGAGTTTCCAATTTTGGTCCCCCGGGACCTCCACCTTCTATGGCTTTGCTACCTATCCCGCCATTATTACCCAATTAAAGCCATTACCAAAAAATCAACCAATTTATTTACCATTTATTAACCAAGGCTATTTAGTGGTGGTATCGTCATACCAACCATACTTGCAAGTACTATCCATAGCCAACCATGTATGGGTTTAAGGGGACTTCCAAGTGCCCTTCCTTTTACCATATTAAACCACTTGGAGGATTCCATGTACCCCACAAGCATAACCATTTTCATAGCCACAAAGGCTTTACCATTTAATCCCTCTAAACCATGTACACCATTTATACCACTTAAAACCATTTCCAAACCATCTTAGACCATGCAAAACATTTAAAGAATTTATATCATTTAAACCATATAAACAATGAAAAACCATCCAAATCCATTTAAGGTTCCATTACCAAACCAAACCATGCAAGAGTTCCAATGAAAGTTCAACAATAAAGTGAAAACATTCTTTAAGGCATTTTATCGAACATGTTGAGGGCATGCCTTTACCAAGACCAAAACAAATCCATAAACTACCATAATTAGGGTTACTCAAGACCCATTTATTAAACCATAACCAACCAATAGCCACATATGTAAACCATTACCAAAAACATGTAAAAACATTGTTTAAACCAATACCAAACCTTATGCATCAAAAATCTCAACATAAATTCCAAAAACCACCATTCATGATCTATAAATCAATGTTTAAAACATAATACATATGCCTTTAGTAGGAACTAACAATGAGGGAAGAAGTACATACCTTATACAAGAAGATTCACGGAAGAAATCTCGACCTTTGAGACCTTTAAAGAACAAATGAAGAAACCCTAGCCTCCAATCTTCAAGAGAGTATCTAAAGTGTTGTAATCTTTTAACAAGTATTATGTAAGGCCACCAAGGGTTATATAACATGAAGACATAAGGTATTTGAAGTAGGAAATATCCAAACTACCCTTGACTTAAAATTAAAAACAAGCCACATCCAGGGGTATGACTTACCTATATGATCTGTATCCTAGGGTACGAGTGGTACCCCAAATCGTACGCAAGACCATGACAAGACCGTACCTATTGGTTTTGATATGACTCACACCTCCCTACTCATACCTTAAGGGTATGAGTGGTACACTCAATCGTACGCACCAGATGTACCTTGGGAAGATTTAACAAGATAAGCCAATCAAGCACCATACGACTTGCCTCGCACCACTCGTATCTTTGGATACCACTTGTACCAAGATGAGTCAGATCTTAAGAAGTAGCTAAACCAAACACATTTCCTAGCATATGATTGAACCCTCAATCTATCCCATGATTCATATTCAAGGGTATAATTAGTACCCTTGAGTCATTTCAAGTCCAGTAAGTCCAAAACTAAGAAAACATTGCAAGGGTCCTATTCGTAGGGTATTTTAGTCTCCTCGACTAGGATCATTCATCCTCGAATAATGGGTAAGGGTAGGAGAAAAGCACGAGATAACACATTAACACCAAACAAACTTTTCCTCAACTAAAATAGGAAGCAAGGACACACAACCAAGGTGAGAAGATCACTACATAACCCAAACATGATTTACACCCCAACATCCCCATTCCGACCTCTAACTAAGTTAGAAAACAAAGATACAAGAGGAACCATTCCTCACTTTTAACTAAGTTAGTAAACAACAGGACGTTTTGAAGGACACATAGTTTTTGTACGAACTTCCAGAACAAAGAACCAATGTGGACACTTGGACTCCATATCTACTTCTGTATCCCAAATGAATTTTTCGGACCTTTGATTCCACTATAGAACCTTTATAGAAGACACACCTTATTTGCTCACAACTGGCAAACATTCCAATCCAAGATCTTTACTGGGACCCCCTTAAAGAATAAGGAATTTGAGATACCAATACTATCTAATGGAACCAACCAACCAAGGACCATCCACACCTTTCCCTAACGCAAACTCATAGAATACCGAATAAATGGACTCATTCAAGGGCAATTCCAATTTAACTTAGATTACCAAGACACACCTGTAATGCCCCGATCGTTCCTTAAGCCTAAATTAGTCTTTTGAGCAAATAAGAAGACTTCCAAAGTGATTGATGTTTAAAACATATGGTATTTCTATAATTTATATTTTTTTTCATGTGGAGAATTGAATAAGCTTTCCATCGATACCAAATTATTCCAAATCCGACACTCAGGTGAAGAGTTAGAGCCATTTTAATAAGCCTTAGCGATATTGGCGCATCGCGCCAAGGCTCAATATCATAATTTTCAAATTCCAGTGCACCAATGCAATTCCACCGCATAGCGGTGCCCTTCCAGGTCACGACCAAGATGTTAAATGTGACTTCACCACGTCACACCACTGAGCAATTTCCCAATTGTCAAAATCCAGTGAAGGTCCGCGATCATGGCACGTCGCGCCAGGGACAAAAATTGGGCTCCAGTTCTAGAATTTTCTCAAGGGTATTTTGGTCTTTCCACCCATCCTTACCCACTATATATATACAAATAGAGGAGAAAATCCTTATTTTCCTCTTCCATTCCATCCAAAAGCTAGGGTTTCTCTCCAAAATCCCATCCAATTCTTGTCTAAACATCTCAAAATTGAGCCATAATTTTCACAAATTAGTTCAAGATTCAAAACTTCCAAGTCAAGAACATCAAGAACCCTAACTCAATAAGTGGGAAAAGAAGTTCCAATCAAGTTTCTTCATCTCAAAATCATAATCAAGGTATGTGGGGCTTGAACAAGAATATCCTTTCATTCTTGTGCCCAAAGAATTGATTTTTACTATTGGAATTTCATGATTGTGCAAAGTGGGTTTATACCCAAATTATTTTATTAATGAGTTATTAGAATTGAGATATTCAAGATTGATATACATAACTATTTCATTGTTTTATTTCCTAAATTGAGAACTTATTCTATGAATTGTATATTGCTACTATGAATTAGAATTGATGATTTCCAAGTGATAAATGATAAGAGTCATGATTTTTAGCTTTTTCATGAGAAGTTGATTATTGAATATGTATATATATATATATAGAGAGAGAGAGAGACGTTTGAGTTTAAGAGTCAAGAATGAATCTTGTGATGCTTTCTTGAAGTTTTAACATTTGATATCTGTTAATAAGCAAGTCCACTTGATGTTGAGAAAGATTGTTTAGACTTGAGTCGAGTTAGGAATCCATAAACTATTTATGATTTACCAATGAGATATATTTATGATTTTGGTCTCTATGGTAGACCCTTGAGTTGATTAAGGTGGATTTCTTAACGCGTTCTGAGATTGAGTCTGCAAGTAGTATTTAGCATCGAGCGGGAAGTGTGCGTTCAGCACATCCTACTTCCCCAGAACTACGTGCCACCGTAGGATAAAGATTAAGGGCCAAAGGACAAGACAATGATCACTAAAGTTAAGGTTCTACTCCGATGGCAAGGATAGAACAGCTCTCCCAAACGTGGGCAAGATGTTGGACTCCATGTAATCTCACATGGTTTATGTCAGTTATAAGAAACTCCCAAGTCCATAAGAGTTTACATTTCTTGAGTCACCAAGTTACTCTAAGTCTTGAGTTGAAGAGTTTGAGTTGAGTATAATGATTTATGAGATTTACAATGGTTGCATTACTATTGATGATTTATAAGGAATATATTTCAGCTAATTCAAGCGAAGAGAGTCATTATTGATAGCATACATGATTTTGTTATATATTTATGATAATGTTTATAATGTTGCATACACCCCCACATACTCAGTATATTCCCAAGTACTTATTCCCATACTCTTCTATGTTCTATATTTCCTTGTGATGTAGGTTTGGGTGCTCAGTCTCAGCAGCGACAGTGATCTTTGAGTACCTTTATCTACATTTCTGTAGTTGGTGAGTCCTCATGGTTCAAGGACCTATGTCCCAGATTTTTCCTTGTTAGTAGATGGTTGTTTCTTTTAAGTTCAGTATGAGTCAGTTGGGGATCTATCCTAATGGCTCCTCAGTCTTATGTATTAGAGGCTTTTGTCAGACTAGAGTACCAGTATGTACATAAATTTTAGTATTTTGTTTGTATAGGCCAGTATTTCTCCATAATTAAGTATGTTCAAGTTCATGACATAATTATTCTTCCCTATTTTAGCATGATTAGTGTTATAGTGAGTTCTGAAAGTGATGATAGGCTTAGAGGGTTCGCTTGAGGCCACGTGTATCCTTAAGCATCGAGTGACGTCTCGGGATGGGTTCTTGGGGCGTTATAACACCACTATAAGAGCTTGATTCTAGCTATACACCACCTCCATGTTCAATCCTATCCAAAGCTAAAATGAGTTAACTTAGGCCACTAGGCTCTACTCCTTACATCTATCTCGAAATACCACTCTGTTTCCATCACCATTATAATAAGAAAACCATAAGTAAATGGCATGAGCAAACCATGTCCAACCCCTATAACCAAAACCCCCAGCCTATAATCAAATACCCAAAATCATACAACTACTAAGCCAAGAAAATAAATCATAAAACCATGCCCTACCAGACCTCTCAAGTGCCCAACACAACTTATTCGTATATCTATAAACTACAATATTCAAGCCTACCGCTTATATACTCGCGGTGTGATCTATCCCTCAAAAGATCTAGCACCCTCTCTTATTTCCACAAGAATTTTTCACCACCTATTCCTTTCCTAACTATTTCTCGTGACAAAAACCTTACCTCACTTTCCAAAACCTTAACTCTAGTAGTCACCCTAAACTCTGCCCCACTTAGGGTCTTCTACATTGCCGAATTAAACCCATCACCATACTTTTGAAACCACTACCATCTTAACATAAGAAGAGTCATTTAAGAAACCTAATTACAAGAGTTATCTATGCCTCCTAAGGCAAGATCCTAGAGATAAGACACGACACTATAGGCATGAAGTACTTTACGACAACCGCCTAGACCATAATGATAAAACATACCGACCAAACCATACCATAAGAGGAGTCCATAAGACTAGACACCAAAAAAAACACAACCACACATACCATGAGTAACTTAATACAAGGTCAAGGCTTATAACCAGGGAACAAGGCAAATTCAAGAAGTGAACCTTAGTCATAAGTGCTATAAGAATGCATACAACACGAGTAAAGTAATTTGTTAACCGAGAGAGAAGTGTATCACTACAATATACAACCCGACCTTCCCATGAAGTCAACCACTACCACCAACCCTTATCCCATTACACCAACGAACACAATTCTCTTCTCTAATGGGTATCACCAAAGACGTACACTAGGGATACTTGGTTCTCCCATACCCAAAACCTTATTCAACCAAATGCTACCCAGAGCGCAGAATAGACATGCAAAAACCATGAGACCAAGTTGATTCCAAGGTTTCCAATTAAACCAAAACTATTTAAAATCATAACATGGCCACCAAAGCCTTTTCATAAATCATTTGAATCCAACTAAACCAATTCATGCTCTTTTAATCATGTATGCAATGCAAAGATTCTAGAATAGTCAAACCATATGACAATATTACATTCAATGAAATTTCATACATAGTTTGAGGACATGTAATTTCCAAGACCAAACCCAAGTAATTGGGGAATCCATAGTACCCCAAATTCATTTAACATTCTCATGCATACCACAATGTTTATAAACATAAATAAAGCATGAATAATGTGTCATAACCTATGGAAAATCACTTAAATGAGTAATCATGTCAAAGACATCAATTGTGCCAAAACCCGATTTCAAAACCAGGAATTTAATAATCAATTTCATGCCAACAATAAAGTACAAGTATAGGGACAAGGATAAATGAAAACTCCATGATTCGAACCTGTCGAAAGACTAAATCCCTAGTTCCTCCGTTCAACCTGCTGGTATAACTCCCCCACTATTGTATTTCCTAAATCATCAACCTCATCCAACCTACCAATTTACCTTCACCACTCCTGCATTGCTATTTCCTAACTTATCATACTCTCTTTTATCAAAATCAAGCATCTTGATTCAAGCCTAGGATCTACCAACCACTGTGTACTACTAGCAAAATACCCTTATAGAATATACATAAGCATAGTCCACCCTAAAAGGAGGACATTCTAAATTCCTTAGTCACCCACCGACAACTATCTATTTCCATGGAAAACCATTCCCCTTATGCATGTAAGAACAAAACACTCCACAGGGGAATATTAAGACTGATGAGAACTTCATCTAAGAGATCTCTAAATTTCTCCTTAAGATCCTTTTACTCCACCAGAACCATTCTATAAAGAAGGAATAGAAATTTGGACAAATGTCCCAGACAAGACCAACCCAGAACCAACCTCCCCATTAGAAAGACACCTGAGGGTCATCAGAAAGGACCCCAGGAAATTCATGCACCACCAAAACTGAACGTAAGAAAAGACCTTCTCAGTTAGAATCTTTAACTCAGACCAACTAATAAAGACACCCATTGGAGATCAACCTCTGAGTTTTAAGATATAATATAACCTTTCCCTTATTAGCTAGGGAACAAAACCATTATCCCATTCTAAAACTGACTTACCAGGGAGCCTAATAAGTCTGACAATCTAATAATGAAAACCTAACTAACCTAACTAACTAAGTCCAACCACCCAATAACCAACCTAACTAAGTCTGACAACCTGAGACCAACCTAACTAAGTCCAACCACCCAATAACCAACCTAAACCAATGCAAAAATCATAAGCCAATATCATAATAATAATCCAATGCATATCTATATATGAAACAAAACCAATCCATACCATACCCAAGTCCATAATTGTCTATACAAATCCTCAAGACCAACCAAAGAGTACTTAGTCAGGATATGCCCCTGACCATAGCCAAAACCAAAGTCTATAAAAGATAAGAAATATGTAAAGAAAACCATGACAAGAAATAGATACCTTCCGAAATATGAAAGCTTACCAATTTAATCCAACATCGACTGTACCTGAATTCAATCACTAAGATAGAGAAGTTGAATAGTTGGTTCCTATATAGCATGGGTATACAATCGCTCAAAGATGGGTTAGTAGGTGAACACTAGCATGCACTTAAGATAAGGATAAGATAATTCCATTTATAAAGTCAAGTAAAACCATCCATAATGTATACAAACATACATATATATAACTATGTCGGGAAAGGGAACTGGGTTTACCATGCATTTAAAACCTTTACCTGGGTTATGTAGCTTTGGTATCCTAAACACCCACAGGCTATATGAGTTCAGTTCCCCTAATGAAAGGGACCCAGTGTATGTATCCGCACAACTAGGGAAGAAAAACTGGTATGAGTAGTACATCCCCCAAAATATAGTGTGACATCATGCACACGGTCACCAAGACCAACCTCACGTCAGAAAATATGAGTTTCTAATTTTGGCCCCCCAGCACCTCCACCTTCCATGGCTTTGCTACACATCCCTCTATTATTGCCCAATTAAAACCATTACCAAGAAACCAACCAATCAATTTACCCTTTATTAACCAAGGCCATTTAGGGTGGTATCGTCATACCAACCATACATGTAAGTACTATCCATAGCCAACCATATATGGGTTTAAGGGGACTTCCAAGTGCCCTTATATTCCTACAAGCATAACCATTTTCATAGCCACCAAGGCTTTACCATTTAATCCTTCCAAACTATGTACACTATTTATACCATTTAAAACCATTTCCAAACTATTTTAGACCATACCAAACATTTAAAGCATTTATATCATTTAAACTATTTAAAACATTCAAAACCATCCAAATCCATTTAAGTTTCCATTACCAAATCAAACCATGAAAGAGTTCTAATGAAAGTTCAACAATAGAGTGAAAATATTCTTTGAGGCATTTTAACAAACATGTTGAGGGAATGCCTTTACCAAAACCAAAACTTATGAATAAACCACTATAATTAGGGTTACTCAAGACCCATTTATTAAACCATAACCAACCAATAACCACATATGCAAACCATTACCAAAGACATGTAAAAACATAGTTTAAACTAATACCAAACCATATATGTCAAGACCATCAACATATATTCCAAAAACCACCATTCATGAACCATAAATCATTGTTTAAAACACAATACATATGCCTTTAGTAGGAACTAACAATGATGGAAGGAGTACATGTCTTATACAAGAATATTCAGGGAAGAAATCTCAACCTATAAGCCCTTTAAAGAACACATGAAGAAAACCCTGGCCTCTAATCTTCAAGAGAGTATTTTGAAGTGTTTTAATATTTAAAAAGGGTTATGAAAGGCCATCAAGGGTTATATAACGTGAGGACATAAGGGATTTGAATTAGGAAATATTTTGAATACCCATGACTTAAAAATAAAAATAAGCCACGTCCAGGGGTATAACTCACCTATACGATCTGTATCCTGAGGTATGAGTGCTACCCGAAGTCGTACCCAAGACCATGGCAAGACCCTACCTACTAGTTTCTATATGAATCACACCTCCCTACTCATACCTTAAGGGCACCAGTGGTACACTCAATCATACCCACCAACTGTACCTTGGGAAGATTCCATAAGAAAAGCAAATCAAGCACCATACGACTTGCCTTGCACCACTCATATCTTTGGATATGAATCATAACAATATGAGTCATATCTTGAGTAGTAGTTATACCAAACACACTACCTAGCATACGATTGAAACCTTAATCCATCCCACAAGTCATATTCAAGGGTACGATTGGTACCCTTGAGTCATACCAAGTCCTGTAAGTCCAAAACCAAGAAAACTTTGCAAGGGTCCTATTCCTAGGGTATTTCAAAGACCAAAAGCCCCTCATCCTTAAGTGAAAAAAATAAGATTGGATGAATTTCACCCTTAGTATGGCATGCTAATATTATAGAGGTTATCCTTTATGACACACTAATATCGTGGAGGGTAACCCCTATGACATGATAATATCATGGACCCTCACTTCCTCGAGGTCCCAAAATAACTCTGAACCCCTTTCAAAAATTCAAACTTTTTGGGATTACCCTTTTTAAATTGCTAAATATAATTTAAGTAAGAAACTGATATTACAAACATGGGAAGGTCAAAAATAAATTGATTAAAATTTTAAGGTTCTTACATATAAAGTCTCACATGAGAAAGTTCATATCCAGTTTTTCTAAAGATTTAGTATTAGAATATAAGTAGCAATATTGAATAATGATATGGATATCTCTAGGTTTGTAGTGTATAGGCGGCAGGTAGAAGAGGAGAATAAAAAATAGGTAAGGATCGAAGAGAGGTAGACTATGAAAGCTAAGTTGGCAGATCAGGGTGTCAGTTAGCAGTTGAATGGAAAATGGGCACGAAATGGTCAAGAATGAAATTTTAGGATATTGATTGGTTGACAGATAGCTAAATCACACCTAGATGTCCAGTCGATCTGCAATTCCAACCCAATAGTAGGTCGAAAATTCAGGGCACTCAGTAATAATAGTATAGATCAGACTTCAAATCCTTACCCTTACTATAGAACTTGTGGAACGAATCACCCAGGAAAATATCAGTATGGAACTATAGTGTACTATGGATATGGATAGGCTGGTTATTTTCTGAGAGAGTAACCCTATGAAAAGAGAACCTTTCAAGGAATAAAGGCTTAAGGTACTTCATCATCCCCTCCAACTAAGGTACTACTTTTGGTACTGGCGGCGAAATCTACTCGCTAGGACTCAAAAGTTTCACCTGATATTATTACGGGTATATTACAAATCTTATCTTATGATATTTATATGTTACTTGATCCCTGGTCTACTTTGTCTTATGTGACCCCTTATATGGCAGTGAACTTTTGAGCTCAAAATATTTCTGAACCCTTCTCTATCTCTACCCCCATTGGTGACTCTATAGTTGTTAGATGAGTTTAGAGGAAATATGTGGTGTCTATTTTTCATTAGGATACTATGCTAGACCTTGTAGAGCTTGATATAGTGGAATTTGATGCTATATTAGGGATGGATTGGATCCATTCGTGTTATGCTATATTAGATTGTAGAACCAGAAAAGTTAATTGTTATTTTCCTAATGAACCGACTATTAAATGTGAGGGAAAATTCTTTTGCACCCAAAGGGAAATTTATCTCTTATCTTAGGGCCCGTAAGCTTTTATTCAAAGGTTGTTTGTACCACCTTGTTTGGATCAAATATTCTTACACTAAAACTCACTTTGTTCAGGCAGTCCCAATAGTAAATAAGTTTCTAAAATGTCTTTCCTAATAATCTCCATGGGATTTCCCCAAATAGAAAAATAGATTTTAAAATTAACCTATTGCCTAGAACTCAGCCTATTTCTATTTCACCGTATTGAAAGGCCCCAAAAAGGCTAAAAGAATTAAAAGAACAGTTAAAGGACCTTCTTGATAAGGGTTTAATTCATCCAAGTATCTCTTCTTAGGGTACTCTCGTACTCTTCGTGCATAATAAAAAGGTTCTCTCCATATGTTAATAGACTATCGTCAGTTGAATAAAGTCACTATTAAAAATAAGTACCTTTTCCCCAGTATAGATGATCATTCTGACCAGCTTCAGGGTGCTAAATACTTCTCTAAGATATAACTTCATTCAGGTTTTCATCAGTTGAAAGTTATGGAGGTTGATATTCCTAAAATGGTTTTCAAACCCGATATGGTCATTACGCATTTCTGGTCATGTCCTTTGGATTGACTAATGTACCTGTATCTTTTATGAACCTCATGAATAGGGTGTTCCACCTATTTTGGATCAATTTTTCATAGTTTTCATCAATGATATTCTGATTTACTCCAAGAGTGAGGAGGACCGTGCCAATCACCACTGAATCATACTTTAGACCATTAAGGACTAGGAGTTGTATGGTAAATTCTCTAAGTGTGAATTCTGGCTCGGTGTAATAGCTTTTTTGGGCCATATTATTTTTAATAAGGGGATCAAGGTTGATCTTCAAAAGATTGAGGTAGTAAAAAATATGGCCTAGACCCACTACTCCAACCGATATTTGGATCTTCTTGGATTTGGTGGGATATTATAGGAGATTTGTAGAGAGTTTTTCATATATAATTGCTCCACTTACCAAGTTGACTTATAATAAGGTAAAGTTTTTTATGGTCCAAGGCTTGTGAAAGTAGTTTTAAAAGATTAAAATACAAGTTGACTACTGCACCGGTTTTGACCCTTCCTGAAGACGCACATGGATTTGTTGTATATTATTATGTATCCTGGGTGGGACTTGATTGGGTACTCATGCAGCATGGTAAGGTGGTGTCTTATGCATTCAGACAATTGAAGGTCCATGAGAAGAATTACACCACTCATGATGTAGAGTTGGCAACTATAGTTTTTATACTAAAAATCTGGCGTCATTATCTTTACAGGGTGCATGTTGATATTTTCACTAATCATAAGAGCTTGCAGTATGCGTTCACTCAAAATAAGTTGAATGTTAGATAGAGACTGTGGCTCGAGTTGCTAACTAACTAAGACATGAGCCTGCAATATCACTCGAGTAAGGCTAATATGGTTGTTCATGCTTTTACAGGTTATCAATGGGAACTCCTTATCATGTTATGGAAGGAAGAAGGAATTTGATTAAAGATATTCACCTCTTATCTAATTTAGGAGTCTGCCTTTAGACTCCGAGGATGAAAGATTGTTCATTCAGAGGTAGACTCTGGGGATGAAGGATTGTTCATTCAAGAGGTAAATAACTCATCCTTATGTGTTAAGGTTAAGTAAAAGCAAGACAATGACCCTATATTGATGCAAATCAAAAAAGATATTGGCCAACAAAAGGTTATAGCATTCGAGATTGGGGGAGATGGTATTTTGAGGTACGAAGAGAGGTTGTGTGTTTTGGCTATTGGTTAGTTGCGAGAAAGAATTTTGACTGAAGCTCATGTTGCTAGGTATGTTGTCCATCCCAGTTTCACTAAATTGTATCATAACCTAAAAGAGATTTATTAGTGGAATAAGATGAAGAGGGATGTTGCTAACTTTGTAGCTAAGTGTTTAAATTGTCAAAAGGTTAAGATTAAGCACTTGAGGCAGAGTTGTACCTCCCAAGACATAGGTTTACCCATGTAGAAATAGAAAATTATCAATATGGAATTTGTTACCGGTGTTCCACAGTCCCAAAATCAGTACGATTCCATTTGGTCATTGTAGATAGAATGACCAAGTTCGCTCACTTTTTGCCTGTGAGGACTAATTATTGAAGAGACCATGTGAATTTGTACATTCAGGAGATATTTTGGTTGCATGAATCCCCAGTGTCCATTATATTCAATCGAAGTACGCAATTCTCTTCTTATATTTGGTGATCCTTAAAAGTTTAGGTCCCAGTTGAACCTTAGCACCACTTTCCACCCTCAAACGGATGGTCAAGTGGAACGTACTATTTATATTTTAGAGTATATGCTAAGGGTCAGCATGGTTGACTTTATAGATAGTTAGGTAGATCACCGGCCCCTAATAGAGGTTGCCTACAACAATAGCTATCACTATCACTCAAGTATCCAAATAGCTCCTTTTGAGGCTCTCTAAGGTAGAAAATGTAGATCCTTGATTGGTTGTTATAAGGTAGGTAAAACTCGATTGTTTGGTCCTAACCTTATACGTTAAATAATGGAAAAGGTAAAGGTTATTAGGGAAAGGCTTAAGACCACTTAGAGTCGCCAAAAGTCCTACGTTGATGTGAGAAGAAGGTAGTTAGAATTTGAGGTGGATGATTGGGTATTTTTTAAAGTCTCCCCTAAGAAAGGGATTATGAGATTTGGGTAGAAAGGAAAGTTTAGTCCTCATTAGTCCTTACCATATTATGAGAAGGATTGGTAATATTTCTTATGAGCTATATTTGTTCATGGACTTGGCTTTGGTTCATTCCATCAATCATGTGTCTATGCTTAAGAAGTTAATTAGAGATCATTCTCTCGTCTTGCCTATTGAGAAGATTGGTGTGAAGGATTTTTTGTCATATGAAGAGGTGCCCATAGTGATATTAGACCAAAAGAATTAAAAATTAAAAAGAAAATATATAGCTTTGGTAAAGGTGTGATAACGCTCAATCTACAGCTCTCGTTTGAGTGCAAAGCGGTCGTTTGCAAATATAGAACCCAACCTGGGTTGGGTGTCAATCCCACAGGGAATAGCTTGGCCAACAAGTAAGCAAAATTACTAAACTTTTGGTGCAAGTCTCGTAAGAGGGGGGATTGTAATGTGTAACCAAAACAATAAAGTAAAAGCTGAAAATAGCAAAGTAAAAAGAGAGAGATTGTTACGTTGTAAACAATGAGAATTGAAGCGTTGGGGTTATGTCCACCTTCTGAGGTATACGTCTCTATTGGCTATGAGTATGTAGAGTCTTGACATGTAATTGCTTATAGAGAATTGTAGTCGATGGTAAATCCAAGCATCTCTCGACCTAAACAAGGACTATTTCACTTTAACTCTCTCGATCTTAAAGCGTGTCTAACGATACGAATTCTCCAAGAGGTTAGTCCAGTTACGGCACTAGCTTTTTAATAGGAAAGGGTGTCCTACTACCTTGACACTATCTCTTTTCCAGACAAATAATCTTTCTCTCGAACAAGTTAAATGTTAGACTGGCGTATTCTTGCGTTTGCAACCGCAAAGAATGTGGATTAAGATGAAGAGAATAATGATATAAGCAATATACGTGCCATGAACTCACAAACTCACAGCAATAGATAGTATCTCATTCGGCTTCCATAACCCCAACAGAGAAGTTTAGTTACCCGTGAGTGCGAAGGAGATCACGATTGACATTGTTATTATTGAGTAATGGCGTGTGGATTAGGTGATAGGTGTGTGGCGTGATTCCTTAGCAAGTAACGATTCTCTTGTTGTGGAATTTAAGAATAGAAGAGTAGATTAGAAGTGTTTGTAGTGGAAGATGAGAGGGATGGAAGAAAATTAATTGTTGAATTAAGTGAAGAATGAATAGTTGAAGAATGAATCTCTCCACTAAGGGAGGAATGTCTCTCCACTAAGGGAGGAGTTCCTTAAAAATCTCTAGCATGATAGGGTATTTATAACACCCTTATCCTACTTCTACTAAACTAATGAAAGAAATAACCAAATCCTACTAGACTAATGAAATCCTCAACCCAAATGTACTAGGTTAAGGTAACATTATCATAATCCAAATAGAATAATAAAATACATAACCCAATTGTACTAGGTTAATGTATCATTGTCAAAATCCAGCTTTGTGTCTGTAAGTCCCCAAAGTCTTCAGAATTGTTGTTTTAGCCCGGGACAGATTTTCCATGCAGCAGTTTTGGTCCTTTAGGCGTCCCACTTCCTTCTCCTTCGTTTGAGAGCTTTGTTTTGCGTCAAGTAAGCCAAAAAATGCTGTATTTTGCATCATTTATACCTGAAACTTTACTAATCATGTTCGTTAGCTCATTTATAGGAAAAAGGACTAAAAGTGCATGAAATATATAGTTTGTTCTCAAAACTAGGCTAAAATATGGGCAAAATATATTGATATAGGCACGTAATTTCACCTATCATCAACACCCCACACTTGAAGCTTTGTTCGTCCTCGAACAAAATTTCATGTCCTTCTAAACATCAACTTAGGGTTTTACAGCAACAACACAAAACATTTATCAAGGCAAACACAACAATTATCAACAAAGAGTAGCTTTCTGATTATAAGTAGAAACAATTTAACCTCAAGCATAGACTCGTGATGGTGATCAACTCGCATGCAAACGTTAAGGTGCGTAGAATCATATACAACTATCCAAAACTCATCAACCATGTGTGTCTCACAATATAGTACCCATAATAACTCACAAATATATCATATTTTTCAAACATGGGTATCAACATATCCTTGCTCTCACTCTCACAAAGAATTCATATGTAGCAATTGATGACCATAGGCTTGCCCTTAGTGTAATACTCCACTAAATGTCAGAATGCTAAGCTTAGGATCAAGTAGGTCTTTTGATGGTTGTAATGTAGGCTAAGGGACGGGTAGGATCAACTATTTTGGCCAGAAATAGTGACTAAGTTCCTATGCGCTTTAATACATCACGTTGTATTATTGACACTTTTTTTTCTTTCAACCTTTCTTCTTTCTTTTATTCTACCACCCTTGTTCTCCTCTTTCGTTTTTCAATTTTAAGAACAACTCACTTTTCAGCTTTCTTTTCCTTTTTCTTTTCACAACATACCTCTTATGATAGCACTTTCTTTTCCGTAACACATTCAAACACCATTTACAATTTAAAGCATCATGCTTACCCAATTTCCTCTTATGTTGTCACATGAATTTTTTAATTTAAAGCACTTAGGAATTTGGATCAAATTATGGTCTTGAAAAAAATGGATTAGGCTTACATACAAGGTTGTCAAAGAAATAGGCTAAAGGCTCAAAAGGGTTAACTAGGATGATATATGTGGGTAGGTAAAACTGAAGGTAAACATGTATAGGTTGCCAAAGAAATGCCTAAATCATATCCTAAACTTACACTCCTTATTTTCGCTTTGCATACATACCAGGCAAGTTCTAGCATCAGCCACATACATAGAAGATACTATTAATCTCACACACACAAGGCACATGGTCGACTTGATTGGAAGTAATATAGACTCTCGACCCAACAAGTAAAGGAATTGAACCACACAATATCACATAATGAGTCACAACTAGAGCCTAAACGTCTCAATAGTCACAATTGTAGCACATACTCTTGTTATAATCTCATGTTTCCTATCAAAATAATTTCATGTGAAGCTAGAAAAAATTGACTCCTAAAAAAAACTAAAAAAAAACATCAAACGAAAAAAACAACAAAACAAAAAAAAACGGACTCAAAAAAGACTCAAAAAAACAAACAAACATACAAACCTAGGTGCAACCAAAGAAGTATAGCATGCGATTCTGCCACCCCACACTTAGACGGGACACTACCCTCAGTGGAAAATAAATTCGAAGAACCTGGTTAGTCCGACCCTTCATCAATGTCGGGGGTCATACCCCCTTCGTCTGAATCATCATAAGAGTTGTCGTCAGAGTTCTCCTCCTCGTCAGAATCAGGCAAGCGTCTATCATCATCAGTCGGCACATCATCGTCTAAAGGTTCCTTAAAATATACACCCACTCCACACATCTCCCGTGCATGCATATTCATTGGGTAGTCGTGGTCCAGCTGTTGGAGCTCTTCAGCAGTTGGAATACGTCCACCACTCATCATAGTGAATCGTGTCATGCCATAGATATGACGGAAGAAACTCTCATCACGAGCATGTCTCTCCGCAGTAGTAAGGTTGACTCCATGAGTTGTTTCAGCATCTTTGACCTTGGTGAGGTCAATCTTCTTTGGGTTATGTGGGAGTTTGTGGTCAGCTGGTTCCTCTTCGATATCCTCCTTCTGCAACATTGCTGTCAACAAATTTCCAAATGTGAAGTGGGACCTTTGGTGGAGTCTGGCCTTCCTCATGGTAAAGCGAATGATTGCCCCAAAGTTGATAGGGACATTCGTCATCAAAGCATAGACCAAACACACTCTATCTCTTGATATCTTGGTGTATTGAGTCCCAGGAATAAGGCATGAGTTGACAATGTGCATCCAGATTCTTGCTTCCCTATTTAGAGGAGCATAGGGGAAGGTGTTGTGTCGGCCTGTTTCATTATGTCTGCCCCACCTTGCCATCGATCTGCTTCCACAAAGTGTGTGTCGTATTGATCTATAAGGAGGCCTGCTGTACAGCTCTTTGAATGGTGCTGCGTCGACCGAAGGTAAGCCAAGAAAAGAGTTGATCCAATCCGCAGTGAGCTGTAACACTTGGCCCCAAATTTTGACTTCATTTCCTGTTGTGTTCGGCGACCAGTTGGCATAAAACTCTCTTGTCAAGTCAAGATTGCACTCTCCCATGTCGCGGAAGATGAAATCCAGCTTCAAAGCCATTATTTTTGCCAACATTCGCGGATCCTTCTTTGCTAAGGTCTCCTTGTTGATCAAGTCGACGTGCACATATTTTCTTTCTTTGTTGCTGCTGTACCATGCTTTGGCTTCTTCCTCAAGAACCCATTTTATTCCGAACATTCTGCGTGGTAGGCGTGCTGAGGATGATTCTCCTTGGTTTTTTCGACTTCTCTTCTTGCCCTTTTGGGACGTGGTAGCCTTCTCCTTGCCTTGCCTTGCTTTAGGTGCCATTGTACCTGGGACTAGAAATAATGTAAGTTGCAGCACAATCTCACTTGATACAATCCATATGCAAGCACTAGGGGTACCACCCCACACTTAGTTTTGTTAACACAAATCAGTGAAGTGAAAGTGGTCGATGATGATAGGCGAATTTACACGCCTATATCAATATATTTTGCCCATATTTTAGCCTATTTTTGAGAACTAATTATCTATTTCATGCACTCTTAGTCCTTTTTCCTATAAATGAGCTAACAAACATGATTAGGAAAGTTTCAGGTATAAATGATGCAAAATACAGCATTTTACGGCTTACTTGACGCAAAAGAAAGCTCACAAACGAAGTAGAAGGGAGCTGGACGCCTAAAGGACCAAATCTGCTGCATGGAAAATCTGTCCCGAGCTAAAACAGCATTTCTGAAGACTTTGGGGACTTACAAATACAAAGCTGGATTTTTACAAAGATACATTAACCTAGTACAATTAGGTTATGTATTTCACTATTCTATTTGGATTATGATATTGTAACCTTACCCTAGTACATTTGGGTCAAGGATTTCATTAGTATAGTAGGATTTGGCTATTTATTTCATTAGCTTAGTAGGAGTAGGATAGGAGTATTATAAATACCCTATCATGCTAGAGATTTTGAAGGCATTCTGCAACTATTCATTCTTCACTTAATTCAACAATTAATTTTCTTCCATCTCACTCATCTTCCACCACAAACACTTCTAACCTATTCTTAAATTCCACAACAAGAGAATCATTACTTGCTAGGGAATCACCAAAACCACACGCCTATCACCTACTTCTCACGCCATCAACCATGAAAATCGTGATATCCTTCGCATTCATGGGTAACTAAACTTCTCTATTGGGGTTATGGAAGCCGAATGAGTTACTATCTATTGCTGTGAGTTTGTGAGTTCGAGACAAGTATATTGCTTATATCATTATTCTCTTCATCTTAATCTACATTCATTGCGGTTGCAAACGCAAGAATACGCCAGTCTAACATTTAACTTGTTCGCGAGAAAGGTTATTTGTCTGGAAAAGAGATAATGTCAAGGTAGTAGGACACCCTTTCCTATTAAAAAGCTAGTGCTGTAACTGGACTAACCTCTTGGAGAATTCATACCGTTAGACACGCTTTAAGATCGCGAGAGTTAAAGTGAAATAGTCCTTGTTTAGGTCGCGAGACGCTTGGATTTACCATCGACTACAATTCTCTATAAGCAATTGCATGTCAAGACTCTACACACTCATAGCCAATAGAGACGTATACCTCAACAGGTGGACATAACCCCAACGCTTCAATTCTCATTGTTTCACAACCTACGAAATACTCTCTTTTTACTTTGCTATTTGCAGCTTTTATTTTATTACTTTGGTTACTTATTACAATCCCCCCTTCTTACGAGACTTGCACCAAAAGTCTATTAATTTTGCTTACTTGTTGACCAAGCTATTCCCTGTGGGATCGACACCCAACCCAGGTTGGGTTATATATTTGCTAACGACCGCTTTACACTCAAACGAGAGCTGTAGATTGAGCGTTATCAAAAATTGGCACCGTTGCCGGGGAATACGAGTGTCAATCAAGATCATGATAATTACTAGACCCTTTGGTCAAAGATTCTCGTACTTTTACGTTTAGTTTTTGTTTTTGTTTATTGCAGGTTTTTCTTTTAGTGTATGCCCCATACTAGAAGTTCTGGTCAACCGTTATTACCAATCAATCCGGAACCACAACGAATTAGAAGAATGGAAGCACAAGCTGAAATCGACAGGATGGCTGCTCAACACAAGCAAGAAAGATTAGATGCTCTTGCCACAGCTCAAGTCCAACAACAAAACATTGATAATCCTGGGCAAGCAACAAATCCTGAAGATGAAGATTTAGGTGATGACGAGTTACTAAACCCTAGGCGTGATGCTAAAATTATAACACCTGCCAACCGAAGAGGTCGACAAGCTCGGTATAGGTATGATCGCCAACCTTTGCAACCAGCTTTCGACGATGATGATGATGATCTTGATGGTGTCGGAGCCACTGGAGCTATAATTCCACCACCATTAGCGCCCGGAGCCAAGTTCAACATCACAAGCACCATGATTCAGTTATTGCAGATCAAGAGATTATTTGGTGGACTAGCAGGCGACGATCCGAATATGCATCTCATCAACTTTATTTCTACATGCAAGTCCTTTGACAATCCTGGTGTTGGTCAGAATGCTATTCGATTACGTCTATTTCCATTGTCTCTGTCTGGGGAGGCAACACTATGGTTGAATGGGCTGACTCCTGACTCAATTACAAATTGGAGGCAATTGAGAGACGCTTTCCTAGAAAGATTCTTTATGCCATTCAAAAGAGCACAATTGAGAGATGAAATCAGCAACTTTCGTCAGCTTCCCTCTGAAGCTCTTCACGAAACATGGGAGAGGTTCAAAACAAAGCTAACGAGATGCCCAAACCATCACATGACTAATGTTCACCTCATGGAGATCTTGTATAGAGCCTTGAATTCAGTAACTAAACCAGTGGTGGACAACGCGGCTGGAGGTTCTTTTATGGACCTTACCTTTGGTCAAGCAAGCAATATGCTAGATCGCATGACAAAGCAAAGTAGAGCTTGGCATACCAGGGATTCAGAGGTAGCAAGCCCCACTTTATCTATTGGCATGTCTGCAGACCAATGAAGAAGAGAAGAAGAACTTGAGCAAGACATGGCGCACATGAAAACACAATTGGATCTTCTGACAAAGCACTTATTATCAGGGAAGACCGAAAAAATGAAAGTTGTGGCGCTGAAAGGAAGAGACGAATCTGATTCGGAAGAGGAGGCCAACTACTTGAACAATCAGGGGGGTTTCCGTGGGAATGCCCAAGGAAACCAAGGTCAGAACTATTATGATAAATCTGGAAGCAAAGACCAAGGTAGTTGGAAGAAAAATAATGAAAATAGTGATTTGTACGTTCCCCCTGGTAACGTGATACCACCACATCTAATTCTATGGAAGACATGATGGCTAAGTTATTGAAAGGAGTGGAAGCAACGAGCGCAGGAGCGAAGGAGGTAATTGACGATTTGGCCTCCATGAAGCAATTAGTTGATTCTCATTCCACTTCTATCAAGCAAATAGAGCAGCAATTGAGCCAACTTTCAGCAGTATTCAATCAAAGAAAGGTTGGCACCTTACCGAGCGATACTGTGCAAAACCCAAGGAATGATGGGTCATGCATGGCCATCACTACCAGAAGTGGTAAGGTGCTGGAAACTTCAGCAAAAGGCAAGCAAGTGGTTGACGTAGCAGCAGACATTGACGCCATACCTAGTGACGTTACAAGAGAAGAAGTCGCAACAACTACTTCAAACGTCAAGGATGTTTTACCTAGTGACGTGCAACCTAAAAAAAATGATAAACGGAAACAAGAGAAGAAGAAAGCCATGGAGAGAACACTTCCATACCCACCACCACCTTTTCCACAAAGATTGAAGAAGGTGGCCGATGACACTAAGTTCAGCAAATTTATGACTATGTTGAAGCAGCTGACCATTAATGTCCCATTGGTAGAGGAACTTGAACAAATGCCTGGGTATGCAAAGTTTATGAAAGATCTTTTGACTAAGAAGAGGGCAGCAAGTTATGAGCTGAAAGATGATGTGCATCATTGTAGTGCAATTGCTACCCGATCGATAGTTCAGAAGAAGGCCGACCCCGGAGCTTTCACAATTCCTTGCACCGTCGGATCTTTGGACTTTTCTAAAGCATTTTGTGACTTAGGAGACAGCATCAACTTGATGCCATTATCGATCTACAAGAAGTTGGGGTTAGTAGATCCTACACCAACTAATATGAGGCTTGTTATGGCGGATAGGTCGGTAAAACGACCGGTTGGTATTCTATGCGATGTTTTGGTAAAGGTATCTTCATTCATATTTCCAGCAGACTTTGTCATCTTGGATTGTGAAGCAGATTCAGAGGTTCCCATAATCTTGGGATTCCCTTTCCTTGCTACGGGAAGTATGCTCATAGATTTGAGAGCTAATGAACTCTCATTCCGAATCAATGACGAAGTGGTTCGTTTTGACGTTTGCAAATCAATGAAGCAACCCAAAGATCTGAGTGTATTTTCTGTGGCTGATGATGTCGTTGATGACGAGGAAGAACGACTTGAAGAAGAACAAATTCTTGATGATCCTTTGGAGGTTTCGCTCATGAAAGGAGAGAATGGGGATGCTGAAATTTCTGAAGAAGCTATTTGTGCTCTATCGGGATTAGGAACATATCGTTATACTCCCAAGAAGCTGGATCTTGACCTCAAAAATCGACCCACACCACCAGCTAAGCCATCTATTGAAGAACCACCCACGTTAGAATTGAAGGAGCTGCCAAGCCATTTGAAGTACGCATTCTTAGGAAGCGGAAACACTCTTCCAGTCATTGTAGCAGCCGATTTGGGTGAGCAACAAGTTGCAGCTCTTATTGCAATCTTACGCAAGTATATTAGAGCTATTGGATGGACCATTGAGGATATTATTGGTATTCCACCTGGGATTTGCACACATAAAATTCAGCTTCAAGAAAAGTGCACACCCACCATTGAAAATCAAAGGCGATTAAACCCACCAATGCAAGAAGTGGTGAAGAAGGAGATTATCAAGTGGTTAGACGCAAGAGTTGTATATCCTATCTCTGATAGTACATGGGTGAGTCCTGTGCAATGTGTTCCCAAGAAAGGAGGTATGACGGTGGTCGCGAATACAAAGAATGAGCTTATTCCACTCAGGCCCGTTACTGGATGGAGAGTATGCATGGACTACCGCAAGCTGAATTCTTGGACGCTCAAGGATCACTTCCCCATGCCATTTATGGACCAAATGCTAGATCGATTAGCGGGGAAAGGATGGTTTTGCTTCTTGGATGGTTATTCAAGTTATAATCAGATTTGTATTGCACCTGAAGACCAAGAGAAGACAACGTTTACATGCCCATATGGTACGTTTGCCTTCAAACGCATGCCATTCGGGTTGTGTAATGCACCATCCACCTTTCAACGTTGTATGATGTCTATTTTCTCTGATATGGTTGAAGAGACTTTGGAGGTATTTATGGACGACTTTTCAGTTGTTAGTGAGTCTTTTGAAGCATGTTTGGCAAACTTGAGCATGGCATTGCAAAGATGTGTAGAGTTCAACCTTGTGCTGAATTGGGAGAAGTGCCACTTCATGGTAAAAGAAGGAATCGTTCTTGGGCACAAGATCTCCGAAAGAGGAATAGAGGTTGATCGCGCAAAAATAGAGGTAATCGAGAAGCTACCACCTCCAATTTTGGTGAAGGGAGTTCGTAGTTTTCTTGGCCACGCTGGGTTTTATCGTAGATTCATCAAAGACTTCTCCAAAATTTCTAGTCCATTGTGCAAACTATTGGAGAAAGATACAAGGTTTGACTTTAATAACGATTGCTTAAAGACATTCGAATGCCTTAAAGGAAAACTCATTGAAGCCCCTATCATGGTAGCACCAGATTGGACACTCCCATTCGAAGTCATGTGTGATGCTAGTGGTGTAGCCATTGGTGTTGTTCTTGGACAAAGAAAGGAGAAACTATTTCATCCTATCTACTATGCGAGTAAGGTCCTAAATGAAGCCCAAAGGAACTACACTATTACTGAACAAGAGCTCCTAGCGGTTGTGTATGTGTTTGAGAAGTTTCGCGCCTATCTATTGTGTACTAAGGTGATCGTTCATAAAGACCATGCAGCTCTTAGGTACCTAATGACAAAGAAGGATGCAAAACCAAGGCTGATTCGATGGTTGTTGCTGCTGCAAGAGTTTGATTTCGAAGTCAAAGATAGAAGAGGTTGCGAGAACTAAGTGGCTGATCACTTATCTAGACTTGAGAATGAGTATGTGGCGCAACCAGAAAATTAGATTGATGATGCATTCCCTGACGAGGAGATACTAGCGACAACAATGGAGAAATTACCATGGTATGCCGACTTTGCAAATTTCGTGGTGAGTAATGTGTTACCTTCCAATTTATCTTACCACCAAAGGAGGAAGTTTATGCATGACGTTTAGCACTACTATTGGGATGAGCCTTATTTGTTTCGAAGATGCGCGGATGGTATCATTCGACGATGTATATCCCATGAAGAAGTGCCTACTATATTGGAAGCATGCCACACTTCGCAAGTGGGAGGACATCATGCAGGGAATTGAACGGCAAGGAAAGTCTTGCAAAGTGGTTATTATTGGCCTACAATATTTAGAGATGCACACGACTATGTGAGAAGGTATGATCAATGCCAACGTCAAGGTGCTATTTCAAAACACCATGAAATGCCCATGTCCAAAATGCTGGAGGTAGAACTCTTTGATGTGTGGGGTATTGATTTCATGGGACCATTCGTGAATTCGTTTGGAATGAAGTACATCTTGGTTGCTGTGGATTATGTGTCAAAATGGGTTGAAGCTGTAGCATTGGCCGACAACGAAGGAAAGCGTGTTGTAGCGTTTTTAAAGAAGAATATCTTCTCTCGCTTTGGAGTACCTCGTACTATCATAAGTGATGGAGGATCTCACTTTTGCAACAAGCTATTCAAATCTGTATTGGCCAAGGAGTCAAGCAACACAAGGTAGCTACGCCTTATCATCCCCAAACCAGTGGACAAGTTGAGGTTTCCAACCGCGAGATCGAGCAAATCCTTGCCAAGATGGTTAATGCGAATAGGAAGGACTGGTCTTGAAAGCTAGATGATGCACTATGGGCGTATAGGACCGCATTCAAGACACCCATTGGCATGTCACCTTATCAACTAGTTTATGGGAAGGCTTGTCATCTACCCATCGAGCTTGAATACAAGGCATTGTGGGCATTGAAGCACTTGAATCTGAATTGGGATAATGTGAAGAACCTGAGGTTGGAGCAGCTGAACGAACTAGATGAATTTCGTCTCCATGCATATGAAAGATCAGATTTATACAAGGAGCGGATGAAGAAGTATCATGATCAGTGGATTGTTCGACAAAACTTCCAAAAAGGTGACATGGTAATACTCTTTAACTCCAGACTCAAGCTCTTCCCAGGTAAGTTAAAATCAAAGTGGTCTGGCCCATTTAAAGTCATCCAAGTCTACTCGTCTGGGGTAGTCGAATTGGAAGACAATGATGGTGTTTTCTTCAAAGTGAATGGCCAACGTGTTAAGCCATATATCGGTCCTCTTGACTCGATGAATGAAAAGGCCATCACTTATCTCGATGAAGTCTAAGTACTCGAGATTACTACGTCGAGCCACGATAATAAATAAGGCGCTAGATGGGAGGCAACCCATCATTTTATTGTTCTGTTGTTTTGTCGTTTTATCGTTTTTTCATTTCGTCATTTTAGTATTTTTTCTTTTTGATAAAAGAAAATTCAAAAAATTAAGAGTCGTGCCATGACCAAAACTAAGGCGCTTGGTGGGAGGCAACCCATCGTACTAATCGTTTTCATTTTGTTTTGAGCAAATATAGGTGCAAGAAGTATGCGACGAGGAGATTGATCTCCATCGACAATTTGGACGCATTGTATGGTAAAGTTGGTAAGTTAGGAATGGTGATGCGTAAGGCTATGAATTGAACCTTTCTCACGTCAAAATAGGCTTCGAGGAAGGCTAGGCCTTGGTAAAAATAGGCCACGAACGATGCACAACCTATTCTATAGCCTAAAGACTCGGAATCTAGTGTGCTATACACTATGCGCCGCCGATTCCTAGGTATGCTTTTGACTATGCGCCACCTATGCTATGGCATTTGATCTCAGTATCTCATGTTCCATAGACTATGCGGCGCATATGTCTACAAATGCCATAGACTATGCGGCGCATAAGTCCCATTATGCCATAGACAATGCGCCGCATATGTCATTGATATGCCGAGTGATATGCGCCGCATATGCGGTGTTCTTGTCCCCAAATCCGATTGTAAATGGGTCATAACCCGACCCATACTCTTCCTATTTAAAGGGGACTTAGTTTTAGAACACAACCACATTAGAAACAACCCTAAAGGCGCCGCATAACCCTCCAAATCTTCTCAAAATTTTCTTCTTTTGCTCTTCCAATTCACAACAACTTCTCCACAAGCTTCAAGCAAGTAAGTACTCTCTTATTCTTCATCTAATTATCGTAAGTACTATGTTGCTATGCTTATTATAAATTGCTAAATCATGTGAGATTGGTGGTGATGTTCATGTGTTTGGATTGTTGTTGCAAAATCATGTAAGTGAATATATACGTAGGGTATTCTTGACTTGTTTCCGACTTGAATTTTGTTTCAAAAGCATTGTTATGATATTTGCTGAATATATATGGCTATGAATATTGCTTAAGAGTGTTGTTTGGATGCTTACATAATAGACTATCCCGGCCATCGGGATAAGATTATAGTGCCTATCGACTTAGGAGGTTGTGCTTGTTGTACGAATAACGATTCCATGTGGTAACCCCTATGTCATAGTGTTGCTATATCCACCATGAAAGTAGTCCATTGGCTGCAAATACGTGATGCAATGCTGATTTTCTTGTCGGAATACAATCCTAAAACGTATGTCGACGAAATCTGAGTACTCTACCACTTTCACTTCATTGATTTGTGCTAACGAAACTAAGTGTGGGGTGGTACCCTTAGTGCTTTCATATAGATTGTATCAAGTGAGATTGTGCTGCAACTAACATTATTTCTAGTCTCAGGTACAATGGCACCTAAAGCGAAGCAAGGCAAGGAGAAGGCTACCACGTCCCAAAAGGGCAAAAAGAGAAGTCGAAAAGACCAAGGAGAATCATCCTCAGCGCACCTACCACGCAGAATGTTCGAAATAAAATGGGTCTTTGAGGAAGAAGCCAAAGCATGGTACAGCAGCAACAAAGAAAGGAAATATGTGCATGTCGACTTGATCAACAAGGAGACCTTAGCAAAGAAAGAGCCACGTATGTTGGCAAAAATAATGGCTTTGAAGATGGATTTCATCTTCCGCGACATGGGAGAGTGCAATCTTGACTTAACAAGAGAGTTTTATGCCAACTGGTCGCCGAACACAACAGGCAATGAAGTCAAAATTCGGGGCCAAGTGTTACAGCTTACAACAGATTGGATCAACTCTTTTCTTGGCTTACCTTCGGTCGACATTGCACCATTCAAAGAGTTGTACAGTAGGCCTCCTGACAGAGCAATACGACACATGCTTTGTGGAAGCAGATCGATGGCAAGATGGGGCAGACATAAGGAAACAGGCCATCACAACACCTTCCCCTATGCTCCACTAAATAGGGAAGCAAGAATCTGGATGCGCATTGTCAACTCATGCCTTATTCCTGGGACTCAATACACCAAGATATCGAGAGATAGAGTGTGTTTGGTCTATGCTTTGATGACAAATGTCCCTATCAACTTTGGGGCAATCATTCGATCTACCATGAGGAAGGCCAGACTCCACAAAAGGTCCCATTTCACATTCGGCAATTTGTTGACAGCAATGTTGCGGAAGAAGGATGTTGAAGAGGAACCAGTTGACCACAAACTCCCACATAACCCAAAGAAGGTTGACCTCACCAAGGTCAAAGATGCGTAAACAACTCATAGAGTCAACCTTACTACTGCGGAGAGACATGCTCGTGATGAGAGTTTCTTTCGTCATCTCTATGGCATGACACGCTTTACTATGATGAGTGGTGGACGTATTCCAACTGCTGAAGAGATCCAACAGCTGGACCACGACTACCCAATGAACATGCATGCCCGGGAGATGTGTGGAGTAGGTGTATATTTTGAGGAACCTCTAGACGATGACGTGCCGACTGATAATGATCGACGCTTGCCTGATTCTGATGATGAGGAGAACTCTGACGACGACTCTTATGATGATTCCGACGAAGGGGGTATGACCCCCGACATTGATGAAGGGTCCGACTAACCAGGTTCTTCGACTTTATTTTCCACTGAGGGCAGTGTCCCGTCTAAGTGTGGGGTGGCAGAATCGCATGCTATACTTCTTTGTTTGCACCTATGTTTGTATGTTTGTTTGTTTACTTTGTTTTTTTTTTGAGTCCCATTTTTTTGTTTTTTTTTCGTTTGACATTTTTTTTTAGTTTTTTTTTTAGGAGTAAAATCTTTTCTAGCTTCGCATGAAATTATTTTGATAGGCAGCATGAGATTATAACAAGAGTATGTGCTACAATTGTGACTATTGAGACGTTTAGGCTCTAGTTGTGACTCATTATGTGATATTATGTGATTCAATTCCTTCACTTGTTGGGTCGAGAGTCTATATTACTTCCAATCAAGTCGACCATGTGCCTTGTGTGTGTGAGATTAATAGTATCTTCTATGTATGTGGCTGATGCTAGAACTTGCCTGGTATGTATGCAAAGCGAAAATAAGGAATGTAAGTTTAGGATATGATTTAGGCACTTCTTTGGCAACCTATACATGTTTACCTTCAGTTTTACCTACCCATGAACATCATCCTAGTTAAACCCTTTTGAGCCTTTAGCCTATTTCTTTGACAACCTTGTATGTAAGCCTAATCCATTTTTTTCAAGACCGTAATTTGATCCTTCCTAAGTACTTTAAATTAAAAAAAAGTCATGTGACAACATAAGAGGAAATTGGGAGAGTATGATGCTTTAAATTGTAATGGTTCTTGAATATGTTATGAAAAAGAAAAAATGTTATCATAAGAGGTATGTTGTGAAAAGAAAAAGGAAAAGAAAGCTGAAAAATGAGTTGTGCTTAAAATTGAAAAACAAAAGAGGAGAACAAGGGTGGTAGAATAAAAGAAAGAACAAAAGGTTGAAAGAAAAAAGTGTCAATGATACAATGTGATGTATTAAAGCTCTTAGGAACCTAGTCACTATTCTTGGCCAAAATAGTCCTACCCGTCCCTTAGCCTACATTACAACCATCAAAAGACCTACTTGATCCTAATCTTAACATTCCGACATTTAGTGGAGTACTACATTAAGGGCAAGCCTATGGTCATTAGTTGCTACATATGAATTCTTTGTGAGAGTGAGAGCAAGGACACTTTGATACCTATGTTTGAAAAATAGGCTATATTTATGAGTGATTACGAGTACTATATTGTGAGACACACATGGTTGATGAGTTTTGGATAGTTGTATATGATTCTATGCACTTGAACGTTTGCATGTGAGTTGATCACCATCACGAGTCTATGCTTGAGAGTAAATGGTTTCTATTTATAATCGGAAAGCTACTCTTTGTTGATAATTGTTGAGCTTGTCTTGATAAATGTTTTGTGTTGTTGCTGTAAAAACCTTAAGTCGATGCTTAGAAGGACATGATATGTTGTTCGAGGACGAACAAAGCTGCAAGTGTGGGGTGTTGATGATAGGCGAATTTACACGCCTATATCAATATATTTTTCCCATATTTTAGCCTAGTTTTGAGAACTAATTATCTATTTCATGCACTCTTAGTCCTTTTTCCTATAAATGAGCTAACAAACATGATTAGGAAAGTTTCAGGTATAAATGATGCAAAATACAGCATTTTACGGCTTACTTGACGCAAAAGAAAGCTCACAAACGAAGTAGAAGGGAGCTGGACGCCTAAAGGACCAAATCTGCTGCATGGAAAATCTGTCCCGAGCTAAAACAGCATTTCTGAAGACTTTGGGGACTTACAGATACAAAGCTGGATTTTTACAAAGATACATTAACCTAGTACAATTAGGTTATGTATTTCACTATTCTATTTGGATTATGATATTGTAACCTTACCCTAGTACATTTGGGTCAAGGATTTCATTAGTATAGTATGATTTGGCTATTTATTTCATTAGCTTAGTAGGAGTAGGATAGGAGTATTATAAATACCCTATCATGCTAGAGATTTTGAAGGCATTCTGCAACTATTCATTCTTCACTTAATTCAACAATTAATTTTCTTCCATCTCTCTCATCTTCCACCACAAACACTTCTAACTTATTCTTAAATTCCACAACAAGAGAATCGTTACTTGCTAGGGAATCACCAAAACAACACGCCTATCACCTACTTCTCACGCCATCAACCATGCAAATCGTGATATCCTTCGCATTCATGGGTAACTAAACTTCTCTATTGGGGTTATGGAAGCCGAATGAGTTACTATCTATTGCTGTGAGTTTGTGAGTTCGAGACAAGTATATTGGTTATATCATTATTCTCTTCATCTTAATCTACATTCTTTACGGTTGCAAACGCAAGAATACGCCAGTCTAACATTTAACTTGTTCGCGAGAAAGGTTATTTGTCTGGAAAAGAGATAATGTCAAGGTAGTAGGACACCCTTTCCTATTAAAAAGCTAGTGCCGTAACTGGACTAACCTCTTGGAGAATTCATACTGTTAGAAACGCTTTAAGATCGCGAGAGTTAAAGTGAAATAGTCCTTGTTTAGGTCGCGAGACGCTTGGATTTACCATCGACTACAATTCTCTATAAGCAATTTCATGTCAAGACTCTACACACTCATAGCCAATAGAGACGTATACCTCAACAGGTGGACATAACCCAAACGCTTCAACTCTCATTGTTTCACAACCTACGAAATACTCTCTTCTTACTTTGCTATTTGCAGCTTTTATTTTATTACTTTGGTTACTTATTACAATCCCCCCTTCTTACGAGACTTGCACCAAAAGTCTATTAATTTTGCTTACTTGTTGACCAAGCTATTCCCTGTGGGATCGACACCCAACCCAGGTTGGGTTCTATATTTGCTAACGACCGCTTTACACTCAAACGAGAGCTGTATATTGAGCGTTATCAGTCGAGTACTCAGATTTCGTCGACATACGTTTTAGGATTGTATTCCGACAAGAAAATCAGCATTGCATCACTTATTTGAAGCCATTGGACTACCTTCATGGTAGATACAGCAATACTACGACATAGGGGTTACCACATGGAATCGTTATACTTACAACAAGCACAACCTCCTAAGTCTATAGGCACTATAATCTTATCCCGATGGTCGGGATAGTCTATCATGTAAGCATCCAAACAACAATCTTAAGCAATATTTATAGCCATATCAATTCAGCAATTATCATAACAATGCTATTGAAACCAAATTCAAGTCGGAAACAAGCCAAGAATTTCCTACGTATATGTTTACTCACATGATTTTGTAACAACAATCCAAACACATGAACATCACCAACAATCATATATGATTTAGCAATTCATCATAAACATAGCAACGTAGTACTTACGAGAAATAACTGAAGAATATGTGAGTACTTACTTGCTTGAAGCTTGTGGAGATGGTGTTGTGAATTGGAAGAGCAAAAGAAGAAACTTTTGAGAGGATTTGGAAGGTTATGCGGCGCCCTTAGGGTTTTTTCTAATGTGGTTGTGTTATAAAACTAAGTTCCCTTTATATAGGAAGAGTATGGGTCGGGTTATGACCCATTTACAGTCGGATTTGGAGACAAAAACACCACATATGCGGCGCATAATACTCGGCATATAAATGACATATGCGGTGCATTGTCTATGGCATAATGGGACATATGCGCCGCATAGTCTATGGCATTTGTAGACATATGCGCCGCATAGTCTATGGCATATGAGATACTGAGACCAAATGCCATAGCATAGGCGGCGCATAGTCAAAAGCATACCTAGGAATAGGCGGCGCATAGTGTATAGCACACTAGATTCCGAGACCCTAGGCTATAGGATATGTTGTGCATCGTTCGTGGCCTAGTTTTACCAAGGCCTAGCCTTTCTCGATGCCTATTTTGGCGTGAGAAATGCTCAATCCATAGCCTTATGCATCACCATTCCTAACTTACCAACTTTACCATACAATGCGTCCAAATCGTCTATTGAAATCAATCTCCTCGTTGAATACTTCTTGCACCTATTTTTGCTCAAAACAAATAAAAACGATTAGTACGATGGGTTGCCTCCCATCTAGCGCCTTATTTATTGTCGTGGCTCGATGTAGTAATCTCGAGTACTCAGACTTCGTCGAGATAAGTGATGGCCATGTCATTCATCGAGTCAAGAGGACCGATGTATCGCTTAACACGTTGGCCATTCACTTTGAAGATAACACCCTCATTGTCTTCCAATTCGACTACCCCAGACGAGTAGACTTGGATGACTTTAAATGGACCGGACCATTTTGAATTTAACTTACCTGGGAAAAGCTTAAATCTGGAGTTGAAGAGTAGTACCATGTCACCCTTTTGGAAATTTCATTGAACAATCCGCTGATCATGATACCTTTTCATCCGCTCCTTGTATAAATCCGATCGTTCATATGCATGGAGACGGAATTCATCTAGTTCGTTCAGCTGCTCCAACCTCAGATTCTTCACATCTTCCCAACTCAAGTTCAATCGCTTCAATGCCCACAATGCCTTGTGCTCGAGTTCGATGGGTAGATGACAAGCCTTCCCATAAACTAGTTGATAAGGAGACATGCCAATGGGTGTCTTGAATGCAGCCCTATACGCCCATAGTGCATCATCGAGCTTTCGAGACCAATCCTTCCGATTCGCATTAACCGTCTTTGCAAGGATTTGCTTGATCTCACGATTGGAAACCTCTACTTGTCCACTAGTTTGGGGATGATAAGGCGTAGCTACCTTATGTTGCTTGACACCATACTTGGCCAATACAGATTTGAATAGCTTGTTGCAAAAATGAGATCCTCCATCACTTATGATAGTACGAGGTACTCCAAAGCGAGAGAAAATATTCTTCTTTAAGAACGCTACAACACGCTTTCCTTCGTTGTCGGCCAATGCTACAGCTTCAACCCATTTTGACACATAATCCACAGTAACCAAGATGTACTTCATTCCAAACAAATTCACGAATGGTCCCATGAAATCAATACCCCACACATCAAAGAGTTCTACCTCAAGAATTTTGGACATAGGCATTTCATGGTGTTTCGAAATAGCACCTTGCCGTTGGCATTGGTCACACCTCCTCACATAGTCATATGCATCTCTGAATATCAAAGGATAATAATATCCACTTTGCAATACTTTTTTTGCCGTTCGATTGCCTGCATGATGTCCTCCAACTTGCGAAGTGTGGCATGCTTCCAATATAGTAGGCACTTCTTCATGGGATATACATCGTTGAATGATACCATCAGCGCATCTTCGAAACACATAAGGCTCATCCCAATAGTAGTGCTGAACGTCATGCATAAACTTTCTCCTTTAGTGGTAAGATAAATTGGCGGGTAGCATATTACTCACCACGAAATTTGCAAAGTTGGCATACCATGGTAATTTCTCCATTGTTGTTGCTAATATCTCCTCATCAGGGAATGCATCATCAATTTGAATTTCAGGTTGCGCCACTTGCTCATTCTCAAGTCTAGATAGGTGATCAGCCACTTGGTTCTTGCAACCTCTTCTATCTTTGACTTCGAAATCAAACTCTTGCAGCAACAACGCCCATCGAATCAACCTTGGTTTTGCATCCTTCTTTGTCATTAGATACCTGAGAGCTGCATGGTCTGTATGAACGACCACCTTAGTACCCAATAGATAGGCACGAAACTTCTCAAACGCATACACAACCGCTAGGAGCTCTTGTTCAGTAACAGTGTAGTTCCTTTGGGCTTCATTTAGGACCTTACTCGCATAGTAGATAGGATGAAATAATTTCTCCTTTCTCTGTCCAAGAACAGCACCAACGGCTACACCACTAGCATCACACATGACTTCGAACGGGAGCGTCCAATCTGGTGCTACCATGATAGGGGCTTCAATGAGTTTTACTTTAAGGCATTCGAATGACTTTAAGCAATCGTCATTAAAGTCAAACTTCGCATCTTTATCCAATAGTTTGCACAATGGACTAGAAATTTTGGAGAAGTCTTTGATGAATCTACGATAAAACCCATCATGGCCAAGAAAACTACGAACTCCCTTCACCGAAATTGGAGGTGGTAGCTTTTCGATTACCTCTATTTTTGCGCGATCAACCTCTATTCCTTTTTCAGAGATCTTGTGCCCAAGAACGATTCCTTCTTTTACCATAAAGTGGCACTTCTCCCAATTCAACACAAGGTTGAACTCTACACATCTTTGCAATGCCATGCTCAAGTTTGCCAAACATACTTCAAAAGACTCACCAACAACTGAAAAGTCGTCCATAAATACCTCCAAAGTGTCTTCAACCATATCAGAGAAAATACACATCATACAACGTTGAAAGGTGGCTGGTGCATTACACAACCCGAATGGCATGCGTTTGAAGGCAAACGTACCATATGGGCATGTAAACGTTGTCTTCTCTTGGTCTTCAGGTGCAATTCAAATCTGATTATAACCCGAATAACCATCCAAGAAGCAAAACCATCCTTTCCCCGCTAATCGATCTAGCATTTGGTCCATAAATGGCATGCGGAAGTGATCCTTGAGCATCCAAGAATTCAGCTTGCGGTAGTCCATGCATACTCTCCAACCAGTAACGGACCTGAGTGGAATAAGCTCATTCTTTGCATTCGCGACCACCGTCATACCTCCTTTCTTGGGAACACATTGCACAGGGCTCACCCATGTACTATCAGAGATAGGATATACAACTCATGCGTCTAACCACTTGATAATCTCCTTCTTCACCACTTCTTGCATTGGTGGGTTTAATCGCCTTTGGTTTTCAATAGTGGGTGTGCACTTTTCTTGAAGCTGAATTTTATGTGTGCAAATCCCAGGTGGAATACCAATAATATCCGCAATGGTCCATCCAATAGCTCTAATATACTTGTGTAATATTGCAATAAGAGCTGCAACTTGTTGCTCACCCAAATCGGCTGCCACTATGACTAGAAGAGTGTTTCCGCTTCAAATCTATGAGCACACTTCCCGTAGCAAGGAAAGGGCATCCCAAGATTATGGGAACCTCTGAATCTGCTTCACAATCCAAGATGACAAAGTCTGCTGAAAAGATAAATGAAGAAACCTTCACCAAGACATCGCATAGAATACCAACCGGTCGTTTTACCGACCTATCCGCCATAACAAGCCTCATATTAGTTGGTGTAGGATCTCCTAACCCCAACTTCTTGTAGATTGATAATGGCATCAAGTTGATGCTGGCTCCTAAGTCACACAATGCTTTGGCAAAGTTCAAAGATCCGATGGTGCAAGGAATAGTGAAAGCTCCGGGGTCGGCCTTCTTTTGAACTATCGATCGGGTAGCAATTGCACTACAATGATGCACATCATCCTTAAGCTCATAACTTGCTGCCCTCTTTTTAGTCAAAAGATCTTTCATAAACTTCGCATACCCAGGAATTTGTTCAAGTGCCTCTACCAATGGAACATTAATGGTTAGTTGCTTCAACATAGTCTTAAATTTGCTAAACTTAGTGTCATCGGCCACCTTCTTCAATCTTTGGGGAAAAGGTGGTGGTGGGTATGGAAGTGTTCTATCCATGGCTTTCTTCTCCTCTAGCTTCCGTTTTTCCATTTTTCCAGGTTGCACGTCACTAGGTGAAACGTCCTTGACGTTGGGAGTAGTTGTTGTGGCTTCTTCTCCTTTTGTAACATCAGTAAGTGTAGCATCCATGTCCGTAACTTCGTCAACCACTTGCTTTCCTTTTGCTGAAGTTTCCAGCACCTTACCACTTCTGGTAGTAATGGCCATGCATGACCCATCATTCTTTGGGTTTTGCACAGTATCGCTTGGTAAGGTGCCAGCCTTTCTTTGATTAAATGCTGCTGAAAGTTGACTCAATTGCTGCTCTATTTGCTTGATAGAAGTGGAATAAGAATCAACTAGTTGCTTCATGGAGGACAAATCATCAATCACCTCCTTAACTCCTGCGTTCGTTGCTTCCACTCCTTTTAATAACTTAGCCATCATGTCTTCCATAGAATTAGATGTGGCGGTATCACGTCTACTAGGGGGAACGTACAAACCACTTTTTTCATTATTTTTCTTCCAACTACCTTGGTCCTTGCTTCCAGATTTATCATAATAGTTCCGACCTTGGTTTCCTTGGGCATTCCCACGGAAACCCCCCTGATTGTTCAAGTAGTTGGTCTCCTCTTCAGAATCAGATTCGTCTCTTCCAGTTAGCGCTACAGCTTTCACTTTTTCGGTCTTCCTTGATAATAAGTTCTTTGTCAGAAGATCCAATTGTGTTTTCATGTACGCCATGTCTTGCTCACGTTCTTCTTCTCTTCTTCTTTGGTCTGCAGACATGCCAATAGATAAAGTGGGGCTTGCTACCTCAGAATCCCTGGTATGCCAAGCTCTACTTTGCTTTGTCATGCGATCTAGCATATTGCTTGCTTGACCAAAGGTGAGGTCCATGAAAGAACCTCCAGCTGCGTTATCCACCACTGGTTTAGTTATTGAATTCAAGGCTCTGTACAAGATCTCCATGAGGTGAACATTAGTCATGTGATGGTTTGGGCATCTTGCTAGCTTTGTCTTGAACCTCTCCCATGTTTCATGAAGAGCTTCAGAGGGAAGCTGACGAAAGTTGCTGATTTCATCTCTCAATTGTGCTCTTTTGGATGGCGGAAAGAATCTTTCTAGGAAAGCGTCTCTTAATTGCCTCCAATTTGTAATTGAATTAGGAGTCAGCCCATTCAACCATAGTTTTGCCTCCCCAGATAGAGACAATGGAAATAGACATAATCGAATAGCATTCTGACCAACACCAGGATTGTCAAAAGACTTGTATGTAGAAATAAAGTTGATGAGATGCATATTCGGATCATCGCCTGCTAGTCCACCAAATAATACCTTGAGTTGCAATAACTGAATCATGGTGCTTGTGATGTTGAACTTGGCTCCGGGTGCTAATGGTGGTGGAATTATAGCTCCGGTGGCTCCGGCACCATCAAGATCATCATCATCATCGTCGAAAGTTGGTTGAAAAGGTTGGCGATCATCCCTATACCGAGTTTGTTGACCTCTTCGGTTGGCAGGTGTTATAATTTCAGCATCACGCCTAGGGTTTAGTAACTCGTCATCACCTAAATCTTCATCGTCAGGATTTGTTGCTTGCCCAGGATTATCAATGTTTTGTTGTTGGACTTGAGCAGCGGCTAGAGCAGCTAATCTTGTTTGCTCGTGTTGAGCAGCCATCCTGTCGATTTCGGCTTGTGCTTCCATTCTTCTAATTCGTTGTGGTTCAGGATTGATTGGTAATAACGGTTGACCAGAACTTCTAGTATGGGGCATGCACTAAAGTAAAAACCTGCAGTAAACAAAAACAAAAACTAAACGTAAAAGTACGAGAATCTTTGACCAAAGGGTCTAGTAATTATCACGAACTTGATTGACACTCGTATTCCCTGGCGACGGTGCCAATTTTTGATAACGCTGAATCTACAGCTCTCGTTTGAGTGTAAAGCAGTCGTTTGCAAATATAGAACCCAACCTGGGTTGGGTGTCGATCCCACAGGGAATAGCTTGGCCAACTAGTAAGCAAAATTACTAAACTTTTGGTGCAAGTCTTGTAAGAGGGGGGATTATAATGTGTAACCAAAACAATAAAGTAAAAGCTGAAAATAGCAAAGTAAAAAGAGAGAGATTGTTACGTTGTAAACAATGAGAATTGAAGCATTGGGGTTATGTCCACCTTCTGAGGTATACGTCTTTATTGGCTATGAGTGTGTAGAGTCTTGACATGTAATTGCTTATAGAGAATTATAGTCGATGGTAAATCCAAGCGTCTCTCGACCTAAACAAGGACTATTTCACTTTAACTCTCTCGAGCTTAAAGCGTGTCTAACGGTACGAATTCTCCAAGAGGTTAGTCCAGTTACGGCACTAGCTTTTTAATAGGAAAGGGTGTCCTACTACCTTGACACTATCTCTTTTCCAGACAAATAACCTTTCTCTCGAACAAGTTAAATGTTAGACTGGCGTATTCTTGCGTTTGCAACCACAAAGAATGTGGATTAAGATGAAGAGAATAATGATATAAGCAATATACGTGCCATGAACTCACAAACTCACAGCAATAGATAGTATCTCATTCGGCTTCCATAACCCCAACATAGAAGTTTAGTTACCCATGAGTGCGAAGGAGATCACGATTGACATTGTTATTGTTGAGTAATGGCGTGTGGATTAGGTGATAGGTGTGTGGCGTGATTCCTTAGCAAGTAACGATTCTCTTGTTGTGGAATTTAAGAATAGAAGAGTAGATTAGAAGTGTTTGTAGTGGAAGATGAGAGGGATGGAAGAAAATTAATTGTTGAATTAAGTGAAGAATGAATAGTTGAAGAATGAATCTCTCCACTAAGGGAGGAATGTCTCTCCACTAAGGGAGGAGTTCCTTAAAAATCTCTAGCATGATAGGGTATTTATAACACCCTTATCCTACTTCTACTAAACTAATGAAAGAAATAACCAAATCCTACTAGACTAATGAAATCCTCAACCCAAATGTACTAGGTTAAGGTAACATTATCATAATCCAAATAGAATAATAAAATACATAACCCAATTGTACTAGGTTAATGTATCATTGTCAAAATCCAGCTTTGTGTCTGTAAGTCCCCAAAGTCTTCAGAATTGCTGTTTTAGCCCGGGACAGATTTTCCATGCAGCAGTTTTGGTCCTTTAGGCGTCCCACTTCCTTCTCCTTCGTTTGAGAGCTTTGTTTTGCGTCAAGTAAGCCAAAAATGCTGTATTTTGCATCATTTATACCTGAAACTTTACTAATCATGTTCGTTAGCTCATTTATAGGAAAAAGGACTAAAAGTGCATGAAATATATAGTTTGTTCTCAAAACTAGGCTAAAATATGGGCAAAATATATTGATATAGGCGCGTAATTTCGCCTATCATCAAGGTGTTGTGGAGAAATCAAAGAATAAGGGAAGCTACTTGGGAATAGAAATATGAAATGCATGAAAGGTATCTACTGCTATTCGAATCATCGGACGACGTCATGAAAGGTAATAATTTTATATTACCCATTTTATTCCATGTAACACCTTAAATTATCTTAGTGTATTTCAAGTCATCATTCGGGGATGAATGATCACAAGCCGGGATAATATAACACTCCAGACTTCTCAACATTCAAATAGAGCTTAGAATGAGCTCACAAGACCTCTAGATCAAAGATAAACCACTTTAGAATGGATTTTAAAGAGTTAGATGTAGTTTTAGACATATAAATGACCCGTACAAAGAGAAAGAAACCCCGTATGGTAGCCTCAGTGCTACGAGGTCCACCGCAATAGGCTACTGTCTTGCCCATACAGAGGGTCCTATGTCTCAAAGGGGCCTGTTAGTGATGGAGGTCACATCGTGTGGCGTATCTCTCAATGGGGTTATGCCATGAGGCTACCCCTTCCCCTTCTATTACATCCTGGGTTTTGGCCTTAGAAATTTCTCTTAAGATCTGTTCTCCGAATGATTCTAAGGTATGAACCGTATGCTGAGGCACAAGTGGTATAGTCCTATCATAAGCTGACTAGTGTTAGTTAGTAGGATGGTTTCGATTACTAGAATGGTCATGACTTAGGGGTACAAGTCGTAAGGATTGATATGAGTCATATCGATGACTTGTAAGGTTGGCAGTGTTTGATCCTCCTGGTAATTTATTCTGCCAAGGATACGGATCATGGGTATGGATCGTATGCCGATGTTATGACTTGGTTGGATGATTCGTATGCTGGACAGTGTCTGATCCAAATGTTAAGGCCTGGGTATGACTGGTGGAAACCAATCGTAAGGAAGGGTACGACTCATAAGAGGGTCAATCGTATCCCTGTGACACGTTTTTAAGGGACTTAAGTGGGGGTACCCTGGACATTTTTCTACTTACCCTAACTATGACCCACGACTTCTAATACACTTAGAAGGCTATTTACCCAATTATTCTATTCATTAACACTTAGAAAACTATTCCAAAACACATCATAATTCTCTCAAGAGCTTTTGGGGCAAAAAAACTAGGGTTTCAACTTAGGGATCGCTTTGGTGATTTTCTTCCATCATCTTTCCCGATTTAAGGCATATGTCTCTTACCTACTTCTTACTTTTAAAAAGACATGGATTTTATGAATTTTTTCATGGTTTCAATGTTGCATTGCTTATGGTTTTCAACTATTAATTGGGGGTTTTGTTTGGTTGTGGTTTTCTATGGTTTAATTATACTTTTTTATGCATAAATGATGGTTTTAGTCAATTAGATTACATGGTAATGGTTTAATGGTCTTTGGAATTGGTTTTGGCTATATTATACCCCCCAAGTGTTTGATAAAATGCTTATAAAGATATGTTTATTGCATTGACTTCTTTAAAGGGAACTCTTGCTTATTTTCAGCTTATATACGAAACTATAAATGGTTTACAAATGTTAAATGCTAATTGGTTATGCTTGTGGAGGACATCAAAGTCTCCCAAGAGGTTAATATGGTAAATAAAAAGGGCACTTGAGAGTCCCCTTAACCTAAATGGTTTGGATATGGATAAATCTTACAAGTATGGTTGGTATGGCGATACCACTAATAATTGGCCTTGGTTAATAAATGGTAATTGGATTGTTTGGAGATGGTTTTAATTTGTACATTAATGGCGGGATGTGTGACTAAGTCATAGAAGGTGGAGGTTTTGGGGGTACCAAAACTGAAAATTCATATGTACCAATATGAGGGGTATTCGATGACCACATGTAAGTATCACATTATATATTAGAGGGATGTACTAGTCATCCCATGGGATATTTCCTGGTCGTGCAGCTACACGCACTAGGACTCTTTCAGCAGGGGGAGCTGAACCCATACAGCCCATGGGTGTGATTAAATAGCAAGGTTACACAGCCCAGGTAAAGATTTTAAATGCATAGTAAACCCGGATTCCTTTTTTCAACACTTATATATATGTATGGTTGTATGCATCATGGATAGATTTACTTGGTTGTTTAGATAGAATTACTTTATCCTTATCCTAAGATACATGCTAGTGGTCATTTTCTAACCTTTCTACTGGTGGTTGTATACCCACGCTGCGTAGGAACCATCCGTTCAACTCCTCCTACATAGTGATTGACTCGAGGACAGCTTTTTGATTAAAGTGGTGAGCTTCTATCTTTCTGAAAGGCTCCATTTCATGATATGGGTATTCTTAGACATTTTGTTTTTGTTTTGGATATTGGTTTTGGCTATGGTTGGGGGCATGCCCCAACCGAATATTTATATTCTTTTAGATAGAGTATTTGTAGTACTTCTGAGGGTTGGTATGGGCGGGATCGGTATTGGTGTTGGACCTAGCATTGGCATTGGTGTTGGGGCTGACATTGTTGGACAATATTATTAGTTGTTTCATCGTATTACATTTTGAGTTTGATTATCATATTGTGTTTTGATATCCTTTTTAATTTGGTATGGTAAGGATGGTTGGTTTGGTGCGGGTAGACTCGGTTGGGTCGGTTACGGTTGTAACCCTATCCCAGAGTTTTCATGAGAGCATTTACACAATCTTGTTATATGCTTGAAATTCAGATCATCTGAGGTTGTATGAGGTGGTTGGGTTGGGTAAAGGGGATGTTCCCCAATCCAGATTGGACTTGGGATGCCCATTACATTTAGGCCCTGGTTCGGGTCGTGACCCCCTCCTTTCCCCCATGATGGGTGTCGTGCCGTACCCCCTTTATTTCAGTCAATATTACTCTATTTTTGATATTTGTAAGGACATTAGGATATTTTCACATCCTTAAGTCATTTCACAATTCTCTATGTACGTGAATAGGACCTTAAGAACGAATTTTCCCTCCAACAATCATATTGTAATCATTCTAATAGCAAGAGAGGAGAAAACCACTGAGGATTCAATATTTCTAAACTCCAAGGGTCAATTTATATTAAGTCCTTTTGACAAAAATATATGTAGAACTATCCTAACACTCATGGGCATAAGTATGATGTTTTAATAAATCCTATATTGCATATGTTAAGTAATGGACTTTGAAATTGATTGAAAAGCATGAATTATGAAATCCCCTTGTTATGATGAAATTGTGTACTTACTAAGGGGTTTTCTACAAACTTTAGTAAGTACACTTTCATGGCCACTAGTTCCAAATTGCATATGTTAACTTATCAGACAAGCTGTCAACTACACTTTCATGGCCACTAGTTCCAAATTTACCTCTTTTGCTCTTATTGACTTTGGTTTTCTTGCATCTTGACTTTCTTACATTATCAAAGAGAAAGCAATCAAAAATGACAAAAGTTGCTTAAGACTTTACAATTATTTCTAATTAAAAGCCTCAAATGTGTTAGAATTAGCTCACACATCGATACCGTCAACCTAAAACAATTGCTGGTCCTCAAGCAACTTAAACATAACTAAGAGGATACAAAGCACATTCGGCAGTCAATCATCCATTTTAGCTCAAAACACATTTATACTCTCCAAGTTCAATCACTCTAAACCCAACTGTGTTTATCAATGAAGATCAACAATGCGACACAAGGGAATCAAGATATGGCATCAAATTAGCAACAATAACCATGCCTATATACAAATTACACTTTTCAAACAAGTAGGCAACTAGCAATGCTACGGATGTGCCCTTATAATAAAGAAGTCCCTCCTCACTCATATGTGAACTCAAGCATGTCAATGAAGGGATGGTCAAGAGACACTCACTCTCAGAAAGAAGTTCTAGTCAATGTATGCCAAATACCATAAGCTTTCCCTTAGTTTAATTACCGAAGCTTTCATACAGTTAAGTTAGGATCACTATAGGACTTTTCTTCAACTTGTAATGTAGGCTTGGGGCAGGTATGATACACAAGGATATTTAAAGTAACTAAGTCTCCTTGTAACTACAGTATTTTTGGGGTCTCACTTATCAACCTTTACCTTATTTCTCCCTTTGTTGATTAAAGCACATTCAAGCTGGGTGTAGTTTTTATTCATTCATTTTCTCTTTTTCACAACTTTTCTTTTCTCATTCTTTTTCTACCACACCCAGCCTTGCATATTTTATTTTTATTACCCTTAGGCTATTTGCCCCTATGATATCTACCCTCAACTTAGGCTATTTGCCTAAGTCAAAGTGCACAATGTCCAAGGAGGACCAGGGCCAAATCAGGTTCATTGTGATACAAATAGGAAGGTGATAGGTATAATAAAATGAATAGGCATTCAGGCTCAAAATCAGGATCAACAGATATTATTCACACATGGAAGATAATTTAGGATAAAAGTGGACTAATATCAACAACGGCCTATGATCCTTTCCTAACCGCTATCCTACAACCAAGGCAAGACCAACCGGGCAAGTTTGTGATTTAACACACAATGGGAACTAGTACTTGTACTACAACCAAGCAATTGTTAGCAGTGATTATCATGTCTCTAGTACTAATGCCATAAAAAGATTCACAGTAGTCACATATAGATGCACATCACACAGTTACCAGATAGACAATTGGAGAGGTATTTATCATTTTAAGAAAAATCATCAAAAATATGTCAACTGTCCTAGATACTTATTTTTTCCCCAATTAACCACAACACATCACAAAAAAAATACAATACGCCTAAACATGCCAGCTCTACTAGGAATAAGACTCCAGGAAAAAAAGACACAGCAACAAAAACCCAAAGAGGACATCAACACCCAAAAGTAGCCCCATCCTCAACTTAAAACCATGTAATGTCCCCAATGCATCAAACCAAAACAAGAGAGTTAGAAACATCCATGTGTCACTATAGGTGCGAAAATTTGATGTCAATCATATAATACGAATACAAACAACAAAATACCTTGGGTTTCCTCCCAAGAAGCACCTAATTTGGTGTCACAGCACGACCCAACTCAGTTTTTTCCTCTACCTTGAAGATATGAATTTTACCCACAACTTAGAGTCCATATTCTTGCCTCTCTCATAGGGGGTGGTACAAAAATTAAGAACTCAAGTAATGGATTAATCATGATAAACCACTCGGCCTTAAAGTGAGGTGTGTTTTTATGGTTCTTGTCTAATGTAAAATCAAAAATATATGATTTTTGTTCCTCATCTTCACACTCTTCTACTATTTTAAATGATTCCACAGACAAGATATCATCTAAACATAATGTAGAAAAGTGCTTTGAATGAGGCCCAATCAATCCTATTTCAAAATTTACACTATCTACTACACACTCACTTTTATTCACCTTCTCGAAATTTCACTTCGAATTGGGCTAGAGTCTTTATTAAAGATTTTCTTGGTTTCTTCTTTTGCCTTTAGCACCATGTCCTCAATCTTGGCATCATCTCTCATGGTTGGTTCGGTTGGTTGAGAAATGTAACACCCCAGAAAATGGGTCCCGGAGCATCACACGGTGCTTAAGGCTACGAGTAGCACCAAGCTAACCCTTTGAGCCATTTTCATTCAGTTCAACACAAATCAATGGGGTTACTATAAATAACCCTCAAATAACAACAGAGTAATCATCATCCAAGAATAAAAGAATTTTAGAAAGATAACAAAATACGACTTATTAGTCAACTCCTAACATCTGTACAAGTCTGACTAGCCTCTAAGAAAATCAATAAAACCAGTGAGTCATTGAGACATGCCCCAACTGACTCATACTCAGTTATCAAATGTAAATGATTCCGTGAAACCAACATTAGATATCACATCCTCAGAACATGAGGACTCACCACAACAGAGGATATAGAACAGCTGCCCGAAGAATCACTGTCGAACCTGGAACTGAGCACCTGAACCTACATTCCGATAAAATGTAGCCCACATCCGAAGATGTGGGTCAGTACCATGGAAAGGAACTGAGTATATGGGGTTGTATGCAATTGTATAAATATCATCATCATAAATATTTATAAGAAATATGCAAGATGTATGAAAGACTCACATAGCCCGAAGAAAATCATCATAATCATGAGAGGATGAAATAAGAACAATAACACATGTGAGTCATTATATAATTTTTCAATCACTTTTAGTTCATCAAGAATATCAATTCTCATAAAGTAAATATCATTTAAATCTTTCGAAAGAATAACTTTCACAATTCCACTTTCAAATCACTTCACCATTCACCATAGACACAAGGAAACACACACACACTGGGAGATCCTATAACCGACATAAACCATGTGAGCTACATGGAGTCCAACGTACAACCCACGTTGGCGAGAGCCATCCTATCCTTGCCATTGGAGTAGGACTATCGATATCCAATCCACACAAACTAGTGATCACTATATAAATCAGCCTCAGGCTCACTCCTACGGGGGCATATAGTTCTAGGGAAGTAAGATCACCTTACACCTCCCACTCGGTGCTAAATATTTCTTCCAAAATTAGCTCAGAACATTTCAAATACAATCCAAAACAAAACAATTTCAGTAATATATAAATATATATCGTGAGCCATCATGCTTCCCATCTATCAAAATCAACCACGTTTTGGATTTCTTTCACAGTCGAGTTCAAAATACCTCCAATAAGATCAAAAGGTCAAATCATTCAAAATATCTCAAATATTCAACATCAACGTGTTTATACTGCACACTTTCTCAAAAAACACAATTTCCAATAGGGATTTAGGACCCAAATATCAAAATCATGATAGATATCGTTCAAGATTCATGCTTTATATCTCCACACATGTAAATTCATCTTTCAAAACCATAAACATCAAGATTTGATAATAATCATCATAAGATATGGGTTCATACTTCAAATTCATAAAAATCAAATAAAAATCATGCCTTTGTAAAGAAAATTACTTTTGGGCACAAGAACAAAAGAGAGTTCTTGTTGAAAAATCCCACATACCTTGAATGATGAACTTTAGATCGATACTTCTTTTTAAGATATTAATCGTGCCTTTGAATGATGGTTCTTGGAGTTCTTGAACTAGGAACTTGGAATCTTGAATAAATTTGCAGAATTAATGGTGAACTTTGGAGGTTCTTGAAGTTGGATGTAGGAGCTTAGGGTTTTCTTTTTGAGGGAATTTGATCAAACATAACATATAATGCTTCTAATAGGCATTAATATAGGGTTTAGACGGATTTTTGGGTGAGAAAAATCCAAAAACTCACTTTTGATAGGCTGAAGTACGAGGAGTTATGATCATTTGAAGTTGACCCAAAAACTCACTTTTGATAGGCTGAAGTAGATCGACCATAACTTTTTGCTTCGATAGAAAAATTGGATGAAACCAATTTCATTGGAAAGAGGACTCGCAGAGCTTTCCGTTGATATATATTAGATCACCTAGATCATTATGTACAAGGAGTTATGATCATTTAAATTTGGAAAAAAAATACGTCAGGCCTAAGTACTTTTTCCTACATGTTTTACTGTTCACTACTATTCACGGTTCAATCGGAATGGTCATAACTCGTCGCTCGGGTGTCCATTTTGGATGATCCACATATCGTTAGAAATCTTATTCAATACTCTACACAATGGTGGGTCTTAATCTAAGACATTCCATATGGAAAATTTATAATTTATTCTAGAAGATAGAACCCAACACGTTTACGCACAAAATTTCAATTAAAAATTTCCCGGGGTATTACATCATCCCCCCCTTGGAAACATTCTTCCTCGAATGATGATAGACATGCCAAGATTAGATAGGGAATAGAGCATACAGCTGAAACCATTCTTTAGACTCATCACCACATCGTTTCTCACTCCGAATGCAACATAGAATGCATAAATTCAAGAAACTACAGCTAAACACATAATAAATGACAGATGAACTGCGGCAACTTTTATCAAAAGTGCATGATTTAGAAAAGAACGGTACCTTTGTCTTGATCGGAGTTCGCGGAAAATAGATGTGGGTACTTGGGTCGCATATCCGCCTCAGTTTCCCAAATTGCACCCTCAACAGATTGGTTTCGCCACAACACCTTGACCGAGGGAACTTCTTTGTTCCTTAGTCTTCGAACACTGAAATCAAGAATCTCAACAGGAATCTCATCAAAAGAAAGATCTTTTTGAATGTCAGCACTCACAGAGGAATCCACTACCACAGCATCGCTAATATGCTTTATAAGCATGGAGACATGGAATATTGGATGAACAGAGGACAACTCGGAAGGCAACTCGACCTCATAAGCTACCTTACCAACACGGATAAGAATTTTGTAAGGACCAACATGATGGGGACTAAGCTTCCCCTTCTTTCGGAATCTCTTTACCCCCCTCATGGGTGAAATTTTCAGATACACTAGGTCACCAACTTCAAACTCAAGGTTTCTCCTTATAACATCTGCATATGACTTCTGATGACTCTGCATTGTTTTCAACCTTTCCCTAATCAACTTAACTTTTTCCATAGCCTCAATTACCAAATCAGGACCACTCACAGCTGCTTCACCCACCTCGAACCAACCTATGGGTGATCTATACTTCCTCCCATATAAGGCTTCAAATGGAGCCATGCCAATACTAGAGTGGAAACTATTATTGTAAGAAAACTCTATCAACGATAAGTGATCATCCCAACTTCCCTTAAAGTCAAGTACACAAGCTCTCAACATATCCTCTAAGTTCTGGCTGGTCCGCTCAGCCTGACCATTGGTCTGCGGATGAAAAGCAGAACTCAAAAGCACTTGGGTACCAAGACCCTTCTAAAAAGCTTTCCAAAATTATAAAGTGAACTAGGTACCCCTATCCGAACTGATAGACAAGGGAACTCCATGCAGTCTGACTAGCTCTCGAATATACAATTTAGCGTAATCCTCAGCAGTATATAAAGTATGAACAGGTAAGAAATGAGCAGACTTAGTCAAGATATCAACCACAACCCAAATGGAATCATGATGGCGCCGGGAAGGAGGTAAACCAATCACGAAGTTCATATTTATATCTTCCCACTTCCAGGTGGGAATACTAAACTCTTGCATCATACCACCAGGTCTTTGGTGTTCAACCTTAACCTGTTGCCATGTTGCATACTTAGCTACAAGAACTGCTATATCTTTCTTCATGCCACTCCACCAATAGATTTCCCGCAAGTCTCGGTACATCTTGGTGGCACCAGGATGAATAGAATATCGTGCCTCATGCGCTTCAACCATAATTCTCTGTCTCAGATCATCAAAATTTGGGACACACAATCTACCCTGCAATCTCAACACACCATCTCCCCCTTGGGAGAAAACCTCTACTTTTTGGTCCTTGACTGACTCCTTCAGTATGACCAAACTAGAATCTAAGTATTGCTTTTCCTTCACTTTCGAAACCAAGGAGGATTCAGAACTACTCTGAACCCCTATACTACCTTCAGCAGAGTCAAACAACCTAACCCCCAATCTAGCCAAACGATGTACATCACGAGCTAACTCTTTCTTACCTTCTACCACATGCAAAACACTACCCATGGACACTCTACTTAGGGCATCCGCCACAAAATTGGCCTTGCTCGGATGATACAGCACATTCATATCATAGTCCTTTAATAATTCTAACCATCATCTCTGCCTAAGATTCAATTCTCTCTGGGTAAACACATACTGCAGATTCTTATGATCAGTGAAAACATCAACATGGACACCATACAAATAGTGTCTCTAGATTTTCAAAGCAAACACAACAGCAGTCAACTCAAGGTCATGGGTGGGGTAATTTTTCTTATGAGGTTTCAACTGTCTAGAATGATAAGCTATCACCTTACCCTTCTGCATTAATACGCAACCCAACCTAACTCTCGAAGCATCACAGTACACCACAAAACCATCAACACCATCAGGCAAAGTCAAAACAGGGGCCGAAGTGAATCAAGTCTTCAACTCCTGAAAAAACTCTTCTCACAAGATTCGGACCATAAGAACTTCACTTTATTTTGGGTCAACCGAGTCATAGGAGACGCTATAGAGGAGAAATCCTCAACAAAATGGCGGTAATATCCAGCTAAACCCAAGAAACTTCAGATATCAGTCGGAGAAATAAGACTAGGCTAATTTCTAGCAGTTTCAGTCTTTTGGGGATCAACTCTAATACCCTCGGAAAAAATGATATGACCCAAAAAAACAACTGACCTTAGCTAAAACTCACACTTACTGAACTTGGAAAACAACTTGTGATCTCTAAGGGTTTGCAAGACAGTTCGGAGATGATCAGAATGTTCATCCGCACTACGGAAGTACACCAGTATATCATCGATGAACACTATGACAAACATATCCAAATATGGTCTGAACACTCGATTCATGAGGTCCATAAAAGCTGCTGAGGCATTAGTTAACCTAAAAGACATAACAAGAAACTCAAAATGGCCATAACGAGTTCAAAAAGTGGTTTTTGGGATGTCACACTCCCTAACTTTGAGTTGATGATAGCCGGAACGAGGTCTATCTTTGAGAAATAAATTGAACCTTGCAATTGGTCAAACAAATCATCTATTCTCGGAAAGGGGTACTTATGTTTTACGGTGACTTTATTCAGTTGGTGGTAATCAATGCACATATTCAAAGAGCCATCTTTCTTTCTCACAAACAACACAGAAGCACCCCAAGAAGAAACACTGGGCCTTATGAAACCCTTATCTAGTAGATCTTTGAGTTGTTCTTTCAACTTCTTAAGTTTTACAGGGGCCATACGATAAGGAGAAATAGAAATGGGTTGAGTATATGGAAGAAGATCAATCCTGAACTCTATCTCTCTATCTAGAGGTATTCCTGGGAGATCATCCGGAAAGACATCAAAAACTCATTGATGGCGTTAAAAGACTGGAGAGTTGGAGTCTCAGACTTAGTGCCTTTGACTCTAACCAAATGGTCAATACACCCCTTGGAAATAAGTTTTCTAGCTTTGAGGTAAGAGATAAAATGACTCTTGGGTGACACAGAATTGCCAGACCACTCAAACACAGATGCACTCAAAAATTGAAACTTGACCACTCGGGTCCGACAATCAATAGAGGCATAAGAAGAATACAGCCAGTCCATACCCAGAATTACATCAAAATCTACCATGTCTAACTCAATCAGATCAGCCAACAAGACTCTATAAAGAACGGTAACAGGACACTTTAAGCACGATAGACTTCTGAAAGAAAGAATCATACTTTTTCATAAAACGTCTTGTAGCCTCTTGCTCATAGATGTGGCGTGCTACACACCAATGATCAAGACTCTACTTAACGCAGCTTGTCAGACTCCCTAGGACACCTTAAAACCTTAGGCTCTGATACCAAGTTTGTAACGCCTTGGAAAACGGGTCCTAGGGCGTTACACGATGCTTGAGGCTACGAATAGCCCCAAGCTAACCCTTTGAGCCATTTTCATTCAGTTCAACACAAATCAATGGGGTTTCCATAAATAACCCTCAAATATCAACAGGGTAATCATCATCCAAGAACAAAAGAATTTCAGAAAGATAACAAAATATAACTTATTAGTCAACTTCCAACATCTATACTAGTCTGACTAGCCTCTAAGAAAATAAATAAAACCAGCAAACCATTGAGACATGCCCTAACTGACTCATACTCAGTTATCAAATGTAAATAATTCCGTGAAACCAACACCAGACATCACGTCCTCAGAACACGAGGACTCACCATAACAGAAGATATAGAACAACGTGCTCGAAGAATTACTATCAAACCTGGAACTGAGCACCTGAACCTATATTCCGAGAAAATGCAGCCCATATCCGAAGATGTGGGTCAGTACCATGGAAAGGAACCAAGTATATGGGGGTGTATGCAATTAATTGTATAAACATCATCATCATAAATATATATATATATATGAAATATGCAGGATGTATGAAAGACTCACATCGCCCGAAGAAAATCATCATAATCATGAGAGGATGAAATAAGTACAATAACACATGTGAGTCATCATATAATTTGTCAATCACTTTCAGTTTATTAAGAATATCAATTCTCATAACGTAAATATCATTTAAATCTTTTGAAAGAATAACTTTCACAATTCCACTTTCAAATCACTTAACCATTCACCATAGACACAAGGAAACACACACACACTGGGAGATCCTATAACCGACATAAACCATGTGAGCTACATGGAGTCCAGTGTACAACCCAAGTTGGGGGGAGTCGTCCTATCCTTACCATCGAAGTAGGACTATCGATATCCAATCCACAAAAACTAGTGATCACTATATAAATTAGCCTCAGGCTCACTCCTACGAGGGCACGTCGTTCTAGGGAAGTAAGGTCGCTTTATACCTCCTACTCGGTGCTAAAGATTTCTCCCGGACTTAGCTCAGATCATTTCAAAGACAATCCACAACAAAACAATTTCAGTAATATATAAATATACATCGGGAACCATCATGCTTTCCATCTATCAAAATCAACCACGTTGTGGATTTCTTTCACACTCGAGTTCAAAACAACTCCATTAAGACCAAAAGGTCAAATCATTTAAAATATCTCAAATATTCAACATCAACGTGCTTATATCACATACTTTCTCAAAAAAACATAATTTTCAATGGGGATTCACGACCCAAATATCAAAATCATGATAAATATCGTTCAAGATTCATGCTTTATATCTCCACACATGTAAATTCATCTTTCAAAATCATAAACATCAAGATTTCATAATAATCATCATACGATATGGGTTCATGCTTCAAATTCATAAAAATCAAATAAAAATCATGCCTTTGTAAAGAAAATTACTTTTGGGCACAAGAACGAAAAAGAGTTCTTATTAAAAAACCCCACATAATTTGAATGATGAACTTTAGATTGATACTTATTTTTGAGATGTTAATCGTGCCTTTGAATAATCTTGGGATCTTGAATAAATTTGTAGAATTAATAGTGAACTTTGGAGGTTCTTGAAGTTGGATGTAGGACCTTAGGGTTTTCTTTTTAAGAGAATTTGATGAAATATAACATATAATTCTTCCAATAGGCTTTAATATAGGGTTTGGATGGATTTTTGGGTGAGGGGGGAATGACCAAAACACCCCTAAAAATCAAATAATTCTCGAATCTGTCCTTCGGTGGACTGTTTTGATAGTTTGAAGTAGATCAACCATAACGTGTTACTCTGATATCCAAATAGGATGAAACCAATTTCATTAGAAAGAGGACTCTCATATATTTCCGTTGAAATATAGTATCTCACCCAGATCATTATGTACGAGTAGTTATGATCGTTTGAAGTTGACCCAAAAATTCGCTTTTGATAGGCTGAAGTAGATCGACCATAACGTTTTGCTCCGATAGACAAATTGGATATAACCAATTTCATTGGAAAGAGGACTCATAGATCTTTCCGTTGATATATAGTAGATCACCCATATCATTATGTACAAGGAGTTATGATCGTTTAAAGTTAGAGAAAAAATATGCCAAGCCTCAGTACTTTTTCCTGCACGTTTTACTGTTTACTACTATTCACAGTTCGATCGGAATGTTCATAACTCGTCGCTCGGGTGTCCGTTTTGGATGATCCACATATAGTTGGAAAGATTATTCGATACTCTACGCAATGGAGGGTCATAATTTAAGACATTCCACGCGGAAAATTTATAATTCATTCTAGAAGATAGAACCCAACACGTTTACACATAAAATTTCAACAAAAAATTTCCCGGGGTATTATAAGAAATTACTGAGGGTTACTCAACATCAATATAGGGTTCTTGCCCCTAATCTTCACGCTCTTCCATTATTTTAAATGATTCCACAGACAAGATATCATCTAAACATAATATAGAAGAATACTTTGAATGATTGACCTCTATAGCTATATCCTCATGAATAATTGGCTTCATTTCTTGACGCATATCACATATGATATCATAGTTTATTTCTGGAGATCCAACATTTGTTGAAACATAGCTTCAATGCCACTCTTTCCAGTGTTTCGTTCTTTCTTTTCTTGACCATAAGACGTATCAAACTCATAAGAAGAACTAGAATTTAGGTTAGCACAATAGGGGGAGGGGGCATTTGGGCAATCACTCCAATATCCATCTTGACCACCACATAAAGAACAATCATACTCCCGGTAGGATGGATATGGTGCACACCTCTCTTTGGGGAGTATATCTACAATCTTACCAAAAGTGAGGTCCATCACAATATGGACATGGATCATCAAGATAAGATTTCCAACTACCAAACTCATGTTCATTCCATGATGTCATAGTAATAAGTAAACTAAAATAAAAATCTACCTAACACAAGAAATAAAATAAAAATAAAAACAAATATTTACAAGTTTGAATTCAAGAAAGTAGGCTAAAATTCCAAACCAACTCAATACGCCAAATTGTTCCCCGACAATGGCTCCGTCAATATATTTACCCCAACTTTAGAGTCGGGGTTGAATCCACAAGGAACAATGTGAGTGGCGATTAAACTAATTTGAAATTATACCTACAAGTTAAATTCAAACAAATGATACGAAAAGATAAAATAGGGGCTTTTAATGATTCACCAAAAGTTATTAACACTTCAATTCGCCTTAGAACTCAAAGCTTAAACTGTAATATTTCAAATCAATGATATAGAGAAACTAGAGTTGAGATCATTATGATTAGTAATCCTCCATTGAATAATAGTTGTAGTATTGGATTCTCGTGACTTATGGGAAACACCAAATTATCAGTATCGACAATTCATCTAAGTGTTTCTCAACCTACCTAGATGTTGAGTTCCCTAATTCTCTCAAACTTAGGAACCTTCTATTCACACTGATTTTATTTCAAGTTGATAAATCTTATTATAGTATTAATCATTAGATGGGAACTTAACCTTCCCAAATCCTCTTTGATAATTCACTACCTTTAGTTTATTTCTCAGTTCGAGCAAATCAACATAAGGCGAGATCTATTATTTACAACCAACAAAAAATAATTTATACAAAAGAATTATCAAGATGTTTCCACAATCACTCAAACCCTAACCAACTATTAAGACAATACAAGAGTAATCATAGATCCCACAACCCTAGTTGTGGGTTTTAGTTCCACATGAAATAAAAAGCGATAACAATAACTGAATTCATAATTCAAAGTGATTAAACTTACAAAAGATGTAGTCAAAAATTGAATCTCTTCCCAAATTCAAGAAGAATATCCCACAACTAAATCAAAGAATTGAAAATTGAAATCCAAGTTTAGAGACCAAATAAAATAGTCTTTGGAGTAAGTTCAAGATGTTAATCCCTGTAATAAAACCTAAGAACTTTCCTTTAAATACCAAGAGCTAAATTTGGAATCAAATCACAGAATACAATTTTTTCTCGCATAGCTGACGACGAAGTGTGATGCCTTATCAGGAATCTGACGACTTATCAGACATTGTCGTCGGCTCCTCCTCCAAGTTTGATGATTTCTGCCATAGGCTGATGGCAACTCCTGATGGCTTATCAGGACTTTGATGACATATAAGACAATGTCATTACTTCTTTACTTTAAATCTCATGTACTACCTTCGGCTGATGACATTCTCGATGGCTTATCAGAATTGTGATGACTTATCAAAGATGTCGTAACACTTTTGCTCCAACTTTCTCACACTGTCTACAGCTGACGATGACTCTGATAACTTATCACAAAATTGATGACTTATCAGACAAGTTGTCAACTACACTTTCATGGCCACTTGTTCCAAATTCATCTCTTTTGCTCTTATTGTCTTTGGTTTTCTTGCATCTTGACTTTCCTGCATTATCAAAGACAAAGCAATCAAAAATGACAAAATCTGCTTAAGACTTTACAATTATTTCTAGTTAAAAAACTCAAATATGTTAGCATTAGCTCACACATTAATTTTTTGAGAGCATCTTTTGTATTTCAAAATACTTTTATTTTCTCATCAAAATTGTATGAATTATGAAAGATATGACCACCTAAGAGTTATATCTAGAAAGGAAATTGTTTTACCTAAACTTGTATGTCCATTTTGAAAGAGAACTCTCTTATGATATTTGAATCATCTTGGTGATCAATAATATATTTTTATGAAAGGGTTATGGATACAATATGATATGATATGATATGATATGATATGATATGATATGATATGATATGATATGATATGATATGATATGATATGATATGATATGATATGATATGATATGATATGATATGATATGATATGATATGATATGATATGATATGACTTGCAAGACTAGGTATGAGATACCTTATTATGAAATGCCCTTAACAGAATAAGAGCAAAATTTTTATAAGTTTGGAGTATGATTTTAAGAGGCTAAAAATGAGCTTTAAGAGGATTAGATGGTTACCCAAAGACAACATGAGTGGAAACCTTATTGCCCGAAATAATATTTTGCCAATGCGGGAGTGATTTTGTCCTAAAATATGAATTATCACTATATACTTGCTACATGAAGTTGTATACTAGACCAGACACTCTAATTCTTGCAGCAAACTTAGATTGGGGGCTTGGCCAACGAGTTAATGACGGACCTATATAACCTTAGCTTAGAATGACCGACGAGTCTATAAACCATATAGACTTATAGGGTGTACCGTCTATCTTAGAATTAAAGAAAAAAGTTGAGTCTATGTTTTACGAGATTGATTGAAGTTTTAACTAAGGCAATGTGTTTTCGATCTCTATTATGTTAAAGTGTTTTCACAATACTCTTGATTATTTTATATGAAATATATTTATTTTTGGATTGTTCTGCATACCAATACATTTCAAGTATTGATCGTCCTCAGGAGGCTACATTATTTCATAATGTGGAATCTGAGGCTCAGTCCCGTGATCCAGTACAATAGTAAGATTCCACACAGATCAGAGTTGGTGAGCCTTCCATACTCTGAAAAGCATTTACATATATGTTTAGCTTTATTTTAGTTTTATGGTCCAGTCGGAGGCCTTGTTCCGGCCTAGACAGATACTCAGTAGTAGAGGCTTCATAGACAAGATCTTGGTTCGTATTATGTTATAACTTTAAATTGCAAAATTTGCTTAGTAAACTTTTGAGAACGTTATGATATTATTCTGTATTTCTTTGAATGAATTAGGCATATGATAGTATGCTAAGGGGTCTCTCTGATCTTTATGATTCGGGATGCCTGTCGCGACCAGGACCTCGGCTCAAATCGTGACACTCCATCTCTCTATGAACAAAACTACTTATGAAATACATCAAAAGCAACAATATATCTGTATACATACCATATTTTTTTGATGATTTCAAGATGATAAGGAATGATTCTTTGGGCTATTTCATCATCTGATAGGTTGATGGACTTGGAAATGGCGTCCTTGAGACTTTTGGACACTTATTTTATGTCTTCAGAGAGTATCCTGTAAGAATGTTCCCTTAGGCCTTGTTTTCTGAGGCATTTTTTTCTAGTTTTTTCGGCCTAACCCATATCCAATTCAACATTTTCCCTGTATATACTAAGAAAATGATGGCACATAGTGCTGCAATAATGTTGTGTCCAATTTCCATTGAAGGAGAAATAATCATTTTTGCAGCTACTCCGAAATGTATAAATAGATTTATAATATAGTCAAACATAGAAGTAGTCAAAAATTGACCCAAAAAAATGGAATATTTTTATTCTTTGTATAGATATAATAACTAGAAGTGGTACTGATGCAGTCTCTTACCCATATTTCATGAACAATAATGGTGTAAGGAATATTTATATGTTATCATTTGTTAAATATACACTCCTTCCACCGGGAGAGGTGATGAGAATCGAGGAGATGAACTTGGACAGTGGCTTATGGGGATACATAAAAATTAGGAGAGAAGGTTAGTAAAAAATTGAATTTTTCAAAACTTATACTTTTATACAAAAGGGTAGTCATAATATTACTCTTATATTTTTTATTTCCTTGACTTCTGTCACTATTTATTATTCGTTGTACTTTGTTTATCATTTTATTTTGTTGTAGTTATTGTTCTTTTCTTATATTGCTTTGTATTGTCTTGTTTAGAATTTTGTTTTGATTTCTTCACTGATTTTATTTTCTTGATCCGATGATCTATTAAATATAACCTCTTTATCTTTAAGACAGGAATAAGGTCAACATACAAACTATCCTCATCAGAACCCACTTATTAAATTACATTAAATATGTTATTGCCGTAGATTCCTTCCATTTGTTGTTTAATTGGACACAATTTGACAAAAGAATAGGTTTTAACATATATGCAAACACAAGTATACATTATTTTTTTACTATGTCATTCCATGTCGCTATACAAAAAATTAACAATCCAAAATGAATTGGTCATTAGCTAACAGAACAATTACAAGAAACTTATACCTAACCACTTATCAATACTTTGTTTCCAGCTCCCTGCCACGTGTCCCTTTCTCATAATATCCTCAATACTCCCCCGTCAAGCTGATGAGCATGTGCGGGAGTCACTTGGGTGCAAGGGGCTCATTTAAACTCCTTCGATGAAAAATTAGATGTTATATACTAAAGTAAAATATCTGCCTTTTAGATCGCAAATGTGCAATATCTTCATTTATCATAATTTAATATTTAACATCATTGACCATATCAAGCTCGTAGATTTTTTTATCTGTCATTGAATTCTTGAATCTCCTCCAAAAACTTTATTTCTTTTTTAATTTAAAAGGTGTTTATGAAATTCACTAAACAAATAAGTGTATTAGTAAGGAAAAAGTAATTTAATTAATTTTTTTTTTTTGGTTTGATGATTGTGATTTAAATTGATCATAAAGAAATTAAAACAGAAGCAGTAAACATAAATTGGATTGGCTTGGCTGCAATTTGTAATGCTACTTTACTATGACATGAACATAAGTAATTTAATTTCAGCTCCAAGTTTCTTAAACAAGCCAATCAACCAGACTAGCTCTGCAATTGTAACTGCCATACTTCTATATATTAGGCTTTAGCTGAGCTTTTTGAATTTGCGTTTTGCTTCTTTGAAATTACATGACATTAATGAGCCTTCAGACTTGACTATAAAATCTCTTACTGATCTTCTAGTGTGTGCAATTCTAAGGTTGCTTCTTGTGAACAGGGGCGGATCTATAGTAGACATTAGGGAATTTCCGATAATCCCTTAACTCTTTCCAAAACTCTATAACTATATTTAGAGTACTGTTAATGTATAATAACTATTGATAGGAACTTGTTGGATACAATGTAGTTTTAATGATTGACAATGTGATATGAAACATGTCAGTCAAGCTGGTTCATTCACATGGTTCACTGGTATGCAGTTCAAGAGGAGATTGCTTAAGAGGATAAGCAAGTTCTGATACACTCAAGATAGAGATCATGTGTGATTAAAAAAAAAGTTGTAGTTGAATACATTACTTGAAGATAAGGTAAAGAAAGAGTTTCACTCAATCAAGTTAAAGAAGAGTTTTACCTATGCTAGAAGTTTGACATGAAGAAGGACGTTGACTTAACAACAAACTCTGATGAGTTGAAGAGTCAAACTGAAGATAAAAGATTGATGATATGAAGGATGATTTTAAGAGTTGTTGTTAAATAGAGAAAGTGATTGACATAATCATTTATGCACTTACAAAGCTAAAAAAGGTAATTGACAGATTAATGAAGTGCTACTCAATCACTGAAGAGACACATTGAAGAACCTTTTCCTAAGTATAGAATCTGGCAAAGATTTGTAGCTTTGATTGTTAGGAGTTGTTCATTTTGTTTGAACTATTGATGTAATATTAATTTTAGTGTGTTATAAACTGAACTAGGAGCTAGTCTTCGAGTTGGGAAAAACTCATAGACTTTGAGAACGCATACCTTGGGTGGTGTGTGTGTAGTTAGGAATTGGAGTTTATAATTCCTAATTGTTGATTTATAGGAACTAGAGTTTATAATTCCTAGGTTACAAGAGTTTTGTAATCAGTTGTTGTTAAGGCTCATTGTTCTGTAGTGAAGTTGGGGTTAAATCCTGTAGAGGTACAGGTCGTGATTTTTTACACCTTTTTGAGTCAGGTGTTTTCCAAGTAAAAATGTTTATGTTCTCTACTTACTATCTTTACTGCTTTCACTGGAACGCATTAGGCAACCCGTTCCATCGTTAGGCAACTGCTAGGTTAAACTAACGTAATCAGTAGGGCACGTATTCTAATAAGTGGTATCATAGCCAGGTTATCTTTTGAAGGTAACACCTTCGGATAAGATCAATGATGAATTCTACACCGCCTACTGGATATTGTGAAGGACAAGACATCAATAGGCCTCTGTTGTTCAATGAAAAATACTACTCTAGATGGAAAAAAAGGATGAAAGATTTCCTTCAGACTATAAACTCTAGAATATAATTATCGATGACCTCAATACCCCATTAAGAAGGATCCTTAAAAGAAGGACGTATCAAAAGATAAGAAAGAGTATGATGAGGTTGACTTTAAGATACTTGGAAAGAACGCAAAATCCAAGTATATTCTTATTTGTGGGCTTGAAATAGATTAATACAATAGGATAGCAGGTTGTACCACCACAAAATAGATTTGGGACACTTGTGGATGCATATGAGAAGAATATGAAGACCTTCAAAAAGGATGAGAGAACTAAGGATATGTCACTGGCATTAAAGGTGTCTGACAGAGAACAATCAGATCTAGATGATAAAAAGCTTGTCAAGAGCTTTAAAATAATTTTTAAGAAAGAAAAGCGACAGGACAAGAAAGGAACAAGTAGCAGGTATTGTTCCAATGATAAGTCTGAAGTTGGTTGCTTCAAGTGTGAGAAAATAGATCACATGATCAAGGATTATCCATTGTGGGAAATTGAGCAGGAAAAGAAAAAAATTGAAAAAAAAAAGTTAAAGCTAAAAAAGAAATTTAACTCCAAAAGAAAGGAATCTTTTGCTATGATGGTTGCATGGGGATCAAGCTCAGAAGAATCTAATGATGATAGAGTTGATGAAATTGCACTAATGGATATAGGTGACTCAACATGGAAGAAAAAAAAGAAAAATATAAGGTAAGTCTACTTGATTTTAAAGATAAATTGTATTTTTTTCTAAGAAAAGACTAATTTCCTTGATAGATGCATTGATTGATGATTTTCATAGATCACATCTGATAGGGATCAGTTATTCAGTGCTTTTGCAAGTCTAAAGTCTAATTACATTGATTTTGAGACCTGCAAAAATATCACTGATACTGAAAACTACTCCTTAAAGGAATAGGTCAGTCAACTCGGTTCATCTAACCTGGATCTAAAATCAAAAATTTTAAAGTTGTCAATTACTGAAAAAAGAAAAAAGATCCATGAGTGAAAATCATCAAAGAATTGACTCTAAACTTAAATGAAGAAAAAATGAATTGTTTTATCAAAGAGAAAAGGTTAGCAATCTAACTCAAAAGACTCTAAAATAAAATTTGATCTTGAAAGAGCTAATCGATAGACCAAATCATCTAGAATTGTTAATCATCTTAGTAGTAGGACTCAAAATGAGAGGGCTGGCATAGGCTTTCATCAAGAATCTATTTTATCTAAGGATATATGTTATATTTGTGGAAAACTAGGACAACCCACAACTGAATGTCCAAAAGCTACTAAAATTAGGAATAAAAATATGAAATTAATTGAAAAGAAAATTTCTAGAACTGATAAGGGAATAAGGTACACCAATTTACTGCCAACATGGGCAAAAATAAATTTGATTCATCCATTTGATCATAAAAAATGACCCAAACTTGTCTGGGTACCTAAAACTAACCTTTGATTCAGTTGCAGGCAAAAGTGAGAGGAAGCAAGCGAAATTGCTACATAGATAGCGCTTGCTCAAGACATATTCTAGAGATAAATAAAAGTTTTTCTCACTTACCAAAAAAAGGGAGTGAAAATGGTAGCATATGAAGGAGATTGCAGGATGAAGATGTTGACACTAAGATGAGTAAACTGGAACATATTGTGTGACCTATTTCATCAGATAAATAAGAGAAAAGCTAATTGATAGTGGGAACATCAAATCTATATGCAGGGCCACCAAGCACATCATCGCATGTTTACAAGAATAACCCAGTACTTCACAAGAAAGGGCATTAAGAAGACTGGAAATGTTATGATAAGGGTAACTATGAATGGAACTTGTGGATGAATCCGATCCTTGAAGGAATCTAATTGGGGATGAGTAAGATTACATGAGTATCCCCCAATGATTGGTTAAAGAACACTGTACAAAATGCGTATTAAATTTAATTCTAGGCTCAGTCTTATACATTTATTTGTACGTCTCTATACCAATTTCAAGTTCAAATAACTCATGCAATATAACATCATATTTGCCTATGTCATAGGAAAATGATTTGAAAATGGAAACAAGATCAATTATTGAAATACTGATCAAGGTATGTATACCAAAAGTTTTTTGAAATATTAAAAGTGATTATAAAACACTTGTACTCCTTTCTTTCAAAATTCCCAAAATAGACTGACTCCTAAATGAACTCCCTAGCCATCACTTTTTTAAAAATTAAAAGTTCAAAATAATGATTACATTTTTTAAAATTGTCAGTCTCATCTCATCACACCTCTTCTTAAAGCCAAACTTGATTTATGATTGAGAAGTTGTTTTTGTGAATAGTAATTCTGAGAGAGTAGCTACTATTAGAATTATTATTGACAAAGGTGCTCTTATTGTGTATGATTGATAGAAAATTAAGGTATCAAGTAAGTGGGGATTATCTGGACTGTGAATCAGGAAGAATGTATCTATGAGACTGTTAATATTATTGAGGGAGTTAAGAAAGATGTATCTTGTGAGGGGGGATATTTGGGTGACCTCATAGTTGAACTAGATTCATTTAATGGGCTCAATTTTATTGATGCACCTATTTAGGGGGGATGTTTAAAGACCCCTCAGTAGAACCTAATTCTCCTATTAAGCTCACCGTAGAAAGAGATTTAGGATTGGTAAACAAGGATGAATAATTGAGGGTTGGGTATGAAATATCTATAAATATGAAATAGGTTGAGGCACCTGATTCTTCTGTACGAATGACCAAAGTTAGTGGAAAGAGCACTATTATTTGCACATTAATTTTAAAACAGGTGTGATCTCATCTCTTGGAGTGGAATATTCATTCCTTAAAGATGAAAAAGAAAAAGGCTACAAACTCTACAGTATACAAGGCTTTGACTGACTCAAGAAAGACTCTCCTTCAAATCTTATGCTCTAACTTTACCAAAAGTCCAGTCCTCCTATCCTTAGACTCTTTCAAACATTTTCAACTATCATCACAAGTGCTTTAATAATATTATTAATTTTTTAAAAAAATCTTTGGTGCATCTTATGAATGATCAATGAAAATGGTTGGTTTTAATCTCTTTCTTCTGGCTATTTTCTTATCTTTGTAAATAATTTGCTATATCTAACTGAGTTTTTGGCTTTTAAGTGTTTGTATAGATGATATCTCCAGTGGCCATGAGCTTAAAATTTCTAACTTGAGAGAATTAATTTGCATAAATGATACAGGTTTTTTATGATGCCAAAAGGGAAAATGTGCATATTATGTAATATTTATAAACCATGATTCTGACTTGCTTATTTAACGTGTGTCTTTTGATACTTTATTTGGACTCTGAGCTGACTAAAATAGGTTGAGCACAGTACAAAAGGTGCTTAGTTTGTCATCATCAAAAAGGGAGAAATTATTGAGCTTGTGTATATTTTGATTATTGACAATGCAGTGGAACACGTACATGAAATGGATTGATCAATATGTTCCTGTATCCAAAGTCTAGTTGTATATGGATATTTTGAAATAAAGAAAGTTCCAAGAATAAAATACCATGAAGTTTGTACAAAGCATATTCAATGTCCAAAAATGTACAGACTAAAGCATCCAAGAAAATAAGAGTCCTTATCAAAGCCTATGATTCTTTGTTATCCATATGATTGAAACGGTTTTTTAATGATGCAAAAAGGGAGAAGATATGGGTTGTGCAGTGTTTATAACTCATTTACTAACATGTTTCATTCTAATGTTTCATACTTCAGTGCCTACAGTTAAAGATGTTTGAATGCACAAAGACAAGAGGTTTTTCATCATCAAAAAGGGAGAATTTATTGGGTAATATGTAGTTTTGATGATTAACAATGTGATATGAAACATGTCAATCAAGCTGGTTCATTCACAGGTTCACTGGTATGCAGTTAAGGAAGAGATTTCTTAAGTGGATAAGAAAGTTCTAATAAACTCAATATAGAGATAACATGTGATAAAAAAGAAGTTGTAGTTGAATACATAACTTGAAGATAAGATAAATAAAGAGTTTCACTCAAATGAGGAGATCAAGTTCAAGAAGAGTTCTACCTATGCAAGGAGTTTGACTTGAAGAAAGACTTGAACTAAACAACAAAATCTGATGAGTTGAAGAGTCCAACTGAAGATAAAAGATTGATGATATGAAGGACTCTTTGAAGAGTTGATGTTAAATAGAGAAAGTGATTAACATAATCATTTATGCACTTACAAAGCTAAAAAGTGCAATTGACAGATTGACGAAGTGTTACTCAATCACTGAAGAGACACATTGAAGAACCTGGTCCTAAGTATAGAATCTGGCTAAGAATTTTATCTTTGATTGTTAGGGGTTGTTCATTGTGTTTGTACTATTGATGGAATATTAGTTTTAGTGTGTTATAAACTGATCTAGTAGCTAGTCTTTGAGTTGGAGAAAACTCAGAGACTTTGGAAACACATACATTCGGTGGTGTATGTGTAGTTGGAAATGAAATCAAGCTCGGCTCTAATACCAAGTGATATAGATCTAACCTATGAAGATGAAAAAACAACCTAAAGAAATGGAGATGAAGCCGAGAATACTAGATCTAAGAAGCAAACACAATCGGGTCTAATAGAATAAGCAAGAAAAACACAAACTAAATCCATAAATGTAAAGATAGATATCTTGACATAGAAACATACAAACCAAAAGAACCAAAGGATGTATCAAATCCTAAAACCCTTATGACCTATATAAGTAACACCAAGATCTTACATTGACACAAATGGAACTCAATATTCCCCAAGCACCAACGTTTCTAAGCCAAATACCAACACTAGTGAAATCCACACTAGATGCTAGCCCAAATTACAATTATGGCTTTTCCAAGCCCAATATTAAGGGTGTTACACTCTTAAAGAGAGAAGAAATCTTTCAATATCATTCCATAAACTAATGAGAAATAAACCTAAAGAGTCTATTTATAATTGTTACATCAAATGACAAAACTATCCTTAATGAAAAGGGGCTCCTATGGAGTCTAAAGGAATGGCATAAAATGATCAAATCACCCTTAAAGAAGGGGCGATCATGGAGTGTCTTAAGAATCCTCTTCATACTTCAATATATATAATCCGTTATGTTATTTTGGCCTTTACAATTATTCTTAAACACTTGGGTCTCTCAGGTGACTCATCAAGACAAGCTCCCAAGCAACTTTCCACACACTACATTACTCTATTGAGTGCCCAAAAAGGTTTCCCCATGCATGCTCTCGAACCTTCAATGTGACCAAAGCCTAATTATTCATGTGTTGGCCTCGAATCATGGCATCCAAAGATAATATGGCCATTTGGCTCATATCATCCTCCCCTTCTTGAAAGGGATTCAACCATCAATCCACACTTTGCAAAACTAAAGGAAGAACAAACGAATACAAAATCCTTATGGTATGAGGGTTAGGGTGAGCAAACAAATCATGTCAACATGCCAAGGTTGTACATACTTGCAATATAACCAAGGATCCTTTGAATTAATATTTTCACAAGAAGTTTTGAAAGTACAACAACAAAGAAAACAACAAACTAGTTAGCTCAAAAGTATCCTCACCACACTCTCACTCTTTTGTTTACCTCACACTTGGCTTCTCAAGTGTTGAAACTTGGCTGATAATCTATGAGCAATTAAGGGATGAGTATACTCTTGTCCAGAATAGATTTTTGTTTGAATGACTCAAAGAAATCTTGTTCGGCCTTGAACCAGAAACTACAATGAATCACAAAAAGAGAAAAAGAACACAAAAAACGTAAACATGAAAGAAAAGGATTCAAAACTAACTGACAACCTAGTAGATAGTTAATAGTTTGTCAATTAGTGCTAGAATCAACAAAATGCAATATAGAAATAAGAATAAAAACTAGGAATCCAAAAATTGAGCCTAAAAATATGGTTTTGCAAAGTGATGATGTGGCAGCTTGTGGTTGGATGAAAATTTTGAAAATTTTTTGGTTCTTCAACTTTGAGTTTTGACCAACTTCAATCCAAGTAGTGTAGAATCAGTTTTGAGGGGGAAATTGCAAGGTTTGGAGCCTTTTTCAAGCTCAAATGAGTTTGAATATGAAATGGTCCCCCCTTTGTACTTTCAATTGTACTTGAATATCCCTTTTGTCTATTCTTCCTTTGGAAGACTTGGAATATACTTGGAATATTCATTGTACAAATAAAGCCTACACTTTCTTTATTTTTTTAGAAGATCAAACAACCTCTTTGAATATTCTTCTTCAACAAGATATAAAGATGAGGAAGAACAACAAGAATATTCAAGAGTGGACCAACATTTGACCACTAGGCAAATGACCTCTAAATTTGATGATTCTTGAAAATCCAAGGTCATTTTTTCAAACTAAACACAAATATCACAATTCCAACTCCAAAACGCCACAACCTCAACTAACAAAAATGAGATCCACCTCAAGTTTCTTCAAACTCAAGCTTAACAATGGTTGATAGCTCAAAAAAACCCAGATTTGGTCAAATTTTAGATCTAGACTCTATTAGTATTAGGGAACATGGCTTTGTAATTCTTGGGCTTGACTCCCGTATCATAATCTCCATCTTAAAAAGAATTTGGCCTCAAATTAATGAGCTCTTCAACTTTAATTGTGCCCACGGGTGAGAGGTCATACACATTGAAAATGTTATGTACTTGGTATTCTGATGAAAGGTCAATCTTGTATGAATTATCATTGATCTTTTCAAGAACTTGGAAAGGACCATCACCCCTCTTCATTAGCTATGTTTTCCTTTGTGTTGGAAACCGCTCCTTCGTTAGGTTCACCCACACCCCATCACCCAATTCTAAAATGAGTCTCTGTCTCCCCTTGTTGGCTCTCTTAGCAACTTCTTGATTCTTCTTCTCAAATCGGTTTCTGACCTTCTCATGTAAATTTTTCATAGCTTTGGCCCTTTTGCTTCCACCTAGGCTCAACACAAGATCACTAGACAAAGGGGAGAGATCTAAAGGGTTAAGAGAGTTTATGCCGTATACACACTCAAAGGGAGTCATACCCATAGTCAAATGAATAACACGATTATAAGCAAACTCGACTAGGGGTAGGTGATCCTCCCATGAAGTCATCTTACCTTTGACCATGGAGCGTAGCATAGAACCCAAGGTCATAGTTACTACTTTCGTTTGGCCATCGGTTTGTGGGTGGCAAGAGGTTGAGAATAGCAACTTCATACCAAGCCTACTCCACATCGACTTCCAAAAGCGACTAAGGGACTTGGAGTTCCTATCACTAATAATGGTCCAAGAAATCCCATGTAGTTTCACAACATACTCAACAAACAAAGAGGCTACACTAGATGCATCCTCACTTATGGAACATGGAATGAAATGGGCCATTTTAGAGAAATGGTCAACCACTATAAAGATTTTATCCCTTCCTTTCCTTATCTTTGGTAGCCCCAAAACAAAGTCCATAAATATGTCAATCCAAGGATGAAAGGGAGTGGGAAGTAGGGTATACAACCCTTGAGGAAGAAGGTGGGATTTGGCACTCCTATAATCCATACATTGTCCACAAATCTTAGCAATATATTTCCATATTATAGGCCAATAGAATTGTTCCTCCAAGATTCGAGGGTCTTCTCAATACCAAAGTGTCCTATTAGGCCACCATCACGTGCCTCTCTCACAAACAAATCTCTCCAAGAACTAGAAGACACGCACAACCTTTTTATTTAAACAAATAACCATCAAACTTGGAGTAGGAAGTGGAACCCCCTTCCTTAAGCCATCTTTCCCTACCCTACTCTTCATATTTCCTAAAGATAGGAGCAAAGACAGGGTCCTTGGGATATAACAATCTTAGGCTCTCAAATCCCATCAACTTGGAATATAAGGTAGCAATAAGAACATGTTTCCTAGATAATGCATCGGCAACCACATTATCCTTTCCCTTTTTGTATTGAATGACATAAGGGAAGGTCTCTAGGAATTTAATCCACTTAGCATATCGCTTGTTCATCTTGTTTTGGGCCCTAAGATGTTTCAAGGATTCATGGTCTGTTCGGATCACAAACACTTTAGGCCACAAGTAGTGTTGCCAATTACCCAAAGTTTTAATCAAGGCATATAACTCTAGATCATAAGTGGAATAATTTAGAGTCACACCCTTGAGATTTTCACTAAAATAGGCAATAGGTTTGAGATCTTGCATTAAGATGGCACCTATTCCTACTTGACTTGCTTCACATTGGACTTCAAACATCTTATCAAAGTTGGGTAATTGCAATAAAAGGGTAGAAATGAGCATAGATTTCAAGGTTTCAAAGGCCTTAGCTTGCTCATCACCACACTTGAAAGGTTGGTCCTTTCGAATGATATCGATTAAGGGGGTAGAAATGGTGCTAAACCCTTTGACAAACCTTCTATAAAAGCTTTCCAACCCATGGAAGCTTTGGATTTCTCCAATAAATATTGGGGTAGGCCAACTTTTAATAGCGTCTATCTTGGATTCATCCATTTCAAATCCCTTTGAAATTACAACAAATCCCAAGAATACAACTTTGTCAACATCAAAAAAATATTTCTCAAGATTAGCATGTAACATTTCCTTTCTAAAGACATCAAATACACTTTGCAAATGCGACACATACTCTTCAAGGGATTTACTATAAACCAAGACATCATCAAAGTACACAATAACAAACTTTCCAATGAATAGTTTCATCACATGATTCATTAACCGCATGAAAGTACTAGGAGCATTAGTGAGGTCGAATGGCATTCATTCATAGAGACCAAACTTGGTCTTGAAGGCAATTTTTCATTCATCAATCGGTTGCATTCTAATTTGGTGATAGCCACTTTTAAGATCAATATATGAGAACACATAAGATTCTTTCAACTCATCAATTATATCATCTAATCGAGAAATGGGATGGGGATACTTTACCATGATCTTATTGATGGATCCGCAGTCCACAAACATTCTCCATGTTCCATCTTTATTGGGAAACAACAAGATCAGAATCGCACATGGACTCATGCTTTCCTTGATGTATCCTTTGTTGATAAGTTCTTTAACTTGCCTTTGTAGTTCTTTGGTGTACATAGGGTTACTTCAATATGCCAATTTATTGGGCAATTGAGAGTCTAACATAAAATCTATTTGATGTTGGGGGTAACCCTTATGAAATTTCCTTTGGAAAAACATCTTCAAATTCCTACGAAATAAAGGAAATAGAAAGGGGGAATAGAAGAAGAAGGGTTAGTAGTAAATTCATGGGCTAGGAGAAGCATAGGTTTTTGGTCATTATGCTCCTTTAAGAGATCCTTCTTCCTAGCCAACATAACCATAGGGCTTTTCCCTTTATAACTTGGTACTTCCTCAGCTTCTCCTACATTTCCACTCTTGGGTTCTTGTAATGCCCCAAGTCTGTACCCTGGATGCTACACGGTGTTCATAATCCCAAAGGACCATAAGCTAACCCATGGCTGATACCTGTTGCAATATCTAAATAGTAATACTACAAATATGCAGAAACTAGGCGAAAACTTGCCATAAGGTTCAATACTGAAATAAAACTGAATATGGTATAACAATACCAAAACCGAAATATCTTTCTAAAAGTATCTAGGTCTGAAAAGCCTCTACTATCTGAATCATGGAGTTGATTGGAAAAGTCCCCAACTAACTCCAACTACAGAAAGTTATATTGATAAACAAAAATAGTGAAGAAAATAATCATGTCCTCGAACTATAAGGACTCACCACTAACTCTGACTGCTGAAGATCTGATTTGCTAAGGGTGCTCGGGAGCCCGTGTGTCTAAACCTATAATATAAAACATCATAGCACAAGAGAAAGGTATGCATCAGTACTTTGAATATACTTGTATGCTAAGTGAGGTAGGCTGAAATGCATGGGTTCATATGCATCAACAATACTGACTGAATGACATGAATATAACTGAATGAGAGTACATGTATGAATACGTATACTGTTACTGAGATTGTGATAACACTGGATACTGAGTTCTGAATTACTGGTTTACTGATATCTGAGTTTACTGATACTGTGTATCTAATAACTGAGTGACTGTATCTAACAATCTTGATTTTATGGAACTATACTGAGTTTTATACTGAACTGAGTGACTACATCTGGTAGTATTGAATTTGTAGAACTTAACTAAGTACTATACTGAGAGTGAGTCTGAAACTAAAACTATGGGAGGTAATCATCTACCCAACATTCCCTTTTCGAAATAGATTAGGGTATCAGTACCATGCCATGGATAAAGACAAGTTGTGAGTTAACCCTCTCTGACAGGAAGCTCTTTCGTCAACCCTCGCTGGAAGGAAAACTAGTGTGAGATGTATCAACCCTAATCTGGAAGGAATATATCTTAACCTATGCTATCTATATATTTATGTAATGCAGGTATTGCTACTAAGGGTCAAACCCTCTGCTAGAAGGAATGCTACCATCCTTGGGTTCACTCGGTGATGAATCCTACTCCCAACTGAATAGACACTGAACTGATTTCCAAGTCCATGTTAGGCTTGACTGAACTGTTACTAATGTTACTGAGTTTCGTTGACTAATGGCATACTACTGAATGTTGTTAGCTGGCTGAGTTTATTGAGGTCTGAACTGATCCTGAACTAGACGGGATAATACTGAGTTCTCCTGAGCCCTGTAACTGACTAAGAGTACTACTGATCTTGACGTGACTGAGATTATTCTGTAATGGACACTGGCTCTAGGTAAATAGCTAAATTGTCGGGTATAAATACCCTCAGGACTCAATAGCATGAAAAGTAAAGCTTCACATGATCTTGCATAGCATAAAAATGTACACTTGTTTATAATGCATCTATAGAGGCATTTTATCAAACACTTGCATGGCATGAAATAGTATACATACTAGCATGATATAATTGGATTATTACATTCACATGAGCAATTCATCAAACACTTGGTGGCATAGTATATGAACATAATACCAAACAATATATGAGCATCATGATTCAATTTCCAAATTCACAATTCCATGGGTTTCAATATGAATTCACATGATAAATCACACATATCAAATAATTCTACATCAACCTTGTAATAAATCATAAAATAGAAACCCAATTATAGCAATAATCATGAATACGGTTTGATTTAAAATCATGGAAAGCATGAAATCAAGATACTTGAAGTTTAAAAGAGTTTCTTGGACTCCAAGGGTGAAAGTAACCCTTGGATGAGCACTTTACATACCTTGGTTGCAAAATATTTGAAGAACAATGGTGAAACCTTGAGCCTTGGCTTTTGAATTAGATCACCTAGGGTTTCTGTTCTTGAGAAGTTTGAGAATAGTAAATGGACTTAGCTTCTAAGAGATCTTAATCTCGTGTTTTGGGGATGATAGGTGTGGGAAAAAGACCTTAACACCCCTAAGGATGCAGATTTTAATGGCTGAAAACCAAACTATCGATGCGCAGACCGACGCATTACGTCATTAGCATCGATGCGATGGCCAATGCGCCATGTCGACTCCACATCAATTCACTAGAATTTGCACTGAGCTGAGGGAAAAATCATATGTCGATGCGAGGGATGATGCGATGCATTGAGATCACATTGACTCATTATTTTGGTCACTCTAACATGGTCTAAACGAGGTCTAAAAAATTTAAAACTTGTCCGGGAACACGTACTTACATTCCTAATCATGATTCAACCTAAGGATTGATAATTTAAGGTTATAAGAGTCGTGAAATAGAGTTGCCAACTTACGAAGGACAAAATAATACTAAGTTTGAATACTTAGCTAGAATTTTCTAAGTCTACTACCCCTTACAAGCTTAAAAGACTGAGTTGAGCTTAGGATTTTGCAGGGTCATATAATATCTCCCCCTTGGGAACATTCATCCTCGAATGAGACTGATTAAACTAAGAATACTAATAGACTGGATTTAGACACTGGACATGCACAACTGAAACATGATTACATAAATGCAATTACTGATATACTGAAAGTGCATATCCGATGCATGAGTACATAGATGAACATGATCAATGAAAGAATGACTGATATTACTAATAAGCTGAGCTTATATAATGGACATGCATGTCTAATGCACGAGTACATGACTGAACTGATTCGTGAATACATGATTCAGTATGCAATATTAATTAATACCAAGTTAGTAACTATATCTAAACATAAAACTGAGTAAATTCAAAGGAAAACTATTACCTTAGGCTGATTCTGAGTTTGTAGAGAAGAGGTGAGGATACTTGATCCGTATGTATACTTCTACTTCCCAAGTAGCTCCCTCCATAGACTGATTCCACCAAAGTACTTTGACTAGAGGGACTTCTTTGTTCCTCAGTCTGCGAATCTGATAATCAAGGATTTCGATTGGGATCTCTTTATAAAAGAGGCTATTATTGATATCATTGCCCTCTATCGAGACTACGAATGCTGGGTCACCAATGCATTTCTTAAGAAAGGAGACATAGAACACTAGATGCACTAAAGCTAAGTCTGAAGGGAACTCAAGCTCGTAAGCTACCTTTCTGAAACGACTGAGAATTTGGTAAAGACCGACATATCGAGGACTGAGTTTCCCCTTCTTGCCAAACCTCTTCACTTTTTTCATATGAGAGATTTTCAAAAATACAAAATCACCGATCTCTAACTCGAGATCATTTATCGAAAACGTATGAACGGGAACATAAGAACATAACTGAGCCTGAAACATGATTCAGGAACTGAATATCATGAATAGAACTAAGCCCCTGAATACATGGCTTACGGCTAAGATTAGAAATTGAGGGTCCACCTATGAGTACCACTACTCCAAACTAGATTCGTTACGTAAAGAGAAAATAGAAGGTTTAGGTCATGAAAGCTTAGAGATTATAGTGTATCTCCCCCTTGGGATATTATGTCCCCTGAAGAATGCTGACTTGGCTGAGATACTGAGAAAAAATTGAGATGATGCACAGGGCACCTACAAACTAAATCGTGATAGCATATCAGGGATCTGAAACTGAGGCATGACACCTGAACTGAGCTGAACTCGCAACCACATGGTTGTTCAATCTTAGAATAGTTACATTCATGAGACTTTGGATAGTGCAACTAGATGAAAAGATAGAAACTCAACCATATGAACATTATCCATCTAACTGTTAAACTAAATTACTAGTTTTGCAGAATAACTTATGATAAAAACTTATACTCGACTGGAGCCTTTCTTTAACAATCTTTATATAGAGTTCTAGTGGCTTTAGGAATCAAGGAGTCTTGACAAGGCTGAATAAACAACAACAACAACAACAACAACAAACCCAGTAAATTCCCACAAAGTGAGGTCTGGGGAGAGTAGAGTGTATTCAGTCCATACCACTACCTCTAAAGAGGTATAAAGGTTGTTTCCGATAAACCCTGGCTCCAGATTAAAGACAGTATACTAAAGCATCAAAATCAAGGAACATGATAAAATAACGTAGGTACGACATCCACAGAAGATTGTATATTTCCAAACAAAGAACACCAAAGTCCACCTAATTACTGGCTACGACTCATCCACACCATTAGCCCTCTATCCTAATGTTTTTTCTCCATACCTTCCTATCCAGGGTCATGTACTTATTTAACTATAACTGCTCCATGTCATGCTTAATTTCTTCTCTCCAGCATTTCTTCATTCTACCCCTACCCAACTTGAAACTTTCCAAGGCCAACCTCTCACATCCTAGCTAAAATTCTATAATATAAGTCAAGGCTTACGAAACATCATCTAAGATGAAGTGACTAATCCTTATGCACTGCAACTACAAATTTTCAAGCTTAGACATATCCCTTAAATACTCTGTCAACTATACTCTCCACCTTAGTACAGCACATCACCTGAGACTACTGAAAATATTCACATGGGTGCTGAGTACGAGTGCATAAACATACTAACTTATCTGATTACCTGAATGGCTGATAGTTGAATACTTTTTCATGTAATATTAAACTGCACTTAGTCTGAGTAGTCGGACTGGAACTATGGAGTACTATGCATATGAGGTAAGGATTGACTGTGTAACAGGAGATAACTGTGCTTGAACTCATGAAAACTATATTATTTGAGAATGCAATACCAAATGTATAACATGATTCTAAAATATTCTATAAACTGAGGTACTGAAACACTGATAATTGAATAATTAATAACTGTATGCTATGGTCAAGAAAAGTTGAAATTGAACTGAGTTACTGATCTGATTACTGGACTGAGACTGTAACTAAGACTATAATTGAGACTTAAATGAGACTGAATACTGAACTGAGAATACTGTAAAGAATGATTACATGATTCATGAGCTACATGACCTGAGTTTGGAGTTTCTATTTTCATGGAACACGATTAGTAACACTGAGTGAACTGGAACTCTATACTAGGGACCGTAAGCGTACAATGTTTTGGATAACGTATACGAATATAAGCTATGACCATAAAGCTAACATGTAAGACATAAATAGATATCATGATAACTGATGGTTTTTTGAGAGTCTAAAGTATAATTCTGAGATGACCTGCGTGATCATTCTTGCTACGAGAATAGACAAAAATATCATCGATGAAGGCTATAACAAACATGTCCAAGTACTGCTTGAACACATGGTTCATCAAGTCCATGAAAGCTACTGGGACATTGATAAGACTAAATGATATATCTAATAATTTTAAGTGACCATACCAAGTTCTGAAAGTTGTTTTTGGAATGTCACATTCTCTGACTCTAAGCTGATGATAGCCTGATCTGAGGTCTATCTTAGAAAAGTAACTGGCACTCTGAAGTTGGTCAAATAAGTCATCGATTCTGGAAAGTGGATACTTGTTCTTGACTATGACTTTATTTATCTGACGGTAATCTACCCATATTCTAAGAGAACCGCCTTTTTTATGTACGAATAGAATTGGTGCACCCCATAGAGACACACTAGGTCAGATGAATTCCTTGTCTAGGAGATCTCTCAACTGTTCTTTTAATTCTCTAAGTTCTGCAGGTGCCATTCTATATGGCAATAAATATGGGCTGAGTGTATGGAAGAAGGTCTATTCCGAAGTTGATTTCCCTTTTGGGAGGGACTCCAGGAAAATCTTCGGGAAATACATCTGGGAATTCACATGCTAATGACACTGATTCAAGACTAGGAGTTTCTGAGTTTGAGTCTTGGACTCAAACGAGAAGGTAGATACATCCCTTAGATATCATTTTTCTTACCCTTAGGTAAGAAATAAGTTGACCCCGAAGTGCTGAAATATTACCCCCTCCACTCTAGGACGGGTTCATTTGGAAACTAAAACTGGTCAATTCTATTTCTACAGTCGAATGAGGCATAGCAGGAATAAAGCCAATACATGCTGAGAATGACATCAAAATCGGTCATCTCTAATTCGACTAAGTCTATTGAAGTAAATTTCTGAGATATCGGACAGTTCCTATATACCTACTGAGCTATGATAGATTTACCCACTAGGCTAGAGACTGAGAAAGGCTCTTTTAGAATTTTGGCACTGACTCCAAAGTCAACAACTATATAAGGAGTTACAAAAGAAAAAGAAACTCCTAGATCTAGCAGCGCATAAACATGGAAATGATAAACTTGTAACGTACCAGTGACTACATCAGAAGAACTTTCCTAATCCTATTGGGACTGAAGTGCATAGAGTTTGTTTGGGTGTTGCCCAGTGGTGGCATTGAAAGCGGCACCCTGCTGATTCGGGCAACTGGCCTGACTCTGTGGCCTGGCTTTCCATATCCAAAACATATTCTACTGCCAGCTCTGCAGACACCCTGATGGTTTCTGCCATATTTCTGGCAAAGAGGATTTGTTCGGGCACTATTTGGCCTTGACATTTTGGCCCTCTTATTCTTTCTCCCCTTTTTACTATGCCTCTTCTCCTTACTCTGTAGAGCATAAGCTATAATCCTAGATAGGATAACAACCAGATGATTGTTCTAAGTAACTACTGAATAAGCTAAAGCAGTTAAAGTAGCTCTAAAGTCAGCATGAGAAACATGCTCATTCAGGGGATCTGCCTGAACGGGTAGAGGGGCGGACTGGTTTTCATTACTTCTTTCGTTAGCTTCTTTAAAAGACATTTTGGAAGCATAAGGAAGATATGAATTAGATTGAGTGTTTAACTTGAGCTTATGCTCACTCACACGACATGAATACTGAAATAAGGGAAACTTTTCCTAAAACATCTTGTAGCCTCCTATCCATAAGTGTGGCGCGCTACACACCCATGTACAAGACACTACTAGATGCGACTTTCAGGCTTCCTAGGACTGTACTAAACCTTAGGCTCTGATACCAAGTTTGTAATTTCCCGAGTCTGTACCCCAGATACTACACGGTTCTTATAATCCTGAAGGATCATAAGCTAACCCATGACAGGTACCTGCTGCAATATCTGAATAGTAATACTACAAATATGCAGAAATTAGGCAAAAACTTGCCATAAGGCTTAATACTAAAATAAAACTGAATATGGTATAACAACACAAAAACTGAAATATCTATAAGAAAGTACTCCGATCTGAAAAGCCTCTACTGTCTGAATCATGAAGTTCATGGGACAAGCCCCCAACTAACTCTAACAACTATAAAGTTGTACTGATAAAATAAAATACTAAAGAAAATAATCACGTCCTCAAACTATGAGGACTCACCACTAACTCTGACTACTAAAGATCTGATCTGCTAAGGGTGCTCGGGAGCCCATGCTCTGAACCTATGATATAAGACATCATAACGCAAAAGAAAGGTATGCGTCAGTACTTTGAATGTACAGGTATGCTAAGTGAGGTAAGCTGAAATGCATAAGTTCATATGTATGAACAATACTGACCGAATGACATGAATATAATTGAATGAGAGTTAATGCATAAATACGTATATTGTAACTGAGATCGTGATAACACTGGATACTGAGTTCTAAATTACTGGTTTACTGATATCTGAGTTTACTGATACTGTGTAGCTAATAACTGAGTAATTGAATTTGACAGTCTTGATTCAATGTAACTATACTGAGTTTCGTACTAAACTGAGTGACTAGGTCTGACAATACTGAATCTGTAGAACTGAACAGAGTACTCTACTGAGACTGAGTCTAAAACTAAAATTGTAGGAGCTAACTATCTAACCAATATGCCCCTTTATGAATAGATTGGGGTCCTACCTACAACCCCATTTGGAAGGGCGTGAATCAATACCGTGCCACAAGTAAAGACAAGCTATGAGTTAACCCTCTCTGATAGAAAGCTCTTTTGTTAACCCTCATTGGTAGGAAAACTCATGTGAGATGTATCAATCCTAATCTGGTAGAAAGATATCTCAACCTACGCTAGCAACATAGTTCTGTAATGCAGGGATTGCTACTAAGGGTTAAACCCTCTGTTGATAGGAATTCACCCATCCCTGGGTTCGCTCAGTGCTGAATCCTACTCCTAACTGAATAGACACTGAACTGATTTCCTAGTTCATACTAGTCTTGACTAAACTGTTACTGATTTTACTGAGTTCTGTTGACTGACAGCATACTACTGAATTCTGTTAGTTGACTGAGTTTACTGAGGTCTGAACTGAATACTGAACTAGACGAGACTAATACTGAGTCTATAGTGTTCTCTTGAGCCCTGTAACTGACTTAGAGTACTACTGATCATGACGTGACTGAGATTATTCTGTAACTGGCACTGGTTCTAGGTAAACAGCTAAATTGTCGGGTATAAATACCCCCAAGACACGGTATCATGAAAAATAAAACTTCGCATGATCTTGCATAGCATAAAAATGTACACTTGTTCATAATGCATCTGTAGAGGCATTTTATCAAACGTGTTCATGGCATGAAATAATATACATACTAGCATTATATAATCTAATTATTACATTCACATAAGAAATTCATCAAACACTTGGATGGTATAGTATATGCACATAATACTAAACAACATGTGAGCATCATGATTCAATTTCCAAATTCATAATTCCATGGGTTTCAACATGAATTCACGTAATAAATCACACACATCAAATAATTATACATCAACCTTGTAATAAATCAAAAAATAAAAACCTAATTATAGCAATAATCATGAATAAACTTTGATTTAAAATCATGGAAAGCATGAAATCAAGCTACTTGAAGTTTGAAAGAGTTTCTTGGACTTCAAGGGTGGAAGGAACCCTTGGATGAACACTTCACATACCTTGATTGCTAAATCCTTGAAGAACAATAGTGAAATCTTGAGCCTTGGCTTTTGAATTTAGACCACCTAGGGGTTCTGTTCTTGAGAAGTTTGAGAATAGTGAATAGATTTAGCCTCTATGTGGGATTAATCTCATGTTTTGGGGACGATAGGCATGGAAAAAAGAACTTAATACCCCTGAGGACGCGGCTTTTAATAACTGAAAACCAAACTATCAACACAAAAATAGATGCGCCACATTATTGGCATCGACATAATGGTCAACGTATCGCATTGAGTCTGCGTCGATTCACTAGAATTTGCACTGAGCTGAGGAAAAAATTATATGTCGATGCGATGTATCGAGATCGCGTTGACTCACTATTTTGGTCACTCGTACATGGTCTAAACGAGATCCAAAAAATCCAAAACTTGTCCGAGAACACCTACTGACATTCCTGATCATGATTCAGCCTAAAGATTGATACTTTAAGGTTATAAGAGTCGTGAAATAGAGTTACCAACTTACAAAGGGCAAAATAATACTAAGTCTGAATACTTAGCTAGAATTTTCTAAGCCTGGGACCCCTTTGCAAGCTTAAAAGATTGAGTTGAGCTTAGGATTTTGCGGGATCTTACAATTCCCTTTCTTTTCTCCCCTTTTCTTTTAGTTTCCCCAATTGTTGATGTTTCTCACTCACTTGATATGGTGAAAAAGGGTGAAGTGTGAATTTTTGGTCCTTGAATTCAAGTAAATACCTATTAGTTCTTCCATCATGCTTGGTATATCTATCAATTTCCATGACCTACCCAACAACAAATAATATGTTTGCATAGGAATTACATCATATAACACCTCATCTTGGTAATTTCCCACTTGGAACTGAATCAAGCATTGCCAAGTCACCTTCAATTCTCCACACTCATTCAACCATTATAACTTGTAGGTACTTGCATGTGAATTAGTGGGGAGTTTTAAGAAGTCAACCATAGTAGCACTAACTACATTAGTGCAACTCCCACTATCAATAACCATCGTATATACACCTCCCTTGATAAGACACTTAGTATGGAATAGATTTTTCCTTTGGCTTAGATCATCTAAAACCTTACTAACTATGACTCTTGTGGCCAAGCGTCCTCTTCAACAAATTCTTCTTATACCTCATCATCAATTTGCTCTCCATCTTGAGGCTCGGCCTCATTATCCTCGGTTTTTAACTCTACCTCCTCTCCAAGATAGTATAACTTCCCCTCCCTAAGGATTACATTCCTTTTGTTTGGACACTCACTAGCCTCGTTTCCCTACCCTTGATATTTAAAGTATTGAAACCCTTTAGAATTGTAAGTTCAATTTGCTTACCTTTATTTCTTAGAGGTTGATATTGGGCATCCTTGGCCATGGTTTGTGGAGCATGAGATGAATGATTTTTGTTCTTATTCCAACCTAAAGATGTTGGAATAACCTCTTTGTTTCTAGACCAACCCGCAGGTCCTTGTTATCCTTTGGACTTGTAGGTCGCCTTCTCTTTAATTTCCCTCTCAACCTCTAGTGCCCATTGGAAGATACCATTTATAGTTTCAAACTTGTGAAGAGTCATGTGAGAAGAGATCTCTTTTTTCAACCCAACTTTAAAGCGTATGATGTCATGATGTACTTTTCTTCCTGGTCATCAAGCTTCAAAAACAATTGTTGAAATTCATCATAGTAAGCCATGACACTCTTGCTTCCTTGCCTTAAGTTGTATAGTTTTTCAAGGAGCTCATGTCTATATATCTCTGGTATGTATCTCTCCCTTATAAGTCTCTTCAACATTTACCAATGAGGATGTTGACCACCAATCATCACATTCCCAAACCTTTTAGTATAATCCCACTAAGTGTTGTCATAGCCTTCAAAGTGGGTCATAACATAGCAACTCTTCTTCTCTTTGGATAGATCATTAACTTGGATAAACTTTTCACAAGAAGAATCCCATGAAAGATACACTTCGGGATCACTCTCACCTTTGAAATAGGAATGCCAATCTTGATAGAATTGGTGTCAACCTCTCGGTTTCCTTGTGGATTTCCATGACCATGTCTACCTTTATGCCCTCATTATATACCTTGATGTCCTCTTTTCTCATACCTACCTCTCATATCTTCTTCAATTATGTAGTCATAATTGTAAGAACCATAACCCTCTTGTTGATCTCCCTTACCATATTCTTCTACATGGACGGGTCAGTTTTGGTTAAGTAGAGCTTGATATAGGGAATTTGGTGGATGGTAAGGCCTTTGGTTAAGTGGATATTGGTTGGGAGGTATAAGATTTTGTAGAGTATATGGTCCTTGCTTAAGTGGGTCTTGTAGTGGGGATTCAGGTTTGGACTTGGTATTTGGTTTCCAAATCCTTCTTGTTGGACTTGAGTGAATTGAGGGTCAACTGGTCTTGTGGGGTTTTGGTTTTGAGAGTAAGTAGGTGTTTGGGTGTGATTTTGTAGAGGTCTTGGTGGATAGAGCATTTGATGGAGGATCTCTGGTGTGATGGTAGTAGAGGTGTTTTGGGCTTGTCCACTCGAAGACACATGGTAGCGTTGAGGAGTAGAGGGTTGGGAGCTCCTTTGACTCTCAACTTGATCTATTCTCCCACTCAATATTGGCATATCCGCCTCTAGTCAACCAAAACCAGATTGTATCATTTTTATTTCACGGGTAAAGGCTTCAAGTTGAGCCAAGATAGCACTATTAACATCATTACCCACGGTTTGAGAGGTTGTAACATCGGGTTCCGTTAAAATGTACCTAAAATACACCTACAAAACAATACACAAGTTAGTTCAAAATAGCCTCACCACACTCTCACTCTTTTGTTTTTACCTCACACTTAGCTTCACAAGTGTTGAAAGTCGGCTTATACTTCGTGAGTGATTGAAGGATGAATATGCTCTTGTAAGGAGTAAATTTTTGTTGGAAAGACTCAAATAAATCTTGTCTGGACTTGAACCAACAAACTACAACGAATCACAAAAGAGAAAAGCATGCAAGGAACGTAAACACAAAAGAAAGAACTCTAAACTAACTCACAATCTAGTAGATAGTTACTAGTTTGTCAATTAGTACTAGAATCAACAAAATACAACTAAGGAAACAAGAATAGAAACTAAGAATCCAAAAATTGAGCCTAAAAATATGGGTGTGCAAAGTGATGATGTGGCATCTTGTGGTTGGATGAAAAATTTTGAAAAATTTCTGGTTCTTCAACTTTGAGTTTCGGCCAACTTCAATCCAAGGAGTGTAGAATCGGTTTTGAGGGAGAAATTGCAAGGTTTTGGAGCCTTTTTAGAGCTCAAATGAGTTGGTCCCCATCCCCCCCCCCCATACTTTCAATTGCATTTGAATATTCCCTTTGTTCCATTCTTCTTTGGATGACTTAGAATATCTTGGAATATTCTTTGTATAAATAATTTCTACACTCTTTTTCTTCCTTTTTCTAGATCAAACCACCTCTTTTGAATATTCTTCTTTAATAAAATATGAAGATGAGGAAGAACAACAAGAATATTCGAGAGTTGACCAATGTTTGACCACTAGGCAAATGACCTCCAAATTTGAAAATTCTTGAAGATCCAAGGTCACTTTGCCAAGCCAAGCACAAATATCACTCTATCAAATCAAAAACGCTACAACCACAATAGCCCAAAATGAGATCCACCTCAAATACCTTCAAACTCTAGCTCAACAATGGTGGATAGCTCAAAACAACCCGATTTTGGCACAAATTTGTAGATCAAGACTCTATTAGTGCTAGGAAACAAGAATCTAGCACTAGAATCTAACAAAACACACAAAAACTAAGTAGATCCAGGACGGCCTAAGTGAAAAAAATGTGACTCAATATTTATTTTTTAGTTTTGGACTTTTGACTCTTTTTTTGTGATGATTTTCTTCAAGGTAACAACAATCCAAGACTTAGAGTTCTAGGAACAACCCTAAACATGGCTCTTTATACCAAATGATCTAGTCATCGACCTAAAAAGATGAAAATCTAGCCTAAAGAAAGAGATGAAGTCGAGACACTAACACAAGAAGCAAAGACACAATCGAATTTAAGAGAATAAGCAAGAAGAAATTCAACTAAGTGCAAAAATGTTAAGATAGATATCTTGACATAGAAACATACAAACCAAGAGAACCAAGGGATGTATCAAATCCCAAGACCCAAATGACCTATATGAGTAACACCAAGATTTTATGTTAACACAAAAGGAACTCAATCTTCCCCAAGCACCAAGGTTTCTAAGCCAAATACCAACACTAGTGAAATCCACACTAGATGCTAGCCCTAGTTACAATCTCACAAAGGAGAGACGAAAAAAAGTTTCAAATTTTTTCTTTCAAGATCATTCAAAAACTAATGAGAAAATAAGCCTAAAAGTCTATTTATAGCTATTACATACAAAGAAATGCCCTTAATAAACCTTGAAGGAGAGGCGACCTTGGAGTGTGAGTAAGAGGCTGCCTTGGAGTGTTTTCAAGATCTCTCTTCACACTTTAGCATATGCACTCCTTTGGGTGAATTCATGACACACTCACAAGCATCCATCCTCATGAACATGGCTTGTAGACTTTTCGTGAATGGCCTTGAGCTCTTGGCACCCGTATCATTATAATTCCTAGTAGTTGAGTTATAGGAATTAGAGTTTATAATTCCTAGGTTACAAGAGTTTTGTAATCAGTTGTTGTTGAGGCTCATTGTTGAGCAGTAAAGTTGGAGTTAAATCCTGTAGAGGTACAGGTCGTGGATTTTATACCTTTTTGACCCGAGTGTTTTCAATGTAAAACTATTTGTGTTTTGTACTTACTATCTTTACTGCTTTCACTGGAACACGTTAGGCAACCCGTTCCATCAATAGGCAACTGCTAGGCTAAACTAAGGTAAGGAATAGGGCATGTATTCTAACAGAACCCATATCCAAAGATGGCGGATGGTCCACCGTTGTTAAGGAGCCAGCAAAATCCCTCATTTCCCTATGATGAGGGATCAAATCTTAGTGGCAACATCATATTTTTAGAATTTTTTCCTTTATCCCTTTACCTTTTTTAGGAACCCACAAGTTTTGATTGTGAATGCATTCGTATTAAGATTTACAATCATAGACATATCAGCGTGAAAGTAATTCAAATACACAATTAAGAGTAAGATCAGAAAGGAGAGATTGGATTCAAATACGAAATATGTATTAAGAGTAATATCATAGACATATTGACATGATTAATTTAAAAAGTGCTTCTGCAGATTTCAAAATCCATAATTGTGTGCTAGACCTGATTGAGTCGATATAGAAATTTGACAAGACTTCATACAATTTCATGGTCCCTATGTGTTAAAACACGCATTTATAAGTCACGATTGGCATCTAAAGAGCGACTTTATTAGTCCCAATTTACGTGGCACCCTTTTCTTATTAAGTCTGTCTCGAAAAAAAAGTCTGTCTTGAAAAGAATGTTTCTTTCTATAATTAGAAATTACCTGAACTTCAAAATTTTCTTCACCTTTGATGAAATAATTTATAATTCAAATGTCTTAAGTATACTTTGGACCACAAATTTAAAAAATCTTCATTTCTTTCTTAGAACTTTTGTTAAGTCAAATTGTGTGACATGATTTGGGATGGATGGAGTATTTTTTGTTATTAGGTGAATCGTTTCCATTTATTATCTTAGCACCAGATCATTATTCAAAATAAGATCAAATCACATAGATAATCAAATATCTCAAAATACAACAGAAGTATCGAATCCGGCATAAAGTTTAAAACAAACTATAACCCACAATAACATCATCAAAGGAATATCTAAAGTGTGAACAAAAGATCTACGAGGGGTAGCTTAAGGGTGAGACTCATAAAATGTTTCAGTTAAGCCCCAAATTTTGAGGTTCCAAAAAATTTTAGTAGTGAATATTATGATTTTAATTTCACTTAAAATAATATTAGAAATTGTAAAAAAAGTACAAAATTTAACACTTTCATTACAATAAAAAAGGACAGTCCGGTGCACTAAAGCTTTCAGTATATGCAGGGTCTGGGGAAGGTCCCCACCACAAGGGTGTATTATACGTAGTCTTACCTTGCATTTCTGCTAGAGGTTGTTTCCACCACTTTCATTACAAGATTCAATAAAATTAGAGAATATTGTCATGTCCTTAGTCTTCAATCAAGCACACGTACGACACTTACCCCACTTGCTCAGATTATTGCTATGTCAAGTCAGCATAAGACACTAGGTTTTGCTAAGAGAATGAGAAAAAAGAACACGAGAATTATTAGAAAGATTTTTATTAGAGAGAACATGAATATATTTTCTTGATGATTTTACAAATGGATGCCCCTCTATTTATACTACTCTCCTAGAAGCTAAAGTGTAAATATAAATTATATACAAGTCATTATTCTAGAATTCCCTACACGATTAGAATGTCCGAAGGACCTTCCATGCAATTCTATAGAATTTTAAGGTCTTCCAATGGAATTCTCTTTATGTCTCTAGAATATTCTACCAAGGCTAGTCTCTTTCTTATGTAAGTTTTCCACTTGGACAAGTTTGTTCCACATGGCGCCTAAATTGTGATGACGTGGTGGGTCATCACACTCTTTCTCACCCGTTCTTACGACGACCGTTGCCTATTGTTGTTGCATAAACTCCCAGATCTTATCTTTAAATTACCACAAGTCCTCATATCTTTCTCATATGTCTTTCTCCGATGATTGTCCTTCTAATAGATGTGGAACATGAGAATGTTTGTTTATCCTTATCTTCCTTAAGACTTACATTGGTTTTCTTGAATGAAGACGCTCATTTCATGAGCCCTTTGACTACCTGCATAAACAAAAGTTGTGCTTGGTTCTGTTTGGGCACCATAATTACTGTCCTCCTTGTTCTATTACCCAATGATAATGGAGGTAGGGGTTGATCAAAGTATGACAATTTTTAAAGAGCTCTTGCCCTAGGATAATATCAAAGATTTCCATTGTTGTAAAATTTATTGTACCTTTTCAGTTGCCTAATTTCACACCAACACCATTAGCAACACCATGAGCATTTTGAGGCTCGACATTCACGGTCTTAACATGGGAGTTAGTTGGATAGGACTTCTACTCTAGTCTCTTCGTTGCGGCCTCGATAACAAAATTATGAGTTACTCTAGTGTCCACTAATGCACGAGCGAGATTGTTGTTGATGATTAGGTCCACATACTAATTTTCATTCTCGTTGGTTTGACTAGTATGATGGATCCACATAGTCCAATTATACCCAATTGAGTTGTTAACGAACTCTCTCCTTGCGCATGCTCCTTCTGCTCAAGCACCATAGTGATAAGACTCTTTAAATCGGAATAATTCTTAAAGCTATGTAACCCTCAGCATATGTAGCATCCCTTCTTCTCGGCTGGTGTATTCTTTTCAGTGTAGCTCTAGCAACCAATTGACTCCTTGCTATCAAACTTGTGGATATCTTGTGTCTTATAGTGGTGTTGATGTACTTCATTGCTTGTATCATATTCACCACCACATTTAGCACTGCCATCCTCAGACTCGTTGTCTTTTTCCTTGTCAAACTTCTCATTATTGGATTCATCAAAGACTCGAAATCCAATATGGCTCGGTATAAATTTATGACTCATCGACGTTGCAACTCCTGCTTAGCCCAATTCTGCAACCCGTCTAATGAAGTTGAACAACAAATCATCATTTGTGTGTTTGGGAATTTGAAGTATATGAACACCTTAATATAGTCACGTATGCTATGTTTGCTTGAACTCCCTAAATTTTCTTCTTTCCTCGTACAGGATATTATTTTGGAAGAACTGACGCATGAACTTGGCCTTAAAACTGATCCCACATCTTAGTATTATACGTACCTCTCTCAACATCAACTATTTTCCTTCTCCACCATAGCATGATATTTTTGAATAGTTACTACACAACGGTGTTGATCTTGGATTCATCGTCTCTTACTTTTCAATGCTTGAAATAGTTCTCCAAGTGCCAAAGAAAGTTCTCTACCTCCTGTGCATTAGCCTCAATCTTAGTCTCTCTCGTCAGAATAACATTTCTACCTTCTTCAGTTGTGCCATCGTTAAACAGCTCTTTGAGTACTTCTACCTTTGCTTTCAAGGCATCGATAGTGCTCACGCCTTCATAAGTCTGTACTCGTGTAGTGATGGTTTGTAGTAGCTCAACCTTGGCATGTCTATGCCCCTCCAAGTCATTTTAGATGCTCCCGATCTCTTCAAGAGTGTGTCATTTAAGAACTCCAAGGATACCCTCCACAACATTGGTAAAAGATGTCAATAGTGTCTATCCCTCCATTAACCTTCATAACCCGCTCCTTATCGAGCGAGATGTCCTCGGGCAGGACCTTTACTCCATCCTTGCTCCCCTTCGTGGTAGATGGTTCCTTGGAGGTAAGCACTTGACACAACTTCATACATAACCTCGTTGCTTATATTAGCAGTATTCTTCTTCTTTTCATCTACCTTCTTACCAGCGACATCCTGACTGATGCTGGACAGGGTGTTAGCAGTGTTAAATTCTCTGTCATTTGTCATTTCCTTAGTCATTTGTCATTTTCTTAGTTATAACCTTGCTCTGATACTACTTTGTTACGTCGTTAGTCTTCAACTAAGCACATGTGTGGCACTTGATAAATCGTTCATGCTCTTATACCATTTGCTCACGGTTTTGTTGTGTCAAGTCATCCTAAGACACTAGGAATCACTGAGATAATGAAAAAAAAATATAAAAGAATTATTAGGAAGATTTGTATTAGAGAGAACATGAATATTTTTTCTTGATGATTTTACTAATGAAACCCTCTATTTATATTACTCTCCTAAAGTACAAATATAAATAATATACAAGTCCTAATTCTAGAATTCTCTACACAACTAGAATGTTCCAAGGAGCTCCCAGGCAATTCTATAGAATTCTCAGGTTTCCCAATGGAATTCTCTTTATGTCTTTAAAATGTTCCGCCAAGGACTAATCTCCTTCTCATGTAAGTCTTCCACATGGACAACTTTGTGCCATGTGGCACCTAAGTGGCGTGATGCCGTGGTGGGTCATCACAATATGATCGCATATTTCTCCTTAAAACCTTAAAAGTGCAATTTGGAGAAGTCTAAAAGATCAAATGTCTGTTGAACTCACCCCTTGATGCTATTAACACTTTCATTACAGAAATCAAATTTAGAAAAAAAAATGTAAATGAAGTCTCTGTTTTGACAAAAATGAGCCTCCCCTAATTATCGTAGAACTGTTTAATCTTATGATTACTTGTTCTAATTGAAGAACATAAATTTCATGTTTCATTGTCAAGCGCGCATGACAATGAAAGATGTGTTAAAAATGGCAAAATTTCTGCTCTTTGAGTAAGATAGTATTGGGTACGATGTAGTTTTGATCATTGACAAACTGACAAAGTGATATGAAACATGTCAGTCAAGCTGGTTCACAGACGCACTGTCTCATGTAGCTGAACTCGTAGCAAAATCATCGATGATTAAAGGCAAGGGTGGAAGAAATCAAGAACTAGATAAGTGGTTAATTCTAACAAACTCAAGGAAATAAACATATGCTAATTTGAAGAAGTTGAATTTGATTCAAACAATTTATGATAAAGGGAAAGCAAGTTGAGTTGAAAAGGAGTCCTATGGAAAGAAGGAGTTTCACTTCTGAGCGTATCTTGAAGAGTCATATGTGTAGAAGGAGAAAAATTTTGCAGATTGAAGAAATCTACCGAAGATAGGAAACATACTAATTGAAGGACTCTTTGTTAGATCAATTAAGTTTTTGATGGATGACACATGAATGGACCATGTTACTTGAGTTAGTCCAAGCATAAGAAGACAAGTTTCAGGTATCACTGATAGATGCAGACAAAGATTGCCTAAAGTCAGGAATGAATGAGCGAGCCAATTCTGATATACTTAAATTACTAATCACGTAAGAAATTGAAGAAGTTGTGGTTGAGTAAAATACTTGAAGATAAAGATGATTTAAAGAGTTGGAGTTTGACTACAACACTAAGGAGACAAAAGTTGGAATTGAAGAAGGAGCCTCACTTGAAGTAGAACTCTATGCAATGAGAGTTCTGATTAAAGGAGGAGTTTGAAATAAAGAATGACTCTTTGGAGAGCTGTGTTTAAATAGAAGATGCATAATTCATAGTAACTGGCACACTTACAGAGAGAGAAAAGGCTAAACACGATCAAATTAAGAAAGCTCATAATTAAGAGAATTCTGACCGAAGATTCAAGTGCTGCCAGTACAAAGGAACAGATTGACGAACCTATTTCACAGGATTAAACTTTACAGTTAATGAGTCAGTTTAAATGTATTGTTCTTATTGAGTTGTAATTTATTGCTTTCCTGGAATGATTGTTTAGGAACAATACTGAGCTGAGTTAACTTCAAGTTTGGGATAACTCGAAGTGGGTTCAACAGTCAAGGATGATTGTTGAGTTATAGGAATTAGAGTTTATAATTTCAGTTATTTAGTTATAGATTAGAGTTTATAATTCCAGTTATTGAGGTATAGGAATTAGAGTTTATAATTCCTAGTTGTTGGTTACAAAAGTTTTGTAATCAGTCGTTGTTGAGGCTCAGAGTTATTTAGTGAAGTTGGGGTTAAATCCTGTAGAGGTACAAGTCGTAATTTTTTACACCTTTTGGAGCCGGGTGTTTTCCACGTAAAAATCATTGTGTTCTTTACTTTCTATTTTACTGCTTTCTTGGAACACGTCAGGCAACCCGTTTCATCCATAGGCAACTCTTATGTTAAAGTCATTGATCAGTAGGGCACGTACTCTAACAGATAGTGATGTTGACCTCCAAGGGCCATATTTAATTATTTCAAAGTTCACCAGACCTAGAAAGAAGAAAGTAGTTTACTAAACGCAAAGTTGAGGTTTGAGTATTGAATTGTATGTTCCTCCCGCCTCCCTATCTTTTTTTTTCGCGTACATTGGAAAAGACTGAGTTTATAGAGTTTAACAAAGAAATGAAAGAATTTTTGAAATTTGTGGTCTAAAGCAAGTCAGATATTTGTGTGACTGTAAATATCTCATTATAGGGAAAACGAGAAATTTAAAGTTAAATTTCTTCTACGTATCGAAAAAAAAAAAAAGGTCAGCTCGTTGCACTAAAGCTACCGCTATGCGCGGTGTCCGGAGAAGGGTCCACCACAAGAGTGTATTGTACGCAGTCTTACCTTACATTTCTGCCGGAGGCTGTTTCCAAGGCTTGAACCCGTGACTTCCGCAGCAACTTTACCAGTTACTCCAAGGCCGTATCATTATTTTTTTGGACAGAGTGAAAAGAAAAGTGCATCTCGTTAATTATCACAGAGGGAGTAATAAATTTCTTAATATCTTCCGTAAGCTACAAGTCTTAAGCCTACTAGGTGAAAAAACTCAATTTCCTCATCTTCGAGATCACCAAATCTTCCTCGTGTATATGATGACATTCATTTGACAGAAAATCTGCACATTTGTTCCTCCGCTCCCCATGTAAATACAAAAGGCTGTCGGAGCAGTGTAGTTACAAGCTCACTTACGTTCGTAAATGCAGATAAGTTCATATGGAAACTTCAAGGACCATGATCTTGATCTTCCATTTCTTCAAGAATAACATACTTAGCAGTTGTATTTCCTAACGGTGATCCAATTTCATCTTCATTTGTGCTACCTTTCTGTAATTTGTCGTACCTATGTAATGAAAATGGAAAAACAACGTCAATACATGCCATTAAACCATCGTAACAGTTCCATCATATGCTTTTAATGACTACCAAAGTCCCATTTGCGACTAAAAATAGGCCGATATCAACAATTTGATTGAAGTACTATAGCTTAACTAAACATATTTCGATGTGCTTTCTTTTAAATGACGACCTAATGGCAGAAACAGTTATTGAGAAACTAGCACCTCTGCCAGATTCACAATGAATGAACATAGTGTCCTTTTAATCAAGGGCTAAAGTGCTAGGAATGGTTTAAAATAGTATTAAAGGCTATTACAGGTCTTCGTGTTTTTTTACCTTCTTATTTTGGGCTTTTAATGACTACCAAAGTCCCATTTGCGACTAAAAATAGGCCGATATCAACAATTTGATTGAAGTACTATAGCTTAACTAAACATATTTCGATGTGCTTTCTTTTAAATGACGACCTAATGGCAGAAACAGTTATTGAGAAACTAGCACCTCTGCCAGATTCACAATGAATGAACATAGTGTCCTTTTAATCAAGGGCTAAAGTGCTAGGAATGGTTTAAAATAGTATTAAAGGCTATTACAGGTCTTCGTGTTTTTTTACCTTCTTATTTTGGTTCACATGCAGTGTGGCATTGCATGGGCTCTGTATCTCAGAAAAGAAAAGACATAACATTGGAGAAACTTGCAGAAATAAAAGATATTGTCACCGGCAGACAAAAGTGTACTTTAAACTAACTGAGGATCACGAATTGATTATATGAAACAGAATATACACATATTGTGTTTGGTAAAAAGGACTTAATACTAATCTAGTTTTAATGTCAATGCAGAGCGAATAATCATGAGATAACTTCTTGCTAAAACATGAAGGACTCAGTCACTTACTTGTACCAGTTAAACAAACTGACACCAAACATTATCGTCATGAGACCGAGCCCTTTCATCCAGGTAAAGTCATCGTGAAAATAAAACACAGCAACCTGAACAGTCAGCAGTCACGATTACCATCTATTTCATGAACCGTAAAAAACATGGACTCCAGAAACCATAGGAATTTGACAGATATAAAAAAAACTATACAATTGAAGCAATCCAAGTCCTGTCTCAGTCTAATTAGTGTTCGAATAGTACAATCTACTTGAGGTAAGCAAACTTCACTTAATGAGGCCAACCAGAGAAAATAGGACTCGAGTGCATAGACTTGCATTGAGATCACTTAGAATATTGAGTTTATGCAGAGGCGAACCGAGGATTTTTAAGTCTGTGAGTGCACCAGTGTTGTCAAAGATGCACATAAGCCTCGAAGTAAGACTCAAAATATGTTGAGCGCTCGCCTCGCTTAATGTGCAGCTTAGGTTCTAATTTCTGATACATATTTTCCCTTGTCAATGAGACTTTTGAGGATACGAACACTAAACAATTGATATTTCACTTTATCAAAAAAAAAAAAAAAATTTGTTCATATATTTGTCATTCATGCTTATATTATTAGTCTTGGACTAGACATATATTTATATCTTTTCTACCTTTATGCCTTTTTTCGTTAAATTTCACGCTTTATTTGTACTTTGTGCTTAAACACAATAAACCTTGAAGTTTTTTTACGCTTATTGTTTTTTGATAATATTGTGGAGCACCAATATTATCTTAAGATGTTAAAAAAAAATTCGGTGTCGATTTAGGAATATTATCATATTCAATTGGTCGCTAAAGACATGAACAATACTGAAAAAATAAATAGATAGAAGAAATAAGAATTTTAAGCTAATAACTTTACTTTCATATAATATGAAGTTTACTTATAACATTTATAAACAATTAGTTCTGGTAGCTCAATGGTAGGGTTCTCCTTATGGACTGGTCGCAAGTTCAAATCCCTATTCCAACAATTTTGTTGTTATAAATTTTGTAATTAGCCTCGGTAAATTTTGTAATAAGCCTTCAAATTAGAAGTATTGAAAATAAAAAAAGGTGTTGTATGAATCGGGGATCGATCCCTAGCTTAAATTTGAAGTATTGAAAATAAAAATTTAAGGTGTTGTATGAATCGGGGATCAATCCCTAGCTTCATGGATGGAAGGGCTAGCTTCACGCAGCGCACCAATGTGCACCACCATTCATTTAAGGGTGCATTATTAAATGTATCCCAATTTTTCAAGGTATATACACATATATATACAATTTTTTTCGACGTTAACGGGTGCACGTGCACCCCGACCGATACATGTGGGTCCTCCCCTGAGTTTATGGTTCTGAATTCTAAAAAAAGGAAGCTTACTGGATTTTAAATTCATTGTTTATACATATTAAATAAACTTCTTAACACAAATACAATATTTTGACTAAAGCTATTGAATTCTGCCGAACCCATAGCTTTCTCTCTAGCTCAGAGCCTGACAATAGGACAAGCTTAGTCTATTAGCGGTCTCATTTCCACATGATAAACTCCCTCTTGTTGGATAATTTCCTATGTTGAACAGATTGAGCTTTCTATCATATTTTTTTTTCTAAGTATGTTATCCATACTCCAAATAAGCATTTCTGTAGACTACCTACACCCTCCCCCATGCCCCCAAGTACTGGCAAATAAACAAACAACAAACAACAAACCCAGTGTATTCCCACCTGGTGGGGTCTGGGGGGGTAAGATGTACGCAGTCCATACCTCTACCTCTAAAGAAGTAGAAAGGTCGTTTCTGATAGACCCCCGGCTCAAGACACAAGATACCACACAAATACAAAATAAAACACCGAACAAGGTTACAAGATTACATAACATAAGTATGGCAGCCGTAAGTAAAAAAAAAATAGAGGAGAGCACCCAGATTCGTACTAAAACAAGGAACACGGAATCATAACCAGGATACTACCTCCAGCAAGTAATTCCCTACACTAGCGACCCAAACTGGCCCTAGTCCTCTGCCCTAATTCGCGTCCTCCAGACCTTCCTATCTAGGGTCATGTCCTCGGTGAGCTGCAACTGCTCCATGTCCCGCCTAATCACCTCACCCCAGTACTTCTTCGGCCTACCCCTACCCCGCCTAAAACCATCCAACGCTAGCCTCTCACACCTACGAACCGGGGCATCCATGCCCCTCCTCTTCACGTGTCCGAACCAGCTCAATCGGACTTCCCGCATCTTGCACTCCACTGGAGTCACACCAACCTTCTCCCTGATCGTCTCGTTCCAAACTTTATCCCCTCTAGTCAGCCCACACATCTAGCGCAATATCCGCATCTCTGCCACATTTATTTTTTGGATGTGGGAATTCTTAACTGGCCAACACTCCGCTCCATACAACATGGTCGGACGGACTACCACCCTGTAGAATTTGCCTTTAAGCTTGGGCGGCACCTTCTTATCACACAACACCCCCGACGCGAGCTTCCACTTCATCCATCCCGCCCCAATACGGTGCGAGACGTCCTCGTCAATGTCACCGTTACCCTGGATCACGGACCCGAGATACTTGAAACTATCCCTCTTACATACCACCTGTGATTCCAGCTTCACTACCACCTCATCCTCCAGCCTCACGTCATTAAACTTGCATTCCAAATACGCTGTCTTGCTTCTGCTCAACCTGAACCCTTTAGACTCAACAGTTTGTCTCCACACCTCTAATTTATCATTCACACCCCCTCGAGTCTCATCAATCAGAACTATATCGTCTGCAAAAAGCATACAACACGGCACCTCCCCTTGAATACGCCGCGTCAACACATCCATCACCAAAGCAAACAAAAAGGGACTAAGAGTAGATCCCTGATGCAATCCTGTCAGGACGGTGAAATGCTCTGAGTCTCCTCCCACCGTCCTCACCTGAGTTTTCGCTCCCTCATACATGTCCTTAATTGCTCTGATATATGCCTGCGAGACTCCACTCACCTCCAAGCACCTCCCGGGAGACTTTGTCGTATGCCTTCTCCAGGTCGATAAACACCATGTGCAGGTCCTTCTTCCTTTCCCTATACTGTTCCACCAGCCTCCGTACCAGGTGAATTGCCTCCGTCATCGAGCGGCCAGGCATAAACCCAAACTGGTTTTCCGAAATAGACAATATCCGTCTCAGCCTCACCTCGACCACTCTCTCCCAAATCTTCATAGAGTGACTCAATAACTTAATCCCCCTATAGTTATTGCAACTCTGGATGTCCCCCTTATTCTTATAGAGAGGGATCATGGTACTCCACCTCCAAGCGTCGGGCATCTTTGTCGTCTTGAAGATTTCGTTGAACAATCCAGTCAACCACCTTACACCAGCCTCTCCAACGAACTTCCAAAACTCCACCGGTATCTCATCCGGCCCCGTCGCCCTACCCCTTCGCATCCTGCGAACAGCCTCTCTAACCTCTTCTACTCTAAAACGTCTACAATAACTAAAATCCCGACAATCCTCTGAGTGCTCCAGTTCCCCTAACTCAATAGATCTATCCTCTTCGTCATTCAAGAGCCTATGAAAGTACGACTGTCATCTATCCTTAATGTGGCCGTCCTCCACCAACACTCTACCGTCCTCCCTCTTAATGCACCTCACCTGGTCGAGGTCACGCCCCTTCCTCTCCCTAGCCTTAGCGAGTCTAAACAACTTTTTCTCCCCTCCTTTCCCCTATAACCCTACATATAAGCTCTCAAAAGCGGTCGTCTTAGCTGCCGTGACAGCTGACTTAGCCTCCTTCCTAGCTAGCTTGTACTCCTTCCTGTTTACCCGTTTCTCTTCTTCGTCCTTACTCTCAACCAACTTAGCATACGCCCCTTTCTTGGTCCCCACTTTCTTCTCCACCTCTTCATTCCACCACCAATCCCCCCGATGGTGCCCGGCTTGGCCCCTAGAAACACCCAACACCTCCCTTGCATTCTCCCTGATGCACCTCGCCGCCCTATCCCATATACTATCCACGTCCCCCCTACACTCCCACACCCCCATTCCCGCCAACTTCTCCCCTATCTCTCACGCCTTCACTGGCGTCAAGCCGCCCCACTTAATTCTAGGTCTACCCTCCTTACTTCTCCTCTTTCTATTCTTCCTTATACCCAAATCCATAACTAAGAGCCTATGCTGGGTCGAAAGATTCTCAGTCGAGATAACCTTACAGTCCTTACACAACACCCTATCCCCTTTCCGAAGCAACAAAAAGTCAATCTGGGTCCTAGCTATCACGCTTCGAAAGGTGATCAGGTGATCGTCCTTCTTCGGGAAGCCCGAGTTCACCACCACCAGCCCAAAGGACCTCGCAAACTCCAATAGAGTAGTCCCCTCTTCATTTCTGTCCCCAAAGCCAAAACCACCATGCACATCACCAAAGCCTCCCGGTAACGCCCCGATATGCCCGTTGAAATCTCCTGCTACAACAATCTTCTCCGAGCTAGGCACGCCTCTCACCACCTCCTCCAAAGCCTCCCAAAACCGCATCTTCTCCTCCTCCTCCGAGCCCACTTGGGGCGCATAAGCACTACACACGTTCAGGGTAAACCCCCGGAGGACCAACTTAATAGTCATCAACCTATCGTTGATCCTCTTCACCTCTACGACCTGACCTCTAAGCTCTTCATCAACTAAGATGCCAACTCCATTCCTATGCCTCTCGCTCCCAGAGTACCATAGCTTGTAACCATCCACATCCCTAGCCTTAGACCCTACCCACTTGGTCTCTTGGACACACGCAATATTGATCCTCCTCTTCCTAAGGATCTTCACAAGTTCTATGGACTTACCCTGAAGGGTCCCTATATTCCAAGACCCAACCCTCAGCCTACCATCACTATCCACACGCCCTCCTGTACCACCCCCGCGGCCAAACCTTGTCCTCCCTCCCACTCCCGCCCTTTCCTCATCCCCCGCCCCCACAACAACCCCACGCCCCAACCCCCTCGAACATGACCCTATCCCACCATTATCGCCCACAGCCACTACTACGAGAAAATATATGAAAATATAAAAATATAAATGATGGTAGAAGCAAAGCAGTAGCAAGAAATACAAGGCTCAGACAAAATCAAAGCAATAATGAAGAGACCAAACTAAACTCAAATAGAGAGCAAACACCACTGGACTCGACACCCACAGGCCCAAAAACAAAGCCCCAAGCCGATAACCCAATCCAAAGCAGTGCAAGAAACGACCACAGCAATAGCAACAACAAACAACAGACAATATCCATAAATCACACGCAAGTCAAGGTACAGGGGATAATACTAGCATAATACAAAGAATGAAATAACAAAGGTTAGAAGTCACCGGGTGGCCGATCAGCGGCTGAAGACCGAGCGGCGACTGGCTGGAGACCGAGCTGCGGTTGCTGGGGACCGGGCGGCGGCTGCTGGGACCGGGCGTCGGCTGTTGGATCTCGCCGGAGCCGGCGGGTGGGGGTCGCGCAGGAGCTGGAGACCTAAGGGGGGCTGCTGGATCTCGCCGGAGCCGGCGGCTGGGGGAAGTCGCCGGAGCTGAAGACCGACCGAAAAAGGGGGGGGACTGGAGCCGGCTGATAGGCGTCGCCGGAGCTGAAGAGCGAGGGGGAACTGTCAGAGGTCGGCGGCGGAGATCGGCGGGAAACGGCGATTGGGGTCGGCATCGCGAGCCGGAGGTCGGGGCCCGAGGTCGGGTCGGGTCGGCGCCGAAGGTCGGAGATGGCGACGGCGACGGGGGTCGGCGTCGAAGGTCGGCGATGGCGACGGGACTGGGGACCGGGGGGGCCCGAGGTCGGGTCGGGTCGGCGCTGAAGGTCGGCGATGGCGACGGTGACGGCAACGGGGGTCGGCGACGGTGACGGCGACGGGGGTCGGCGCCGAAGGTCGGCGACGGTGCCGGCGACGGGACTGGGGACGGGGGGAGAGAAGGTAGGGGAAGAGAGAGGGGGGGAGAGAGAGCCGTTAGGGAGAGAGGAGAGAGAGAAGGTAGGGAGAGAGAAGAGAGAGAAACCCCCCCCCCCCCCCCCCCAAAGTACTTGCAAATAACAACAGAAAACAGAAGGAAGAAAGTACAAGTCAGTGCTAAGTGACCATTCAAAAGACACAAACGAAATACTCTTTCGGCTTATTTTTGATAACCTTGATTCACCAAAGTTACAACCAACAATTTTTTGATAATAGAAGTTTAAGCAAATCATTGCAATCAGCAGACAGACCAAAGGTAAGTATTCATCATTGGTCTGATACTGGGGCGGATGTAGAGTAGCGGCAATGAAACTGATACCTTCGACTTGGAACATAAATTTTGTATAATAAAGTTTCACTAAAATTGCAACATATGGTAGGTACTGAACCTATAATTTTAAAAATACAGTGAGTTGAATGCTAAGAACTTTAAAGGTTGACCCCACAGAATTTAAATCTTGGAACCGCCTTTCGTATGATATAATGACTTCTCAAGAATCTTGTGCTAGAATCCGTGGTCAAGCAATAAAGAGAGACTTTATAAAGTATCAGCATTATAGAATTTTTGGGAGTTTATCATCAGTGCATTAATTCTATACAAAATATGACAAGGTTTATATAGTTCATACCAAGATAGTGACTGCCTCCTTTACAACTCCCGCTATTGTCACTGTTACAGCACTTGTGACAGACACAAGAATATATTCCGTCAACACCTGCAGTAAATAAATGCTGCTAGGTAAGTTGTAAAAAGAAGTTATCTTTATGTACGTCCAAGTTCTTTGATAATTGATAATCGTTTGTAAATGATCAACGCTATTACTTATAAGAAGGCCTCATTTTCTCCAGGAAAAGAAAATGGGGAAAAACAAAACAACCACTATGAGAGGGGAAATCCTCAAATTGAACTGATACCAGTACTTAGGCACATGCATACCATAAAGAAAGCCAAAGTTCCACCGAAAAGCATCAGCAAACAACTTCTAGCTATATGCCATGAGCTATCAAAGTATTTGGTATGTCTGAATTCGTGCCACGGATCAAAAATAAGGGAAAGCACAGCAGTTGAAAGAGTCATTACTGGAGTAACATAGCTCATTAGGGTGAGTGGATTTTTTAAACCTGGAATAACAAAAGCATGCATGTCATACACCATTAATTCACAAACTATGTAACGAATACTGAACCAACTACTTTCAATATATTTATTTGGTCAAAACTAGGATTAAGACAAAGCAGATCAAACAAGATGATCATTTTTCAATCTTTGACAAGCTAACAAAGTGGATCATACAATTTTTTTGAATTTAGATTAGCAAAACAAGATCAGTTTTGGAAGAGGGCCTTGGAGCAACGATAAAATTATCTTTGTGGCCTATAGGCGACGTATTTGAGTTGTGGAATCAGCCACTAATTTGTGTTAGGGCAGGGTGCCTACATCACACCCTCTTGGGGTGCGACCCACCTTGGACCTTGCGTGAATGCAAGATGCTTCGTGCATCGGACTGTCCTTTTAATACAAGATCAGATTTGATGCAATCGAAGTAGTGGTGCAGCCGGTGCCGCTACAGCTGCTAATAATGATGATGATGATAACATCTCAAGAATGCTTAAAATTTGCTAAGAGTTGTTCATAGTCCTTACCATAGGCTTCTTTCTTTATGCCAGTTTTATGTCAGCAGGACCAGTTGGATATGGAAAACAAACCCAAACATACACAAAGTAAGCATATATACTATTGACAAAACAATGGAAAGAGGAATCAATGATAACGATGCAACGAATGTCACAAATCCAACCTGCAGAAGAATCTGAGTCATAGTCCAGCGAAACCCAGACATAACTGCAGCAAGCATAACAAAGACAAATCCCCAAAACTCAAATTCTGTCTCCTTTGCAACTGTATTATCAGACAATAAAGGTCAGACTTGTCTAGAAAACAGATTTAAATTAACGGACGACACAATTATCCACAAGGTGATAAATCTCACTAAAGCACTCAATAAGAAGATTATCTAAGTTGGTTCAATTTGTCAATGATAGTTGTAAAAAGAACACCACAAAGGAACACAGCCTTATGCAATCAGTTGAAGTCAGCTGCAACTACTCCTTTTTCTAGATGTATATATTACTGTTAGAACCCCATAGAGGGTGAGAAATTTCGTTGTTGTCTCCTTATATAGTTTTGCACAATCTCCACCGCATTAGCTAACTTTTTGGGTTGAATTTGACCAAAGATCCATTTTTTAAACATAGCACCAGAGGCGGACCGATCTCTATTCTTTGTTCACTCAATGTGTGCTCCATGATGTAAAGATATGACACTTGGGTCTAACTCAACCTCAAAAGCTAGCTCATGACGGGTGGATTGTCCAGGTACATATAAGCAGACCGCCAAAGTTCATTTCCCAACCAATGTGGGACTTTCACCCACTCTAACAGATACTATGTTTCCACACTGTTAGCTTTGGGGGTTGAGTTAGGCCCAAGTCCATCATGTTAACAATATAGACAGCAATGCTCATAGTTAAAACCATGATTCACTACATCTCTTGAAATAACCTTGTTCGACTTTGATCTCATTTGTCATGGTTCTGTCTACTTTTCATATTAATGACTATAATGGGCTGAAACAGTGAGGCATTGGGAAAAATTGAGAATAATTTTAATCCATTTCTTCCTCAGTACCTTCTACAATGTTTACTTGGATCACTTCCCTCATCAGTTTCAGTTCATTTATTTGTATTTCTTAATTGAGGGATGGCCTTGGCTCAGCGGTAAGCTTGCTTACCGTGGTGTGCCAGGGTCGGGGGTTCGAAACGCCCCTCCAGCGAAGCTGGGGTGAGGGCGCGTAGGTCAGGCCCAGAGTGGTCCCCCCTCCCCGACACCTACGGAGTAGGTATGAACCGGGTCGTCCCTTTTCCGTTTATTTGTATTTCTTAATTCCTTCTTCTTAAACCAAGACCTCCACATAACATAATCATGTCAGCTTCTATTTTTGTATCGAAATACTTTCAACTTTGGAAAGAAGGAAAAAGAAGACGAGTCTAGGAAAACACAGTTTTATGAGTCTCAATAAAAACAAAATACTCTTCTCAATACAAAGCAACAGTTTACAACAAAAGATGTGATTGTTATCCGCTAAAGACTCAAAAGTGTCTTTTCTCAACAACTAACAGTTCAGGGGAGAGATAAAGCATCTTCAAACCCATCATTGTCGAATCTAAGCAAAAAAGGTTGTTCAATCTCTAAGCATATATTTAATCAAAATGGTCATCACAAGATTAGAAATGAGAAAAGTAAATGCTCTTACCAGTGCACAAGTGAAGGTTATCGACGTGATTTTAGAATGACAGATGAAAATGAAGATCATTAATGCTAATGCAAGAAAAAATACCAGAAAATTACACTTAAGCAAGCATGAATATACCTGTTAATAGTATCCCAGCAGAAATGACCAAGATGATCCCCAGCAGCTTTACACTTGGAGACTCCAACCTTCCAGAAATAGTTGAGGTTAAAAGCAAGAGCATGAAATAAAATATATTCAGCTTACATAATAGACCTGTCAAATGTATCATATTCATCAAAGATAGCTGTTTCAAAGACACTTTCAGGTTTTCAATCCATAACAAATTAACAATCACATTCTATGAGGCCCTCTAGTTTGAAATTGTCTCATTTTTGTTCAAGGTGAACAGTTGGGAACTAAGGACGGGTAAGCAAAGAGAAAAGAATTATTTCGTTAGTTCAATTTTCCTTAAGTCTTCAATAATTTAGTGCATCCATGATTATTGGAATAAATCGGATTAGTCCGAAAACAAACTTACTCATATGAATATGATTCGTACGGAAATAAACAGTAAATGGAGAGATGTTAGATTTGAAATCACCTCAGAATATTGTTCTTTGGTCAGTTGGTGACCCATGAAAGAATCAATGATTTAGCCTACCTATTTTACAAAAGGTTTTGCAAAAGATTCCAGAGTCCTCATATGCCAAAAAAGCCACTAATTTTCCGCATTGACGAATAATATTGTATACATCTATTACACAATGCAAAGGATCAAGCAGAATTAAAGATGCTTCTGGCATCACCTACCCCGCCACAAAAATCCCAATAAAACAAAAGAGATCAGTGATTAAAAGTAGTACCTGAAAGCAAATGCGAAGAACAGGAGAAATATGGGAGATGCAGATTTACACTGCAATGACATAAATAGCTTTTAGGAATCCAGAATTTGTATCAGAATAAGGAAGGAGAAAACAAAATAAGAAATCAGTTATCTAATTGATAAGTGGCCCTTGAAGGCTTTGACAATCGGACTGACTTTACTGCAGAGAGTTGTGACTGTCACTGGTGTCAGCTAAAATTTCAAGGTACATAAATGCAAATACTACAGCCCTCGACAAGTGTTAGGATCATGAGTTTAACTAGCATGCTTTCTCAGAGCTCAAACTTCTTGAAGATATTTGCACCAGTATTGACAGAAACTGATGAATCAAACATAAATTAAGGAGAAATGTTACAGACCATAGTGGCAAATGTGACCGAGATGAAAACAAGGGATGCATTGCTGAGGTTCACATCCATTGCCGTTGTGAGAGCTGTCGGTACAACTGAAAAAGACAAAGTCCGTCTATTGTATTAGTTGCTAAGAAGTGAACATAACAATTAGCGGGAAAATATTGAAAGCCAGTATTTATAGATGGCATTAAGATATCATGTAAAAGATTCCTAAATACAGGTTAGATATAAAAGACATAAGAGATGATGTGTCTTGAACACACGATGTAATTATTGCGGATAGAAACCACTGTCGATGCATCAGTAATAAGCTAATAAGTGTAACATGTATCTTAACTAAGTCACAAACCCAAGACAATTAGCCTTTTACTTATTGAAGCTGTCAACTCATAAGATTGAGACATTTGAGCCCTTTATAAATCGACTCTCATCTCTGTTAGATTTTGTAAAGAACTCTACCGGGAAAGTGCATAAACACATTATACACATATCTCCTGCTCTATAATATCATACGCGTTTCAAATACTTTAAGCTATCTACCCTATCCTGTTCTCCTCTTCCTTTCTCTCCTCTGATTTTAACTTAAGGGATTTCAGTTTTGGAAAAGTTATTGCATTTAATATGAGATGCCTATAATCGTAGCACATAGCAACATTATGTTAAAAACGCTCTATCAGTCCGTCCATCATAATTGGTAACCTGTATGATACCTTTCTTCAACAAATCGTGCAGTAATATACTTGAAGAAAAAGTGCATGAATAGTCATAAATTTACCTTTCAAAGAATAATCTCTCCAAGACATCATCCCTGCAGGTTGAAATCTTTGAGACCAGAACCCGGTAATGGCCTTGGACAATACAGCTTGCATCGCAAAGTGCACAGTGTTCATCAGTAAAGGGGCGGGGAACTTTCCTAAATTATCCCCGAGAAGACTTTTATTGTACCTATTTCACATTTCAACACGAGAAGAAGAAAACATCCTTAAAGCTTCAAACAACAACAACAACTACTACGTCTTAGTCTCAAACAAGTTAGGATCATCTATATGAATCCTCACTGAACAAGTTCCCCATTTAAATTGAAAAAAAAAAAAGAGAAGTACTAGAAGTTCTCTACATTTCCTACTGGCACAAGAATCTCTATTATATAGGCCTAAAAGACTCCTCGAAAACATCGGACCTAAAGTAAAAGTATGAACATGACTAAAATATTTCTGAAGCTTCAATAAACAACAACATTATGTCCTGTGTCAAACAAGATGGAATCGCCTATATAAATCCTCACTGCTATGTCCCTCATTTAAGTTCATCTCAGTCCAACAATTTACAAAAATAAAAATAAAATTGGCAAGAAGGAGAAGTTGTCTGTCTTTCCTATAAGGTGGCTAAAACCCTCCTAGATAGCGTAGGACCTAAAGTAAACGTATAGGCATGATAAAATATTTGGACACTTCAATAGACAAAAAAACAACAACGACTACTACGCCGCATTCTCAAACAAGTTGGGATCAACTATATGAATCCTCACTAACCATGATCCCCATTTAAATTATTTCACGCCAACACTCACCAAATAAAAATAAAAAAGAGAAGTACTAGAAGTTCTCTATTGTTCCTACTGCCATAAGAATCTCTAATAGATAGTGCTAAAACATTCATAGAAAGCATAGCACCAAATGTAAACGTACAATCATGACCACAAATATTTCAATACACATCAATGGAACAAGACAAGAACGTGACGAAATTCAATACTTACAATGTCAAGAACAAGCTGACACTGTACCATACAAGTATGAAGAAAAATGTCTTCAATACATCAACTTCAGAAGTACCACCATTCTTTGAATCTGTATGTGGTGAGTCATGGTAGTCCGAGAAAGCCGAGCGATCATCATCATCATCATCACTATAACCACCCTCATCATCATCATCGATAGATCCTCGATGACTCGATAAACCATTCTCCACGTCAAATGGATGATACCTATCTTCTCCACTACCAAAATCACCACCACCACTACCTCTCATCCTGTGCTTAAAGTTACTATTACTACTACTACTATGTTGATTTGTCTCTGTCCCAATAGATACACTTATTTCTTTCCCTTTTGGCAACTTGAAATCAAAATCATCTGCATTAAGATTATGTCTATTGACTAGTTGTGATGAATGAAGAGTACCATTTTCATCAAACCAACCTGAAAATGAAGGGTCCCTATGACAACTTGAAGCAGAATTATCTTTGCTCCATAAGTTGTCACTTTTACTACTTTCCTCAATATTCTCTTTACTCAAATGCTCACTTTCTACCATCTCACTTATTTACGAAACCAAGTCATAAAAAACAAGGCTTAGATTCGTGAAATACGACACTAAAGTTTGAAATAAATTAATAGTCTAAGGGATTTAAATCCTTGAAATTTGTAAAAATTGTATAAAAGGGGTTGTGTTGAACAATTTGAGATGGATCAGAATAAAAAAAAATAAGGGGAAAAAAAAGATTATATAAAGTATAGATTTAAACAAGAATTCCCATTTAGATTTGAAAAATCTGAAGAAAAAGAGTTTAATTGATCCAAGAAAAAGATAAAGAGATCAATAGGGATCAAACATCACGCATGTTAAAGAATGTAATTAGACACAGGATTAAAAATAACGTTTTAAAGATTAAGGATGAAAACATGCAAACGTGATCAAGATCAGAAAGTGAAAGCTTGTGATTTGATCCGTTAATTTCCGTTAGGAGGGGTAGGGGTGGGGGGTCTTGTAGTTGTAATATCTCTTCTTTTTGCATTAATGAAAATATGATAAAAATAATAATTAGGATATTATCAGATGTTAAATTTCATTGTGTCAATATATATAACTTAATTATTTCTGTTTGAAAACTCATTAATCTTGACTTTTCTATTTTACTTTCAATAACATGTTTTTATAACCATAAGAAACCGTCATGACATATTTAAAATTTTATGTGCTCGTAATATTTTTATTTTACACAAAAATTCTTATTTCAAATTCAACTGGATCAAATATAATGCCATATAAAATGAGACAAATGAATCAAAGTATCACTATTGTCCTAGTCGGGCGGTTTTACAAGATTAAGAAAGCGGAGCGGGGCCAATTTCTCGTACTTGCTCAGTGTGCCCCCCTTTCTTCGAGTGCCCCACCCGGTTCACTGGGTTGTTGGCTTACCAAGCACTTGCCCGCTGCTCCTGCCGCCCGCTTAGCGAACGGAGCGCTCGTTATCCTGACTTTTCTCTCTGCTGAGGCCCTCCCATTCAGAAGAAATTAAATTTAAGACTTTCATTTTTTTTATTTATACTTTTCATCATGCTCATTTTATTATAAATAAATAAATTACCAACCGCGTTTGTTGGTAACTTGGTCTGTTTTTAGATAAATAACCTATTGTTCCACTCGATTTTTCTATTTTCTTGATTTTGGCACTAAAACCCAATTAAATAAGTCTTTTTTCTTTGTTTAGATCTCTTTAAGAGCTGTCATATCTTTTTAATTTTATTTTTTTTAATAATTTCAACTCACAATTTTAGAATTGAAAGTGAAAAACTTAGACGTGCTATTGCAGGTTACCCAATTTTTATAATAAAATTAACAAAAAAAATATTGAATAACCTGCAATAGCAATAACAAGATTTGGTTATATGATAGTGTAGAATATATAGTACGCTAGCAATGTACAGAAATATTTAACTTATTTGCTCTTTTATTTTCCATTTGTACTGCCACTTAAATTTTTTTAGGTGTTTTTGAAACATGATATTGGCGCAGCATGTCATATTCCTCCAGAAATATTTTAATATGAGTTCATGATAATTCAAAAAAATTCTATGAACATCCATAATTTAAATATAGGATTCACTAAACAATTAATTTAGAAGGTTTTTCGCTCTCGTTTCAAGAAATTATTTAGGGAGATCAGTGGTCTTCACAAGAATATTTTCAAACAAAAATTTGAAAAAAAAAAATTGGGTAACCTGCAATAGCAAGTTAAATTTATTTGATAGTATAGAATATATTATACACTGACAATGCATAAAACTTAAATTATTTAACTTATTCGCGCTTTTATTTTCCATTTGTACTACTACTTAGATTTTTTGAAAGTATTTTTGAAGCATGATATTCCGGTAGCATGTTATATTCCTCCAAAACTATTTTAATATGAATTCATGATAATTCAAAGAAACTCTATGAACATCCATAATTTAATTATTATTGAGACTAGAAAGGATGAGGAGAAAAATTAGTTAGTTAGTTAGTGGTGCAGTTATGCTGAGCTGTGTATATTAGCTGTAATTAGTCATCACTAGTTGAAGTGGTCTATAAATAGAGGTGTAAATGAGGAAATTGTACACACAAAATTTCTATTGAAAATATGTTCTCTCTCTTTTTTCTCCATCCTAGATAGAGTACAACTTCTCTGTAAATCCTCATTAATGGAGATTTCAGTAGCTTAGCACTGAAATCTCACATGGTATCAAAGCAGGTTATATCTGAGTTAGATCAAAACAAAACAAAACTTTCCGCACAATTTCTTTTATAGTCAATTCATCCATAAAGTTCGAAGCTTAGTTCAACTATGACAGAATTAACGGTTGCTACACTCGAACACAATCATCCTCTATACTTACAGGCTTCCGATACACCTGGTGTTGCACTAATTGCAGTCAAGCTTACAGGTCCCGAGAATTACGGGCTTTGGAGCAGTTCAATGAGATTGGTGTTGTTGGTAAAGAACAAGTTGGGTTTTGTAGATGGAACTTGTGTAAAGAGTTCATACAAAGGTCAATTAGCGGTGCAATGGGAAAGATGTAATGCGGTTGCATTGTCATGGATCAACAGCACCGTTGCATCAAATTTGTTAACCACGATAGTCTACGCATCCAATGCAAAACGAGTTTGGGACGATTTCAAGAAACGATTTTATAAATCAAACCTCACACGAGTTTATCAACTCCGGACAGAGGTTGCGACTCTAAAACAAGGTACAGGTTCTGTTACTGATTACTATTCCAGATTAAGAGATTTGTGGGATGAAATTGATGTATTAGTACCTTCCCCTTCATGTGGATGTGAGGAAGCCAAGCCCTATATTGAACATCTGCAGCAACAAAGGTTATTAATGTTTTTAATGAGGCTGAACGAGACATATAGTCATGTGAGAAATGATATATTGCTTAAAAGTGAAGTGCCTAGTGTAAACCAAGCATATTCTATAGTCATACAAGAGGAAAGCCAGAGGTTTTTAGGAGTAATTGATATAAATAAGGAACCTCTTACAATGATGACCGGAAGAGGTCAAGTTTTTCGAGGAAAGAAAATTAGTTTAAGAAATGGTGCTAGTGAGGTGTGTGGTTTTAGGAACCATCGTACTAAGCAATATTACAGAATTGTTGGTTATCCCACTTATTTCAAGAGCAAGAGAAAAGGGCGGGCAGGCCTAAGTAGATTAAGTAGCTTTCACCAGAATGGAGGAAACAACAGCTATAGATCAGGGTCACCTGCTTATCAGAGAGGGAACTTCAAAACACATGTTAAGGTGCTTCAGTAGAAAAGGAGATGCATCTTGGATTTTCTGAAGAAGAACATCAGCAGGTGCAAAATTTGGTGCACAATCGTGAACTAAGTGAAGGTATGGCAAATCTAGCAGGTAATGCTACATTAATAACTAATCCCAATGTTTTTGACTGGATAATAGATTTTGGAGCAACTCACCATATAACCACTTACAAAAAGTTGCTAAATGAGTTGAAAAACATAAGAGATAAAAGGTTTAGTACAATTCAGGTACTAACAGGAGTAAAAAATGAGATCACCAGCACAGGAAGTTGCAAAAATTTAGGTGATAAAACTATAAAAAATGTATTGCATGTCAGTGTCCCAATTAACTAAGGAACTATACTGCAGTGTTAGCTTTTTCCCTTATTTATGTGTGTTACAGGGACTGTACAGTTGCAAGGTAATTGGAATTGGTAAAGAAACAAATGGCTTATATGTGCTAAAAGATGAAATCAAGGTAATGATTGGAGCAGTATCAGTGGAGAATGCAAATTCTACTGCATTATGGCATGCAAAGCTGGGACATCCTTCTATCAAATCAATGGAGCATATTTCAAGTCTCAAGATTCATATAAATAATAAATCTAGTAATTCTTGCGAAATTTTTCCTACGGCTAAGCAAAGCAGGTTAGCTTTTACAGAAAGTACAAATAAATCAACTCATATTTTCCAACTGATTCATGTAGATGTCTGGGGACCTTACAAGATTCCAACTTATGATAAGATGCAGTATTTTGTCACTGTTGTAGATGACTATAGTAGATTTACATGGGCTTGTTTGTTACAATGCAAAATAGAAGTCAAGGTTGTGCTAAAAGACTTTCTGTAAATGGTGAATACACAATTTGGTGTTAAGTTAAGGTTCTAAGATCTGATAATGGCACAAAATTCTTCAATTCTAGTTGTAGTAGTCTATTCTCTTCTCTTGGTATTGTTCATCAAAGTTCATATACATATACACCACAACAAAATGGTATAATAGAAAGAAAGCATAGACACATATTGGACACTACTAGAGCTTTAAAATTCCAAAGTGGAATGCCCATCAAATATTGGGGAAATTGTATCAAAACAGTTGTCTATCTGATTAATAAACTTCCTACAGTTGTGTTAAAAGAAAAATCACCTCATGAAATATTACATGGAAAGGAGCCAAAAATTAATCACTTGAGGGTATTTGGATGTCTATGTTTTGCTTCAGTCCTACCTAGACAGGATAAATTTTCTCCAAGAGCAAGGAAAGTTGTCCTCATGGGGTATTCGGAGACACAAAAGGTTTACAGAGTCATGGATTTGGAAACCCATCAATTTTATGTTAGCAGGGATGTTACTTTCATGGAGCATGTGTTTTCTTTCAAGAAAGATGCAATTGTACATGCTGAAACCTATGACAATTACATGCATCTATTATTTCCTCAACCAACATACCTTGACAGTAATAGTCCTTATTACACTAGTAATATTTCACCTGATATAGCTCATGATGCAAATATAATCTCTGAAGAAATGCCTATAGTAGTGAATGATGAGGAAGATATGGTGGACTTAGTGGTTGCAGATGAAGTATTCAATGTTGACGATATGGGAAATGAGAATGATGCACCAGATGCTAATGAGAACAACCAAGATATACCACCACTTGCTCCTACAGATGATACCAGTCAAATAAAAAGAACCACAAAACCTCCTAGCTGGCATAAGGATTATGTAATGCAGAAGAAGGCTAACTCTTCATGTCTACATCCAATTGATGTTTATGTCTCATATAAACATCTTAGCTTTTCTTATCAAACTTTTATTGTTGTTTTATCTGATGTACTAGAGCCTTCTAGTTTTATAGAAGCTTCTCAACATCTAGAATGGATAGAGGTCATGCAGTCTGATGCTTTAATTTAGAATAATACATGGATGATAGAACCTTTACCACCTGGTAAGAAGGATATTGGTTTTAAATAGGCGTATAAGGTGAAGCATAAAGCTAATGGTGATATTGAGAGATACAAAGCAAGATTAGTTTCAAAAGTTTATAATCAACAAGAGGGGGTAGATTATCATAATACCTTTTCTCCTGTTGCTAAGATGGTAACTGTCAGATCTTTCATTAGTGTAGCTGTATCTTATAATTGGCCTCTCTTTCAAATGGATGTGAACAATGCTTTTCTCCAAGGTGATCTTACAGAGGAGGTTTATATGGAGTTGCCTCAGGTTTCCAGAGACAGGGGGAGAACAAGGTATGCAGGTTGTTGAAGTCACTCTATGGCTTGAAACAAGCCTCAAGACAATGGAACCTCAAGTTGACTGAGGCCTTGATTAGTGCAGGATACTCTCAAAGTCCATATGATTATTCTTTATTTACAAAGAAGGATAGACTTAACATAGTTATCATACTTATATATGTTGATGATCTACTTATAACAGGGAGTAGTGACTTGATGATACAAGAGCTGAAAACAACCTTGCATAAAAATTTCAAAATGAAAGACCTTGGAGATCTTAAATATTTCCTTGGGATTGAAGTACTAAGACCTAAGAGTGGTATTCTACTTACTCATAGGAAATATGCCCTTGAGTTAATCTCAGATTGTGGACCGAGTGGTTCCAAACCAGCAAATACACCTTTGAAAGGTGGAGTTAAACTAACTACTGTTGAATATATTCAAAATTAGTTGGGAGGTTGCTGTATCTCACAACCACCAGACCAGATATTATTTTTACTATACAAGCATTGTCTCAGTTTATGCAAATGCCAAAGACTTCACACTGGGAGACAGTACTAAGGCTAGTCAGATTCATTAAGAGGTGTCCATGGCAAGGCTTACTACTGAGCAGTGATTCAAGCGCAAAATTGCAGGCTTTTTGTGATACAAATTGGGCATCGTGTCCCAACACGAGAAGATCAGTTACTGGTTACATGATCAAACTGGGAAACTCTCTCATTTCTTGGAAATCAAAGAAGCAACATACAGTGAGCAGAAGCTCAGCTGAGGCTGAGTACAAAAATATGGCTACAGTAGTATCAGAAGTCATCTGGTTGATTGGAATACTTAGGGAACTTAATGTTGATGTGATCACACCTGTTAACGTTTACTGTGAAAGCAAAGCAGCAATTCAAATCGAGGCCAATCCTATTTTTCATGAGTGGACTAAACACAGAGAGATCGATTGTCATTTTGTTAGAGAAAGGATCGAGAGTGTACTGATTCAAACTGAGTATGTTAACACTCAAGAGCAACTAGCACAACATCATATTTTGCTTTCCAAGTTAGGAGTTTTTGATGTTTACTCAAACTCCAACTTGAGAGGGAGTATTGAGACTAAAAAGGATGAGTAGAAAAGTTAGTTAGTTAGTTAGTGGTGCAGTTGTGCTGAGCTGTGTATTAGCTGTAATTAGTCACTACTAGTTGAAGTGGTCTATAAATAGAGGTGTAAATGAGAAAATTGTACACATAAAATTTCTATTAAAAATATCTTCTCTCTCTTCGTTTTCCTTCCTAGCTAGAGTACAACTTCTCTGTAAATCCCCATTAATGGAGATTTCAGTAGCTTAGCACAGAAATCTCACAATTGTAGAATTCATAATAATAATTTAGGTGGTTTTCTAACTTTGTGCTTTCGTTTCTAGAAATTATTTAGGGGGATCAGTGGTCTTTACAATCTGTCAAAAATCAAAATATTTTGACCGAGTATATAGCTAGAATCAACATATATAGAGGAAAATGATAAATCTGATTTAGTAATATAGACAATAACGTATATATAAAATGGAAGTTGAACATTGCGTTAGCATTTCAAATCATATGGTGGCATACCAAAGATAATAATTACAAATTTTGTAAATCGATAAATCAAACAATAAAGATAAATATATTAAAAGAAACATAATCTTTAATATGGTTTGGACTACTGATGAAAAAATTAATAGTACAAAACAAAACATAAGAACTTCTATGAGAAAAATCTCCCTAAATACTATTCCTTTAATGATTACATTGTGAGAATTAATTTGCATATTATTTTTTTTGCCTTTCAACTATGATGGATATTATATAGGAAAAATTGCACAAATTTTATATTTAAGACATCATACTACCTAATATCCCTTAATATTTTAAAATTTACATAAAATTCCTAGTTGTATTTTTATTGGTGATACATATGCTATACCTTTCCCACCCTATTTTATCTCCTCTTTTCACGTCATCTCTCTCTTTCTTTAATTTACTCATGCTCCTTTTTTTTTACTCACAAATTACTTCCCTAAAATCTCTCCAATTTTTAGTAGATTTTCAATCAACTTCAATCCTCAATACTTCAACTGATTTCAACCAATCGTTCATCCTTTAATTTCAAAAATTAACAATTTCTTCAAAGAGGTTAGCTTTTGTTTTATCATTTAAAATCCTTTTGTGTTAATTTATTTTATCTTCAATGGCTAATGAACATTCACCCTCATTCAGCTTGGATATTTCATAAATTGAAACACAAAAAGTTGTTCATGATAGTAATCAAGTCTTGGGTTTTACTCCGGGCAAATTTGATTACACCAAATTAGGATTTAGTGAAAATCGATCAAAGCAGCGGAACGATCCTAAAAAATTGAAGATTTTAAGAGAAGCTTTTGCTGCAAAAAAATTAAGTTTTTGACATGCAAATGGAAGATCCGGATGAGATTGAACAAATTCCCAAATCCCCGTCGGAGCAGAATTTTTTTCGCAACTAATTCATATATGGTTATTCATATAAATGGTTCTTTTTAAATTATGATTCATATAATTGCTGATTAACAGTTTAACTGCTTACTTAGTGATTCATTTTTTTTTTGTGATATATATGGGTGATTCATATGGGTGAAATACTAAAATGATATTTTAATTGGTGATACATAATTTGTGCTGGTGATTTATAGATATTGATTAATATAACTGATTCTTTTAACTGGTGATTCATATGGGATATTCATATAAATACATATTAACAGATTAACTGGTTATTTTGTGATTCATATTTTGTTATGATTCATATGTGTTGGTGATTCATAAATGGTGATTCATTCAACTGGTCATTTTAACAGATGATTCCTATGGGTGATTCATTTAATTGCAGATTAACAGATTAACTGCTTACTTGGTGATTCATATTTGTTTGGTGATTCATATAAGTTATTCATATGGGTGTTACACTAAAATGATATTTTAATTGGTGATTCATATGTCTGTTACTTTTATTCTCTGTGGATAACTTTTTTTGTTTATACATATGAATCTTCATTTTATGTACTAATTTTTTTTGTTGTGATTCATTTATTTTGTTGACAGAATGTTAGTTTGCTTGTGAAAAAATGACATTTCCACAACGTAAGGATTGGTAGTGTACATAATATCAATGTAGTCGATAAGCTTAACGAAGTTCTGAATGATGAAGAAAATGGAATGTTTAGAAGCACTTATTTTGGGTCATTTATGAACCTACCTAATTATAATTTTCAAGGATCGATAGTAAGGTTCTTGATGACGTAAGAAGTCCAACACTCATGCCAAGATCAACTAAGTGTGTTGGTCAATAATACAATTCTTCGGTTTTCATTGTACGAGTTTGCTATCATTACCGGCTTGAAATGCCAAGGCAGCATTGATGATTTTGATTATTCTGACCTTTCATCATGTCGACTATAAAAAAAATATTTTTCAAATTCGTCATCATATGTGAAAAAAGGTGAGTTGGTCAATCTTTTTTTGACTAAAAATTGGAGGAAAAATATGAAAGATGCAATAAAAATTGGGATATTGTACTTTAAAGACACATTTGTGTTCTCCCAATTAGATAAAACTAATAACCCTGCCCGAGACTTTCACATGGTGGATGATGGAAGTTATAGTCATTTTTCATGGGAAAAAGTAGCTTTTGAGAAATTGATGACTTCTATTAGTCGGTCGATGAATGAGGTCCAAAAGTTTTACCGTCTAAGTGGACAGCCATACGCGCTTCAGATTTGGTGTTACGAATGTTGTGCCAAAGTTGATGAATCACTTGTCGTTCGCGTTCACAATTTAATTCCAAGGATGGTGAATTGTAAAGTGGTAAAACCCAAGCCTAGATACGAGGATCTTTATGGACGATATGTTTAGTAAGGTAGTATTTATTTCATCGTTATACTTTTGTATGTCTATTTTAAATTTTTAAGGTACTTTTAATTTTTGGTCTTTTGTGTTACTTTTTTTTGCAGCTTGTATACAGGAATATAACCCCGTCACAACAGGAATTGAACCATCTTGATTTACCCAATACTTTGATGTTTGGTTCAGCAGATGATGATGCAAATGTAGCACAGGAAGTAGCTGTACAATAACAATCTGATAGGACTATTCTGACTGAATTTGAAGATGAATTTGATGATTTTAGTACACCTCCTAGTGCAGACCTTCTCAAGAAGATGAGTCTTGATGTTGGTCAATCTTCACATCCTCCTATGAAGAAATAAAAAATAGTTGAAGAGTCAGAAAAGGTTAGCTCACAAGTAGCAAAGTCCAAGAAATAGTCCGACCAGTTGTCCAAAGATAAAAATTTAGCAGGTCCTTCAATAAATCTTTTGAAGCCTCGAGTTTCCTTGGATAAAGGCAAAGTTGTGCCTAATATTGAGATAAGGGATGTCGATAAATCACCTGTTGCTTCAGAGAAAAAGCTATCACTATACAAGTCTGATTTGGACGAGATAAAGTCTTATGTTAGGACCTATGTAAGTATAAAATTTTGTTGTTTTTGTTCTGTTAATGTTAAAATATATTATAGGTTAACATGAAATCCAAAATTTTATTCACAATGTAGGTTGACATGAAATTCAATGATTTTCAAAAGTTGATGGTCGACCAGTAAACAGGACTTTTGGGAGGTCTGAAAGAAGGTTTTTCTTCATTTGGCAAGGTATTCATAGTTTATCATTAGTATCACTATGTTACTGCATTATTCTAATTTCTTATCTTGTAGGTTGTTCAATATCTAGTGCATGAAAGTGAAAAAGGCAATCCGGATATAAAAGAAGATCCTCCTCAATCTCTTAATACGCACACAACGGATACTAAAAGTTATAATGTTGTAGATGCTACTGGTCAATCATCTAATCAGGTGGTAATGAAGGAGCAGCTGAGGAATCCTTTAAGGTAATTAAATTAAATTAATTATAGTATCATTTTGTTACAACTTGCTCAAAATATTACCATCTAATAGTTTAGATGTTATTTTTGAATTGCTAGAACTGCTAATATAATAGTGTGTATGTATGTATTAAGTTACTCATATGTATCACTGTGATACATCTGACATCATATGTATCACTCTGATACATCTGACATCATATGTATCCCTTTGATATGTATAGACAATTTAAACAAATTTGCAGTAATTGATTCATCATATGTGTTCAATTGATTCATATTAACATGTTAAGTTTAATTACTAATATAAATTAAATAATTTTTCTCCAACGGTTAATATGAATCATATGATAATGTTAATTTTTTGAATATGTGTTCCTTAGGTTTTCAAAATGTATCACTTTGATATATTTGTATCAAATTGTTTCAATTTTCATATACACAATTTATTAAATCAATTCATATCAGATCTTCCATCACAGTGTACAAAATTAAATTTGAAATAAATCAAACAGGAAGTGAGAGTTCATACGCAGACAAGCTGCAAGAAGATGATAGGCATAGTACAGATGCTAAAGTAGATGAATCTATAAAGAAAGAACGTGTAACGGTAATATCGATTTACTTATAACGAATTATTTTTGTAATTTGAAGTAGTTCATTATAATGGTCACAACCTTATTTTAAGTTTTTCTATGGCATAAAAAATTTTTAGTAACAATGTTTTAATCTTATTTATAAATGATTAATGTTTCAAGTTCCTAAAGTTGGTTATCTATTATGTAAGTTTTTCAGATGTATCACAGTGACACATAATGATCCATATGTATCATTATGATACATACACATAATTTAGGAACTTTAATTCTAAACGTCATTATAACACTAAGTTCTCTTTTTATATACGTCACACAGGAATCTAAAGAAGCCCTTCATAATACAGATGAAGATTTTTCTAAAGCTATTAACTTGTACGTACCACCATCGCGTGTTGTCTATCCAACAAAGATCAATTATATAGATGTTGCAGCTATTGACACATGTGATCGGCAAGGCAACATTGATAGTTAGTGTTATATTAGCGACAGCACTATTGCAGCTATTTCTCAGGTCCCTGTGTGCAAGACTAATCTGAAATAAGTTAGGAAGCTTCCTTCTAAGAGAAATAGACAGCCATCAAGAGTATATCAGTCACCATTTGTCAGTGAGTTTGATTCTGGGTCAAAATATAAAGAAGTCATTCAGTCGCAAAAAAAGTTGAAATATCCGTTTGAAGGTCTCAACATTAACGGACCATATGCTGAAGATCTCTTCTCTAAGTTCTCTGTTTGGATGTCAGCTGGATTGTACAATCCACATGCTAATAAGTAAGATTGATGAATCACCTTTCACAATATCATATATATGTACTACTTTCAATACTTATAGGAATTATAATTTGATTTTAGGAAAGGAAAGGATGACTACTACACGGCCAAATACGTTGATCTTAAACCGAGTCTTGATTTTGTAGTAGCACATCCGATGAAAAAAAGTTGGTTTTATTACATGGCGCAATCAAGTAATTGTTGGAATGATGAGGTATTCCTCAAAGAAATATATATATCAATTAACCTTTTTATGAATTTTTATTATTAAAGCACAAGCTTCTTTTACAATATGACCCAAAAAAATTAATGTTTGCAGAATGAATACAGCTTTTCTGGTAGCAGATATATCATAGTGATACATTTGGGTATCATATGTATCACTATCATACATATGCTGTCTAACTTGAATGTAATTTGAAAATTTAATAAGAAAGCATGGGTTAGTGTCATAATTTGAACTACATTCTGCTGCATATTTTTATGAGCAAAATTTAATCTCTTTGCTCCATCCTTTTATGATCGATGTGCAACTCGATACATTTATGCCTGATTTAGCTTGTCTGTACATTTCATGCGAAGTTTGTATTTAATATATTTTTCTTTATAGTAATTAATATTTCAAGTCTTGTGTATGCCTTATATAAATCACCTATTCTTACACATCATAGTTTTTTAGTACAACATATCGATGTGGTATTCTACTATCTTAGAAAGAAAGCAAAACTGGATACAACTAGTGAATATAGATATACCACTGTGAATTTCGTGTTCATGAACTACATCCATGATACATACACTCATTATCACCGAAGTCATTCTGAGATTGATCTTAGCTTGCATGTCAAAAATATTTGCTCAATGAAAGTGGCTTCAGTGGAGACATCAATTTGTGAGATTATTCAAGGACTATGCATTCCAGCTGGTATTTCATGGCATTTGATTGATGAGGTACATGTGACAATAAATTATAAAGGGTCGTTTCACTGGGTGTTGGCAGTCATAGTACTCAAGGAAAGATGCATTCGTGTGTACGACTCGATGAAAGGTCATAGAGGTCATGCTGATGAGATAAAGAAGCTTGCTGAAATATTGTCAACTTACTTGACAATATCTGATTTTTTTGAGAAAAAAAGATCACATAGACTGGTCACTTCTAGATGCATACAAGGAAAAGTCAAACCAGCATGCATTCGATGTTCACATTGTTGAAGGAATTGTGCAACAATCAAGCGGAATGTTGTAAGTATCATTTATTCTTTTAAATAGATTATTTTAAGAGCTCACAGCAACATATAAAATACCTACTTTTCTATTTTTCAGGAATTGTGGCTTGTTTGTTGCAGCATATGCTGAATATTTAAGTGACCGACATCAGATACCATCTTTAGAGTTTGATCCGAAAAAGCATTGTACAAGATACACATCCTTGTTATGGGACTATGGTGTGAACAAGGCATGCACTGGATATGTTAGTGACAACCAAGATCTGCCTAGGCCTAAACACACCTTCATTCAATCTGAGGATACAGAGATGATTGATGTTGAACTGTAGTTCTCTAGCATTTATTGTGTGATAAAAGGATATTGGTTTCTTATGTTTGTGGAATTATGATTTTTCAATTATTTAATATTTGGGGATTTCTAGATATATCATGAAACCATATTTTTTTTTGTATAAAATGGCATGACATTTTATCTTAAAAGCAGATATTGTATTAGTACTTCTGTGGGCAATTTAACTTACATAATCTATCACAAATTTTTAATTTTATCTTTTGATATGTAGCATCAATATTTTGTTAGCAATCAGAAGTGATCTAATATATATCACCAAATACCATATGAATCACCATTTATATTATTAACCAATATTTACATGAATCACCAAATACAACTTTATACATTGTATTATGTTGTCACCATTTATAATCTGTAATCATATGAATCTCCACTTTCATGAACAATCGATTAAATAAATCACTAATTATATGAATCACCATTTTTCTAATGTTTAAAATGAATCACCAGTTAAAAATGATTAAACCTGATTAAACTGTAACCAATATGTTGCAGATGGATCACCAATTAACATGTTCATTTTAATTTCTAATATGAATCAACAACTTTTATACGACTCACATAAAAATATTATGTTTTTGAATATATATCAACAAATACCATATGAATCACAATTTATATTCTTAACATGTACTTATATGAATCACCAGATATAACCATTTATATTCTTAAAATGAATCACCAGTTAAAAGTCATTAAAACTGAATAAATTGTAACTAAAATATTGAAAATGTCTCACCATTTAACATGTTAATTTTACTTTCTAATTTAAAACAACTAATTTTACACGAATGGTTTACATGAATCACATAACAATATTAAGTTTTTTAATATGTATCAATTGAAAACAATATGATTAAAATGTAACAACAATTAATCTGTTATGATTAAACAGTAGTATGTATCACTTTTAATTTTATTTAGGAAATGAATCACTAGTTTTCCTCATTAATTCTTAACATATCTGCATGAGACAATAGTACTAATGAATTATAAACGATAATCTTAAAAACACATATATTTTTCAATTGTAAACGAAATATATCAAGCAACGAATTTTTGAGTAATTAACTCAAATTATTGAATTCAAAACTTTGAACTAAGTAAACATGTTTGATTAAACTTTAAAGACAAAATGTCACATCTCTTTTGGAAAGTAGTTGCAAGTACGTCTGTTGTGGCCTTCATACCCACACTTGCTACAACGATTTGATGTTGATGAAAACTTTTCACTACTTTTCTTTTTTCTACCTTTCTTGGGTCTTCCTGATGGGTGTTTATATTTTGGAGGCAAAACCACATCTTCTAACACCTCCAGTGGTACATGCCAGTCTCTTTTATCAGGCATTGGACAAAGCGACATTTCATAAGTCTTCACCAATGTCTCCTTCTTGTAGTAATCTGAGCAGTATGCCTTTATTTCCTTTACATGTTTGCTTTTTAAAATAGCAATAGAGTGCACGCATGGTATCTCATCAAGCTGAAATCTACCACAGTTGCAAGTTTTATTATCCAACCGAACAATGTATTTTCTTCCTTCTTCATACACACTGTAGATATAGCTAGTTGATTCCCTAATTTGAAAATATTATTCCATAAAGTTTTGTGTAAGCCAACATAATATATGAAACATAAAAGATCCAACTTAATTAAATATAAAGAACAAAATTTCAAGTGGAAGCATATTTCAACATATGTATCAAAATGATACCTATGAATCCCAGATGTATCACTTTGATACATCTGTTATCAGAATGTTAAAAAAAAAATCTGCATACTTAGTTAAAGTATACTGATTATTATTTTAACTTACCATCATACGTGATGACTTTGCCTCGTTCAATTGAAGAATTTGTTGAAACCGACCTCCCAATGACTTTTTAGAAAGAAATCTAGATCAGTCTCTATTTTTTTGGTTCCACACACCAAATAAGATTCTGACCTGTTTAATAAAGTCTAAAATTGGCAGTTCACGAGCCTCAACAAGATGAGAGTTAATATATTCTGCAATGTTGGAAGTCATCATCCTCCCCCTATTTATTGGAGCATGAACTCTTGACCACTTTTCAAATCCAATATTTTTCAAATATGCCTTAACTCTATTGTCAATCTTTCCCACTTTACACATAAGCTCATCAAAATCATCCAACTTGTACGCTTTAGCCATGGCAAAAAACTCGCCGGTCAGCTTGTCCTTACTCTTGCTATAATTCGTACAAACATTATTCCAAAGATGCCAAATACAAGCAAAATGTGGTATACATGGATAAACCACACTAACCGCCTTGATTATCCTTCCATGTCTATCAGAGACAATGCACATATTATCGCGCGCACTGAAAGCACACTTGAATTGCTGGAAAAACCACGTCCAGGATGAATCATTCTCAGAATCTACAACCCCATACACAAGCAGCAACATATGTCTTGATACATAATATCAAACAATGATTATGTCAAATTTATATAACAATTACCATCATTTGTAAGAAAAAAATAAATCACTACGTGCAATACCTGCTCCATCAAGTGTGCTAGATGAAACGAATATTCCATGATATGGTCCTCTCATGTGACTACCGTCTACTACCACAACAAGCCTACAATACCCAAATCCCCTAATAAAAGGTTGTAGTGCTACGAATAGATACATGAACTGATTATCTAGAGACTTATGCATCCTTATATGTGAATTGGAATAAACCAAATTCAACATGTATACATAGGTAGGCATTTTCTTATATCCGTCAGCTGGTCACCCTCTCAACATCTTTAAAGCATGTTCTTTAGCCCGCCAAGCCTTCATGTAATCTACGTCCAAACCAAGTTCACTTTTTATTTCTTCAATAATGTCTCTTAGGGTGATTATTCTTTTATAGTTTACCAACTTTTGAGTTGTTATTCCAGCTACAAAGGCAATGGTTGCATGCTACTGCTCAAACACTCTATCCATTATTGAGCAGGTGTGTTCATCGTTGAAGGTACGTACTATAAATGTATCAGTACCATGCTTACAGGACGCCTTGAATACCCAACTACATTTCGACGATTTGCGCAGCAAGACATATCTGAAATATACGTCAAAAAAATATATCGCTAATATGAAGTTACGTTAATTTGTTTATATATGAATCACCATAAACCATATGAATCACTACTTCAATCAAAAAGTGAGCCAATTAACCAATGAATAAACAGTTAATATATATCGCTAATATGCACCTAAATCTGTTATTCTTTTTTATTATATGAATCACTAAGTTATATGAATAACCTGGTTTTCCAACCTATTTATATAAATCACCAATATAAATCACCATTTATATGAATATCCAATTATATTAATCACAAATATGAATCACCATATATATAAATGTCCACTTACAATACTTATTAGTTATTTGTATCATTTATATGAATCACCAATTATATGAATCACTGCTTATTTGAAACATCACTTACATTAATAACCAACTTAAAAAATAGTTATATGAAATACCTGTTACGTTAATCACTAAAATTAAAAATCAGTTATATAAATCACCAGCTATATAAATCACCAGTCATATGGTGATTCATATTTGTGATTAATATAAAATAATATACAAATGTATCACTACGTAAAACTAATATACAAATGTATCACTACAGCTTCCAGATGTATCAAATTACAAAATAAATCAACAATTGTCATTAAAAAATAAAAAATGAACCTCTACTTGTCATATCTCTCAGCTCTGAAATTAAACATATGCTTGATTGCATTGTTACGCATTACCGAGACAAGTGTATCTTTGTTTTTATACTTTTGGTTCACCTTTACAACACTATTATAGCAATCACTTATCAGTTCTTTACCACCCATATTAACAATTGGCAGAGATTCAATGTTACCAACTACAGCAACTGCAAGTTCATACGGATCAACAAAATCATAACACTTAATCGTCATATCATCCCCGTCAACATCATCACTGTCAATTATAATATCACTAGTTGTAATACACAATGGATACTTTTCGAATATAGATTCAGCTTTTAAAATCTGAAGAAAAAGTTTCACAGCCATATCATTATGAATCTCTGACGCTAATAAATTACATTGAACAACATATTTGGCATGAATTCTTTTCAAAGATATGTCAATTTTCAATTGAGTTGATATGGCGTCCATTAAATCTCGGTACAACGTTTTTTCATGAATTACAATACCGTCGACTTGATAGTTATCGTACCTTGTCTTAGAAACTCACTCCCCAGAATGACGTAATAACATAGTGATGAGATCCATTGAAGAAATTCAGAAAAGAAAATATTGAATATCGATTTTTTGGTTCCAAAATTGAAAAACTTTGAGAATCTAATGTGGTTTGCGTCATTTGTTGAACTGTTAACAAATGAAATTGCGTTTTTAATGCCTGTAACAGCTTAGGCGAGATTTACGTTGTTAAAATCAGTGAAAATTCCGTGCTTCCTAAAATAATTACCTAATCTGTTACATATGTATCACTTTTAGATATGTATCACTGTTTAACAAATGTATCACCAATTCAAAAATCCGGGATAAGATGTAATTAATAAACTAAATGGAATTTTATGTAATATTGCTTAAACTATCAGGGATTTATGTAAGTTACTCTATTATATATCAGTTTCTCTATCTCACTTTATATGATTCATTTTTTTTAGTTTCAAAAAGAATGACACATTTGTACCTTAAGTAACGTTTCAGCTTTAAGATATCAATTTTACCTCCTCACACAAATACATACCTGTCAAACGGGCTGGGTCAGCCCGACCCACTTATAAAAACCAGCCCAGTTTGACCCGTCCCAGTCAGCCCACGGGCTGAAGGGTACCGGATCCCGGGCCGATTTATTTTTGGTTTTGGGCCTGGTTAACCCGGTCTGGCCCGCCAGTTAACCAACCCCAAATCGGCCCGATTATTTTTTTTAAAATAAACAAACAGACTAATTTACTATAAATTATTATTAATTTATTATATTAGGTAGCATACGTTTTATTTAAAGAAGTACATATACTTTATATGTGTACGTATATATGTATATATATCTTGCATAGATAACGTATACATGTGTATATGTTTCATAAATTAGTATATAACTATATATATAGTGTGTGTGTATATATTGTAGTATATTTTATTTAAAGTAGTACATATATATTGAATGGTACGTATATATATGTATATATATATTTTATAGACGTATATATTTAACGTATACATGTGTATATGTTTTATAAATTAGTATATAACTATATATATAGTGTAAGTGTATATATTGTAGTATTTATATTGTAGTATATTTTATTTAAAGTAGTACGTCTATATTGAATGGTACGTATATATGTGTATATATCTTCCATAGACGTATATATTTAACGTATACATGTGTATATATTTTATAAATTAGTGTATAACTATATATATAGTGTGTGTGTGTATATTGTAGTATATTTTATTTGAAGTGGTACATATATATTGAATGGTACGTATATATGTGTATATATATTCTATAGATGTATATATTTAACGTATACATGTGTATATGTTTTATAAATTCTATAGATGTATATATTTAACGTATACATGTGTATATATATATAGTGTGTGTATATATTGTAGTATATTTTATTTAAAGTAGTACGTATTTATTGAATGGTACGTATGTGTATATATCTTCTATGCACATATATATTTAACGTATACATGTGTATATATTTTATAAATTAGTGTATAACTATATATATAGTGTGTGTATATATTGTCGTATATATACATTATAGTATATTTTATTTAAAGTAGTACGTATATATTGAATGGTACGTATATATGTGTATATATCTTCTATAGACGTATATATGTGTATATGTTTTATAAATTAGTGTATAACTATATATATAGTGTGTGTATATATTATAGTATATATATATATTGTAGTATATTTTATTTAAAGTAGTACATATATATTGAATGGTACGTATATATGTGTATATATCTTCTATAGACGTACATATTTAACGTATACATGTGTATATGTTTTATAAATTAGTATATAACTATATATATTGTGTGTGTATATATTGTAGTATATATATATATTGCAGTATATGTTTTATTTAAAGTAGTACATATATATTGAATGATGCGTATATACGTGTATGTATCTTCTATTGACGTATATATTTAACTTATACATGTGGATATTTTTTATAAATTAGTATATAACTATATATATATATATATATATATATATATAGTGGTATATATATATTGTTATATATGTTTTATTTAAAGTAGTACGTATAGTCATATATATTGAAAGTTACGTATATGTGTAATTGTGTATATGTGTATATATTTTTCAAATTATAATGTAGTATATACTGTATATATAGTGTATATATATTGCTTAACGTATTTAAAATGTATATAGGTGGGTATATTGTAATACTCCATACTTTTTCCTAGCTAATTTCATCTCAAGAATATCTAGCATTAGCTTCTAAATTGAATGATGGTTATTCCATGAGGACTTTTAAAGATCTTTACTTTATGTCATGTGGAAAATTCAATAAGCTTTCCATTAATATAAGATTCTCCCAAATCTGATTACCGAGTCATAAGTTACGACAATTTCAAGTTTCCGTCGTAAAATAGTGTCATATTAGTCAGTGGCGCGCCGCGCCACAAGAGAAAATAGCATTTGAAAAATTCCAGTAGGGGTCCGCAATTATGGCGCATCACGCCAGGACCCAAATTCAAAATTGTCCATTTCCAGTGTCTCAGTGCGATTTCCTCCGCGTCGCGCCAAAGTTCCAGGTCGTAAAAGTGGCAATGCGATGGCCCCGCGTCGCGCTATCTCTCAATTTTCCAATTATCAAAATCCAGTGACATGGCGTTATAGCTCCGCGTCGCGCCAAGGGTCCAATTCAGTAAATTTTCACTGAAATTAAATGACGCGTTCAGGGTTAAAAGGGTCAACTTCCCACCTCTATTTAAGCCCTTTAACACGTGATTCAGCCACTTTTCACCCAAAATATAGTATTTTCTCTCAAGTTTCTCTCAAGAACAAGCTAGGGTTTTCATAGAAGATCCAATTTCAAGAAAGTTTCACCGTCAATCTTTACGAAATCGCGAACCAAGGTATGCATAGTGTTCATTCATGGACTCCTTTCGTCCATGAAGTCCAAGAATCCCTTGTCCAACTTCAAGTTATGGATTTTTCTTATGATTTCACGATTGGTCGGTTCTTGTCCATGTTGATAAATGAAAAATTGAATTCTACTCCATGTTGGGTGATAATTTCTATGTGGGTTCAATTATTATAGATATAGATTCATGCAAACCTATGACTAAACCCTTAAATGATGAAATTAGAATTGAACCATGATGTTTAATTATTGTACAATGATGTTTACATGTACCATGCCTACAACATGTTTAATTAAATGCCTAGATGAAGGAAAGGTGTCTAACTAGCATGATACCATGAAATCCCCATGTATGTACAAGTTATGCCTATCACATGTTTTGACGAAATGCTTCTATAAATGTATTATGGATTATGATGTTAGTTATATGTTTAAGTAAGTTATGCTTGGTCAGTTTCCTTCCATCGAGTCCTGGGGGTACTTGTACCCGAAATATTAGTTGTGTGCCTAGAGCCATGTCATGTTTTCACGATACTCTCAGTCAAGCTATGAATCCTTAGCCTTCAAATAGTCTTATGACTCAAGAAATCTCCATGATCTCATGAACTCAGTCAGTTGTCAGATATTAGTAGTATTTCGTCAGTCAACGAAATTCAGTAACTCAGCCCATGTTCAGTTAGTAAATCATGTTCATACACTATTCAGATGGGAGTAGGAATTAGCACCGAGTGAACTCAAGGATAGGAACACACACTAGCAGATGAGGGTGTGATTCTTAGAAGTCATCCTTGCATTCCAAAACTATGTAACCAGCATACGTTGAGGCATCAACACTGTCCGATGAGGGTTGATGAGGTGGATAAGCACTGTCAGATAAGGGCCCAACCATTCTAGTATAGGGGATACTTTCAGATGAGGATCGTAACAGCTTGTCCTTATCGGTGGCACGGTATTGACGCCCTTCCAATTGGGGTTACAGATTGGACCCCAACTCAACCATAATGGCGTATCAGGGGCATGTTGGTTAGATAACTACTTCTCACAGTTTCATGTTACAGAATCAGGACTGTCAGATACAATCAATCAGTCTCAGTAATAGAACTTAGATAGTTCTTCAGATTTCAAGAATGTCAGATACAGTCAGCTTAGATATAGTATGGAACTCGGATAGTTCCATCAGATTCAGGACTATCAGGTACAGTCACTCATGTTATGAGTTATATTCAGATTCAGTAATCATGTTATCACAGTATTAGTGTCAGTTGTTATATATCATGCATGTATTCTCACGCTCATGATAGTTAGTTAGTTATTATTATTGTTCATACATATGAACCCCATGCATTCAGCCTACCTCACATCCATACTAGTACATTCAAAGTACTAACACATTTGCGCTATGGTGTCTTATACCATAGGTTCAAGGACACGAACTCCAAAGCAACAGTAGATTCCAGATATCCGCAAACAGAGTTAGAAGTGAGTCCTCATCTTTTGAGGACATGTTTATTTTTCCTATTATCTCATTAATCAGTTTTTTAGTTGGTGTTAGATGGAGACATGTCCCATCAACTCCTTACTCAGACAGTTCAGTCAGTTAGAGGCTTTCTAGACTATCATATTTCAGACTTTAGTATGTTCAATTTTGTTTTGGGTGTTCTATTACCCCACACAGATGTTATATCATTCAGACCATGTTCAGTATTGAACCTTATGGCCTTTCAGATCATGTTTCCGCATTATAAAGTATTTTATGCAGTATACAGGTACAGATATTAGTCATGGGTGAGCTTGTGGTCCTTCGGGGTCATGAGCACCGTGTAGCATTTCGAGTACCAAATTTGGGGTGTTACATATATATAGTGTATATTGGAAAAAAAATAGTTTTTGACTGGGTTTGACTGGATTTTTAATCGGGTTTAGTTGGGTTATATCGGGTTGGGCTAAGTAGGCCGGTTCAGAATTGTTTTTAAAAATTTTACTGTTGAACCCAGACCCAGTCTGGCCCACTTAACTACAACCCGGACCGGCTCGACCCACAACCCGGCTAAAATTAACGGGTCGTTTCTGGGTTGGCCCGGCCTGGCCCACTTAACACTCTTACACAAATATCTACGACTTATGTTAGACCTCAAATTTCAAAAATCGTTCTTTCTTTTTTAAACTCTTACCGAATCAAACTACCTCATATAAATTGAGATAAAAGAATTACTATATAATAAAGTCATAGTACTTTATAAATAATTAAGACTACAATTAATTTGTGGAAAAAAAATTCTTTTAAGAGTATAAAGCTTATTGAATTGTTTTAAAATGTGCGGTGGCATAAAAACCATACTAGCTTACTTTTTTTTTGCTTTTTCATTCGATGTCTGGTAGTTTTATTAGAGTTTCAACTAATCTGGATGCAAGGGATACTCTATAGGTAGAGTTCCCAACAAGTTTTTCTCCATATTGAGATCAGCTCAAATTTGAGACCTCTAGTTAAGGATGGTCAGTCTCATCACTGCACCAAACCTATATTGCTTCATATTTATTTGAAGTTTAAAAAATTTAGGCATAAAAATTATACCAAGATGAAGGTTCAAATAGTTAATCAATTGACTAATAAGATCCTCCGTTCAAAAAGACATTCAAGACAAGCATCGCACTCAATAAAAAAATCTTAAACATTCTAAACTATGAATACATAACCTACTAGGATATTTAACCATCCACCTGTATATAATACACTAGAAGTTATTTCAAGGACCAAATACTCTCCCCAAGATTTAGCCAAACATCAACATGTATAGAATTGATCAAAGGATTCTTCACAAGGAATTTTTGTTCGTAATTTCTCTTTCTGGTGATTATTCTCCATCCTTTCTTTTCAATGCCATATAAGATCGTCAAAGGTGATTTCTCACTCTCAGAACCTAGAATTGATACAATCTCTCCTTTTGGATTATTGATACAATATAAATTGCAAGGAAATTGAGATATATTTGCAAACTCTGGTGGTAGATCAATTGTTTGCTTCACCTGTTTCACTAGTACCACTGAGAATATATAAAACAATTGTTCCACGTTTAAAATATACGTGACCTAAAAGTGCAACTTGACCCTTCATATCTCCTATTCTTGGATTAGATTCTTCAAACCTCACTGTCCATTCCCCACCAGGGAAAGGAATCATTCTAATGAACTTTTCATCTCCAACACTGAATGCAGCTATGTCACATGCATGATGATTTACACAATAAATGACCCTGTTGATATAAACACAATTGTTACTCATGGGACAGAAGTAAACTTAATGGTGCAATCGAAGGAAATCTCTCTCCACGACTTGTCTATTCCAATGGTGAAAATCCAATATCTCCATTTACGATTCTCAATGTGTGCCTTGAGTACTTTATGTTTTTTGGTGATGGGATCAAAACCAAGGGTGCAAGTAATTGATGTTATACTGTCACTCGTTCTCTTATGTTGTTGATAAGGAAGAAGGACATGTTGTTTTGTGAAAGGATTGCAAATAGAGACATCTTCAACAGAGTTCCATAGACAAACTAGGCCATTGATTGATTGCATCTTTCGAAGATGGCAAAAACATGGTTGATCCAAGTATTGAATGGGACAAGTAGCTAAGTCTTGATCATGTTCTTCGCTTTTCGATAAATTATAATGACATCTCTACTGGATTAACGAGGAATTGAGTCACAATACTTTTTTGATGTGATTCAATGAGTAAGGGTTCCGATATAAGGGAGTAAAAGGATTTTGAAATACAACTAAAACGTATTAAAGCCTTGGCTGGAAGCTTTTTCAGAATTTCAACGACAAGCTCGTGCGGGATGCATGCAACAATATTGCTATTGATCTGTTCCATGAATGTGTGGTTGTGATTTACGATTATATTATTACGTTGGAAGTGCGAGCAAAGATTGAAATATATAAAAAGTAATGGTATATATAAAGGTGTTTTTGGGTTGGACTTGGTTTTTGCGAAGAGTTAATTAGGTACACTCCATGTCATTGTAGGATTCCTCTATCTCAATTTATGTGACATCGCTTTAGCATAAAGCTTAAGAAAAAAAAAAAAGACTTTTCAATTTTTTGGTCTAAAACAAACATTAGACGAGTATGAATGTAAATCATTTCATTAAGGTGGAAAAAGAATTTTTAAATTAAATTATTTCTAATTATAGAATTGACATTTTTTGGGGAGGAATAAAAAAGTGTGGCACTTGATACAGAGAGTATATATCATTACGTTATGACAAATAACTGTAAGAACTAATTATTTTCTATTATAAAACAAGAAAGAATAAAGAAGAAGAGTAGAGAGAATAGAGAAAGTAATTCTTATTTCTTCTCTTGAGGGATGATTTATAATGAAGGAAGCCCTTCTATTTATAGGGGGAATTTGCCCCTAGTTTCATACTAAAAGACAAATACATCAAATCCTGATAGACATCAAATAAATCTTCATATATCTTAATAGACATTCACTATAATTGATATATATCATAACACTCCCCCTTGATTGTCTAAGAATACGCATATAGGCTGTCTAATTAAAAATCTTACAAGAAAAACCCAGTGGGACAAAACCTCATAAGGGAAAAAGAGTACAATGCGTATTAACTCCCCCTAATAAGAACATCCTTGAATTTTTGCATTCCGATCTTGTGCACCATCTTCTTGAAAGTTGCAGTTGGAAGAGACATGGTAAATAAATCAGCAACATTGTCACTTGAACGAATCTTTTGTACATCAATATCACCATTCTTTTGGAGCTCATGTGTATAGAAGAGCTTTGGCGAAATGTGTTTCGTTCTATCTCCTTTTATGAATCCACCTTTCAGTTATGTTATGCATGTTGCATTATCTTCATATAAAATTATGGGTACTTTGTCACATTTCAAGCCACATTTTTCTCGAATGAGATGTATTATGGACCTCAACCATACATATTCTCGGCTTGCTGCATGAATAGCTATAATCTCAGCGTAATTCGATGAAGTGGCTACGATAGACTGCTTTGTTGATCTCCAAGATATGGCAGTACCCCCACATATGAATACATAGCCTGTTTGAGACTGAGCTTTATATGGGTCAGATAAGTACCCAGCATCAGCATAACCAACAAGATCGAAACTGTAATCTTTAGAATAAAATAAACCCATATTGGTAGTCCCCTTTAGATATCGTAATATTTGTTTGATCCCATTCCAATGTCTCCTAGTAGGAGCAGAACTATACCTTACTAGCAAATTTACTGAAAAGACAATATCAGGCCTTGTAGTATTTGCAAGATACATTAGTCCACCAATTGCACTAAGATATGGTATTTCAGGACCAAGGAGTTCCTCATTCTTTTCTTGAGGTCGGAATGGATCCTTATTCACATCAAGTGATCGAACAACCATCGAAGTATTTAATGGATGTGCTCCATCCATATAGAATCGTTTCAACACCTTTTCTATGTAGGTAGATTGATGAACAAAGATATCATTTGTCAAATGCTCAATTTGCAAACCAAGGCATAACTTTGTCTTTCCGAGATCTTCCATCTCAAATTCTTTCTTTAGCTAATCAATTGCCTTTTTAAGCTCTATTGGCGCTCCAATAAGGTTTATGTCATCGACATAGAAAGCAAGTATAACAAACTCCGACGTTATTTTCTTTATGAAAACACATGGGCAAATTTCATCATTCGTATAACCTTTTTTAGATAAATATTCACTAAGACGGCTATACCACATGCGTCCAGATTGCTTCAAACCATACAATGATCTTTCCAATCTAATGGAATACATTTCTCGAGTCTTCGAGCTATATGCTTTCGGCATTTTAAATTCTTCAGGAATTTTCATGTATATCTCATTATCAAGTGATCCATATAGATAGGTTGTTACCACATCCATCAAATGTATTTCAAGTCTCTCATGGATAGTGAAACTAATAAGATAACGCAATGTTATTGCATCCATAACTGGTGAATATGTCTCATCATAATCGACACCTGGTCGTTATGAAAATCCTTGTGCAACAAGGCGTGCTTTATACCTTTGTATTTCATTTTTCTCATTTCTTTTTCGTACAAAGATCTATTTATAGACAACAAGCTTAACACCATTAGGTGTTTGAGTTATAGGTCCAAAAAATTCACGTTTGGCAAGTGAATTCAATTCAGATTGAATTGTTTCTTGCCATTTTGGTCAGTCATTTCTTTGTCGACATTCTGTGACAGACCGAGGTTCAAGATCCTCACAATCTTGCATGATTTTCGTTGCAACATTATATGCAAAGACATGATCCACTACTATTTTAGATCGATTCAAATTAGTTTCAACATCACTTGAATTTATGGATAGTTCCTCTTTTTCTTAAGTCTCAGGCTCATTGATCCCTTCAGGGATATCAACATTTCTCAAATCTTGAGCTTCCATATGAGGATTTTTTGTAGTGTCATCTTGACATTTTGTTTTTCCTTTTCTAGGATTTCGATCCTTATAACCTAATGGTCTGTTACGCTTCAAACATGTTTTAGATTCATTAGCTATGACACTAGTGGATGGTCCTTTAGAGACATCAATTCGTATTGGGACATTCTCTGCAGGAATATATGATTTAGTGATCCTTTTCAAATCTATAAATGCCTCCGGCATTTGATTTGCAATTCTCTACAGATGAATAATCTTTTGTACTTCTTGCTCACAAATAAAAACACGTGGATCAAGATGAGATAGTGATGAATTTTTTCACAAAATTTCTCTTTTGATGTCACTATCTTCTCCCCCTAATTTTAGGAAACTATTTCATCAAATCGACAATTCGCAAATCGAGCAGTGAACATATCTCCCATTAATGGTTTAAGATAGCGAATAATGGATGGTGATTCAAACCCAACATAAATTCCTAACTGTAATACCCGTGCTTATTCCTAGCTAGAAATCATCTCAAGGATGCTAGTACTTGCTTTGAAATATAAATATATTTTTGTACCTGTGGTATTTTTTAGATTTATATTTTCTATCACGTGGAAAATTGAGTTAGCTTTCTAATGATACCAATTTTGTCCAAATCCAACTCCAGATGAGGAAGTTATAGATGTTTTACTCAGAACTGACCGAAACGCCCAGGTGTGACGTCCAAGTTGACGGACCGCCAAACAAGTAACGGACCGCCACTTTGACCGTCACAGCCAAGGCAGTAGGTCCATGTTCTGGATAAGGATTGATGGACGAGTTGAGGACCGTCGGATTTTTGACGGACCGTCATCCAGGCCGTCAACTCTTATCGAGTGAACCCAATTTCTGGTCCACGTATGACGGTCAAAATGACAGACCGTCAAGTTTTTGACGGACCGTCAGTCGGGTCGTCACACGCCACATTCAGTTTATTTCCAGGCCATTTTAACAGAAGTATTTTGGTCACTTACCACTCGTCTATATTTACTCAGATGAGTTCGAAGTCAGCCATTTTGCTCATTATTATTTCATAAACTAAAAAACTAAGGTTTCTCTCTAAATTTAATCTCTAAGAACAAGACCCAATATTCTTTAAAAAAATCAAAGGATTTCAAATCCTTCAAGTTCAAAAACATCAAGAACCTTAAGTCAGGTATGCGTAGTGTTCATCTACGGATCCATTTCGTTCATAGAGCTCAAGAACCATGTTTTAAATATTATTTTGTAATTGTCTTGTTGTGATATGAGCATGTATATGTTGATGATTGTTGTTTAAGTTTCAAGATGATATCTAAAGGTGTTTTCATGAAGTATATGAGTTTGTTAGTTGAAACCCATGATCTTTGTGTGGCTTAATATGGTAAAATTCATGAACACACTTATGCTAAAAGAATGCATGCAAAGTGTTTGATAATATGCCTAGGATGATAGAATTTATGTCCCGTGATTTAATAGTGCTTAAATGACAAGTCCATGCTCTATGCTTTACGATTTCCCATGAATTCCATGTGAGTGATATGTGTTGTTGTTGTGATATGGATTGACCATGATATTGAAGCTATGAAAGTATATACATGTTGTATGAATTTCCCTTCCATGTATAAGATGTTGAGAACTATGCTTAGTGTGAAATCTCCTACTTATGATATTGTAAATTGTGGACTCTACTCTAAAGATCAAGTCAGTCATGTGTGTCAGTTCCTTCCATCAAGTCAGTTCCTTCCATCAAGTCCTGGGGGTACTTGTACCCAAAAAATATAGTTGTGTTCCTAGAGCCATGTCATGTTATCACGATAATCTCAGTCAAGCCATGATCTATAGAACTCAGTCAGTCATGTGACTCAGGAAATCTCAGAAATCTCATGATCTCAGTTAATTCTCAGATAGTAGTACTATTCCGTCAGTCAACGAAAGTCAGTTACTCAATCCATGTACAGTCAATTAAATCACGTTCAGTCTCTTCAGATGGGAGTAGAAGTTAGCACCGAGTGAACCCAAGGATGAAAACTCACCGGCCAGTTTAGGGTGTGATTCTTAGTAATCATCCTTGTGTTCTAGAACTACGTAGCCAGCTTAGGTTGAGACATCTTAACCTGACAGATTAGGGTTGATGAGGTGGCTTAATATATCAGTTTAGGGTTCCCACCATTCTCATTTTGAGTACCTGCCAGCTAAGGGTCACTCACAGCTGTTCTTACCACTGGTGCGGTATTGACACCCTTTCAGTCGGGGCAGAGATTGGACCCCAACTTAGCTATATGCGTTATTGGGGCATTCGGTCAAATAACTACCTCCAATAGTTTCAGTCTCAGTCTCAGTAAAAGAACTCAGATAGTTCTTCAGATTTTAGTATTCCAGGACTGTCAGATACAGTCAATTCAGTTACAGTACGAAACTCAGGTAGTTCCATCAGATTCAGGACTGTCAGACACAGCCACCCATGTTATCATGATTCCAGTATTATTCATGTTAGATATCAGTAAACCATCTATTAGCGTACAGATCAAATTATCACGTATTCAAAATTCCAGTTACTATGTATGTATGTTTGAACTCTTACGTTCATATCAGTCAATCAGTTAGCATCGTTCATGCATGTAAACTCTTTTGTATTTAGCCTACTTTACTCGTATACTCAGTACTCCCAGTTATACTGACGCATTTGCGCTATGGTGTTTTCTTTTATGTAACACCATAGGTTCACAGACACGAGTTCCAGATCAGCAGTAGCAGTAGCATTTCAGTCGCAGAGTTGCAGTGAGTCCTCATCCATTCGAGGACGATATTATTTATTTCATTTATTATTTCTATTCAGTTTTGCTAGACGGTGTTAGTTGGAGACATGTTCTTTCAACTCCTTATTCAGACAGTATTTAGAGGCTTTCAAATTTAGTTCAGATTTGATTCAGATTTCAGTTGTTTTGGGTATTCGTTACATCATATAGATGTTATGATTTGTCAGATATTTTGTTCAGTTGAACCTTATGGCCTATTGTTCATGTTTTCCGCATTATTACATCATATATTGTAGGTATACAGGTACAAATATCAGTCATGGATTAGCTTGTGGTCCATCGGGATCATGGGCACTGTGTAGCGATCCAATTTAGAAAATCGAGGCGTTACACTAACCTTCTTTGGGGTCCCATCTTGGTGCAGTTTGGTGGTGCTATAGGCACATAAACACCGCACCCAAAAAATCTCAAATGAGATATATTAGGCTCTTGACCCAAAACTAATTGCAACGGAGAAAATTTATGATAATTTATCGGTCTAAGACGAACAAGTGTTGCAGCATGCGAAATTGCATGACCCCAAAAAGAAGTGGGCAACTTAGTTCTCATAAGCAATGGTCTTGCTATCAACTGCAGACGTTTAATTAATGACTCAGTAAGGCCATTTTGAGTGTGAACATGGGGTACAAGATGTTCCACTCTTATCCCAATTGATAAGCAATAGTCATTAAATGTTTGGGATGAAAATCTGCAGCATTATCAAGGCGAATAGACTTAATTTGATTATCGAGAAATTGTGCTCATAATCGTATTATTTATGCTAATAATTTTGCAAATGTCAAGTTGCGAGATGACAAAAGGCACACATGAGACCATCTAGACGAAGCATCTATTAGGACCATAAAGTATCTAAATGATCCACTAGGTGGGTGAATGGGTCCACAAATATCCCCCATGTATGCATTCTAAGAACGCGGGGGACTCAATCCCAACTTTTGTTAGCGATGGCCTCACAATCAGCTTGTCTTGATAACAAGCACTGCATGAAAATTCAACAGTTGAAAGAACCATCAAGTTCTTTAATGGATGCCCATTTGAATTTTCTATGATTCGTCTCCTCATTATTGATCGTGGATGTCCCAGATGATCATGCCAAAGTACGAAAGTATTGGAATCGGTAAACTTCTGATTTACTATAGAATGTGCCTCAAGTGCACAAATCTTTGTCCAGTATAGTCCAGAAGATAAAGCAAGGAACTTTTCAATAACACCTGTTTGTCCAAAGACATTCTTGGTGATACCAAGATATTCAAGATTCATCTCATCAATTGTCTTGATATGATAACCATTTTCACAGATATCTTTGAAACTCATCAAGTTTCTCCGAAACTTGGGAGAGAACATAACATTATTTATGATGAGTTTAGTTCCCTTGGACAAGATTATAATGGCTTTTTCGAAGCTTTCAATCAAATTAGCACTATCAAAAATTGTAGTAACATTAATCTTGCTCATGTTTAGATGAGAGAAATATTTCTTGTTTTTGAATATCGTATGTGTAGTGCCGGAATCAATCAAACAAATATCTTCTTGAAAATTATCCATATTTTCAAATAAAATGACATACACCAAATAAGATATATAATAAATTTTTGTACAAAGTGAAAGCTTATATTATAAGAAATTATTAATCACACTTTACTAAAAAAAATATGTCCAACTCAAAATCTCATAACTTTTATGCTCATAATATTTCACTGGAAAAAAAATACATTTTTTTTCAATAATTGTAAATAATTAGTACGTACTTCGACGCTTTTCCAGAGACCATAATAATTAAAAGCAATAGTTTGTCCAGGCACTTATAGCTTTTGTAGTGTCTTTTGGTCAAATCTGCATGCAACTAATATTATTATATTATAAAAGAGTAGTGCTTTCAAAAATCCATGCAGCCCCCGCCCCCTTCTTTTTTTTCCATAAATGATGATAAAATTAAAATTTAATTCAACTCAATAATAAATAATAATATTAAATTTAAACAGATCAATACTAATCAAAAACAATACTCATGAAAATAACTATTTTTACGTGATTCTTTATTCACTAACTCTTATCAACAATTAAATAAAATAAAAAAATCATTCATTCTTCCATGTTTATGAAACTATTGCCAATCAAGTGATCAATCTTTCCTTCAGGGTGCTCGAAAAAGTCTGCTACATCTAAACATGTGATGTCAATATTATTTTTAGAGAGAAAGTTAAACTCGGGATTTCTTTCTTTCTTCTTTAGTGATGCTTGATAAAGATCAACCAAGTGCTTGAGAGCACAACAATCACGTGAATAATGTCCTTTTTGCGACATCGAAAACAAGTAACTGCTTCATGTTTCTCATCTTTTCTCTTTTTGTTTGATGAATGATTAACACCCGAAACAGGTTTTCTTTCTTGGCCATCATGGCCACGACCACGATCACGTCCACGACCAGGGTCGCGACCTTTTCCATACCTAGCATGGTGAGTGTGCACATTACTCACCTCAGGAAATGGTGCAGATCCAGTTGGTCGGTTCTAGTGATTTTTCATCAACAAATCATTATTTTGTTCAGCCACGAGAAGATGAGAACTCAGTTCAGTATACTTCTTGAAATCTTTTTCTTGATATTGCTGCTGCAATAGCACATTCGAGGCATGAAAATTAGAGAGCATCTTTTCTATCATATCATTATCATTGACCGTCTCTCCCCATAGTTTCAATTGAGAAGAAATTCTGAACATGGCAGAATTGTACTCATGAACAGACTTATAATCTTGAAATCTTAGATGCATCCACTCATATCGTGCTTTTGGGAGGATGACCATCTTTAAGCAGTCAAATCTTTCTTTTAGGCTATTCCACAATACAAGTGGATCCTTAGTAGTAAGGTACTCAATTTTTAGTACTTCGTGAAGATGATGACGCAAGAAAATCATAGCCTTAGCATGATTTTGACTAGATGTTGTATTTTCATTCTTTATGGCGTCTCCAAGACCCATAGCATCTAGGTGGATTTCAACATCCAACACCCATGAAATATAGTTCTTGCCCGAACTTTGAAGGGCAACGAACTCACACTTCGTAAGAATGTTAGCCATATAGAAAAAGGAAAGAAATATAATAATATTAGCCTTAGCCTTCAAATTTGAGACGGTAGGGTCTCATGCAGATAACGTGTTATAAAATAAAAAGAGATAAAGAAAAATAAAAAGGAATAAAGAAAAAGAGTAGAGAGAATAGAGAGAGTAATTTTTATTTCTTCTCTTAAGGGATGATTTACGATGAAGGAAGCTCTTCTATTTAAAGGAAAAATTTGTCCCTAATTTTACACTAAAAGACAAATACATCAAATATTGATAGACATCAAATAGATCTTGATAGACATTACATTTTAATAACTTAAAGCAAAAGTAATTTTTTTCCTGCAATATTTATTTTATTTTAAATAATTTATCATAATGGCCAAAAAGTTATATTGCTACATAAATTTTAAGTATGTGGTAAAAGATATGATTAGTCGCAGTGACCTTTTTGTACGTAGCAACATATTTGTAATTATTTGGGTAATTGTTACCATAATAAGGATGTACAGATCAAATCGTCAAGTCAAATTTAACCGACGAACCAAATCAAACCGAAGAAAAAAATCAACTTATGGTTTGGTTTGATTTGGTTGGCATTAGAAAAAAAAAACTGACCATTCTTGGTTTGGTTTGGTGTTGACCAAAAAAAGTCAAACCGAACCCGAATCAAACCGACATAATATATAAAAAAAAAATCAAACTTTTTATACATAAAATATTAATTATAATCTACTTTTTAAATACTTTTTCAACTAGTTTTAGTAATTTTCAATAATTTGAAAGTAAATGTAGATATATATTTAGATTTGGACCTTTAAATTTTGTCCATTTATTGTTAATTAAATGATCCAAAACTCAATATGAACTTAAAACTTAAATTTTTCACTCCTCATCTCACTTTTTAGTTTCAAGAGAGTTTTCCGCTCCTCATTTTTTCATAATTGTGGTTTTTCATTAGCACATGAGTGAAAACATATTTGATCTAGTCTTCGATCACAATATAATTGAAAAAACTAAAGATTATAAAAAAAAATCGAAAGAACCGACTAAAACCTAAAACGAAAAAATCAATTTTATGTTGGTTTGATATGGTTTATAGTTTTAATAAATCGACATGATTGGTTTGATTTTTTTTTTTAATAAAAACCGAACCAACCCGACTTATGTACACCCCTAACCACAATAATACTAAGCACATTAACTTAATTTTGAGGGTTTTTGATGAAATTTTAAAAAGCATGGAATGTTGATCTTTTTTTTAAGCAATAAATTTGTAGCTATTTAGGTAATTATCGCCATCATAACCAATATAATTTTGAGACTTTTTTTTTATGAAATTGTAAGCAAGCATGGAAATTATTATTATTATTATTATTATTATTATTATTATTATTATTATTATTATTATTATTATTATTATTATTATATTATTATTATTATTATTATTATTATTATTATTATTATTATTATTATTATTATTATTATTTTTGTAGGGAAGCTATACAATACTAAGCAATTAGCTTCGCCAATTTAATTTTGAGGCTTTTTTTATTTATGATTTTGTAAGTAAGCATGGAAATTTGATTTTCATGGGTATTGCTAGGTACTAGCCAGCAGCCACAATCTTCATGTTCATATATAAGTTATGATTCCTAGTTGTACGTACTATTTATAATTCTTAATTGTATTATATAGATTTGAACTGGTTCTCAAATCTACTAATCCCTCCGTTTTAAAAATAATGACCTAATTTGACTTGATATGGAGTTTAAGAAAATAAAGTAGTTTTTTTTAATCTTGTGGTCTTAAATTAAAAATAGACCAAATGTATCAAAATGTTCTTCAATATTGTGGTCTTAACATGCCCCGTGAAAAGTTAAAGTTTAAAAGTTGTGAAAAAGAAAAAAAGGTCATTCTTTTTTACACTAACTAAAAAAGAAATTAGTTCATTCTTTTTTAAACAAGGGATTACTATACAAGTAATCTTCTTCCGGCTCTTGTACTATACAAAGAGTCTTCTTCGATTAAGGTTGCTTATAAATCTAACTATACTTTGTTAAAAGGATCTCTGGGTAAGGTCTCTGTTGGTCCATTTAGTGGATCGTCCCCCTAAAATAAAATCATATTGACCAGCAACTTGGAAGAAAATTGCATTGGAACATGCTACAATTGCCTATGTATAGTGACCGATGTCATGCCAGAGTGTCATCTTTTTGTTGAGTGAACCCATTATAATGAATGGTGATAGAAGAACAGTAAAATCATATCTCAATGACAGATTTTCACATAAAATTTTACCAAAAAAAATATGCCACTTTATGATCACAAAAGGAAAGTTTAATTCACCTATAGGAATAAAACACCATGCATGTTGAAGAATGCATTTAACAAGAACCACATTAATTAGAATTTATCTCAATGGCCAAATACTCCCCACAAGGAATTCTCTTTCATACATTTTATGTATTTCAACAATTCTCCAGTCTTTCCTTCCAATGTCATATACGAACATTTGTGAAATCCCAGTGTCTAGAGTTAATAAAATCTCACCTTTAGGATTATTGTTGGTGGTAAATAAAGAGCAATGAGATAGCTCTGTTATCTCTGGTGGTAGCTCAATTGTATGTTTCAACTATGTTTCTGTTGGGTTCAAAATCGAGAGGGCGTCATGGGAAACTATTAGTTGCAAACAATCGTAGTAATAATTCAGACGACAAATAAAAATATACTAAAAAGACATATTATTAATATGATTCGATCAAACGACCTACATATGAAAAACTAATATTGAAAAACGTAAAAACTATTGGGAGAAATCTCTCCCTAAACAAAGACATTTAAAGACTACATTATGGATGCTATTGTGTTATGGTATGAGAAGGGGATGTTCAAGTAAAAATAATTATGGTAACTTTTATTTTTCTTCTAAAAAAAAATAAAACTTAAATATAGTAAGAAAATCAGGGCAAAAACCCTAAAAAAATCTCTCCTTTTTGGCTTGATTTTCTTCACTTGATCCGTCTTTTCTTCATATCACGTGCATGAACTTCGTTCTTGATATAATCTTCATAACTGCTGCTTGTTATGGTTAAAAATAAGGTTTAAAATATCATGGTTAAAAATTGATTAAAAAGTAATATTTTATTTTTATTTTTTAAGATGCAGCAGTAGGAGTGTTGAAAATAGGGTTGAAACTTGTTCTCCACATGTAGTTCGACAAAAATCTTCATTATCATCCGAATTGTTGCAGCTTGATTTTAAAACCGCTTTAAACCTGTTTAATCTCATCTCACCACACCATTGGATCATTGAACCGTAAGCTTTGATACCACTTGTTGGGTTCAAAATCGAGAGGGCGTCATGCGGAAGCTATTTGTTGCAAACTATCGTGGTGATAATTCAGATGACAAATGAAAATATACTAAAAAGGCATATTATTAATATGATTCGGTCAAACGACCTACATATGAAAAACTAATATCGAAAAACTTAAAACCTATTGGGAGAAATCTCTCCCTAAACAAAGACACTTTAAAGACTATATTGTGGATGCTATTGTGTTATGGTGTGAGAAGGGGTGTTCTATTTATAGAGGTGCAAAACCTTTACTCCAAGAAATAGGTTAGCCAAATATGAAAAAAAATTATATTTTTTTCTTCCCGAAAAAGTAAAAGTAATTATGATAACTTTTATTGTCCAAAAAAAATAAAACTTAAATATAATAAGAAAATCAGTCAAAAACCTTTTATCTTTAACACCATTCATGAGAACATATAAAACAATGTGGATATCATCTCCAACCTTCTCGTGTGATCAAGAAGTGCAACTTGTCCCTTTATGTCGACTATTCTTGGCAGAAGGCAAAAGTTTTAAAATTCCCAAGGGCCATACTTAAGGGTGGCAACGGACCGGAACCGGAAACCCCGGACCGGTTTTACCGGAACCGGAAACCCCGGACCGGTTTTACCGGATCCGGAACGTTACCGGAACCTCATTACCGGTTTATGTCGCCGGAACCGGAGTTATCGAAACCGTAATACCGGAACATATACCCTGTTCGGACCGATCCGATACCGGAACGTTACCGGAAATTTGGTCGGCTACCAGTTTTTTTTTTTTTTTTAACTTTTAATTTAAATTGTAACTTAATTGAGATTAATTTATAAGTTAAATATATATATTTTTAACTTATATAGTTTATATAATTTATTAACTTATATAGTTTATATAATTTATTAACTTTTTTTAGAATAAGTTTAACTTTTTTTAGTAAGTTTAAGAAGTTAAAATTTTTTTCTAACTTTATAAAGTTAAATACTTAATATAATATTTTTTTTTATATAATTGCAACAAACAAATGAGAAAATTTAAAACAAAATTAGGCAAACATTTATTACAAAGATATTAAATGTAAATCTAATTTACGCAGCCACCTTCTAGGAAGGGTTCTGTGTGAATTAGATTTCTATTGTACAATCTTATTAATATTTAAATTGTCTATAATTTTTTTGGCGTAATTTTTCTAATTCTTCGATGGATAAATCCTCCGGGATTGGTCTATTTCCTTGTTGCTCCATTGCTTCCATTCCATCATCACTATTTTCGTCAAAAATTTCATCTATTTCCTCTTCAATATGGGGCGGTAGTTTGGGGAGCCCAAAATTTCTTCGTTCGGCATTGATCCAATCTCTAAATAATACCGAAATCTCCAAACTATCTCTTGCTAACGAATACCGATGATCTCCTATTATAAATCTTCCTGCGCTGAAAGCTTGCTCCGAAGCAACTGAAGAAGCTTGAGCTGATAACAAATCTCGAACCATCCTTGAAAGTTTTAGAAATTGTCTGATCCGGGTCTTCCACCACGATAAAAGTTGTTGTTTTTCAGTTTCATCTCTAATATTTTCCCGGTCCTGCGAAAGATACGAATCAAAATCATTACTCCTACAACATTGAAGACCAAGTTCTTCGCCCATCTCGTCATCTAAATCATCATATCTACGTCTAGAACTAGGAGGTTCAATCGGCCCAATATTTTGTGCCATAACTTGATACAAGTTATATAAATTCCTAGCTGTAGGTACTATGCTGGCACAACAAGTTTCAACTGATGGCTTTTCATGAAGTCTAATTTCTAAATTGTTGTATAATAACCAACATCACTGTACCATGTTATTTATAAAATGGGTTTAATAAATTAGTTGTTAAAATAATTTGTGGAATTGGAAAATAATATTTTTTAAATTTTTCAATCATAGTTTCAATTGCCTCTTTGTTAGGACATATTTTTTTATATTCAACAAGTACTTTAGAAATAGCAGTAATAGTTACTAAAACAGAAGAAATAGTTGGAATATATTGAGCAGATACTGTGTTCGTAGCTTGATAAAAAGTTTTCAAAAATTTACAAAGTTCTTCTACTTCAGTCCAATCATCTTCATCTAGCATTAAATTAACATCCTCATTATAAGAATTATAAACTAATTGTATAGGTTTACGATATATAACAGCAACTTCAAACATTTGAAACAAAGAATTTCATCTAGTAGGAATTTCTTTTGGAATTTTTCTATATGGAAGGCCACATTGTTCACATTTACGTTTAAAATCATCCATTACAGCCTTTTTTTTATTTTTAAACATAGAACTACAAGCAATTCTCACTTTAACACAACCATTTCCAAACAAATGAATACCATCATGTACTATCAAATTTAAAATATGTGCGGAACATCTAACATGAAAATGATCTTGATACATTAAACATAATCTAGTTTTTAACTCGTCGATAGCTTTCAAATTATTAGAAGCATTATCTAATGTGCATGTCATAGGTTTACCAATAAATCTAAAATATTTCATGCTCTCCGCTATTTTATTAGCTATATACATACCGGTTTTAGACTCATCGACATATTTATAAGCAATAATTCTTTTTTGCATGTTCCAATCGTGATCAATCCAATGAGCCGTGAGAGTAAAATAATCATTACCGACAACACTAGTACCCATATCAGAAGTAACAGATATTCTACCATCAAATTTATCAAATAAGCAACGAAGAAAATGACAATGTTCAGCTTGAAATTTAAAAATATCATTTTTAATTATATTTCGAGAAAAACCTTTAAAAGAGGGATTATATACTCGTTGAATATAATGAATAAAACCGGGATGCGAAGGAAAACTAAAAGGCAAACCCATAACAACAACCATTTTTGCTAGTTCTTCTCTATCTACATCTTCACTATATGTCGAGTATGAACTTGCTTCAGCCGGGTTAAACATGTCTAAACGTGTTTGAACCATATTACCTCCTACAGATTCATGTACAAATGTTGTACCATCTTTTTTGGCCTTAGCCTCATTTTTTAGACGAATAAATTCTTTATTACATCTCATCAAATGCGAAGTTAGCAATCCTGTACCGCCATTTTCCCCCCCAGTCAAATGTTTAAAAACATTCTTGCATTTATTGCAAGTAGCAGTATTTTTTACCCTATCATGCTCCATAAATTTCCAAACTAAAGACCTTTTAGTACGTTCGGTACCTTTGGCCCTAGTAAATTCCGGTAAAGGGGACAGTTCTTCACCGTGTTTCGATAATTCCGTAACCGGACTAGTAGGGGTAGGGCTATCACCTAATTCTTGTTCTTCTATATCATCTTCCTCTGGTAAGTCTTCCTCAAAATTATTATAACGCCTATTCAGGGTCTCATTATCTAATTCCATACCGATACCAACATCAAAACCATTAGGTTGTGATAATGAAGTTTCATTAAATCTACCCGGTAATGAACTAGTACTAGCCTTACTTTTTTTATTTCTACGAAAGACCTTACCAAAATTTGATTTTTTACCACTACTATTTTTTTCAAAATCCATATTTCAAAATAAAATATTAAAACAAGCAATACAAATACAAATTGATGTTCGTAAATAAAAAAATATAGATAATTAACGTAAATAAAAAGACGTTGCAAACCTGTTTTATTAAAAAAAAAAAAAAAACTAATTTTAAATTCAAAATCTGACCGTTATTCCGGACCGGAAACCGGTCAACCGGTATCGGAACCGGTCAACCGGAACCGAAAATACCGGAAATTTTCGAAGGTTCGGTCCGGTTTCGTTATCCGGAACATTTGGTACCGATAAACCGGAACCAACCGGACCGGTTTGTTACCGGAACCGGAACTACCGGAACGGAACGAAAAGTTCCGGTTCCGTTGCCACCCTTAGCCATACTCCATCAGGGGACGAGATGATTCTAATGAACTTTTCTTCTCCGACACTGAATGCACCTATGTCACGTCCTAATTTATTTACAAAATAAATAACCCCATCCATGTAAACACAACTATGCTTTGTAGGGTAGAAACTAAGGCAGCCTGAAATCTCTCTCCACGAATTGTCTGTTCCAATGGTCGAATTTCCCAGTTTCTTCATGAGAAACTGCGTGTGCCTTGAAGACTTTATGTTTCTTGGTGGCGGGATCAAAACCAAAGGAGCAACAAGTCATTGAGGGGCAAAACAGTCCAGTCCCGTAGGTTGTTGATGAGGAAGAAAGACATGTTGTTTTGTGAAAGGATTGCAAATAGCAACTTTTCCAACACTGTTCCATAGACAAACTAGGCCATTAATAGATTGCATAAAGCCAAAATCGCGGAAACATGGCTGATTTAAGTACGGGCTAGGACAAGCTAAGTCTTGAACATGTAATTCTCTAAGGCCTAAATTATATATGAATTCGTTTGGCATCAAAGCTACACGATTTATGAGGAATTGACTCACACGATTTTTGTGATGATATGCTTCGATGAGTAATGCATCGGATATAAGGGAACAAAAGGATTTCGATAGGCACTTAAAACACAATACATTTTTTTCCCTCGAACTTGTCTTCACAACTTACTTTTTTTTTTTTTTATTATTATTATTATTATTATTATTATTAAAAGAAAAATATCTTCATAGAAGACATTTTCATCTTCTTCATCACTCCCCTTTCCCACCCCACGCCCACCCCCACCCCACCCTCAACACTCCATTTCTTCATCTTCTTCGTACCCCCACCTCCATCCGTTTCTTCGTAATTCTCTTCCTATCAAGTTCTAATTAATCCAAAATTTTATATTTCGACAATCAAAAAGGGTTCAAGATTGATAAACAAGTTTGATTCTTGGCCAAGAATTTCATATCATGTGAATATCATCTATGCCATTTTCGAATTTCGGACTGCTTATGCCATTTCTGTAGACATTTTTTAGTAAGAAATTGAAAATTTAGGAGTTTTGAAATTTTGGGTTTTGGTTAATGTGAAAGAATTTGGATTTGAGATTTTGTGTATTGATGTGTTTTTGTGATCATGTATTTGTATTTAGTTCATTGATGAATTTGCTCAAGCTAATTCAAGTTAATTTTGCATTTGATGAAGAAAAAAATTCATTGAAAAAGCTTGTGGTAATAGTGAAAGAAATAGAAAAAGTAGTGTTTTTATGTGAAGAAGAAGAAGGGGGAAGGGGAGAGGACGGGGGTTCCTGTCTAATGAAGAAGTAGAAGGAATTGGGGTGGGGCTGTGAAGAAGAAAAAGGAAGGGGGTGGGTCTATTTTATTTATATAAAGTATATTTTTTTATAAAAAATATACTCTTTTAAATATATATATATATATATATATATATATAAATAGTATATATAAAATATATAAAAAGTTAGTGTGTGGGATTATTAACAAAAAAAGAAAAAAAAATTCTTACATGGCAAATGACATGGCACTGATTTGGCAATGACGTGGCGCGTGTGTAGCGCACTCTCCGTCGTGAGAGTGGTATTCAGTTTTGAGGGGTGAAAATAATTTACTTTAAAGATGTTAAGGGGGTAAATAAACAAAAGTCAGGTTTAAGTGCTAAAGTGAGTTGTGGCGACAAGTTTAGGGGAGGGGAAAGATGCCTTTTCTCAAAAAGAAACCTAAATAACCCAACACACTTGTCATAATTACTCGTTTAGTGTACTTGCAACACACATGTATTTCAGGTTAATTAATAAAATTATACAAAAAAAATTCATGTTTTACCTTATAAAATTATACATCAATTAATATGAATATTTTGGTAAAATACGCATAGTTATTATTTTTTAAAGGGTGTGTAAAGTCTAAAATAGACAAATAAAGATGAACGAAGAGTAGTTTATGGCCAAAAGCGTATTTATGACTTATTTTAGATAAAGTGTGTGTTTCATATGAAGGAAAATGTTTTCTTGAAAAATAAGTGATTTTCTTACTTATTTTGTGGTGTTTGTTTGGTAAGAAGAAAATATTGTCCCAAGGTCATCTAGATATAATCTACTCAAATACTAATGACACCAAACCCGCCCCGACCTTAGACCCCAACTCCTCACACGTGATACATGGCCCAACCATGACAATCGATTTAGGACCCAACACCGATTCTCAACAGAAGTATTTGCCCCAACTGCATATTCGGAACCCGACCCCAACTCCCAATTCTGGCCGACCACAAAATCCTGACCCCTGACTTGGACCCACCCCAACTCCATCCCCCTACCTGGACCTGAGCTCGAATTTCAATCTGAGACCTAACCCCTACACAGAATCCACAATCCGACCCCCAACTCTCAATCGCGACCCTACCTCGACTCCCGACTCTGACACCCCACCCCGATCAATTTATCTAAACAAAACTTTAATATGTGAAATTAAAAGCAAATAATCAATTATGGTCATAGCAATTTTCGAAGATAAATTTCTTGGCGGTGAGTATTGGAAGTTAAGATATAAAAAAAAAAAAAAAAAAAAAATTAATACTCCCTTAAAAATTGATGACAGAGACCGTGAAGAAAACGTTTAGGCTTGAAGGAAAGAAAGATATATGTTACTACCTGTTTGAGGGGAACTTCGTTTAGTAGAGTGAATTACAATGATCTATTACTAATTCTGATAGATCATTTAAAAATTGAAAACATGACGATAAAATAAGTTGTAAAGAAAGTCATACTTTAAAAAAATCAAATTAAAAGGAAAAATTAACGGCTCCTATCTTCTATTTCAGTAGTAATTTATAGTATGTTTAATCAAGCTTATTAGATCCACTTACTTTGAAAAATGCTTATTCAAAACGTATTTCTTGAAAAAGCATTTTTCGTGATCAAAAAGCTTGTATTTGACCAATAAATTTGAAAAACGTTTTTGAGCAGCAATTAGTGTTTGATCAAGTCTTTTATAAATGTATTTTTTAAAAAAGATGTTTTTCAAATGAGTATTTTAGGCTGAAACTGCTTTTTTGACTGATAATAAATAGTTTTTGCTACTCCCTGAAATATTGATTTTCTATTTTCTAGCTTTGCTTGAGCCTTGAGGTAATTTACAACTCAGTGTTTAGCCATAAGTAACTTAGCAATTTCTCAACCTTCATGTCGAACAATTTTGGTGATCTTGTGTTATCACTATTCGATATCTAGAACCAGCCAATAATGCTTGAGTATCTTGAACTAAGGCTGTTAAGTGGGTCGGGCCGGGCTCAACAGTAACAATTTTAAAAATAATCTTAATTCGGACCACTTAATCCAACCCGGTCAAACTCATCTAAACTTGATCAAATTTGGTTAATTCGGTCAAATCCGGTCAAAAATAAATAAATAAAAAAAATTCAATGTACACTATATATACCCACCTATATATATTTTAAATATGTTAAACAATATATATACACTATATATATAGTATATACTACATTAGAATTTAAAAAATATATACAGATATACACAATTATACACAATTACACATATATACGCACCATTCAATGTATATGTACTACTTCAAAGTTTAAATAAAATATACTATAATATATAGACATTACAATTATATATATATATATATATATATATATATATATATAGTTATAGTTATATACTAATTTATAAAACATATACATATATACGTTAAATATACACGTCTATAGAAGATATATTCACATATATACGCTCTATTCAATGTATATGTACTACTTTAAATAAAATATACTACAATATATATACATTACAATATATATATAGTTATATACTAATTTATAAAACATATACACATGTATATGTTAAAATACACGTCTATAGAAGATATATTCACATATATACGCTTTATTCAATGTATATGTACTACTTTAAATAAAATATACTACAATATATATATAGTTATATACTAATTTATAAAACATATACACATGTATACGTTAAATATACACGTCTATAGAAGATATATTCGCATATATACGCTCTATTCAATGTATATGTACTGCTTTAAATAAAATATACTACAATATATATACATTACAATATATATATATATATATATATATATATATATATATATATATATAGTTACATACTAATTTATAAAACATATACAGATGTATAGGCTAAATATACACGTCTACAGAAAATATATACACAAATATACAAAATATATGCTACTTAATATAATAAATTGATAATACTTGGTAGTAAATTAATAATATATTAGAAGTAAGTTTTTAATTTAAACTAGAAATTTAATTTAAATCATTAAACGGAAAAATTACAAAGTAAGGATTAAGGAGTGAATGAATGTTGAATTTTATTGATTGCGAAATGATCCAAAATTTATAATTTACATGAATGAAAAATCTACAAATTATGCAACATCTTTTTCAACTCATTTATGTTAATATTAACGAAAACTTGCATAGGATAGTCAAAGTCAACGGGAGCAAAATCATTCATTGGACTTGATTCTGCTGAGTTCTCCCGTGAAGACATAATTTCTTCAAGTTTCTGCTCGTCGTTCGGCTCCGGTTCCATTCCTTGGTTTCTTCTTTCCGCTCTAATCCAATCTCGGAGGAAAACTAGAACATTCATTGCATTGCTTCCCAATGAGTGTCGGTTGTCTCCAAGCTATTGTCGTCCCTGACTAAAGGCGCTCTCTGATGCAACGGTTGACATTGGAACATTCAAGATATCTCTAGCTAATCTTGAAAGCACAGGATATTGTGTTTCATTACTCGTCCACCAATCCAACGTGTTGATCAGTCGTCTGCGATCCTCTGGCGGCAATCGAAGATAATATTTCAGTTCTTCCCGATAAGTTAATATGTAAGCTTTGTCATCAACACTGTTCCAACAAGGTAAATCATAAAAGGAATCAGGAAAACAACTATGTGCTGGCCTTTTAGAAGATGATGGCTCCTCGGGAGGATGAGGAGCGACAGTTGGAGTGATATTTGTAGGTACGGCTAAATCAACTAAATCAGCATAGTGATTGTATAATTTTTCTATGTATTCATTCGCATCACCCATAGCCGTTCACAAATCAGATTGTACTTGTTCAGAATCATTGTTAGTATTTATTTCTAAGTTAGCATAAATAATAGTACTAAAGTGGCACATAGTATTATATTTCATGCACGGATTTAGCATAGCACCAACCAAGTAAATAGGGGGAATCGAAAAAAAAAAAATTAAATTTAGTAAACATGGCACCAACAGCTTCTTTATAACCTTCTTTATTTTTATATTCTTTGAGCAAACTAGAAATATCGGCTATATATGCTAAAATATTACAAACAGTAGGATAATAACCACCGAAAAATTCAACCGTAGCTACATAAAATTTTTCTAAAAACTTAACAAGAACATTAATTACAACCCAATCAGAATCATATAGCATGCAATTAGCAGAATCAGCAAATGAATCGCAATGTTGGTTAAAAGCTAGTGTAATAGGAACTCTATATTTATAACAAGTTTTTAAAAAATCATACGTTGAATTCCATCTAATATCAATTTCCTCAGGCATCAATAACAGTGCAATTCTATTTTCTTGACATTTAACTTTAAATTCTATAATTCTTGATCTACGATTATTTCCTCGAATAAAACCAACAGCAAGACGGATTTTTTCAATATAAAACTCAAAAAACTCAAAACCATCTTTTATAATTAAATTATATATATGACATGCACACTTAATATGAAAAATTTTAGGCAACGACGGAGATAGCTTAGATTTTAACTTTTTTATAGTCGTCTTGTTGTTAGAAGCATTATCAAAAGCAATACATAAGATTTATTTTCGATACCATAAAATCCGGCAACTTTAACAATAGAATCAACAATGAAATCTCCAGTATATTTACGATCTTCATCATATAAAAAAGCAAGAATACATTTTTGCATCACAAAATTACTATCCATCCAGTGACAAGTAACGGTTAGATAATCAGTTTTATTTACAGCACGACCAAGATCAGAAGTTAGGAACAATCTACATTGAATATTTTTTAATAATGTTGATAAATAAAAATAATATTGTGAATGAAGTCTAAAAATATCAGACCGACAAGTACTTCTAGGAATACCATTAAACATAGGATTATAAATTGCTTGAATATAATAAAGGCATCAGAAGAAGGAAAATTAAAAGGCAAACAACCCACAGCTACCATTTTAGCTATTTCTTCCCGACCCCTCAATTTATTATACTTCTTCATTACCTAACCGGTTGTTGGGTCCATTCTAGTTTGCGTTGGCCTACCAACATCCCCACCACCTCGTGCAATATTTAACTCTCTTTCGTGAGCATCACCTATATGTCCCATTAACGTACTCGTACCCCCTTGCTTGCCTCCGCTTTTATGCTTATATATTTGTTGACAAATATTGAATTGCACCTCAGTATCTGATATACGTTCAAAAAATTGCCATTCAATACTAGTTATTTTACGAGCTCTTGGGGCACGGGGAGGACGGAAAGGGATATTAGCCGATTCAGATCTAACGTTAGCATTTCCTACTGTGGATGTCTCACCAATATTTTCATCATCTTTGTCTAAATTAACCGCATCTACTTCATTTTCTTCTTCTATACCGTAATTTTCCTGAGCTTCTACATAATTCATATCGTGAGCACCTACACCTATTTCTTCCTCAAAAGGTGTACCAAGCAGTACCGGAGGCGAAGGCACACGGGTATATCTACTACTTGAAGTACCTCTACCGCTAGTAATTCGCTTTTACTACCACTACCGCTTCCGGGACAAAAAAATTTAACTCCTTTAGTAGCGAGGTTTCTTAATTTATCCATAATATAAATTAAACTAAAAAATTCAAAATACACAAATCTAATAAAATTAAATATTCAAAAATTAATACAATAAATAAAAATTAAACGTAAGAGATGGAACGACAATACCAAATTTTGGAAGTATCCGAAGGTTGCAACTTTAGAAACTTTCACTCGTACTTTGTAATCGCAAAATTAAACAATTAAAGTGAACATTTTAAGAAATTAAATATATTAAATATTTGAGAATTGAGATTTGAGAGAGAATGAGATTTGAAAGAGTGAAAAATTGTGAGAAAAATGATTTGAAGGTGTAGGGTATATATAGAATTTCTTTTGGGATTAAAAAATATTTTAAATGAAAAAAAATAATAATAAATGGGCCCAAACTAGCCGTTTGGACCCAAAACAGCTATATAGTCGTTGGGCCAACGGCTAGTTTGGCTCCAAAGAAAGAAAAAAAAAAATTATTCGGGCTGGGCCGGTTAACCGACGGGCTTGATCCAAGTCGAGTTAACCGGGCCCAATCAAAGAATTTAACTGGACCGAAACCCAGAACCCTACATCTCATGGGCCGACCGGGCCGGGTTGGGGCCCGTTTGACCGGTTTGTCTTGAACTATTGGGAAATAAATGATAGAATTGTGGGCGTAGTCCCCTAGCTAGTCGCAAAGTTTTTGGCACTTTTTGTTACTCCCTCCATTTCATTTTACTCGTCTCAAATTTTTTAATTTATTGTCTCATTTTATTTGTCCTTTTTTACTTATTAAGACAAGATAATTTTTTTTTCATTATACCCCTAGTGTAATTGATTACTCTTTATTATTAGCATTCTTGAAAAATGTTGAAAAGAGGAGTACCATTAAGAGTACACCATTAAGAATATAAATGGTGTTTTGGTATTAGTCATCCATCAATATTGAAACTAACAACAAGACACAATTAAGAGGGACAAAATGATAAAGTTACATTATAATCATTGTTTTCTTAATAGTTATGCCATCTCAATTTGGGACGAGTAAAATAGGACGAAGAGAGTACTAATTTTTATCTTTCACATGTTAACACACATATCACCCTATACCAACACATGTTTCAATGTTTTATGTTCTCTTCCTCTCTTTAGACTTTCTTGCCCACCGTGCTTGAAGAAAACATCAAACAATTAACGATGGCAAAATTTGGCAAAGGAGAGACACTATATAAAATTACTTGATTTTTAGGGATGCTTAATTATTAATTCTCACAAGAAAATTTAAGAGAATACAAAATCACCTTGATCAGAAATCAACCGTCGAAAACGTATTCTTACATGAAAATTCAATCACCTTCAGAGTTGTTATATGCATATACCCACAGAAAGAAAAAAGAATCACATGATAATAAAAATAATTTAATTTTCTCACAAGTAAATCAATTAACATTAAAAAATTTCAGACGTCAATAGAACAAAAATCAAACATGCTCGATGATTTATGGAGGATATTAATAGCCGAACCCAAATAATTAGCTAAACCAACATAAACAATTAGCTAAATCCAAATAAATTCAGCAAAATCAACGTAAATAATTAGCAAAACCCACATAAATTCAGCAACAACCACGTAAACCGTAAGAAAAGTAATACATCTTTATACTATTATTAAATATTTTATATTTTAAGCCTTAAAAAGGTAAAAATACAATATTTATAGACGTGTGAGCCGACCTTTTGTATTGTATAAAAGTGAAGTATCTATACAACTTTACCACAAACTTAGGGTAGAAAACCTTTTTTCAACCGATAAATATTTAAATAGATTTTCAAGATATTTATTAATTAAAGAAAATGTAGTGAAAAAATAATTTTGTCTATTGCGGAATTTTTTAATGAAGGGTAAAAAGTTCAAAATCATTTTTTTAAGGGTCTTCCTACTTTTATATATTATAGATTATAGATATAGATTATAGATTATAGATTATAGATTATAGATATAGGAGAAAATGGCCAAAAGCCCCCCCCTCCCCAATCTTTATCCCAAATCTCAACTACACACCTATACTTTGCGGGGGTCCTATGACCCCATGAACTATTTTAAAGTGGAATATTTACACCCCCGAAAACTGACGCCCAGACATTATTTCAGGCAGTGAGCTGCACTCGCTGTCACGTCATGCCACGTAATTTCACGTAATATTAATTTTTTAATATAAAAAATTAATTACTTTTATTTATTATATTTTTTCGGTTGTATTCTTTTTTAATTTTCTTTTCAATTCCATTACTTTTTTTCATTTATTTCATGTTCTTCCACAATAATGATACTCCATTCTTTTGTTTTGTTTTTTTCCTTTCTCTTCATTTGATTTTCTTCAATCTCAAACCTTTGTTAAATAGTAAATTTAAAGTCGACTATTAAACTCAAAGTTTAGAAAAAAAATTGCTTCAAGAACAAAAATTTGCACGGCTTCACACATTTGCTTCAGGAACAAAAATTTTCATTTCTGTATCCGTTATGTGAGTTTAATTACAAACTCGTTGTTCAATTGGAACTCAAGAATTATTAGTTTTTTCAAGAAAGCTGATGTTGAGGAAGCACACAAATTGTTCGATGAAATGCCCCAAAAAGAATGTAGGAACTGTATGATTTCTGGGTATGTAAGAAATGGGATGTTAGATTATGCTCAACAAATGTTTGATACAATGTCGAGCAGAAATGTCGTTTTTCAATCTTGTTCCTTTTTTTTTTTTTTTTTAAATTTCTCAACTATGAAAATTGATGTTGAATTTATGATTGTGAAAAAATTTGGTGTTGATTTTGATTATGGTGCTGATTTGATTGTTTCAATTTCAAGAAATGTGGATTTGAATGATGATTTATGGTTTGAGATTGAAAATTCAATCGATTAAAGTTAAAAGATTTCAAGATTCCACAAATGTGTATAGAGCATTGTTGGAAGTTTATGTTTATTTCATGAGAACGATGATTCTTGGTATGGTAATTCGGTTAATGAGTATGTAAGTTTGAATAATCTTAGTGTTCCGAGGAATGAAGCTTTTAAGGAGGTGATTCTTAGTTTGGATGAAATGATAGTTGGTGTAGTTTAATCGTTTACTGTGATTTATATCGGAGGAGATGATAAATTAGTTTTGAATTGGATGCCATTGTTGAGTTGTTAAAGATGTCATTGTTGAGTTCAAGAAGAAGAAGAAGAAGAAGAAGAAGAAAGAAAATGAATAAAGAAGAATAATAATTAAAAATGAATAAAGAAAAGAGTAAAGAAATATTAAAAATAAATTTTTAATAAAAAAATTTGTTCTCACTCTCTTTAAAAAGAGTAAATACACTTTCTTGCCATGTCAGTGTTCAGGGAGTAATAATTCTACTTTAAAATAGTTTAGGGGGATTATAGGACCCCCGCAAAGTATAAGTGTGTAGTTGGAATTCGAGGTAAAGGTTGGGGGGCATTTGACCTTTTTCTCTAGATATAGATATAGATACATATTGTAGATATAGATTAAATCTATCTCTGATTTAAATTAATACATAATATCTCACTTCTTAACAATTTCGATACAAGACACTAACCGACTCAGGGGCGGATCTACAATGAAACCTCCACCCGCTACTGTAGATTTCGTAAATATATTAAAAACAGGAGAAGTCAATAAAATTTTACTGATAGAAACCCATACACAAATTGAAGATTGATTTGATGGAGTAAAAGGGATCCTTAAACTGGTAATGTTACCCATGAACATGGAATCAATCTCTCATGAGGGTTGTCTTTTTATTATGAGAAAAGACATAAATTGACCACTGAAGTTGTCCTGAATTTACAAAAAGACACTTCAATTTTGCGGGGGGCCTATTATCCCATAAAATAATTTTGAACTGATATAAATATACCCTTTTTCAGTCAATTCCAATTTTTAGAAAGAAAGTAAAATCACGCTCCAGTTATTGCTTGCCACGTGTTAAATTTATTTTATTTTCTAATCATTATTTTTATTGTTTTTCCTTATTTTATTACCTTATGGACTCTTTTTTTCATTTCTTCTTCTTAATTTGTTCATGTCTATCTAACTCCAACTATTTTCTCATCTTCTGATAATTCTTTGATATGGCCACCATTATCGTCGTCTACAACATCATCCCCATCCCGTTTATCACCAAATCATCGTCAATTCAAAATTCAAATTGAAAAATCAATATATAAAATTAAACTTTTTCAACTTAAAAATCACTATTAAAATCTTCTTTATGTGAATCCTGCCTTTGATTTGCTCTAAATTAAGTAAGTTGCCACTGAATATCTCTCTCAAAAAGCTAGATGCTTTCTTTGTTTTTGAATTTCTAAAATTCAATTTAATTAATGAATTTTGAAGAATTGTTTGAAATGTGTAGATATTTTTAGATAAAATTTAAAAATTAAAGAAATAAATTGAAGCGATAGCAATAGAAGAAAGAGGAAAGAAAAGGCAAAAAAATAAATAAGGAAAAAAAGTTTCAGCAAGACAAATGGGAAAATAAAATAAATTTATAATCGTTTTTTAAATTTCTCATGCTCTTAAAGAGAGTGCATACCCTTTCCAGGAAAGGTGGCAAAAAATTAATCTAATAATACCACTTTAGAATTATTTCGTGGGACGATAGGACCCTCGCAAAATTTAAGTGTTCTTTAAAAAATTTGGGACAACTTCAGTGGTCACTTTATGTCTTTTCTCTTTTATTATTATTACATAGTATTTTATATTATCATGAACACACTAATTTAAAATCCTAAAAGCTTTACACAAATAAGTACAAATATTTGTATAATTTCTTTTACCTTTTGACAACATATTTGATGCATTATGAAAGAGGACCAAATATATTTGTGCTACATTATTTCCTTGTAAACCAAGGTGTGTTTGGCACGATGGAAGATGTTTTTCAATACCAAAAAAGGTTGAAAATCAAGATTTAAAATTGATGGGCACCCACAAGTTTTTTATTTAATAAACAGACTAGACTATATCAAAAAAAGATGGGTTGATTTAAGGAAACCAATACTGTCCCAGTTAAAATTTAAGGAAGTCCATCAGTTTTCTTAATTTTATATATATTTATTTTTATTAAAAAATAAAATAAAAAAAATCACAGAGTTTCACTTCTTTTTCAAAAAAAAAAATGTAGCAAGGCAACTTCAAGATTTTATAAATCATCTCTCTCAGACAACCAACATTGCTACATAGAATCTAACCAAATTGCAGATGCATTGACCAAAATCGCAAAAACGTAGCATGATAGAAAATTAAGAGTGTGTTTGCCATGATGGAAGATGTTAGGGTCCAAATTGACGCCCGCCCACAAGTTTTTGACCAAATAAACGGACTAGACTATATAAAAAAAAGATGAGTTGATTTAAGAAAATTGACATACTGTCCCAATTAAAACCAAGGGAAGTTCATCAGTTTCCTTAATTTAATAAATATTATTTTTTAATGAAAATATAGAATTAAAAAAATCACAGAGTTTCAGTTGGTTTTCAAAAAAAAATTAGTAAGGCAACTTCAAGATTCTATAAATCATCTCTCTCAGACAACAAACATTGTTACATAGAAGCTAGCCAAGTTGCGAATGTATTGACCAAATGAAGTATGGAAGATCAAGAAAAACATCAAGACTCAGTTTGTCCCACTCGTAGAGCCAAAATCGTGAAAACGTGGCATGATGAAAAACTAAGGGTGTGTTTGGCATGATGGAAATTGTTTTTCAATACCAAAAACTGATTGAAAATCAAGGGTCAAAATTGGCGGACACCCACAAGTTTTTGACTAAATAGACAGACTAAACTATATAAAAAAAGATGGGCTGATTTAAGAAAATCGACAAATTGTCCCACTTAAAATCGAGGAAAGTCCATTAGTTTCCTTGATTATTTTGATTAATAATTTCTCTCAAGGGAAGCATTAGAAAGAAAATTTCACATCTCAAATTTTCCAACATCCGTCCATAACTTTCGACAATCCACCGTTGGATTGAAAATGAAATATCTCTCGCTATATCAATATCATTAGTGAGTATTGTAGTGTTTTCCAGCTAGGAGCACACAAGGCCAAGAGGCAACTACTCTTTCCGGTGATTTTTTTTATGATTTTTCGGCAATCCCATCAGTTTTCGGCAAGTGACGTCAGTTTTTGGCGAAACCAATCATCTTTTTATCACTTCTCGCGCCGACCACAGCTCTCTTCTCTTTTCTTTCTAACCCTTTACAGCTACTACAAGTCCAGATACAACACCTCTTCTCAGGCGGCGACATCAAGATTTCGGCGACCAGTCCTTCCGAGATGGAGCATTTTTCGATGAAAAATTATAGGGAAGTGGTACCAGTAGTAGGGTAAAGGCGGCGGCAACAAATTTTGACGATCAATTTCTACATTGATTTGTCGAAATTCGACAAAATGATTAAGAAAACGTCCTTCACTCCGTTTTCTCTAAGGATCAAGTGCACTGTTTCATCCTTCTCTAGTTTATTTGGTCTAGGCTTCCTGTCTCTTTTTCGATCTTGATTTCTTGTCTGGTTTTCTTGATTGTTCCTGTGGAATTATTGGTTCCTGTTTCTCCGTAACTTAGTAGGTGTTCTTTACTAGCATACCTATTTAATGTGGGTAGTATAGTGCCTGTTGCTTGTGAGTATCGAACCTGCTTGCTGGTTTTTGTTTGCTTACTTATCTGTTAGTAGTCAGTACTCTTTTGCTCGTCGTGTTCTTCTTCTCATTTTTTTCTTTTTCTTTTGTCGTATATTTTTGAGTGATGGCGGGGCTGATATATGGTGGAATAGGGTTATGTCATAGGTTAGAGTTGAGGATGGAGTCTGGTTCAGGTGCAGGGTTAGGGTCGGGTCTAGGTTCAAGTCGTGGGTTGGGGCAAGGGGTAATGGGGCTACGTGGGATAAGGGTGCTTCTAGGTTGAGAGTTGGGTCATGGAACATAGGAACGCTTCAAGATAAGTCTATAGAGCTTGTGAAGATTCTTAGAACAAGGGGGGCTAGTATAGCTTGTGTCCAAAAAACTAAATGGGTAAGCACTAAAGAGAGAGATGTAGATGGGTAGAAGTTGTGGTACTTGGATAGCGTGAGACATAGGAATGGAGTAGGTATCTTAGTAGATGAATAACTTAAGGGACAGCTGGTAGATTTTGCTATGTATTTTGGGTTGTGGGTAGCGAACTCGAGCTTTTCGAAAAAGGAGGAACACCTTATTATCTTTCGTAGTTCAATGACTAAGACTCAGATAGACTTTTTGCTACTTAGGAAGGGTGATACAGAGCAATGTAAAGACTGTATAATCATACCTAGCGAGAATTTTTCGATCCATGTTGAGCTTTTAGTGATAGACTTGGTAATTAAGAAGGGCAAAAAGAAGAATGGTATAGAGGATCAACCTAGGATTAAGTGTGGTAGCTTGACGCAGGCCAGCGCATTGGAAATAGAAGAGAAGTTGTCGACTATGGGGGCTTAGAAAAGTAGAGAGAATATGGATAGTATGTGGGAGACGACTTCCAGTTGTATTAAGGAGATCGCTATAGAGGTGTTGGGTGTCTCGAGAGGCCGATCTAACAAGCACCGAGGGGACTGGTGGTGGAACGAAGAAGTTAAAAGGAAGGTGGAGACTTAAAAAGTAGCATATGTGAAGTTGGTGGAGAGCAGGGATGATGAGGAGAAACAGACAAATAGGGAGGAGTATAAGCTAGCTAAGAAGGAGGCTAAGTTAGCGATTACGGCGGCTAAGACAACAACTTTTGAGAGTTTGTATGCGGCTCTAGAAGAGAAAGGCGGGGAAAATAAGTTGTATAGACTTGCTAAGGTTAGGGAGCGGATGACTCGCGATCTTGACCAAGTGAAGTGTATCAAGGAGGAGGATGGGAAAGTGTTGGTTGAGGAAGCCTTTATTAGGAAGAGGTGGCAGTTCTATTTTCATAGATTTTTGAAAGATGACGGGGACAAAGGCTCTGCGTTGAGGGACTTGGAGAACTTAGAGAGCTGTTGCGATTATGGTTGTTGCAGGCATATAAAGGTGGAGGAGGTCAGGGGTGCGATTTGATGGATGTGTTGGGGTAGAGCGACTGAGACAGACGATATTTTGATAGATTTTTAAAAGAGCACGAACGGGGCAGGTTTGGTGTGGCTGACGAGGTTGTTAAACATCATTTTTAGGGCGACAAAGATGCCCGAAGCTTGGAGATAGAGTATGATGATTCTATTATATAAGAACAAGGGAGACATTCAGAGTCGCAACAATTACAGAGGTATTAAATTATTGAGTCATACCATGAAGGTTTGGGAGAGGGTGGTAAAGTTGAGGCTGAGGAGGATCGTGATCATTTTCGAGAATTAGTTTGATTTCATTTCAGGTCGCTCGACTACAGAGGTCATTAACCTCGTGAGGAGATTAGTGGAGCAGTTTAGGAAAGGAAGAAGGACTTGCACGTGGTGTTCATTGATCTTGAGAAGGCGTATGACAAAGTTCCTAGAGAGATTTTGTAGAGGTATTTGGACTCTTAGTTCATTTTTATTTGTCTTGGTGATAGAGTTTTAACGCGGCGCATTCAAATGGAGGTGCCTTGGTGTATGTTATTTGCTGATGATGTTGTATTGATTGACGAAACTCGGGGTGGAGTTAATGATAAGTTGGAGGTTTGGAGATATACCCTTGAGTCTAAAGGTTTTAGGTTAAGTGGGACCAAAACAGAGTATTTGAAATATAAGTTTAGTGATTTGCCGCATGAGGATGACGTGGTCGTGGAGTTGGATTCTCAGGCCATTTAGAAGAGGGAGAGTGTCAAGTATCTTAGGTCTATGATTCAGGAGAATGGTGAGATTGATGAGAATGTCCCATACCGTATTAGTGCATCGTGGTTGAAATTGCGGCTCACCTCGAGAGTCTTGTGTGATAAGAAGGTACCTCCAAAGCTTAAAAGTAAGTTTTACACAGTGGTAGTCCGACCGACTATGTTGTATGGAGCAAAGTGTTGGCTAGTTAAGAATTTGCACATCCAAAAATTGAAGGTGACGGAGATGAGGATGTTGCAGTGGATGTGTGGACTTACCAAGAGAGGTAAGGTGAGAAATGAGATTATTCGGGAGAAGGTGGATGTGGCTTCAGACTTCGGTAGAGGAAAGGATGCGAGAAGTGAAGTTGCATTGGTTCGGCCATCTGATAAGGAGGGACACAGATGCTCCAGTTCGAAGATGTGAAAGGCTGGTTGTGGATAGCTTTAGGCGGGGTAGAGGCAGGCCAAAGAAGTATTGGAGGGAGGTGATTAGACAGGACATGAGGCAGTTAAAACTAATGAAAGACATGACCTTTGATAGGAAGTTGTGGAGGACACGGATTAAGGTACTGGGCTAGTAGGTAGTAGCACGTTCGTGCTAGTAGAAAAGCGTGCTCGATTTATATTGGTGTTTGTAGTGTCTTGTAGCCACTTGTTCATGGTGTTTGGATGATGTTTATGATTTCGAATAGCAAGTTTATAATATAACTTGGTGGGTGTCTTGTTTCCTTATTATTTAGCGGTGCGCCATCACTTGTTTGTTGTTTGCTTTTATGTTTTGTTATTTGTTATCTGTCCTGAGTCGGGGGTCTATCGGAAACACTTTCTACTTCATCTGAGGTAGTGGTATGAACTGTGTACACTCTACCCTTCCCAGACCCCACTGGAAATACGCATTTATTGTTGTTGTACAGAGTTCCAGTTTTTTTTCAAAAAAAAAAAAAAACTAGTCCGGCAACTTCATGATTCTATAAATCGTCTCTGTCTTTCAGACAACCAACACCTACATAGAAGCTAACCAAATTGCAGATGCATTGACCAAATGAATTATGGAAGATCAAGAAAAACATCATGACTCAGCTTGTCCCACCCCGTAAAGCTAGAATCATGGAAACGTGGCTGATTTAAAAATAGGGTGGGACAAGCTAAGTCTTGATGTTCTCTAAATCCTAAATTACATAAGACATCTTTTGGAGTTAAAACTAGGTGATTTAGGAGGAATTGACTCGCACATCTTTTTTGCTGCAATTCCTCAAGACTTTTTGATGTGCTTCGATGAATTAAGGATTCTGATATAAGGGAGCAAAAGGATTTTGAGAGGCACCTAAAACGCATTAGACTTGGCAACAATTTCATGCGGAATGAATGAACTACTGATGAGTTATGCAAAAAGTGAGCAAAGAATGAAACATACAAGAGGTGGTGTAAAGGCGTCTTTGAGTTGGGGCTCCTTTTGTGCAACAAGGCTAAGACACTTAGGTTTAGGTAATTGCTCTTTTTTCCTGGTAACCAAACAGGCTGTAGGGTTCAATATCTTGACCCAATACCGTGTTAAATGAATTGGCCTTACAAACATTTGTATACTAAAAGAAGAAAATAAATATATTTTGTGCTACATAACTTCCTTATGAAAACTAAAAGCTTCTCAACTTATTTTAGAACGGACATATAAAAATCATCCGAATACATCTGCTGTGTGTGAGAATATAACCATGTCAAGACAACTTCACTCCTTGTGAAGAAAAAATATATCACTTATTATTCTTAAATATAAGTGAACCTTGAAGAAGCCTTAGGCCCCTGAACCAGCCAACCGTCGCTTGGTGGCATTGGAGACAGACACTTGACCGAGCTTGTCTGCTTCGGCATATGGTGATCGCTCTTTGATAGGCATATAGTGGCGCATCCATACACCAGTATACACCTGAAAGGAGGAAGAAGTTGTAAGACATGGACTTCCTCGGGCATAAGAAGTCAAAAGGGAACCATGAATTAATTAATTATAAGCAAAGTCCAGCAAAGTAACCATAGCTCGTTGAGTTCCTAAACAAACCTTCCACCTAAAACTCATTAGGGTCTAATGGAGCACCTTAATATCTTCTTTATCTTTTCAGATGACGACATAGTCGAGAACAAAGAGCAAAAACCCAAAGACCCAAAGATTTTGAATTGGCCCAGGCAAGCTACATTGCTCAGACTCTTCAATAATTCTGACGGGTGCATGTCGGATCCTCCAAATACTACAATTTTGGAGGATCTGACACGGATGCACTATCATTATTGGTAAGTGCGAGCAATATAGCAAGCAAGTACAAAGCAGTTACCATAAAATGTAATTGCTAATAACAAAGTCAGATTTGTACAAAATCTAGTTACACCAAGGTTGAAAACTAGATCAGTGATTTTACCTGTGCGGGTCTCATTATCTTGGTATCAGGATCATCGAGGGACTCTTTCCAATGAGACAAGTAACCAGCCATCCGAGGAATTGCAAACAAGACAGGAAAGAATTCTGTTGGAAATCCCATTGCCCTAAAATATATAAAAAAAAGTAAGAGCTATCATTCTTAGTAATGAAAAGATCTTTCTTCTTTTTTTAAAACAAAAAAAATGGTCACTTTAATGAAAAGATTCATCTTAGTTTTATGCTTACCTGTAAATTAAACCGGAGTAGAAATCAACATTTGGATACAGCTTCCTTTTTACAAAGTACTCATCTGAGAGTGCAGCCTTTTCCAGAGCAACAGCAACCTGAACATGGTATGAGAAAATGTTGGATCATTCAGCGAAAGCAGTCCATATCCCATCATTTCATACATGCGAAGATTTATAGTTGGACAGATTTAACCAGCCACCCAGATAAAATAAATCTGGGTGGTGGCATCAAATACTCTAAGACGCAACTCATCTTCTGGGAAGATATTTTTCTCAGTTTTGATAAATAATTTCATATTTCAGAGAAATGAGATTCTATCACCTCTTCCGCATAGTACTAGTTCTTACAGGAACACACAATGCCAGTGTAGGATAGAGATGAGCTCAAATATCCGACATTAAATAATAAAGAAGACCCTCCAATTCTACAGTGGAGAACCCAAGGGAAATAATGTTTTCGGATTAAAGGTAGCATTGCCATGTCAAACAATAGAAATTTAGCTTACCTTAAACAATTTAATTTTTGTTAATTAGATTTATTACTTTTGTAATTGTGATATAGCTAAAATAACTCGAGTCCAGTTTATCAGCTTTTTGAGAAACTGAACTAAGACATCTGATGGTAAAACCTTATTGGAGACCAAGCCAAAACCAACTACTGAGTATGCAGTACACATATTATTCCTTTCTTTAAGCATAAATGCAACAAACTGAGAGAAGTTTGCTTTCTTAAACTTGCTTCCTCTGGCCATACAGTTGAAATAATTGCACTTGTTTTCAAAAAAACCTATTCAATTTCGTCAAAAACCTTTCAGCCAAACACCATTAGAGAAAATTCAGTTTTTGCGTAACACTTCCTGAATTGCTTACAATTTTTCACTCAAAACTTTCTCTAGTGGTATTTGATTGAAAAAGAAATTTGACTTTTTTCCTTTAGCGTTGCATAAACTGGAAAAGATTTTCCCAGAAAAAAATTTCAACTGTTTTTGAAACAAACTCCACCATATTAGTTTTAGCACCAACTTTAATGTGTTAGGTTATTCTGAAATTCAAGAAAATATGAAGCCCATGAGGATAGCTTAAACATGGATGCTAAATATCCTATTACTTCTAGAATGCTGGGAAAAGTTATTTAAATGGAATGGGTCTTTTCGGAACACCGGCTGAACCAAACAAAATATAATCCTTTTAGCAGCAGCGACACCTTACCTCAATTAAAGGATCCCGGCCCACAATAGAAAATACTTCATCGGCTAGCTTCTTGATGACTTTTGCTCTGGGATCATAATTTTTGTAGACACGGTGCCCAAAACCAGACATCTTTCGTTTCCTGAAAGAATAGAGGTACAAGGAAACTCAAATGGTTAAAAATGAATTAGAAAATCCTTGACGTACAACAATAATTATCAGAAAATTAAGCACCTATTCTTCACACCCTCAAGGAACTCTGGAATATTTTCAACACTTCCTATCTCACTGAGCATCTTCAGCACAGCCTGTAAGCCATGTAATAACATCACAGTCAAGCATAATATAGCGCCAAACAGTGTTATCTGAGAGACATAAAGAGAGAGAGAGAGAATAAAAGAGGAAGCTCCTCTGTAAATACTCATTACTTGCTATAACACAACATTTTTACCTCATTTGCACCCCCATGGAGAGGGCCATACAAAGCTCCCACCGCTCCTGCTAAAGCTGTGTATACATCAACTCCACTGCAGGCAACCAATGGTGCATAAGCCAAGTAAATCTTGGAGCTACTATCTGTGCAGAAAAAGATGCCTACCTTGAAGCAAGATGACGTGCTGCAGCTGTAGAGCAATTCATCTCATGTTCTGCATGTAATATGAAAAGAATATCGAGCACACGAGCAAGTCGAGGATTGGGTTTGTAAGACCTATTGCCTCTGCAAGTTAAGTAAAAAAGCTTTTAATTTGCTGGTTATGAAGAATTTAAGCTGAATGTGATGCAAATGCAACAAAATTTAAAATAGTGCACACACAGATGGGTACATTTTTATGCTAAGCCACAAGATTTACAATGATGCCGTGGCTAATAAGAAGATCCTTACTTCTATCCAATTTAGGAATTCACTTAGAATACTGTTCCTAAGTGGGACATAAACAAAAAAAAGCCAAGTCGAGAAATAGTACATACAATGAATCTAGCATATACAAGAAGTTCTCCGCATACGAGAGATTGTTGGATGGAAGGACAGGTGGCCTTCCAGCCATTCTTAAGTAAGCAGCTGTAGCAATTGTAGGTGCCTGCAAATACAACGAATAAATGCCTATTACCATTGGGTACCGTTACACTCATTTTGATAACGATCACAAAGCCCATATTTCAAAATTCAGCATGATATCAGAGTTCAAAACAAGAAGTTTAGGCAATAAAAAGAAAAGTTTGACGGAAAAGAATATAACCTTGCCAAGGATCCGAACTATTTGTTTATCTCTCACTTGTTTAGACTTGTATATATCCTGTCCCTGCATGAACAAAGATACAAATGATCAGAATCATGAAAAATAAAATGCTACAATCCAAAAGATGGTGAATAATCATTATAGTCGGTCAAACAAGGGGGAAACACTGAAGAAGAGCTATCATTGCTCTACTTCAGGAGGTGAATCAATCTGTTCTCTCACGACCCTTAGTTGAGAATCTTGGCTACTTAATGACCCAAATACAGAGTTAAGAAGGGACTTTAACAGTATTTCTTTGAGATGGGCCATTGAGCAGGGCACAAGGAGCAAAACGTTGTACCCCAAGAAAATCTTCTTTAACTTGTACAGGAAGCTGACCAGTGATTCAAATGAGAAGAAGGGCCTGGAAAGATATTTAATTGTTCAACTTTTTGTATGAGATACTTGTCCTTCCTCGTAGAGATTGCCTTAAGATTTTGATTTGAACCAGTTAGAGTTATCCACCTTGAGCAATGAGAGTACAAATAGTTTCTTTTCCACCTTTCAGAATGGAAGAAGAAAATAGAGTTGGGATGTATTTCCAGCTTCTAAGAACCATAAAGGTGAGCAACACTTACAGCTCTGAACAGAAACCCAACCTCTTGCCAACTACACAAGACCTTCAGGTAGGGACAACAGAGAGCAATTTAAACTACAGTTTGGAATTTGAACAGAAAAGGTTTAGTCAAATGACTGCACCCATACACCCCAAAAGAAGACTATGGACAAAAGATAAAACACACTTCTTCAGAAAATATATGAAACAAATTTGTTTTAAGTTTTCAAAGATTTCAAGGTGGCAGTGATATCATTTTCATTAGAACCTTTATTCAACTTTCAGTAGCATAATAAGAAGCTAACTTCCAAGTTATTATTCACATTGTTTTCAGATCTCAGAGAGAAACCTAGACAAATCTTTCAAACAGAATTATCATTGGAAACCTACCTACACTGAACTCCCTAAATATTGAGAAGCTAGTAGTCTTCTCGGCAGTAAGACAATAATCATAAAGCAGTATCCCTTAATTGGAAAAAAGAAGCTAAGTTTATTTCAGGGAATCAAAATGAGATAAGGGGGCATCTGACACAATGATGTATAGGAAAAACATAGAAACTTTGACAACAGAAGATGTATCGCTCAAACACTCCCTCATGTTGCTTACTCTCAGAGCTGGATTGGCATCAGGATGAAAGACGGAAAGAGCACTCATTGCACTGACAAGAACCCCCATTGGATGAGCATCATGGGGCATTGACTGTATGATGTCCTGCAACACAAAATTTCAATTGTTTCAGAAATTCCGGAACTACAACAAAGCAGGAAGTCAACACTCAACCCCATAAACTTCAAAAAAGAGATTGCAAAATTGTTTAAACGACAGCGTACAGCCGTAAATGACCACAATTGAACACTGGCATCGCTATATACAAAGAAGCATCAAGCGTGGTAACACAAATAGTGATGATGTGATAATTTAGGAGGAGGAGCTCTTCCTCCCCCTGCACTTTCATTATCCTTCTACTAGAGAAGTGCGTTAGAACTTAAAAGCTAAGAGGATTAGTGCAGTTACTTGGAAGAATTTGCTTGGATAATAGTATAAAGTGTTCTTAGTAGTTATGCCAAAATTACGGACTTTTTTAATTAGGATACTTTCCTTATATTATGTAGGTTAAAGTTTATTACAGTAGCCGATACTCCTATCTGAGAATCTTGATACTCCTATCTGAGGATCTTTCTTGTATCTTCTTTTCTCCTCTCTTTTTTATATGGCATCAGAATCTCCTCCCTCTTGGTAAGATCGCAATAGTTACTACCTACAGGGAAAAGGCTTCCTTCTTCTCATTAGCGTACTGTTCTTGTCTTCTCCGAGACTAACTGGCCAATGTGGTAAGCAACCAAACACAAATGAAATGTCCATGGTGTTTCAGAGGCTTCATATTCCGAGACCATGAACTTCTTGAGAGAGGAAAAACACATGCAGACAATGTCAAATAAGTATAGAGGCACCATAGGTCCGTCATTTAAGTAAAATTCAAAGCTTTTTCTCTTTCCTAAATCATGGGAAGCATTTGCGAGTGAAAAAACTGAATAAAAGCTAACTGAAACTTTCTTAGAAAACTAAAATATGAGCTCACCAAGAGTCCTTGTGGCACTGCTGAATGTTGTGCAACCGTGAACTTCCAGTCTGCCAGCTGGTTCTCAGACGGTAAATTGCCATACACTGAAATTTCAATAAACACAAGTGAGAAGATACACCAGCAAAGAAGTTAGACGTATGGAGCAACATATTTTCCATTTCATTATTTGTTTTTGGCTAGAGGGAGGGATTGTTTTTCTCGGCATTAATAAAATTTAACTTTATTATGGTGAATCAAAATTACCCCAACAAAAAGAAAATAGAAGAAATCTGCAGTTTTTCCGCGACATGGATTGATGAAAGCAGTTCATCATGAATGAAAGAGAAAAGCCCCTGCGGGGGGATAAGTTGATAAGTAGGACTGATGTGTGTTTATTTCTAATTTAAAGGCTACATAAAGAAGAGTCTTGAGGTATGAACTAGTAGTAGAATATTGCGTCCAATAGTGTTTAGCCATGACATAAACAGTATAACTAAGTAAGAAATGCAAAACAGGCTTTTTGGTTCATAACCAAAATGTTTCATCTTGACCAGGCAGGGTTAGTATGTTCCCGCGGCACAACACCCTTGGTGGACCCATATTGAGAATATAATTAAGTAAATAAAAGAGTGCTTTCTCTAATAGCTTAAACTTTTAGATGACATAGTCACACACCTCAACATGGTATCAAGGTCAGGCTCATCCAATCATTGTTTACCTGATGTTGAACACCCATCTTAAATTGTTCAGCTCCATATATCCAGTCTTAGGCATGCGGGGGTGTTGAGTTCTATATCGGCTCACTAGGGATGGGAGGTCCCTTTATATGGTCTTGGGGCAATCCTCACCTCATGAGCTAGATTTTGCGGTTGAGTTAGTGATACGACTGCTCCTTTACGGACCTACTCTAGAAGAAAATCCAGACAAGCAAGTGGAGATAAATCCAGACAAGCAAGTGGAGATAATCTTAGTTAGTTTCATATAGGATAAGATATATAAGTAGTTATCTATAGAAGTTATTAGCCGTTAACTACAGCAGTAACCATTTGTACATGTGTTATCTTTATGTTTAGTATAAATATATGTATCTGCAGAATTCAATAACAGTGAAGCAATATTATTAATTTGTATCTGGAGATTTGTCCACTCCATACGGACATACTTATGGGTTAATGCAGTGTTTAAGATCCTTGCACTTTATTTAACCAGTAAATTTTCAATTCATTCTCTTCTTCAGCTTAGTTTCTATCATTTTGGTATCAGAGCAGAGCAGAAAGATCCAGAATGGTATCCACACGATCTTCAAACGAACCACCATCACAACCAGTCACAAACCAGCCAAATGAACCATCTAATAGTCAAATTGTCCAGCAGTTAACGTTAATAACATCACGTTTGGAAGCATTAGATGCAACAGTGAACGGAGTGAACGGACAAACCAGTGTTACTCAAACTCAAACTGATGTTAATCCTGTCATATCCACTAAGGAAAAGGGTCCAGAATATAATAAAGGTCCTCGTGACACCAGAAGGTCTTCTTGGGACGAGGATGTTGATGTTGATGTGGATACGCCTTGGTGGTTAAAGAATCCATCTCATCGGCCAAACACAAAAATGGAATTTCCTCTATTTGAAGGAGGAGATCCCCGTGGCTGGATTTTGAAGGCTGGAAAATATTTGCGGTACTATCAAACACATGATGATCTAAAGGTAGATATTGTAGCTATGTATTTGGAGGGTGATGCGCTTGATCTTTTTGCGTGGATTAAGAGTGAACGTACACTATTGTATTGGGAGGACGTTGTAAAAGCTTTACAAGAGAACTATGGTCCTGCAAAATTTCAGAATCAAGATGAACATTTATGCAGCAACAATTGGGCACAGCACAAGAATATCGCCAGAAATTTGCTAAACGATCTACCCGAGTCAAGAATTGGCCAGAACACTGTCTTTTGGGGTGTTTCTTACTGGACTTAAAGAAGAACTCAAAGCAGATGTGAGAATTCACAAGCCTAGAATAGTGTATAAAGCCATGAGCCTTACATTGGAATTTGAGCAAAAAATGGGTTCCAATCGTGGGTATAAAGGTTCTCAATGGCAAAATACGATCCAACACAACCCAAGTTGGTTCTACAGGTGAAGCTACCCATCAATCAGTAGGCAACCAACTTGTGTCACGAACCAATCCAAATCCTGCACAAATGTTTTCTCGTCCTTCGAATCGTGCTTGGGATATAGAGAAACAAAATCTTGGGATATAGAGAAACAAAATCGCATTGCCAAAGGATTCTGTTTAAGGACTCTGTTTTAGGTGTAATGAGAAATTTGCACCAGGTCACCGTTGCAAGACAGCATCTCTCTCTTATGGAGACAAACGACAACATTGAAGGGAGTGAATTAGTGGAACAAATGCCAAATGACATTATTGATGGGGATTCAAGTACAAATGATCTTGCTGAAATTTCATTCCATGCCTTTCTAGGGAATACGAAAGGCATAACAATGAAACTTCAAGGGACTTTAAATGGACGCAAGGTCCTTCTTTTGGTTGATAGTGGATCATCCAACAATTTTATCTCTAAAAAAATTGTTGAAGAATTACAGTTGCTGGTTCAAGTTGTGCCTTATTTTGGAGTCCAAAATCGGCAATGGAGAAATCATACGTTGCAACCGTCTATGCCAAAATCTGGTTGTGAAATTCCCTGGATTAACTATTGACCAAAATTTCTATCCTTTCTCTGTTGGAGGGGCAGATTTGGTGCTTGGAATTAAGTGGCTTGCATCTTTAAATACAGTCCAAGCTAACTGGAATGAGATGTTTTTAATTTTTAATTTAAATGGTAAGCGATATAAGCTTTAGGGGGTTCCATACATATCAAATGAACCAGTTGCTTTCCGGTATTTCTCCAAAAGAGGATGATACCCCAGGTAAATCTCTACCCACTCTCTACCCACTGATATTCAAAATTTGCTTCACAAGTTTGAATCAATTTTTGAAGAACCCATTGCTCTACCACCTTTTCTCCATCACACCCATTCTATCCCTTTGATTCCTAATTCAAAACCACCCAACATTCGTCCTTATCGCTATCCTTACTTTCAAAAATCAGAAATTGAAAAGCAAGTGTTTGAATTACTCCATAAAGGTTTTATAAGGCCAAGTACCAATCCATTTGCTAGTCCTGTACTTCTCGTCAAGAAAAAGGACAATACATGGCATATGTGTATTGATTATAGAGGTTTCAACCAAATCACAGTTCCAGATAAGTACCCAATCCTTAATATTGATGAGCTTCTTGATGAATTGCACGGAGCAACTGTTTTTTCAAAGATTGATTTGCGTTCTGGTTACCACCAGATACGTGTCAATCCTGCAAATATTCATAAAACTGGGTTCCGTATGCACTCTGGCCATTATGAATTCATTGTTATGCCCTTTGGTCTCACTAATGCCCCTTCTACATTCCAATGTGCTATGAATGATTTGTTCAGACCACATCTGCTCAAATTTATTCTCGTATTCTTTGATGACATCTTGGTATACAGACCTTTGAACAGCATATCAATCACTTGCAACTTGCTTTCCAACTTCTTAGAGACGATCATTTCTATGCCAAAACTTCTAAATGCTTATTTGGACAAATTCACATTTCTTTTGTGGGTCATGTGATTTCCGAAACTGGGGTTGGTGTAGATCAAGAAAAAATTCAAGCAGTCTTGGAGTGGCCAGTACCAACTAATGTGAAGGAGTTACGTAGCTTTCTTGGGTTAACAGGTTATTATAGCAGATTTGTGAAGGGTTATGGAATGGTGGCTCCACCACTCATTGAACTTACCAAGAAAAATGTTTTTCAATGGTCACCCTCTGCTGAAAATGCTTTCAAACTTCTCAAGCAAGCTTTAACAACTATTTCAGTACTACGACTTCCAAATTTCACTCAACCATTTGTAGTGGAATGTGATGCTTCTTCAGAAGGAATGGGGGTTATTCTTCTTCATAATGACCACCCTATCGCATATTTTAGTAAAGGACTTTCTTTTTCCAGTCAATTGAAGTCTACTTATGACCAGGAATTGCTTGCTTATGTTTTAGCTTTGTGGAAATGGAAACACTACCTTTTGGGCCATCATTTTTATGTCCAAACAGATCATTACAGCCTCAAGTATCTCCTTTCTCAGCATATCACCACTAATGAGCAGCAAAGATTCTTGATGAAATTGCTTCCGTTAAGCTTCACAATTATCTACAAAGCAGCAAAAGATAATTTGGGAGCTGATTCACTTTCAAAGAGGCCGTTGAATGCAGAATTTTTGGCTCTCGCTATTCCTGTACCATTGGATTTTTCCAATTGGCAATATTCTCTCGAGGCAGATACATATACTCGTGAGATTATTCAAGGCATTAGCCAAGATCCTTCCTTACAACCAGATTTTCATTTGGTGGACCAGAACAAGGAAAGGTTGGTTATTCCAGATCATTCTTCTCTTCGACAAAAGCTTATCTCAGAGTCTCATGATACACCTTCTGCCGGACATGGAGGATATTTGAAAACCTTGAAGCGTCTTTCCTCCAACTTTTTCTGGCCAAGGATGAAGCGAGATGTTAAACTCTTTGTTCAGAACTGTATGGTTTGTCAACAGGTCAAATACCCAGCTTTAGCCCCTGCTGGATTTTTGCAACCGCTGCCTATACCTAATAGAATATGGGACGATATATCACTTGATTTCATTGTAGGACTTCCCAAATATGGTGGTTATGACACAATTTTAGTTGTTGTAGATCGTCTCAGCAAGTATTCTCATTTCATCCCACTTTCTCACCCATATACCGCTAAGACTGTTGCTAATGTTTTCTGCAAAGAAATTGTGTGTCTCCACGGCATTCCTCGATCAATCTTATCTGATCGGAATGCTATCTTTCTCAATGCTTTCTGGCAGGAGCTTTTTCGACTTAGCCAAACAAGGTTAAGAATGGGTACGTCTTACCATCCACAATCTAATGGACAGACCGAAGGGGTGAATAGATGCTTGGAATCATATTTGCGAAGCTTTGTTATGGAGCAGCCTCGTACATGGAGTCAATACTTATCATGGGCAGAATTTTCTTTCAACACAGGTTACCATTCACGGGGACTACCCCATTCAAGATTGTTTATGGTAGAAATCCTACTTCAATTTCCCCTTTTGTTCATGGAGAAACTCGCAGTGCTGAACTTGAAGAACAACTTTTGAATCGTGATGCCCATGTTGAAAGTTCTCAAGGATAATCTTTTGAAGGCTCAAACTCGAATGAAATAACAAGCTAATTCTCATCGTCGAGATGTTGCCGTCTTTCTACATGTTCAGGCTAACCGGCAACGTTCTTTGGCTCATCGCAGGCACGAAAAATTGTCACCTCGATTTTTCGAACCATATAAAATTATACGCTGTGTTGGACCTATAGTGTATGAACTGGAGCTACCTGGTTCTTCCAAAGTCCATCCAATCTTCCATGTATCTTTACTCCATCCAGCTCATGGTCAGCAAGCAGTTTTACCACCAGCGCCTCTTCCTCTTACTAAAGATTGGGAACTCGCCGTATCTCCCGCCAAGATACTTGCACATCGATGGGTTAAAGAAGCTGGTGCATGTTCTTTGGAATTGCTAATTCAATGGGTTGACCGTCCCCTTGAAGAAGCTAGGTGGGAGAATTATGATCTCATTGCAGATCAGTTCCCTTCTTTTCGCCTTGAGGACAAGGCGACTTGTCGGGAGGGGTGCATTGATACGACTGCTCCTTTACGAACCTACTCTAGAAGAAAATCCAGACAAGCAAGTGGAGATAAATCCAGACAAGTGGAGATAATCTTAGTTAGTTTCAGATAGGATAAGATATATAAGTAGTTATCTATAGAAGTTATTAGCAATTAACTACAACAGTAACCATCTGTCCATGTGTTATCTTTATGTTTAGTATAAATATATGTATCTGCAGAATTCAATAACAGTGAAGCAATATTATTAATTTGTATCTGGAGATTTGTCCACTCCATACGGACACATACTTATTGGTTAATGCAGTGTTTAAGATCCTTGCACTTTATTTAACCAGTAAATTTTCAATTCATTTTCTTCTTCATCTTAGTTTCTATCAGTTAGGCCCAAGATCCATTTCTTTAACTGTCCACCAAAGACAACCAGCGGGCAAACTCCCTAAACTAAGGAGGTGTATCAGAACAACCTAGTAATTTCTCAGTTTATAGCCCTACAAAGGTTTTACAGCATTGCAGCTTCTTCCAGCTTACTACAATAGACTTCCACACCTATACATTTGTTTCTCTTTAACAGCAACAAGCTCCTACGGTGATCTACTTCATGCTGATTCCTCACGTCTTATACATTTGTTAATGTGCAAATCTGGTCTTAGTTCTATTCTAATGCTACAGTGTCAAGGAAAAATCTGTTGTTGTCATTTGTCATTTCATATCAGAAAAAACATTCAGCGCTAATTTTTTTCCTTCATCACTAATACAATTTTTGGACCCTGCTTAATCATTGTTTGTGATAAATACTTAAGCCACTTCTAAGACAAATTTCAAGAGATCGCGAACTCCACACAGAAATCACTCTATAGAGTCTAGACACCATAAAGATGAATATACCAGCATCTATACAAAATTATCATGAGAACACTTACACAAAAGATATGCCACTTCCAAGAAGGAACTTTCATCAGCCAGCTCTTCAATAGGGTAACCTCGATATCTAAGGATCCCGGCATCACCATCTATATAACATATTGATGACCTAACAGGTGCCGTATTGAGATAGCCCGGATCATAAAGCTTGAGACCCTTATCATTCTGTCCTGTTGTTATCTGCAAAACGACATGCAACGACGATATCGAAAATTAATTAACATTTTCAGGAAAAGATATGAAGCACCATACACATGCAGCACATTAGCATAGATCATTAAACAACCACAAAAATTACATACACCGAGTATCTGTGCCCAGATATTTAAAGATTACACTTTTTTTTTGGACAACTGTTGGGTCCAGGCCTGCTTGCACAACGAACTAACATAAATCATTAAACAAGCACAATAATTACATCCACTGAGAATCTGTGCCCTGATTTTTGAAGATTACTTTTTTTATAACCGTGATACTTGTCCTGATTTTTAAAGATTACTACATTTTCAGGAAAAGATATGAAGCACCATACACATGCAGCACATTAGCATAGATCATTAAACAACCACAAAAATTACATACTGTGCCTAGATATTTAAAGATTATACTTTTTTTTTGGACAACTGTTGGGTCCAGGCCTGCTTGCACAACGAACTAACATAAATCATTAAACAAGCACAATAATTACATCCACTGAGAATCTGTGCCCTGATTTTTGAAGATTACTTTTTTTATAACCGTGATACTTGTCCTGATTTTTAAAGATTACTTTTTTTTATAACCGTGATACTTGTCACCTGCCAAGTGATGGGTACCAAGTGATGGGTACCAGATAATTTTGTCCACCAAAGCTAGGATAAATGGAATGAAATACCCTAGTGTTTTTGTCTTCACTTGGATTTGAACCTGAGATCCTATGGTTCTCAACCACTTCACTCACCTCACTGACCCTAGGCCACACCCTTGGGTGCAATTTTTAAAGATCACTAGGACGAAGAACTCCGTTCTTTTGGTGCAATTCGCTCACAATTGGTCTACTCCATGCCTGACTCGAGAACAATTACATACTATTTGCTTGTGCATATGCCTCTAGACAGAGGTAGATACAGCATAAAGCCATTGCCTCGCATTCTAACAGTATATGTGTGTCATTAAAAAAATCTAAAGACGTGTATGTGTATTAAATCACACATGCACCAGTTTAGAATTCTAGATCAATACACATTTAAGACTGCCAATGAAAAGCATATAAGCGAGTCCGAATTTAACAAAAAAAAAAAAAAATATTACTAGAGCTAGAACAGTAGTACTCCCTCAGTTCACTTTAAGTCAGTTTCCTTCGCGAGAATCAATTTGACTAAACTTCAATCTAAATTAAAATCAACTAATTCAATACTTTACATTTAAAATTTAGATCTTCGAAAAGTATACAAAAAATACTACAACTTACAATCTTAAAATATTACTAGAGCCAGCACGATCGTTCTCATACTAATGAGATAAATTTTGAAACTGAAACTGACGGAAAAAAAAATTGAAACTGAGACAATCAAAAAATACATCTTAAAACATGGATCAAAGTTACTACATATACTCTCGGCAGGTGAAACGTCACAAGTAAAAATCAATGGAGGACAGAAATCATTGTTATCATAAACAGCGATCAAAATTCACAACGGAAGATTCGTAATTTGATGATTGCCTTTTTCAAGTCGGTAGCTTTAATAGTACTAGAGCTAGCACAGTAGTACTTCCTTTACTTTTACTTGTCACGTTTCTCTTCACAAAAGTCATTTTTTTAATCTTCCGAACTAAAATGAATTAGATTAATTTAATTCTTCACATCTAAAACTTAGATCTTCGAAAACTATAAAAAGAAAAAACTATAAATTTCAATATTTCTTATATTATGAGATTAAAAAAAATACATCTTAAAATATTGATCAAGATTCATATCAGATTAACTCACGATAAGCCAAACGTGACAACTAAAAATAAATGGAGGATAAAAATCGTCGTTATCGTAGACAGAGATCAAAATTACATCCAAGATTAGGAATTTGAGAGTCAATTTAACTGATCTTGAAAGCTAAATTAAATTAGATTAATTCAATACTTTACATTTGAAATTTAGATCTCCCAAAACTATATAAAAAAGAAATAACTATAAACTGCAGTATTTCTCATATAAATGAAATGAAACAAATTGACTCTCGATAAGCAAAACTTGACAAGAAAAAATCGTCGAGGATCAAAATTCAAGTGGAAGATTTAAATCTAAGACTCAAAAGTGATGATTTACCTTCTTCAAATACGTGTCTTTAATAGTACCTTCTTAACCGGATACTTCTTGCTAGAGCCAGCACAATGGTACTCGTTCAGTTCACTTTTATTTGTCACGAAAATCAATTTGACTAATCTTTCGGAGCTAAATTGAATTAGATTAATTCAACATCATTTAAAATTTAGATCTTCGAACAGTATATGATAAATTGCATTTTTTCTCATATTAATGAGATAATAAAAAATACATCATAAATTATTGATCAAAATTGACTCTCGATAAGTTAAACGTGACAAACAAAGATAAAATAGGATAAAAATTGTCGTCATAGTATACAGAGATCAAAATTCACATCGGAAGAATTGGAATTTGATGATTTACCTTCTTCAACTCAGTAGCTTTAATAGTACATTAGAGCTAGCACAGTAGTGGTTACCTTCAGTTTTATTTCTCACGTTTGCTTCACGAGAGTCAATTTGTCTAATATTCAATGCTAAATCAAAATAAATTAACTCGATACTTTATATTTAAAATCTAGATATTTGAAAACTATAAAAAAAAATGGATAATCTGCAATTTTTCTCATATTAATGACATTAAAAAAACAACAAAAATATTGATCAAAATTGATACAAATTGTCTCTCGATAAACAAAACGTGACAAGTAAAAGTAAACCGAGATCAAAATTCAAGCGGAATAATAGTAACATAGGAAGATTTGGAATTTGATGATTTACCTTCTTCAAATCAGTGGCTTTAATAGTGCCTTCTTCGGAAACCTGAACCGGATACTTCTTACCTGTCCGTTCATCGAAGATCGTTAAAGCGCCTTTTACATTCGGCGGCGGCGGTACAACGGCGGAGACGACGGAAGTTTCTAGAAGTTTGGAATCGGAGATATTGGGGGAAGAAGTAGCTGCGAGATGAGCTGAAAGTACCGCTAATCTTCCTCGAGCAATTGTTGATGATGAATTTCCGTTTTCCATTTTTGTATGTTTTTTCTAGAGAAATTTTTGTGTTTGATGATCCTGTGTTGGTTGTTTATACTATATTGCGTGTGTGAATTTATTGATCTTAGGTTATAATGGAAATAAAAGTGGGGAAATTGATGAGCAATTTGTGGTGAATTACTACTGGGAAAATGGTCCTATCTGTTTTGTTTGTTTGTTTTTCCTTTTTATGTTTTTTACAACGTGTCATGGTAATTCATTATCCAAATATTTTGGGGTTTTTTTACCTTCAAGTACTGACTAAGTTAGTTGAGTGAGTGATTTTACACGTAAAAGACATGAGATTAATTCTTCTTTGCCAGCAACTTTCTCAATTTACAACTTCTTGTATCGAGCATTTGTTAGTGTGGTTTAGTATGATTTTTAAGTTACTGCACGAAACGGATTTACTTGACGCACAATTAAAAAATAAAAGTTTTTTTCTAAAATTTCCACAAAAAAAGGTATTTTTCCTCAATATTTGATGGTACGTTATATTTGATTAAATTTAAATTCACACAATACTAAATCATTTTTAAAAGTAATGCTCCTGACAATTTTTTTTTTTTTTTTTCTAGATCTCAAACACAAAATCTCTAAGTTGCAACGAACAAATCTCAATTACCCTGTTACAACCCATATTGATTTAGGCAAAGGTATTCACTATTTCTTTTACATAAACTAATCGTGTAGGTCGAAACTTAGTTTAACGTTGGTTAACTGATTTGTGGCTTAAAATTTAATTATAATATTATAAAAAAAAATATTGAATACTATAAATAGATTTTTAAAAAATATTAATACTAAACAGAATTATAGCGTATATGTATTAACTAAAAATTTTAACACTAACATAGTTAATAAAAAAATCGGCACTTATGCAGCCTATGCATGTGATCGAGTTTAAGGCTCCATTTGTTTTTTTGTAAGATTCAGATTTCTACTTCTGAATTTGAATGCACGTGTGAATGATGAAGATATTATCTCTAAATATGAAAACTGAATGATTAAAACTGTTTGTTTTTCAATATCTAAATGTGCAAAAAAAAATTATTTGAATATATAATAAAATAAAAAATACAATTCAAAATAAAAAACTAATTATATATCAGAAAAGTATGTAATTTAATACAACAAAATTATATTATTTGATTGACAAAATATTTATATTTGTTAGTGATAGTGGAGATGGTTTATAATGGTGGTTGCGGTGACAATGATTGATGTTAGTGATTAGTAATATTAGTGGTGATAGTTGTGATAGTTGGTATTATAGTGATGTTATGATGGTGGCGGTTGATAGCGGCGGTGGTGGTGGTGGTTATGATGTGACGTTGTTTGATGTTAGTAGTTGGAGGTGTTGATTGTAATGGTTGGAAAATGAATGCATGATGGTTGACGATGTGTTGGTGCTAGTTGGAGACGTTGTTAATTGTAATGGTAGAGATGGTTGTTAGTAGAGATAAATTGTGGCGATGATAGTGATTGAAGTGATGGTAGAGGTAGCGTTACTAGTGGCAATGGTGGTGGTCGCCGAAGAATGTGTGGAGGTTGTGATGTATTAGTGGTCGTAGTTAGCGGTGGTGCTAGTTGTGATAGATGAGTTGGTTCCAGTAGTGGTTGATGATGGTGGTGGTGTTGACAGCGGTGGTGGCGATAAATATAATTAGAATAATAGAGGTAGTAGGTGTGGTAGTGATATTTATTGGCGATGATGGTTGTGATGGTGGAGGTGGTTGATGGTGGTGGGTGTTGGTTGACAATGATGGTGGTGGCAGAGTTGGTGACTGATGATTATTATTAATAGAGTAACGATGAATATTATCCAACACCATAATACCTCTTCAGACCTATTAAGACTTGAATGATTAAGACTTATTAAGAGCTAAAATCTTAATAAAAAATAAATGTACTTGATGGTTTGAAGTCTGAACCATTCAGATTCATACCTCCATTAAGTGCAAACAAATGAGCCGTAAGTATTTTTTTAAAAAAAAAAAATGTTAGTTTGGCTCGGGTTTAATATCATATTACGCACATACAACGTGTCAATCTAACTAACAAATTTCGCTGGCCGATAAAATATTCATCATTTATCGGTAGTGGACCTGAACAAAATAAAATAATTTGAGGAAGAGAAAGAAATTAGAGAAAAACAGTAACTCATAGGCAGCAATTGTATCGTTCGTAAATTTTTATATGGTGAAATTTGACATGGAAGTTTTTTTTACAAAAAAGAAAAAAAATATTAAAAATTACTTTCTTCGTCTCATATTACTTGACATGTTTGTTAAAATTTTATTTCAAAATAATTGACATATTTAAAGAATGAAAAGATTATTGAACATCTTTTTTCATATTTACCTTGCTAATTTAATGAAAGAGTAATTAACTCCAATCAATAATAATAATAATACTTAATAATGTGCATTTAATGGAATAACTAGTATTAGTACCCGCTTGATGCGCGGTCGATATTAAATGAAATTAATTATAGAAATTACTATCTTATTGATTTTATATAATAAAAAATTTATTCAATATCGTTCACATATTTGAAATTAATAAATTTATGCAAAACAAAAAATAACTATTAAAATATTAAACTTCATATCATTAATTACATAAAATTTAAATATTTTTTTTCAAAATTTAGTATCCACGTGCAAATAATATTCTATTGTAATATAATTATTTGAGAATATTAGATAATATTGTGATCTATATTGATTTATTTTGTAAAAAAATCATAAAATTACAAAAGAAAATGTATATTTAACATAATTATTATTAGTTAAGTGACTTACTTCTAAATTTGGTTAGAAAAAACAAAAAACTAATGAAAGATATGTTTTAGAGTTATGCACATGAGGCTTCTCTGTAAAATTTTAACTTGAAATTTAAATTATTTTATATTAAATATTTTAATTTGCACCCTCTTATCAAAAAAGAAAGAAAGGATCTCCCCTTCTCTTTTCTTGTCTTAATAGATTTTTCTTTTAAAGTAAATTTTGTATTCCTTTGCACGAGCTTAGTCATAGTATATTTTTATAAATTTAAAATATTTTTGCGTCAAGGCAAATATTTTGAGTAAAGTCTCAATAATAGTCAATTTCCCTTCTCTCATATATATTTTCTTATTACCATTTTTTCAATAAATAACTTATAACATTATCTAAAGTCATAACTTGTTTGCATGATTTCACAATATTCACTATTCTCTTATGATAATGGACCAACAAATATTAATGAATCTTATTGTATATTATTTTTTCGAATAAATGGATTAGTCCTTTATAGTTTTGAATATTCACTCTTCAACTCTATTTTCGATCAACCCTATCATACTTTTTTAATTTACTCAATTTGAATGAAATTATAAATATTAATCACTATCGAAATTGAATTCCCTCCCATTTTAGAACATTCAACTAATACTTAACCCCTCATGTTTATCAATACAATAAGATATTAATCTTATTCATCTTAATCCTTTATATTGTACAAAGTAGATCAAAATAATTAATGCACTAAAAGATTCACAATATCCTAAAATTAGAGTTATAAATATAAATATAAACATGATTGAACTCACTGCCTGTTTATATCAACTAAAACAAAAAAAAGAACAAGAAAGTTTGTAGCATATAATCTCTCTATATATATATAAAAGCAAAACATAAGCAAGATAAGATGCCACGTGTCAAGCTATTAAAATAGCCACGTGGTAATTTTTAAGACAATATTAAAAATATTTTAAGACAAAGTTAAAAATATTGTAATAAAAATTTTGAATTGAAAAATTAAGTATTTGAATTTGAATAAATTATCCTTTTACAAAAAAGATTTTCGTTATCTTAAAAATAAAAACTAATAATTAAAGAGTTCTAATAGATATATATTATTTCAAACTTATCCCTTATAAAATTTAAATGTTATAAAATATATTTAAATATAATTTATTTACATATTAGGGAAAGATAAAAATTATTGATGATGATAATAATAATGATAAATATGCATTTAATTTTAAAAAATATTTATAAAAAGATAAAAATATTAATATAACTAATATTAATAATAGTAGTACACACTTACGTAGTAGTTCTTTTAGTTATTTTTTAAAATAGGCGTGGTAGTAGCAGTACTAAATAATAATAATAATAATAATAATAATAATAATAATAAATAAATAAATAAATTAATGAATAAATAAATAAATAAATTGTAGTAGTGGGTAGAACATATTTATAGTGATAGAAGAAAAAAGAAAGTGGGAACTTTTTTTTAAAAGAAAATAATATGTGAATTAATCTTATTGATTTCAAATATTTCTCTTAATTCAAATATATACATTATAAGATAAGTATGTATTTTATTTGAAAAATTATAGATAAGGAAGAATAATAAATTGATCTTCTTTTAACAAGTACATATTATATTTGAATTTGACTTTGAATTTAAATAAAATTTAAATTGAAGTAGAGTTCTATTTTCTTAATATCTCTTTAATATCTATATAACCAGTATAAACAATAATACAACAACAACAACAAACCCAGTGTATTCCCACCTAGTGGGGTCTGGGGGGGTAAGATGTACGCAGTCCATAACTCTACCTCTAAAGAAGTAGAAAGGCTGTTTCCGATAGACCCCCGGCTCAAGACACGAGACACCACACAAATACATAGTAAAGCGCAAAACAGGATTTCATAACATAAATACGGCACCCATAAGTAATAGAAAACAGAGGCAAGCACCCAGATTCGTAATAAAACATAGAACACGGAATCATAACAAGAATAATACCCCCACCAGGTAATTCCCTACACTAGCGACCCAAACTGGCCCTAGTCTTCTGCCCTAATTCGCGACCTCCATACCTTCCTATCTAGGGTCATGTCCTCGGTGAGCTGTAACTGCTCCATGTCCCGCCTAATCACCTCACCCCAGTACTTTTTCGGCCTACCCCTACCCCGCCTAAAACCATCCAACGCTAGCCTCTCACACCTATGAACCGGGGCATCCATGCCCCTCCTCTTCACGTGTCCGAACCATCTCAATCGAACTTCCCGCATCTTTCACTCCACTGGAGTCACACCAACCTTCTCCCTAATAGTCTCATTCCTAACTCTATCCCCTCTAGTCAGCCCACACATCCAGCGCAACATCCGCATTTTCGCCACCTTCATTTTTTGGATGTGGGAGTTCTTAACTGGCCAACACTCCGCACCATACAACATGGCCGGACAGACTACCACCCTGTAGAATTTGCCTTTAAGCTTGGGCGGCACCTTTTTATCACACAACACACCCGACGCGAGCTTCCACTTCATCCATCCCGCCCCAATACGGTGCGAGACATCCTCGTCAATCTTGCCGTTACCCTGGATCACAAACCCGAGATACTTGAAACTATCCCTCTTGCATACCTCCTGTGATTCCAGCTTCACTACCACCTCATTCTCCAGCCTCACTTCATTAAACTTGCATTCCAAATACTCTGTCTTGCTCCTGCTCAACCTGAACCCTTTAGACTCAAGAGTTTGTCTCCACACCTCTAATTTGTCATTCACACCCCCTCGAGTCTCGTCAATCAGAACTACATCGTCTGCAAAAAGCATACACCAAGGCATCTCCCCTTGAATACGCCGCGTCAACACATCCAGCACCAAAGCAAACAAAAAGGGGCTAAGAGTAGACCCTGATGCAATCCTGTCAAGACAGTGAAACCCCGAGTAGATCCTGAGTCTTTTAAAATTTAAATGTTATAAAATATATTTAAATATATTTTAATTAAAACCCGAGTTCAAACTCTTTCGTGTACATCTCTTGCAAATCCCAACTGGTTGAAAATCATTGAAACTGACGCTTCTAATATAGGTTATGGCGGAATACTTAAGCAAGTCAATCCTCATACGAAAGCTGAATGTTTGATCCGATTTTATTCTGGAAAATGGACTGAAAGCCAGAAAAAATATGTCATTGTAGCCCATGAAATGCTAACTATTGTGAAATGTGTTTTAAAATTCCAAGATGATTTGTATAATCAAAAATTTATAATTCGGACTGATGCTCAATCCATGAAATTTATGTTTAGTAAAGACTTTAAACATGATGCTTCTAAGTTAATATTTGCGCGATGGCAAGCTCAATTAGCTCCGTTTGACTACGAAATTCAATATAAAAAGGTAGTGAAAATTCTTTGCTTGATTTTTTATCTAGGGAATATTTGACATGAGTTTCTACACTTATTTCCTCTCTGAAAAAACTTATTCCTATTGAAGAATGAGGCATTTTGTCAATGACACAACAATCTATACCAATGGGGCCAATGGGTCAAACCCTGACGAATTTTACTTATTGGGATTATATTAAAACTTTTTCTCAAGTGTTATACTATAACAATTACAAGCACAAACACACCTGGTTTATCAAAATCTGCTCTAAAGTGTTTGAAAAACCCAGTCCCAACTGGTTTATTCAGTGGTGGACTAATCACGGACCTACAATTAAAATATTACCACCAGAATATTCTTCCTTATACTACTCTTGGAAAAAATCCTCTCCATTCCTAACCGAATTATATCTTTCTGATCACATTTGCAAAATTGACACTATTGATCAAATGTATTTTTACATCGAATTCTCTATTCCTTGGATTCATCGATGGTCGATAGAAATCGGCTATGACGCTCATCAAATTCCTGCCTTATACCAAACATTCTACTGTAATTTTTGGGATAAATTACTCAGAAAAGACCCTGAAACAAAACTAGCCTACGGCCATGATCAAAGGGAAGAAATAATTCAGAAAATTGTAGAATATGAAAAAACTCCCAGAAAATCGATATTGGTTGAAGACAAAAATCTTAACTATGTTTCCCGATGAATTTCTGCCCATGACGGAAATAAGATGCAATTGATCGAAGAATATTTATCCGAAGTCCGAGATAAATTACTATAGACTGTTGAGCAAAATTCGGATGCTTCGATGAATAGCACAGATGCAAATACTGAAGATATCACTGATTCTCAACCACCCGAAATTCTGATTGAAGAAGAAGAAATAGAAAAAGCTGAAGCATTCCTCAAAAAATGGACAGGAAAAGACAAGACCTAAGGACACTTTTTTGCTAAATATCTCTGTTATAATAGTAAAAACACTATGCACAGGACCCCACATATTACTGTGCAAGATTCTCTTTTTTGTTATTTATAGGAGCCTCATTCTCAGATAAGAGGCATTCAGTTTTTCTTAGAGTTTCTCTCTCTAAAAACTCTCTACTCTTTCTCTCTGTAATATATTGAAGATCAAATAAATAAGAAGAAGTTACTATTATTTCCGTCTGGTGTCCAGATAAGTCAGGTACATATCTCTTATTTATTGCAATCATTCAATTAAATCTTCTACCATAACCAAGCCGTGACTATGTCCGGCTGAAAAATTTCTTATGTCCATGCTAAAGATCTAACCTCACTGACCTGTTAACTATGAAAGCTCTGGACTCTATCTAGATATAAAAGAATCTTTGGAATTTCTTGACTTGGTTCCCAAATGGAGGTACAGTCGAGTTTAATATTCTTATGATAGCCTTGTCTCTGTGACTCCGTCTAGTAAGTTGTGCCTCTTAAGCCCGTATTATTGTTGAAGAAGGGCAAACTTTGCACAATTAGAATTTCTAGACACACAGGTTTAGCATAAGATTATTAGATCTCTGACAGGCCCCATGTTTGGGTAAAAGAGTGTCCATACAGTCATAAAATTACTTAAGATTCTTTTCTATTTTGATTGGTGCTTTGGATCGGTCTTCTGACTGAGGCTTAATCCGATATTATTATATGATCTGATAGGCTGAGTGGCATACCCCAGCCCGTATTATTGTCTGAAAAGAGATTATTTCTTGGGAATGATGCAAATAGTTACTGCTCATAAATGGTATATAAATTGCACTATTTTAATAAATAAGGAATTTTTCATCACTAATATTGCTATGATTGATAGTGGTGCTGATGTTAGCTGTGTTCAAGAAAGATTAATCCCAACTAAATATTTTGAAAAAACTACTCATATTATAAGGTCTGCAACTGATCATACTCTTGATATCAATTATAAATTACCTAATACTCATATCTGTCGAGATAAAGTCTGTATTCCCCATTTCTTCTTTTTAGTAAAAAATCAGATTTATCCTCCTATTATTTTAGGAACCCCTTTTATAAATGCTATTTACCCGTATACTCATATTGATGCAAATGGTTTTAAGGCTACTTACAAGGATAAACAAATTTCTTATCCTTTTGTTACTCATCCTGTAACAAGGGATATAAAGGCTCTGATACCATTAACAGGATCTCTTAGGCTGGGATCTCTTAGGCTGGGGTATGCCACTCAGCCTACCAGACCATATAATAATATCAATTTGACTTTGAATTTAAATAAAATTTAAATTGAAGTAGAGTTCTATTTTCTTAATATCTCTTTAATATCTATATAACCAGTATAAACAATAATACATTGTATATTTCAAACTTATCTCTTTTAAAATTTAAATGTTATAAAATATATTTAAATATATTTTATTTACATTATGAAAAATATAAAAATTATTGATTATAATAATAATAATTATAAATATGCATTTAATTTTTAACAATATTTATAAATATTGAAGAAAAAGATAAAAATATTAATATAACTAATATTAATAATAGTAATTAGCACGTAGTAGTACTTTTAGTTATTTTCTAAAGCAGACGTGGTAGTGGTAGTACATAATAATAATAATAATAATAATAATAATAATAATAATAAAAATTGTAGTAGTGGGTAGAACTTAGTTATAGTGATAGAAGAAAAAAAAAGTGGGAATTTTTTTTTAAAGAAAATAACATGTGAATTAATCTTATTGATTTCAAATATTTCTCTTAATTCAAATATATACATTATAAGATAAGTATGTACTGTATTTGAAAAATTATTGATAAGAAAAAATAAAAAATTGTTCTTCTTTTAATAAATACATATTATATTTGAATTTGAATTTAAATGAAATTTAAATTGAAGTAGAGTTCTATTTTCTTAAAATCTCCTTTTTATTACGTAGTACATAGAAATAGGATAATAGTATCTTTTAAATGCACTGACCTAGCCTTTGTTCTTTTTTTCTTTTCTTCTACCACCCTCTCTTCTTTCTTTTTTTGTTTTTAAAACTATTTTTCGAGTGATTATTTGTCTCTTATAGGCCGAGGAATAGAGGTCAGTATAAGTTGTATTATGAACAGATGCACAATTATTTGATTGTTACAGATTTTTAGTTTGTTATTATTGCACAAAAAAAAATCTTTTATATGTAATCAGCCATTATGGCATTTAAATTTCAAATTCAAATTTGAATTAGAGTGAAGTTAACTTCCTAACCTCTCTATATATACTCCTGCAATGATGTACACACTAAATTTTCCTCTCTCTCTCTCTTTTTTTACTGTTGTTGCATTCTTCATATTATTCATTTTCTTGAAACACTTTTGATTTAATTTCTTCATTTTTATATGCAGATGAGTGATGATCATATTATTGGCTATTTTTCTTTTGTATATACAGGCCCAAATTCAAGTAACCAATTTGTTATTTTAATATTGTTTGTTTAATTTTTGATAAAAATAATACATTTGATTATATAAATGAAAGATGAAATTATGTTTCTCTTAAGATTTTGAGTCGCATATTAGCTTTTTAAATGCTAACTTTTATTACCATTTCATACTATTAGTTTATTAAAATAAATGTTCATATTTTTTCGTCGTATATGATACTAAAATGTTAAGTATCAAATAATATTTATCAAATCATATTTAAAGAAAAAAATATAATAACATTATAATTGGAAAAATAAAGTACAATTAATATTTAAAATGCATGTTTTTCTGTATGGGATCGGTCCCTATAAACTTCTCTTAGAGTGTCTAACTTTATTTTTTTGGGTAAACTTTAGAGTCTCTAACTTAAGTATGCCAACAAACAATACTGTTTACGTTTTTATTTCAAATTAATTTGGGACTGATATTTTTACGAATTTTCATTATTAATCATGTTGTACTCTTATTAAGATCTCAATGACAAGCGTACAAAGCCAAGGTTGTTATTGTCACTACATGGATTGGTCCATCTAATAATAATAAATAAATAAATGATAAACAATCGTAAACAATATGTGTTAGTACTGATAAGTAGTAGTAGGGATAAATATAATAATTATAATAAATAAAACAATTATTTAGATTGACTTCAAAAATTTTTCTAATTAAAATTTATTAATGATAGAATAAATATGCATTTAATTTGAAAAAAATTAAGGATAAGATAAGAATAATAAAATGATCTTCTTATAACAACTTGATATAATATAATATTTAAATTTGAATTTAAATAGAATTTGAATGGGAATGGAGTTCTAAATTCTTAATATTTCCTAAATTTATAATATTTACTACTATTTTTATAATATACATTAATAATAATAAAAATAATATATTAAATAAAAATAAAAATATAATAATACTAAAGTAATAAATAAATAAATAATATAATATAATAAATGAATTCTTACTATTCATAAACTTTTTCCTTTTCATGTTCTAAAAAAATTCTTAAATATTAAATAAAAGATTAAAAATATTAAGATAACTAATAATATTATTATAGTAGTACACACATAGTACATAGTAATAATAAAAGCAAAACATAAGCAAGACAAAATGCCACGTGTCAAGCTACCAAAATAGCCACGTGACAATTTTTAAGACAATATTAAAAAATATTTTTAAAAAAATTAAAAATATTATAATAAAAATTTTGAATTGAGAAATTAAGTATTTGAATTTGAATAAATTATCCTTTTACAACAAAGATTTTCATTATCTTAAAAATAGAAACTAATAATTAAAGAGTTCTAATAGATATATACTATTTCAAACTTATCTCTTATAAAATTTAAATGTTATAAAACATATTTAAAAATAATTTATTTACATATTAGGGAAAGATAAAAATTATTGATGATAATAATAATGATAAATATGCATTTAATTTTAAAAAATATTTATAAATATTGAAAAATAGATAAAAATATTAATATAACTAATATTAATAATAGTGGTACACACTTGGTACGTAGTAGTACTTTTAGTTATTTTCTAAAACAGGCATGGTTGTAGTAGTACTGAATATAAAAATAATAATACTAATAATAATAAATAAATAAATAAATAAATAAATAAATTGTAGTAGTGGGTAGAACATAGTTATAGTGATAGAAGAAAAAAAAGTGGGAACTTTTTTTTTAAAGAAAATAACATGTGAATTAATCTTATTGATTTTAAATTTTCTCTTAATTCAAATATATACATTATAAGATAAATATGCATTTTATTTGAAAAATTATGGATAAGGAAGAATAATAAATTGATCTTCTTTTAACAAATACATATTATATTTGAATTTGAATTTGAATTTAAATGAAATTTAAATTGAAGTAGAGTTCAATTTTCTTAATATCTCTTTAATATCTATATAACCAGTATTAGTGGTAGAAACAATAATACGTAGTACATTTCAAACTTATCTCTTTTAAAATTTAAATGTTATAAAATATACTTATTTTATTTACATATTAGGAAAAGATAAAAATTATTGATAATAATAATAATGATAAATATGCATTTAATTTTAAAAAATATTTATAAATATTGAAGAAAAAGATAAAAATATAATATTTTTAAATTATAAATAATATAATAAAGAAAATATCAAATTGAGGAGGAGGATTTTTTTTTAAAAAAAAAAAAAATTGAGGAGGGGTGGAGCTGGTGGGAGGGGTGGGAGGTGGGTGAGGGTAGAGAAAAAAATATTTATTTTTATATTTCATTGAGAAATAATACCATGGTAGATTTTTTGAAAGATAATAGAATTTAACATGTTTGAACAAACACTACAACATAAAATATTAAAAATATTATTTTAATATTATCCGCGCATCGTGCGGGTACGTACACTAGTGTTTATAAATAACAAATGATAAATGACCTTTACTTTCACATTAGTACAGTATGCTACGTAAAAATACAATAATATTTGCAGTAAGAATTTAAATATAATGAATTTCAAAAAAAATAATATTTATAAGTATTTGATTTATTGAATTTGAGCATTGCCCATTGAGCATCAGTCACGAGATACTCACCCAAATTTTGATCTTCGATATATAGTATTTGAGATAGTAATTCTAGTATCGGGTAAATTTCATAGATAGTTATACAACTATCAGTTTTTTACTAAGGTCACTTAACTATCATTTCTAATACAGTATCACAAAACTTTTAATTTACTATTAAAATCACACAGTTTAATTTACAAATTAATTCATAATCATAACATATAGAAATATAGTATAGATAAATCAAGTTTTAATCCTAATACATAAAAATATAATGGATTAGTAATTTAGTATCATGATTTATTAATTTTTGAAATCATATTATTATCTCACTAAAATCTAAAGCAACAATTTTTGCAATGCAAGAAAATCAACTATCTAATATCAATATTAGTTTCTTCATATTTAATGTATAACTTTTAAATTTTTATGTTATTGCTAAAATTTTCATTGCATATCTTGACCAAGATAAATTTTTATAAGTCTTTACAAATGTATGACATATTAAAAGATTACTAACTTAAATTTTCAAAGAGTACAAATTATATTTTTTCTAAAGCATAAAGTACATAAATACTGACTCATAAAATTTTCACCAAACATGTAGAAAATAAAATGAATATGCAACATAACCTGTATATTTAGTTGAAAAATCTATTCTAAAACAATACTCACAGTAAATTGAGATTCTAGCGATTATTACGATAAAATAAGTTGTGACAGAAATCACTTGCACAATTCATCTTCTCCAGCACATTATGACATAAATTAATTAGCTTTTACTGAGTGTAACCTTCTTATATATTGGTAAATTGTTATGACAATAGAACTTTTAGATTAATTGCAGCTGTACAATATTCTTTTCTCTCTCTCTCTCTCTCTATATATATATATATATATGTATGTATGTATGTATGTATGTATGTATGTATGTATGTATGTATATATGTATATAATTGTTAATTGATTCTTCATTTTCTATTTATATTTCTCAATCAATTTTGTCATGCTTCCTTAATTGACTTACATTGAATGAAATCATAAATACCTTTTGTCATATAAATATCCATTTTATAGTAATACTTCAATTGCATATATTCTAATTTATTACTAACTCACACCGACATTTCATCATACAAAAAATTCTTATTGATATTTTTACTAATACGAAATATTTATTCCTAATTCATTTTATTGATCTGCATGTTTAAATTTTTATATAAGATAATTTAATCCTTTTTAATTATTTTTTGTTCATCAAAACGAAGTTTCTTTTTCAAATTAGATTATTTTAAAATCCAAAATTATTCACAAACATATATAAGGTTATATAATTGGTCAATTAAAGAATAACTTTGTAAGGCAAAATTTTATTTGAACTCAAATATTAATTAGGACTATGTAATTTTAGTAGTTATTTTCGATAAACATTATGCAATCTTTTCTGTGTAGTAATATTTATTTTAAAAAAATTTAATATTTATTTATTTTTAATCTACCTTCCTTTTAAATTCAAGTCTGTCATTTATTCGTTTCCTAATAATATAGAATGATAGTGTAATTACTCATTGATAGCCATACTTAATTATGAAAATTCTTTCATTAAATATGAATGCATATTATTTTAAATCTAGATTACTTAAAATATATCAAATAAAAATTCTTCCAATAAATATGAATGCATATTTTTTAAATAAAATTTCTTGAAATATATTGAAATAAATTGCTTCCATTTTGTAGTCCAAAGTTACCATTTGAGTGATTACATTTTTTTCATAATATTTTTAATTTTGGAATAACTCTTTGATTATTATATTTTTTTCCGACAAAATAGCTCGGTGGACCCTTGTACTTGGTCTGTTTTGTAAAGTGGATAATTCTACTTAAACCTTTTTCATCGGAACCCTTCAACTCAATAAAACTCAACATTTTAAATACTTTGACCATTGACCAGACCTATGTGGCATTAAAATAGCTGGGTAGGACGAAACGTGTGCAGGCATGCGCTTAGGGCGCGAGTGAGGGTCATTTTTTGATCAATTTATAATTAAAATAATTAAAAAATAATTTTAAAAACAATCCCCCCGACTACAGTTTTTTGAATTTAAAAATATTTTTAAAAATTTAAAAATAATAAATTTATAAAATAAAAATAAAAAAGGCCCCTCCCCAACCCTTCCCCCGCGTCCAGCACCCCCACCCCCATCCCCATCCAGCACCCCCACCGCACTCCCACCCCCGTTCGGCACCCCCTACCCAATCCCCCACCCCTAGCCCCCTCCCCAATACTACCTTCCGTTGCACCAGCCACCTCCTACCCCCAACGCACCAACCGCCCTCCACCCCCAATGCACCAGCCACCCTCCACCCCCAATGCACCAGCCCTCACCCCACCTACAACCCTCCCCAACCCCCTTCCTTCACAGCAGCAGCCACCCCCTTCCTCAGCGCTAACCCCCTTCCCCCTAAAAAAAAACTTTTAATTCAAGTTTTATTTTATCTTTTTAATTTTTCCTCTCAATTCAATTCTTTTCAGATTTTTTTAGGATTAAAATTTAAATTTAAAATTTTTTCATATTTTTTGAATTAAAATTTAAATTTAAAATTTTTTCATATTTTTTGAATTAAAATTTAAATTTAAATTAAAGGAGGGTAATAGTGGATATTGAAAAATTAGTGAATTTCATGAATAAGCTTGAAAAAATTTAAAGTTTTTGTGAATTTGTTAAAGATATTCAAATTTAAAAATAAAAAATTCATTATGTTTGTATATATGAATTTATAGTTAAAAATTTAAATTAGTTGGAGAACAATTTTAATAATTTGAAATGAATTTGATGTTTAATTTGTGAGCAAAAATAAAAACATGATTATTTAAATTTTTTGACAATTTATATTTTTTTTATTTAATTAAATTATTTTAATATTTAATTTCTTATTTAATTAATTTTTATTTAATTTCTAACGTGACAGCTGAAGTGGGGCATGAAATTTAATGTAATGCATAAAAATGACGTGGAAGTTGACGTGGTAGCTGACGTGGGCGGTTGTGTTACACATTGTCAGAGGGGTTTAAAATGTTAAGTTTTATTGAGTTGAGGGGTTCAGATGACAAAAGTCTAAGTACAAGTATCCACTTTACAAAACAGATTAAGTACAAGGACCCATCGAGCTATTTTGCCTTTTTTTTTTTTTTTTTCCATATAAGTTGTTTGATTCCTAATTGGTTATTCTCTTAATTGATATTTCTTAATACTTTCTTGATTTAGTCAATTGTAATCAAATCATAAATGTTCTTTTTTATATAGTATTGTTACTTAAATTAATTATCTACACATTTTGAGTGATGACATCTTTTTCATAATATTTTTAATTTTGGAAGGACTCATTTGTCATAATAATCTTTTTTCATATAAGTTACTTGATTATTAATTAGTTATTCTCTAATTAATTTTTTTGTAATACTTTCTTGATTTACTAAATTGTAGTGAAATCATAAATATTTTTAAATAATATTATTATTTAAATTAATTGTGTATATTTTTTAGGGATAACATCTTTTTCATAATATTTTTTTTAAATTTTGAAATGACTTTTTGATTATTATAATCTTATTCATATAAGTTACATGATTACTATTTACTAATTAATTTTTTGTAATATTTTCTTGATTTACTCAATTGTAGTAAAATCATAAATATTTACTTTTTATAATATTATTATTTATGTTGTTTAAATTAATTGTTCACACATTTTAGGGAATGACATCTCTATTGAAATATTTTTTAATTTTGAAATGACTTTTTGGTCATAATAATTTTTCCATATAAGTTGCTTGATTACTAATTGGTTATTCACCAAAATATATTTTGTTGCCAACAAAATAGATTCTCGTTGCCAAAATACCAAGTGGCCAGTTCTCAATATGTCACTTGACTTAATCTTAGGCTAACTTCTTTGCTTTATTATATATATAGATATATAGATTTTTTGTAATATTTTCTTGATTTACTCAATTGTAGTAAAATCCTAAATATTTACTTTTTATAATATTATTATTTATATTTTTTAAATTAATTGTTCACATATTTTAGGGAATGACATCTCTATTGAAATATTTTTTTATTTTGAAATGACTTTTCGGTCATAGTAATTTTTTCCATATAAGTTGCTTGATTACTAATTGGTTATTCAACAAAATAAATTTTGTAGCCAACAAAGTAAATTCTTGTTGTCAAAATACCAAGTGACTAGTTCTCAATATGTCACTTGGCTTAATTTTAGACTAACTTCTTTGCTTTATTATATATATAGATATATAGATTTTTTGTAATATTTTCTTGATTTACTCAATTGTAGTAAAATCATAAATATTTACTTTTTATAATATTATTATTCATGTTGTTTAAATTAATTGTTCACATATTTTAGGGAATGGCATCTCTATTGAAATATTTTTTTTATTTTTTGAAATGACTTTTTGATCATAGTAATTTTTTCCATATAAGTTGCTTGATTACTAATTGGTTATTCACCAAAATAAATTTTGTTGCCAACAAAATAGATTCTTGTTGCCAAAATGTCAAGTGACTAGTTTTCAATATGCTACTTTGCTTAATTTTAGGCTAACTTCTTTACTTTATTATATATATAGATATTAATCAATTTGCACCCCTATTAAATTCTCCTTTGGGGGTCGTTTGGTACATTGTCCGGATTGAGTAAAGATATCTTCCTAAGTTGGGATATTTCATGGGATTATTTATACCTTCCTCCCCATAGGATAATAATGACACCATTTTAGTACAAATGATGAAATAAAATAGTGTCGAAATTAAGTAATTTCTTCTACCAAATATGGGATAAAGTTAATCTCAAACTTTATTCTCGGGATTATTTTTCTTATTCCTTCTATGAAACGATCCCTAAGAGTTTAAAAGGCAAATATGTCAAACAATGTAAGATAGAAGAAGTAAGGCAAATATGTCAAACAGTGTAAGATAAAAGAAGTAACATAGAATATTAAAAGATATAACAACATATATTAATTGGTCATTATTTTTCTTTTAGCACACATATTAAAAAATGTAAATAAGAATTAATTTTATTAATTCACCCCTTATTAAAAATTTTACAAATAAATGTAAAAATTTTAAATAAATTAATTACAGAAGTAATATGACAAAATTTAATTAATATTTTTATAATTTAGTGAGATAACTAACAAATATAAAATAATTTTTTAATAAAATGGTCAACTAATAGAAGTCACGAAATAAAATTTCTGATTAATTCTAGAAATATTAATTGTGTCATTGGAAAGTAGTAAACTCACAGGCAAGTGACGTAACGCAAGCGATTACAGCTGTTTGTCTTGGGATTCGCAAAACAAATCAACGCTTTCGTGGATATCATATCCTATTCTCCTATTGAAAAAAGAAATTCAATTCTTCTAATTCCATTCACGTTTCCCAAGAGGTCGTTAACGACGTTATCGCTAAAGTCTTTTTTTCCCCTTATTACTCACTTTCTTCATTTTATATTACCTGCCTCTTGGATGGTCATGATATCGTATATAACGAATTATCGTAGTAAATAAAAAAATTTAATATCATAATTTAATATTATGATATTTGATATGCTATGATATATATTTTAACCATTTTTTTTTTATGTATAATATAGTATTCGATATTTATAAATGACATATTGAAATACTAAATCCCATATCAAAGCATATAATTATGTAAATAACTTATATATATATATATATATATATATATATATATGTATGTATGTATGTATGTATGTATAACAAATATACAATTTAGCATTAGTATAAAAATGTCAAGACATTGGAACTTTGACTATTCTATCTTGATTGTAATGTCTTTTTTGTGTAATTGACTAACAAAAAGAGTTGTTTGTACTCAGTGACGGATCCAGAATTTAAGGATAATGAGTGTTTAAAAAATTTTTAAACTGGAAAAAGTAAAAATTCACCACAATGAGGTTCGAATCCGGGACCTCTTTCCAATGAAGCACCTTAAGATCAACCTAAATGTCAATGCACCCAACCAACTTTTTGTTATAGTGTGTGCTTTTATATGTTTTATACCTATTTTCTTATATTTTCTATGTAATTATACCTATTCCGCGTCGAGTCTAGTGGGTGCCGGAGCACCCTAGAATTCTACATAGGTCCGCCCCTGTTTGTACTTCTTTTTGAATATTTCTACATGTGTAATGTGTAATTACGATACAATTGAGATGTGCGTTTGAAAAGTCAAAGTAATAATACTCTATTATGCGAGTATATATTGTCGAAGTTGAACAAACTATGATTATCGATTACCATACCACAAAATACTGAAATCAAACATCAAAATATTGAACCATACCAAATTAATATGGTATGGTAATGATATAGTGTTTTTAAAATCCGAATACCAAAATTACCGTACCAAAATTTCAAATATCATAGAGAAAAGACATGATTTCCCCCCTGAACTTGTCCGCTCAACTCACTTTAGCACTTAAACTAAACTTCTATTTATTTACCCCCCTTAACATATTTAAAGTGTATTATTTTTACCTCTCAAAACTGAATACCACTCTCACAACGGAGAGTGTGTTACACTCGCCTACACATCAATGCCACGTCAATGCCACGTCGGAGCCACGTCATTGCCACGTAAGAAATTACTATTATTCTAAAAAAAATTTAATCCTTCATACATTATTTTTATATATTTTTTTAAAAAATATGTATGTACTATCTTATATATATATATATTTATTTATTTATATATATTAAATAAAAAATGCACCCCACCCCTTTCTTTCTTCTTCACACCCCCACCCCATCCGTCCACCCCGCCCTCTCTACGTTTTCTTCTCTTCCAGCCCTCACCCTTACCCCCTACCCTGCAAACGCAAGCCCCCCTCCTCCTCTTCCAGCGCGACCTCCCTAGTTTTCCAATTGAATCTCAATTGTTTTTTTAAAATAAAAAAAGTAAAAAAAAAGTCAAAAAAAAAAAGTTCATTTTTTTTTGAAGAAAATAGGTGGGTCTTCTTCTTCCATAGTCTTGGACCAAAGCAAATATAGTGGATAAATTGCAAATATAACTTTGATTGTGAGGGCTGAAGATTTGATTTTGAAACAACATAATCGCTATGATGATCTCGGACCAATCACATAGTTGCTTAATTATGGTTTCCAATAAAAGAAATATTTATTTTAATTTACTAGTATAGTTTATGAAATCAAAAGGATTATATTTTTCTTACTATTTTAATTTGTTTGACCTATTTTTTTTATAGTCCGTTAAGAAAAAGTGTCTATTTTTCTTTAACAATTTTTTAATTCTATCTTTCAACGTGACATATTGAGGATCACAAGATTAAAAGATATTTTGATATATTTGAGAGATTGTTAATTTAATATCACAAGATTTTATTTTATTTTGTATTTTCTTAAACTCTGTGCAAAATCAAAATAGGTCAAACGAATTGACAAGAAGAAAGTATTTCTATTATTGTTGTTGTTGTTTTTACCCTTAGGGCTTGGTTTGAGGGATTACTCTCAATTAATTTTAAGATGAGTTTATTTTATGTTTGACTAAGATAAAAATAACAGGATAACTTATCATAAGATTATAGTGTTTTTTTTTTTATTTCACATGAAGGGTCAAAGAACAATTTAAGAATAATTAATTCTAGAATAATTAATCTAGGAATAACTTATTTCCAACCAAACAAGCTTTTAGTATTAAATAACTAAAAAAAAGTGATAGTCAAATTTAAAATTTCAAAAAATAATTAATAAAATTAGATTAATAAAATATATCTTTCATTAAACTTTTTTTTAAGAACATGCCAAGTTAACATTAAGGGTGTACATCGGTCGGTTCGATTCGATTTTATGTATTATTAGATCGGTTTATCGATTTTGAATTTTTAAATATGCAAAATCAATAAGATATTTTTTTTCGATTTTCAGTTTATCGATTTTTGGTCCTTAACGGTTCGATTTTTGATTTAAGTAATAAGAAAATACTCATAAAATAGAAATAGTAACAACTAACATAAAAAAAAAAGAATATTAGTTGCCACCAAAATCCTACACATTGTGTTTTAGTTTACAAGAATCTTCAAACTTGAACTGAGTGTTAGTTCAGAAAAAAACTGAATCTTAGTTGTCGGATGCTACTGAATGCTTCAAGCTTTTCAATACCCGTGCTTTATGCCTTTGTTGCCCTGCTTCTATTTAAACGAATAATTTAAAGTAAAGTATACTAATGAAGAATAAAAAAGATAAAAACATTATTTACAACGAGGTTGATGGTTGCTCGATCCTCATCGTTTCGACTCGTTGGTTTAGAACGAGGATTTGTATTGTGATTTGTGAATACTGAATAGTTAATAGTGATTGTCTAACTTTTGCAATTCTATTTTAAAGTATTAACTTAATACTTTGTGAATTGTGAATAAGTAATATATATTAATATAATATATATAATACAAATAAGTAATATAAATATTTATATATAATATAAATAGGGGTAAAATGGTAATTTATTGTATTCTTATTGAGTTATCGATTTAACCGATAACCTAATAAGCTAAAACTGAAACCGAACCGATTAATCAATAAATTTTTTTATAAAACCAATAAAGAATTGTTAACCCAATAACCCAATAACATTTTTATCGGTTCGATTTATCGTTCGGTTCAATTTTTGCACATTCCTAGTCAACATGATCAATTAATATGAAGGAATGATTTTTTGTTTTGACTCCTTGCCTTTAGTGGACCCTTTGAGGCCAAGTACACGAAAATGTGAAAGTCGTTTTAATCGCGAGACTCATAAATTTTTTCTTTCTCTTTAAAAAAAGTGCCTACATTTTTTGTGCTTGCAAATCATCGTGTTATGTTCTTTTGATTACGAGGGAAGAGTTGAAATTTTTAGGAAATACTAAAATATAAAATTAAAGAAGTAAATATAAGAAGAAAAAGATTTAAAATATAGTGTATATATAGATAAAATGATGAAGTGGTCTCTTATATTTGATGATAGGTTGAAACGAGCCTTTTAAATATGAAACTAATACTTTTGACTCTTTGAATTTATTGAAAACCAACATTTTTTTAACTCTATATGTCAAGTTTGAGTGAAAATAAGTAGATATTATGATTAGTTGTACATTAAGTCCATTTTTTCATTTTTTCTGATTTTGTCTCCCTTCCTCATGCACTCCCCCTCTTAATACCTCCTAACTCAGTCTCTCCACCTCCTCCTAGAAGATCCCCTAGGACTACCCACCTTCCTTCACACTTGCAGGATTTTGTGTGCCATTTTGTTCTTCATTCTTCCATTCCAAATCGTCCTTCTACTTAACCCTTACACTACCAGCAAGTAGTTTTGCATCCTGTTTAGCAGGATGCCATGATCAAAGAATTTCAAGCTTTGAACCTCAACCACACATAGGATATTGTGCCACTTTCACCTGGAAAGAAAGCTATTCCAAGCAAATGGGTGTATAAGATTAAACACAGGTATGATGGTACCATTGAGAGGTATAAAGCCATACTTGTTATTAGAGGTGACACTCAGAAAGCTGAAATTGATTTCACTAAGACATTTTCCCCTATTGTAAAATTTACCACTACTAAATGTCTTCTAGCTATTGTTGCTAAGAAGTCTTGGATTGTTTATCAGCTTGATGTGAATAATGCATTTCTACATGGTGATTTATCTGAGGAGGTTTACATGAAAGTCCCATTAGGTCTCGCTACTTCTTCACCTTCTGGTTCTATTACTCCTTTGGCTTGCAAGCTTTGCAAGTCCCTTTATAGCTTGAAACAAGCCTCTAAATAGTGGTTTATTAAGTTGTCTTCAGCCTTGACTTCTAGAAGCTACTTGCCTAGCCTTAATGACTATTCTCTTTTCACTAAAGTGTTATCTCTATCCACTGTTGTTATTGTTGTATATATGAATGATATCTTGTTGGCTGGTGATGATATTGAGGAAATGAATTTCTTGAAATCCCTTTTGGATGATAAATTTAAGATTAAGAATCTTAGGGATGTTCATTTTTTTGGGCCTTGAGGTCCACAGGACTTATCAGGGTTTCTTTATTAACCAACATAAGTATACTAAGGATTTGATTGAGGAGATCCATTGTTATAATTATTCTTCCGTGGTAATTTCTTTGGAACTTTACACCAATCTTCTTCTTAATTCTTGTATTTTATTTTCTGATCCCTCCATATTTAGGAGGCTTGTTGGTAAGCTCAATTTTTTACGATACACCAGGCCAAACATTTTCTTCTCTCCAATTTGTTGACTTCCCTCTTAAGAAATATTCTGATTGGACTGCTTTCTCTATTTCTGAGAAGTCTATTATTGGATTCCTAATTATTTTAGGTGCTAGCCCAGTTTTCTAGAAGTCTAAGAAACAACCCACTATTTCTTTGTCTTCTACGGAGGCTGAATATTGAGCTCCTTGTAAAACTGTTGTTGAATTGACTTGGCAGGTTCGTCTTTTATCTGATTTTACCATTTATATTACTTCACGTGTTCATCTCTTTTGTGACAACCAGGATGCTTTGAGCATTGCTCGAAATCCTATCCTACATGAGCATACTAAGCATACTGGTAGTCCAGCTCAATATGCTTAGTATGCTCGCGGAGGACAGAATTTTGAGCAATGCTTAAAACAGCCTGGTTGTCACAAAAAAGATAAACAGGTGAAGCAACATAAAAAGTAAGATCAAATAAAAGGCAAACCAGCCAAGTCAATACAACAACAGTTTTGGGAAGAGCTCGATATTCAACCTCATCAAAAGACAAAGAAATAGTGGGTTGTTTCTTGGACTTCCAACAAATTGGGTGAGCACCCAAAGTAATCAAGAATCCAGTAACAAACTTTTGGGAAATAGACCAAGCAACCCATTCAAAATTAGAATATACCTTAAGAGTGAAGTCAACAGACCTGGAGAGAAGAATACCCTTAGTAGGATCATGTAACAAATACCTTAGAATATGCAACGTAGCTTGCATATGAGAAAGTCTGGGAGCATTAAGAAATTGGATCAAATACTGAACAGAGAATGAAATGTCTCGGCTGGTATATTGTAATAATTAAGAAATTCAACTTACCAACAAGCCTTCTAAAAATGGAGGGATCAAAAAGTAAAATGCCAGAATCAGGGAGAAACTTGGCGTAAAGTTTCAAAGAAGTTACGACAGAAGAACAATCAGAACAATGGAACTCCTTAATCAACTCCTTAGTGTACTTATGCTGCTTAATAAGGAAAACCTTAGAAGTCTTGTGGACCTCAAGGCCCAAAAAATAATGAACATCCCCAAGATCCTTAATCTTAAACTGATCGTCCAAAAAGGATTTCAAGGAATTCATTTCCTCAATATCATCACCAGCTAACAAGATATCATCCACATATATAACAATAATAACAACGGATAGAGATGAAAATTTAGTGAAAAGAGAATAGTTATTAAGGCTAGGAAAGTAGCCTCTAGAAGTCAAGACTAAAGACAACTCAGTAAGCCATTATCTAGAGGCTTGTTTCAAGCCATAAAGGGACTTACGGAGCTTGCAAGTCAAAGGAGGAGTAGAACCAGAAGGAGAAGAAACACTGAGACCTAATGATACTTTCATGTGAACCTCCTCACATAAATCACCATGTATAAATGCATTATTCATATCAAGTTGGTAAACAGACCAAGACTTCTTAGCAACATTAACTAGAAGACATTTAATAGTGGTAAACTTTACAATAGGGGAAAATGTCTCAATGAAATCAATTCTAACTTTCTGAGTGTCACCTCTAACAACAAGTCTGGCTTTGTACTTCTCAATGGTACCAACAGACCTGTGTTTAATATTGTATACCCATTTGCATGGAGGAGTTTTCTTTTAGGTGGAAGTGGCACAATATCCCATGTATGGTTGAGGTTCAAAGCTTGAAATCGATCATGGCATCCTTCCAAATAGAATGAAAAACTACCTACTAATAGTGTAAGGGTTCAGTGGAAGAAGGGTCTGGAATAGAAAAAAGAATAATAAAATGACACATAAAATTCTACAAGTGTGTCGGAAGGTGGGTAGTCCTAGAGGATCTTCTAAGAGGAGGTGGAAAGACTAAGTTAGAAGGAGTATCGAGAGGGGAAGTATCATGACAAAGAGAGATAGAATCAGAATCAGATAAGATAGAAGGATGATGAGACTTAAATAAAAATAATGTGGAAGGTGAAGAAGTAGAAGGAAAAATATGTTCAACAAATATAACATCCATAGAGTAAAAAATAGAATGAGTATGGCATAGAACTCCCTTATCCAGCTCGAGATCCATCAGGAGGAGCTACTAATTATGGGCCCCAATAGAACCTCTATAGTCGGCAATAGAATTTCAGTAATCTCTTTTCCACCCTCTTAATTCCAAGCCCCTTCAAAGCAAATTTGCATTCGTCGGTACTCACGATATCATTCCCGACTAGCTTTGTAAGAAAATCTTTCATAGGTAGGGGCGTTTTATCGATTACCAACCATTGTAGATGTTTAACCTACAAATTTCAATAAGAGAACTCGTTAGAAATCATCTAGTGTCAAGAAAAGACTGAAATAAAAGTTTCAAAAAATTTTAACTTTTAGCTGAGAGGCTACTACCTGTATCCTCCCGCTATAGTGACATGTATGTCGCTATGATAGAAATTTCTCAGTTATAGTGACGAGGCCGCTATAGCAGTCTTTAACATCCCAGAAGTTGGGGGAGAAAAAAAGGCACCCCTTTCTCAAATAGTTGTTTTTGATTCTGAACTCTGATCAGTGTTCCAAAAGTGCCCTAGAATTAAATTACACAAAAATTCGAGCATAATAACTCTTAAATCATGCCTAAATCGGCAGTTAAACACAAAAATAACCTTTTTCATTCTCTTTAATTTTGACTTATTTTAACCCATAAAATTGGAGTTTCTTATGCTCAAAATGTGACTGAAGCATTGTGAATGTAAGAGAAGCAACCATGCTTTAGATTTGATTCAAATAGACCCCAAAAAGTGAAGTTAAAAACTCAACTCAAAACCCTATGTTTCAACTAAATTCAAGCCTAATGCATGCAATTTTGTGAGTAATGAAGTAACAGAGAGTAAAAAAATTGAGAGTTACCTTATAGATGATTAAACCAAAGTGATCGAGGAAGAGGGAGATTATTTTTAAGTAAAATAAGAGAAATAGGAAATGAATCCATTTCTCCCGTCTTTAAACTGCTTTGGGCCGCTATGCTGACATGCACTGCTATAGTGACACTACTTTAGCATGATAAATACCGCAATTGCAGCGTCTCACCTCAGGTCCCATAAAATTTTTAGGTATCAAATAATGTTACATCCCCTGATCAATGTCAGTAGTTGATGAGTTTTCTGGTATCTCAGACATTCAGAGAATGAGTTTCTTGTATTGCATCGAGCCTTTATGAGCACGAAATACCTCTTCCAATTAGACCGGTGTCTGGGTTTCGATACTAGAAGTCAAGTGATTAGGATTTTGGTGTTTGTTCCTATAGACATCACTGTGTATTTAAATTTTTGGACAAACATCCGGGTATCGGTAATTAGTTGCTTATGATCTCATGGGCAGGGAGTTAGGTTCAAAAATCTAAACTCAGACCGTTACTTTTTTTGATTACTTGGAGATAAATGATGGGTAAATTGGAATCTATTGAAACGACCTAGTCTGTCGTTACTAATAAATACCTCTATACTAGTATGGATATTATCGAGATTTCACTAGAAAACTTACAAGGGGCCATGTGTGTTAAGATTTTTACACTTAAAGAAGTTGGGTTTGGCTGAGTCGGCCAGCTATAGTGGGATTTATTCAACGATAGCGGTACCGCTATAGCAATGCACATGCGGCTATAGAAACATAACATACCAAAACACTAACTTAAGCGGGTTTTATTTCTTTTCTCCACTTGGTTGAAATAAATGATGTGGGAGACTCAAAAAACCCTTAGGGTTGCCTCTCATAACTTAGAACCATAAAAAAGGGAGAAAGGGGTGCTGTCACGACTCGAGCCGAGACCTTAACCGTAATAGACACCCTAAACCACGAAGGTTCAAGAAGAGCCCTTAGCATACTATCAAAAGCATAATTCATCTAAATTGTGAAAAATATAATGAAACTAAAAAAACTCTGAATAACAATATTTAAACCCAACATTCATAACAACATATCCATATGATCTAATCTACGAAGCCTCTACTATTAAGTAAACTGTCTAGGCCGGGACAAGGCCCCCAGCTTGTAATACCCCGTAAGACCCTAACTCAATTCAGCTCTCGATTGCATGTTAAAGGGGTTATTTTCTAGACCCCTAAACTTTGATGATTTTATTTTTGACCTTTCCAACTTCAAAACGTTGATTTTTGAGTTGATTCATGATTGGGGTGGCTCAAAATATGTCTCAAGTGAGTTTTAGATTTTTCAGATGAGTGTAGGGGTGCGTTTGGGAAACCAAAATAGAAGCACCACTGGGATAGGCAGTAGCTGCTCCCTCTAGTCTGTCGGGGTGAGGCGGGCACTGCCCGAGTTAGTACCATGCTCTAAGGTGGGCACTGCCCGGGGTAGTCCGCCTCTCCAAGGCACACATCGCCCCTTCCTATTCTGTCCAGCTTTTTTTCCTTGTCATTTAAGGCATTTGTGTCAATTCCCTTCACCCAACTCGTCCATAACACGAAATCAGGGTCCCCAAGGAGCATTATTTTCCCTTTTACTCATAAATTCTCTCAAGAAAACTATCTTTCATCTCAAGAACAAACCCTAAACCTTTCACAAGTAATCAAGGAATTCAAGCTTCAATTTCAAGAAATCCTCAAGGAACCTTCATGAATTCATCTAGTTAGGTATGTGGGATGTTCATCCATGGATTCCTTTCACCATGGAGCCCAAAACCCTCTTTTGAGTTAAATTATGAGTTTATACATGTTCTTGATGAAATAAAATCAGGACTCTCTTGTAAATTCAATTTTAAGTTATTGTTTCAAGTGTTTTCAAGTAAGATAAGTCATATCATGCTTTAAGTGTTGCTATTCCCATGTCATGATCAATTGAATTTCATGTTAAATCCTTAATTTATGAATTTATCTATGAAACCATGTTTTTTCTTCTTGTTAATGTATCCCCACATTGAGTTTATGGCTTACTACAAGTTTTGATGAAATGCTTATGTTTTAGGTCTTTAACTGTGATTTCATACTACAGTATTTCATGCTTGATATTGTATTTTACAATCACTTAGTGTTGGTGGGTTATGATCAGTGTATCAGTGTCAGTTCAGTTGGGAGAAGGATTTAGCACTGAGTGAACCTAGGGATGGGGACACACCCGCCAGTTAGGACTAGGTCCTTAGAAGCAGCCCCTAAGTTGCAGACTTACATAGCCAGCATAGGATTATGAGATGTCACTTCCAGTTTAGGACTGACAGTTTTTTAGGGGTCACCTGCCAGTTAGGACCAACTACTTCATCCTTCAGGACGACACCCTTATGGATCCATATTGTCAACTATGTGTTAGTACCCGTGGCACGGTATTGACACCCTTCCAACTAGGGTTATAGGTTGGACCCTGAATAGATCAGATTGGGGCATATTGGTTAGATTATACCTCCCATAGTCTTAGTATAGTATTCAATATAATTCAGTTCAGGTTTATTTGACCAAGTGTACAGGTTCTCAGTTATTCAGCTTACAGATTATTTTTGAATAATATTTATACTTGTCTTGCATTCTTAGATAGTACATGTTTCATGCATTCATACCCTGCTATCTTATGCATTTTAGCCAGTCCTCAACTCATATACCAGCACATTCAAAGTACTGACCACATACTCTTCTTTGTGCTATGATGTAATATATTATAGGTTTGGAGGGGCAGTTTCCCGACCATAGTTAGACAACCCAGCGTCACTTAGCAGCAGTAGTGGTGAGTCCTCATCCACCGAGGACATGATTTTTTTATTTTAGTCGTTTTAGTACTTCTATATTTCAGTCATCCGGAGTTAGTCGGGGGCTTGTCCTATCAACTTCTCAGTCTATTTAGAGGCTTTCAAACAATCAGACAGTCAGTTAGACAGTTAGTCAGTTTTTATCATTCTTATCAGTTGTTTTATCTAGACTGTTTATTTTTTAGTATATTACCAAATTTTTTAGACTTGTGATTAATTCGGGATTTCAGTATTTAGATTTACATCACCTTCTCAGTTTATCTTCCGCACATATGTTATGTTAATATTTTATGCAATTTCTATAGCAGGTACTAACTCATGGATTAGCTTATGGTCACTTGTGATCGTAAGCACCATTATTGTGACTAGGGGGTAGTTTCGAGTCATAACAAAACTTGGTATCAGAGCCCAAGGTTTTAGAGTGTTCTAGGGAGTTTGAAAGCTGCGTTGAGTAGAGTCTTGTGCACGGGTGTGAAGCGCACCACACTTATGGACAAGAGGCTTTGAAATGTTTTAGGAAAGTTTTCCTTCTTTCAATGTTCATATCATGCGAAAGAGCATGAGCTCCATTTAAACTCTCTTTTTAATTCATCCTTTATTCCGTTTACAAATAATGCCTCCTAGAATAAACAACAAAAGAAGGAATGGGTATCATCCCACACTGCCGTTTGTTCAGGAAGGTCCCTTGAATTAGCATGTCTCTCACACTGAGTTCAGGGTCATATTTATGACCCCGACCCATTCAGTAGCTTCTCAAAACAACCAGCGGGCTTCTACCCTAGCCAATCCAGTGGAAAATGTAGCTGCGGTCAGGATTCAGGATTTCACTCGGATGAATCCCCCTTTGTTTTCGGGATCTAAGTCTGAATAAGATCTGTAGAAGTTTCTTGATATGGTTCAGAAGGTGACTGATATTATGCGTGTCACTTCAAGTGAGAGTGTAGAGTTAGATTCATATCATTTATAGGATGTAGGTCACACCTGGTTTAAGCAGTAAAAGAATAACCGAGGTGTGAAGGCAGGGCCTGTTAAGTGGGTAGAGTTTGCCATGACTTTCTTAGACAGGTTCTTTCCATTAGAGTTGAGGGAAGATAAGGTTCAGGAGTTCATTAATTTTAAGCAGGGTAATATAAGTGTGATGGAGTACTCTCTTAAGTTTACTCAGTTGGCGAGGTAAGCTCCCACTATGGTGGCAGACAGTAGGTCTAGAATGAGTAAGTTTGTATCTGGTGTAGCTGATAGTTATGGTCAATGAGTGTAGGACCGCCATATTGATTAAGAAGATGGAATTATCTAGGATAATGGTTCATGCTCAATAGATTAAGAAGGAGAATCGTAAGGAGAGAGAGAGAGAATAAGAGGGCCAGAATAGATAGCTTTAACTTTTCTCAACCAAGGTCAGAAGGTGGTAACCGTGCACAGTTTAGTTAGAAATTCTCAACCCTAGCTTCATCTTCAACAAGTGTGCCAGTGCCTAAGTTCAGGCATGATTGTTGGGATTGAGCACTAGGCTCTAAGTCCCAGGGCAGTGTGAATAATGATCGTACTAATCCTCCTGGTCAGAGGTGCGGTAGAAATCATCTGGGAGAGTGTAAGTCTAGTAGTGATATCTATTTTGATTGTGGTAATCTGGGTCAAAGGATCCAAGAGTGTCCAATGGTTTCTTTGAAGGGAAAAGATTCACCCCAACAGGGCCAGTCTAACCTTTCATCAGCTCTAGCAGGTCGCCCGACTCAGGAGGGTGCCACTTTTAGCGCAACCAATAAGAAGTGTCAGAATATATTGTATGCACTCTAAGCTCGTCATGATAAAAAAAGTTCTACTGATGTGGTTACTGGTACATTACAGGTCATTCATCTTCATATTTATGCTTTATTTGACCCTGGAGCTTCACTTTCTTTCGTGACTCCTTATATAACCGTCAACTTCAGCGTTAGTCCTGAAACATTTCCAGAACCCTTCTCAGAGTCTAATCTAGTAGGTAGCTCTATTGTATCCAAGCAGGTATACAAGAACTTCTCGGTTGTAGTATCTTAGAAAGTTACCTTAGTTGATCTTGTGGAGCTGGAGATGACTGATTTTAATGTCATTCTCAGCATGGATTGGCTCCACTCATGTTATGCCTCAGTTGACTGCAGAAATAGAGTCATTCAGTTTTAGTTTCCCAATGAACCAATCATTAAATAGAGGGGTATTACCTCAGTGTTTAGGGGTCGATTTGTTTCATATCTTGGAGAAAGAAAGATGATATCTAAAGGGTGTGTTTACCATCTTGTTTGAGTCAAAGACCCTAGTTTTGAGACTCTAAGTCTCGAGTCAGTTTTAGTAGTAAGGGAATTTCCAGATGTGTTCCATGAAGATCTTCCTTGGGTTCCTCCCGAAAGGAAATCGACTTCAGAATAAATCTCCTTCCAGATACCCACCCTATATCTATTACACCTTATAGAATGGCTCCAGCTGAGCTTAAGGAGTTGAAATATCTCCTGTATAAGGGTTCATCAGGCCCAGTGTTTCCCCATGAGGCACTCTAGTCTTGTTTGTGCGTAAGAAAGATAGTTATCTCCGAATGTACATCGATTACTATAAGTTGAATAAAGTCATAATTAAGAATAAGTATCCACTACCCAGAATTAATGACTTGTTTGATCAACTTCAGGGTAACAATTATTTCTCTAAGATAGACCTCAGATTCGGCTATCATCAGCTTAGAGTATGAGAATGTGACATTTTAAAGACAACTTTCAGAACTCGATATGGTCACTTTAAATTTCTAGTTATTGCTTTTAGACTAATGAATGACTCTGCAGATTTCATGGACTTGATGAATAGGGTGTTCAAGCAGTACTTGGACATATTCATCATAGTCTTCATTAATGATATCCTTGTCTATTCTCGTAGTTAGAATAATTAAACAGACCATCTGAGAATCGTGTTGCAGACCCTTAGAGCTCATTAGTTGTTCACTAAGTTCAGTAAGTGGGAATTTTGGTTAAGATTAGTAGCTTTCCTTGGCCATATAATTTTCAGTGATGGCATAAGAGTTGACCCTTAAATGACCAAAGCCGTGAGGAATTGGCCCATACCCATCTCTCCATCAGATATCAGGAGTTTCTTGGGTTTGTCTAGCTATTACAGGCGATTTGTTGAAGGGTTTTCTTCTATTACATCCCCCATGTCCCAATGGAATCAGAAGAAAGTTAAGTTTTAGTGGTCAGATAATTGTGAGAAGAGTTTTCAAGAGTTGAAGACTTGACTTACTTCAGCCCAGTATTGACTTTGCAAGATGGTTCAAATGGATTTTTGATTTACTGTGATTCTTCTAGAGTTGGTCCTTGTTGTGTATTGATTCAGAGAGCTAAGGTCATAGCCTATGCCTCTAGACAAATTAAGCCCCATGAAAGAATTATCCTACCCATGATCTTGTGTTTGCAGTTGTTGTGTTTGCTTTGAAAATTTGGAGACATTATCTGTATGGGGTTCATATGGATGTGTTCACTGATCATAAAAGTTAGCAGTACATTTTTATGCACAAAGATCTAAATCTTTATCAAAGAAGGTGGCTTGAGTTATTGAAAGATTATGATATGAGTGTGTTGTATTATCTGGGAAAGGCCAATGTAGTGGCAGATGCCCTTAGCAGGTTGTCAATGGATAGTGTTGCTCATGTTGAGGAGGATAAGAAAAAGCTAGTCAATGATGTTCATCAGTTTGCTAGATTAGGTGTTCGTTTGGTTGATTTAGCGGAAGATGGTGTATGGGTTTAGAAGGGTTCAGAATCTTCTTTGGTTACCAAAGTAAAATAAAAGTAAGAAATATATCCTAGTTTGGTTAAGTTGAAGGAGATCGTTAAAGATCAAAAGGTGGAGGTTTACTCCCAAGGGGGAGATAGTGTACTTTGTTAGGGTAGATGATGTGTCCCATGTGTTGATGACTTGAGACAACAAATACTTGAAAAAACGTATGGTGCGTGATACTCTATCCATCTAGGAGCCACTAATATATACCGTAACTTGCAGGAAATCAACTGGTGGAGTGGTATGAAGAGGGATATTTCAGAGTTTGTAGCTAAGTGTCTGAATTATCAGCAGTTCAAGGTTGAGTACCAAAGGCCTAGTAGTGCATTGCAGGAGTTGAGCATCCCTACTTGGAAGTGGGAAGTGGTGAACATGGATTTTGTGACAGGGTTGCCTTGCACGTGTAACGCCCCAAGAGTATACCCTAGACGCTACACGGTGCTTACGATCCCGAAGGACCACAAGCTAACCCATGACTGATATCTGCTGTGAGCATTGAATAGTAATACTGAAATAAATGTAGAATTAGGCTGAATTACCATAAGGTTTAAAATCTAAATACTGATAAATAATAACATCTGGTAAAAATATCTGAAAACTAAACACTGTCTGAACTATTCTAGTCTGAAAAGCCACTAACTAAACTGTCTGAAAGAGGAGTTGATGGGACAAGCCCTAACCTAACTCCAACTACTGAACTACTTATAAACTGAAATAAATCATATCCCCGATATATGAGGACTCACTACTAAATCTGCAACTGCTGACTGGATCTGTCTAATCGCAGTTGGGATCTGGAGCATCCAAACCTATGATATAAGACATCACAGCGCAAAGATAGAGTATGCGGTCAGTACGTGGAATGTACTGGTATGCTAGATGAGGTAAGACTGAATGCAAGGGTTCATGATCATGAACAATAACTGACTGAATGATATAGAGTAACTGAATATAAGAGTACGTGGATAAATGATACTATGAAAATCACTGAGTATTCAATACTGTATATATACGTATAGACTATAACTGAGATTTTCTAAAGTTAAGCATTGATTTTTAATAATTGAGTAACTGATATCTGAAGTTACTGATTACTGATTTACTGATACTGATTGACTATGTCTGACAGTCCTGATTTTGTAAAATAAACTGAGTTCTAAATTGAAGACTAAAATTAAAATTATGGGAGAAAATCATCTAACCGACATGCCCTAAATAATATAAGGTAACTGAGTTGGGGTCCAATCTGTAACCCCAATTGGAAGGGTGCTAATACCATTCCATGGGTACTAATATCTGCTGTGGAGTCAGTACTATCAAATGGGTGACCCCTGAGATCAGTCCTAAACTAGCGGGTGATCCTTGAGTATATCAGTCCTATCTAATGAGTGACATCTCATAACCTACGCTGGCTACATAGTTATAGAACTTAGGGATTATTTACACACTGAACATGTATACTGAAACATGACTACATGACTAAACTATTGATAAGCTGAGTTCTTATACTGAACATGCATATCTGATGTATGGAATACATTATTGAAGCTACTGATAAGTTGAGTTTCATACTGAACATCCAAATATAATGTATGAGTACATGACTGAATTGATTTGTGAATGCTTGGCTATTGTGAAGATGATATGCAATGGTAAAGAATACCAAGTTTATACCTGTAACTAGACATGGAATTGAGTAAATCTAAGGAAGACTGTCACCTTAAGCAGAGAATTCTAATAAACCTGAGATCATTGACTGAACATGCATGAACGAGAATATGAGAACATGACTGAGCCTGAAACATGATACATGAACTGAATATCATGAACTGAACTGATTCCTTGAATATATATGCCATGCCATAGGAATTGACATACGGCTGAGATGGAGTGAGAGAGTCAACTTATGAGTACCCATTACACCAAACTGAATTTATTACGTGAAGAGAAATTTAAAGGTTTAGGACATGAAAGCTCGGGGGTTATAGTGAATTTCCCCCTTGGGAGATTATGTCCCTCAAAAAATGCTGACTTGGCTGAGATACTGAGAAAAAGCTGAGACGATGCACGGGGCACCTACAAACTAAATCATGTATGAGTATTTATGGTCTGAAACTGAGGCACAACACATGAAATAGGCTAAACTCATAACTACTAGGATGCTTCATCTCGGAATGGGCATATTCAGGAGACTTCAGATAGGGTGACTGGATGGGAAGATGGGAAACCATACGAACTTGTCTGCCTGACTGCTAAACTGAATTTTTGGCTTTATGGACTAATTTATACTGAAAACTTATACTCAACTGGAGCATTTCTTGACCCTCTTTCTATAAAGTTCTACTGACTTTAGGGAGCAAGGAAATCTTGACATGGTCTGAATGAGACATCTGAATAAGAAATCACTACATGGCTAAAATTCTGTAATATGGGAACTAATAACTCTACATGCCGAGGTATGATCTGGACTGAATTCTCCTACTACGTTCAAGCCTACTTAAATATCCAAAATACATTTAGCCCCTTACATATCATCATTACATTCAAGCCTATCATCATAACTACAGCTTTGTGTAAAACTAGTATGCAACAATCTTTCCATAATCTGAAACATTTACTCTTTCCCTTATAAGAAACTGCTAATCACTACATTATTTCATAAGGAGAGTTTACTGTAGGTTAAAATATGGGGACCTGAAGCATGAATGGACACTATACTGAACTTGACACTTAACTGAGGCTTGAGGAATAGAACATCAACATCCTGAACTTTATCAAAAGATCTAAACTGAGGATATACATGACAAAATCTGAATTTAGCTGATCACTAGGAGTATAGCATAAGTCATGTAAATTGAGCACACTGTAAGGCATAAGTACATGACTCATGAGCTGCATGACTTAAGTTTGGAGCTTTTGTTTTCAGGAAATATGATTCATAACACTGAGTGAACTGGAACTGCACATGCTAGGAACTATAAGCGCACATGATATTCGATAACGTGCATGAATAGGAGCTATGATCATAGAGCTGACAAGTACTGCGTGAGTAGATATTGTGATAGCTTAAGTGCAAAACTTTGCACTGAGGTAAGGACGGGTTGGGCATCAACCTCTCCCACTTCTTTTCTACACATACTGACATTACTACTAAAATTTGAAGGCCTAAATTTTTGAGATATCATAACCGGACTATTCCTGTATACCTTCTGGGCTATGATAACTGACCCACTGGGGTTGAGACTGAGAAAGGTTCTGTTAAGGTTTTCGGTCTGACTTTGAAATTGACAACTATGTAAAGAATTACAAAAGATAGAGAAGCTCCAAGATCTAATAAGACAAAATATGTAAATGAAAGATCCATAATGTACCAGTAACCATGTCAGGAGAACTTTCCTGAACTTTTCTTGACTAAAGTGAATAAAGCTTATTTGGGCGTTGCCCACTGACGGCACTGGAGGTAGCACCCTGCTAATTCGGGTGACTGAACTGAGCTGAAGGACAGTTGTACTGACCCGTTGGTGTAAATCTTTTCCCCTCTAAGCCATAACTCTACACTCCTACATCCTGTGTCCTAGCTTACCACATCTAAAATATACATCACTGCCAGCTCTACATTGTCACGCCTCAAATTCTATTGGGGCGGACTGGCACCCGTAACTAAGGAGGTCTGGGAGAACCATCTCATAACCTTATACTTCCCATGCATACCTCTATGACAACCCGAAATTCGGACAACATCATGTCGCATATAAAAGGAAATAATCACCTGTATAAGCTCGAGCACACATATATATGTATATACAATACTTGGCCGTTGAAGCCATCACGTCTATTAACAAAACACCACCTTGACTGTACATTAGGTCTACAAAGCCTCTAGACAATACACAGAGTTTAATTAAGGTCCGGACACACCCCGCCATATAACTAACTTCTATACAATACCAAAAGTGACTGGATATGACACGAAAAGCCCCGAAGCAAACTGGAGCTCACCAAAAGCAGCTGGATATCTTGGCTCCTACTTGTGCAGTGTATGAGCTGAGGTATCTGTGCCTGAAGCATGAAATGCAGGTCCCCCATGGGGGACGTCAGTACGAAATATGTACTGAGTATGTAAAGTTGTAGATAATCACATATGATATAGGAGCTCAATAGAAATCAGAAACAAGTGAATAAATCGTAATAGGAGTGGACCACACTTACTAGAACTTGTGACAACCTGTACATTGTATTTATTCAATAACTTTACCTTCGTTCTTATCATCTTTGTAATCATTACTGTACTGTACTGTGACCATTAGGCTGCCTCCAGTACATATCAACTGGAATCGACCCATGATAGGCTTATGCCCCTGGGATACTACCCATAAACACATAACTAGGGATCGACTCATAATAGGCTTATGCCCCTGGGATACCACCCGATAAGAGAGAACTTCCATCACTTAGTTCAATTAATCTTTGAGATTGTTATTTCGGTCGCCACCACATTTTTGATACTTTGAAACAATGATACATCAATAAGAGACATATAAATAGACCATCAATGCAATAACAATGAAGTAAGAACTCATTGGCACATCAATAAAGTGTTTTGGAGTCATCAATGCCATAACAATGAAGTAGGAACTTATTGGTATATCAATGAAACGTTTTGGAGTCATTAATAGCACATGGAACTTGTTTGAGTAACCGGATACCTTCTGACATTCATTAGTGCAATAAATATGTAAGATTTGGACAACAAGTAAGTATTGGAATGTCTTGACATCTTGTAGGGTGGGAACAAGTTCATTGGTAATGTAGGACATCATACAAAACCATTATGGATCACATGTTATTGAATAACTTTGGAAACTTTCTTAATAGAACAATTGTTCACTTTCATGCCAAAGATATGGTATAGAGTATGCTTTACATACCTGACTGTCAACCTTCAATACTAGTCCCAAATGGACTTCTCGTCTTTTCGGATTACTTATCTACAATGAACATATATAGCAATCTAGTATTAGCGACCAAACGTCACAATTCAATTATTTGAATTCACCAAACTAGTGGTTAAGTAGTAAGCCTTAATTACACCATAAAGGGTATCACTTTAACCTTCTTATACTCCAATTACATTTACATGTCATGCATATTCATACAACATCCTCCAATATCAAGTTTGGATTCATTTATCCTTCCAACTAATCCATTATACCAAATTGAGCCATAGACATAAATAATCATCAATTCAATAGTATATCACCATATCCACCTTCCATAACTCAATTGCCATATCCACCTTCCATAACACAATTAACATATCCTCCTTCCATAATTCAATACAACCAAATCATGCAAAATAGTCCATAACCCTATTTCCATCACTTTTCAATAACAACCAATACATATAATCCTCTATCAAACATATACATATGGAAGAGAACAAAGGCAAACAATATTCATACCTTAGAATTCACCTCTTGATGATGCAATCCTTTTTGCACAAATAATAGGTGCCGTTCGAAGCTCTCGAGATGACAAACGCAGTTATCGGATTACTTTGGAATTTCTACGGTTGAATCAAAAGTAATTTAAAGGTCAAATTTGGCTAGGGTTTGTTCTTTCTCAATGATTGATGATCAAAATGCGTTTTGAACTCATATACATGTATATGTACACATATTCCCGTCCATAATATCATAGGGAATGACCAAAGTGCCTTTAAAATTTAAATAATGTCAAATCTGTCCTTTGGTGGACTGTTTTGATAAGCTAAAGTAGATCGACCATAACTCTTTGCTCCGATATCAGATTTGGGTGAAATTGGTATCGTTGAAAATATAATTCAAAGGGCTTTCATTTCATATAAAGTAGGCCACCCAGTTCGTCTTGTACAAGGAGTTATGATCGTTTGAAGTTGACCCTAAAAATCTATTTTGAGAGGCTTCAGTAAAACGAGTATAACTCCTTACGCAAACGTTGGATTTGGATGAACCCAATTGCATTGGAAAGAAGACTCAAAGATCTTTCTTTTCATAGGTCGTAGATCTCCCAGTTCATTATATTAAGGGAGTTATGATCGTTCAAAGTTGACCCAAAAAATTGGCTGGCCTCAGTAGTTTGTGTGCAGGAAATTTTCCTGCACATTTACTATTCCTAATATCCCGGCCACCGTTTTATAGTTTCGAACGTGCTCGATTATATCCGAAACCTATCCGTTTTTGGAAATCTTTATATCGTTGGAAAGCTTATTCAATAACCTTCGTATGAAACCATCAACGGGCAAATTCCGGTATAAATAAAATAAAATAAAATGAATTCCATTTAAATAAGACCAATACACGTACTTGAATACGCCAATACACGTACTTGAATACGGGGTGTTACATACATGCACCTAGGTGATATCTACCATATTCTCCATAAAGCAGATGGGTACGACCACTGCTCACACTGCCCTAGGTTTTGGAGCCTGGCGCCCCATCATGACTGCCATTCCTGAACTTTGGTACAGGCGCACTAGCTGAGGACGGAGATGGAACTGAAGATTTTGGATGAAATTTGGAACGATTACCGCCTTTTGACATAGGCTGATTAAAATTAAAACTACCTATTCTAGCTCTCTTGTTCTCTCTCTCCTTCTTCTTAAGCTTCTACTCTTCAATCTGTTGAGCATGGACCATAAGCCTAGAGATGTCCATCTCCATAATAAACATCACAGTTCTGCACTCCTTAACCACACTATCTGACACCCAAGACATGAACTTGCTCATTCTTGACCTATTGTCTGCTACTACATTGGAAGCATACCTGAATAACTGAGCAATCTTATCAGAATACTATTTCATGCTCTTACTGCCTTGTTTGAGATTGATGAACTCGTGCACCTTGACTTCTCTCAGCTTTATGGGAAAGAATCAATCTAGAAAAGCAGTAGCAAACTCTTCTCACTCTATGGGCCCTACATCTGTGCCCCTGTCTACCTTCCACTACTTAAACCACTTATGAGCTATATCTTATAGCTAATAGGTAGCTAACTCAGTACTCTCACTAGAAGTCACTCCCATAATATCTGTGACTTTCTAAACTTAATTGAGGAATTCCTGTAGATTCTCTTCTGACTTAGATCTTGAGAATAAGAAAAGATTCATTCGGGTGAAGTCCCGAATCCTGACTGCAGCAGTATTAGCCACTGGGTTAACCTAAATAGCAGCTGACCGTTCATTCTGAGTTGTTACGAAATTGGCTAGAGAAGTGAATGGAACTCTAAATTCTTCATGGGAGACATGCTCGTTCAGGGGATCTGCCTGAACAGGCTGAGGTGCTGGCTAATTTCTAGTCTTTCTTTCATGAGTCTTTTTATGAGGCATGTTCTGTAAACGGAAAGAAGAAAAGAATTAGACTGAGAGTTTAACTTGAGCTCATGCTCACTTACACGACATGAATACTGAAAGAAGGGAAACTTTTCCTAAAACATCTCATAGCCTCCTATCCATAAGTGTGGCACGCTGCACACCTATGCCCAAGACTCTACTTGATGTGGCTTTCAGACTCCCTAGGACTCTGCTGATCCTTAGAATCTGATACCAAGTTTGTAACGGCCCGAGAGTACACCCTGGATGCCACATGGTGCTTACGACCCTAAAGGACCAAAAGCTAACCCATGACTGGTATCTGTTGTGAGCACTGAATAGTAATACTAATATAAATTCGAAATCAGGCTGAATTTCCATAAGGTTCAAAATCTAAATACTGATAAATAATAACATCTGGTAAAAGCATCTGAAAACTAAATATTATTTGAATTGGTCTAGTCTAAAAAACCTCTAACTGAACTATCTGAAAGTGGAGTTGATGGGACAAGCCCCTAAATAACTCCAACTACTGAACTACTGATAAACTGAAATAAATTATATCCCCGATAGATGAGGACTCACTACTAAATTTGCTACTACTAACTAGATCTATCTAATTACAGTTGGGATCCTGAGCATCAGAGCCTATGATATAAGACATCATAGAGTAAAAAAAAAGTATACAGTCAGTACGTGGAATGTACAGGTATGCTAGATGAGGTAAGACTGAATGCAAGGGTTCATGTTCATGAATAATAACTGATTGAATGATATAGAGAAACTGAATATAAGAGTACGTGGGTAAATGATACTATGAAAATCACTGAGTATTCAATACTGTATATCTACGTATAGACTGTAACTGAGATTTTTTGAAGTTGAGCACTGAGTTTTAATAATTGAGTAACTGATATTTGAAGTTACTGATGACTGATTTACTGATACTGATTGACTGTGTCTGACAGTCCTGATTCTGTAAAATAAACTGAGTTCTAAATTGAAGACTAAAATTGAAATTATGGGAGAAAATCATCTAACCGATATGCCCTAAATAATATAAGGTAACTGATTTGGGGTCCAATCTATAACCCCAATTGAAAGGGTGCTAATACCGTGCCACGGGTACTAACGTTTGTTGTGGAGTCAGTACTATCTAACGGGTGACCCTGAAAATCAGTCCTAAACTAGCGGGTGATCCCTGAGTATGTCAGTCCTATCTAACGGGTGACATTTCATAACCTACGCTAGCTACGTAGTTCTAGAACTTAGGGATTATTTCTAGAGACCCAGTCCTAACTAACGGGTGAGCCCACATCCCTAGGCTCTCTCTGTGCTGAATTCTACTCCTAACTGAATAAACACTGAACTGATTATACTGAATTGGACTGGACTGATACTGATTTTACTGAATTTTCTTGAGTTTTGTAACTGACTGAGTTTTGTAACTGATCGAGTTCTACTGATCGTGACATGACTGATACTATTCTGTAACTGACACTGGCTCTAGGTAAACAACTAGATTATCGGGTATTAAATACCCTCAGGACTCGATAGCATAAAAATAAAGACATAACATGATCATAAAGGCATAACAATTCTTGCTTGCTAACAATTCACTTATTTAGACATTTTGTCAAACACTTGATATACATGAACTTGTGCATGAATGGGATCAATTAATAACATGTCATGATTTCACTATTTACTTCACATAGGCAATTAAGCAAACACTTGGGGAGCATGGATTATTTACATGATAATATTCAAACTTGGAAATCATGAATCTGAGATTTTGTATGTTTAAAAAGGGTTCTTGGACTTCATGGGTGAAAGAGGCCCATGAATGAACACCTAACTTACCTTAGAAGAAGAGTTCTTGGAGTTTCTTGGAGGATTTCTTGAGGATTGACCTTAATTCTTGAACTAGGATTTTTTCCTCTTTGAGAGACAATGTTTTATTCTTGGGTGAAAGTGAGGAAATAATGAGGCAATAGGTTATTTAGGTGTTTAATTTCATGTTTAGATTGATTAGGGCCGTAGAAAAAGAACTAATTGTCATTGGAAAAGATATAAAATTCATTACTGAAAAACTCGATATGGGTACTTGGCGTGACGCGGCACTATTGTGCCGTATCACTGGAAAGTTGACAACTGGGAATTGGACCATCAAAGCGATGCGGTAGAATTGCGTTACCCATGGGATGCGAACAGGAAGTTTACCGCGATGCGGTGGGATCGTGTTGGTACATTGGAAATTGACAAATGTGAAAATAAGCTATTTAGAGACGCGCCAGTATCGCGGTGACTCACTGGAAACTAACAATTGCCATTTTGATATACTCCATGATGCGCTACTGGCCTGAATGATGATGTTTAGCGACTGAAACTTAAAATAGCCCTAACTTCTTACCGGTTATCAGATTTAGGAAAATTTTATATTGTTGGAAAGATAATTCAATTTCCTATGTAATTGAAGGCTCTAAACTTAAAAATACTAAGTATTTAGTAAAACTTTATTTTGGATCACTTATGTTCTGAGGGTTAATCTAGGCTAGGGAAATACGGGGTATTATAATATCTCCCCCTTGGAAACATTTATCCTCGAATATGGCTAATTATGCTGAGAAACACTGATAGACTGAGTTTACACACTAAACCTATATATTGAAGCATGACTACATGACTGAACTATTGATAAGCTGAGTTCTTATACTAAACATGCATATCTGATGTATGGAATACATGATTGAAGCTACTGATAAGTTGAGTTTCATACTAAACATGCATATCTGATGTATGAGTACATGACTGAACTGATTTGTGAATGCATGACTATCGTGAAGTTAATTTGCAATGGTAAAGAATACCAAGTTTATAACTGTAACTGGATATGGAATTGAGTAAATCTAAGGAAGAATGTCACCTTAAGCAGAGAATTCTAATGAACCTGAGATCATTTACTGAACATGCATGAACGGGAATATGAGAACATGACTAAGTCTGAAACATGATACATGAACTGAATATCATAAACTGAACTGATTCCTTGAATAAATATGCCATGCCATGGGAATGGTCATATGGCTGAGATTGGTATGAGAGAGTCAACTTATGAGTACCCATTACTCTAAACTAGATTCATTACATGGAGAGAAACTGAAAGGTTTAGGACATGAAAGATTGGGGGTTATAACGCATGTCCTCCTTGGGAGATTATGTCCCTCGAAGAATACTGATTTGGCTGAGATACTGAGGAAAAGCTAAGACGATGCACGAGGCACCTACAAACTAATTTGTGACTGAGTATTTATTGTTTGAGACTGAGGCACGACACATAAAATAGGCTAAACTCATAACTACTAAGGGCGACTGGGTGGAAAGATGGGAAACCAAACGAACTTGTCTGCCTGACTGGTAAACTGAATTCCTGGCTCTACGGACTAACTCATACTGAAAACTTATACTCAACTGGAGCATTTCTTGACACTCTTTATGTAAAGTTCTACTAACTTTAGGGAGTAAGGAAATCTTGGCATGGTCTGAATGAGACATCTGAATAAGAAATCACAACATGGCTAAAATTCTGTAATATAGGCACTAATAACTCTACCTACCGAGGCATGATCTAGACTGAATTCTCCCACTATGTTCAAACCTACTTAAGTCACCGAAATGCATTTAGCCCCTTACACATCATTATGATATTCAAGCCTATTTTTATAATTACAGTCTCGTGTAAAACTAGCATGTAATAATCTTTCCTTAATTTGAAACGTTTACTCTCTCCCTTCTAAGAAACTGCTCATCACTACATCATTTCATAAGGAGAGTTCACTGAAGGTTAAAACATGGGGACCGAACCATAGATGGACACTATACCAAACTTGACACTTAACTGAGGCATGAGTAATAAAACATCAACATCCTGGACTTTATCAAGAGATCTAAATTGAGGATTAGCTAATCACTAGGAGTATAGCATAAGTCATAGAAACTGATCACACTGTAAGGCATGAGTACACGAGTCATGAGCTGCATGAATTAAGTTTGGAGTTTTTATGTTCAGGAAACGTGATTCGTAACACTGAGTGAAATAGAACTGCTTATACTAGGAACTGTAAGCATACATGATTTTTGATAACGTGTTTGAATAGGAGCTATGATTATACAACTGACATGTACTATGTGAGTAGATATTGTGATAGCTGAAGTACAAAACTTTGCACTGAGGTTAGGATGGGTTGGGCATCAACCTCTCCCACTGCTTTTCTTTACATATTGATATTACTAATAAAATATAAATGCCTGACTTTTTGAGATATCATAACTGGATAGTTCTTATATACCTGTCGGGCTGTGATAGACTGACCCATTGGGGTGGAGACGAAGAAAGGTTCTGTTAAGGTTTTTAGTCTGACTTTGAAATCGACTAATATGTAAGAAATTACAAAAGACAGAGAAGCTCCTATATCTAATAAGACAAAATATGTAAATAGAAAAATCCATAACGTACCAGTAACCATGTCAGGAGAACTTTCCTGATCTTGTCTGGACTGACGTGAATAAAGCCTGTTTGGGCGTTGCCCACCAGTGGCACTGGAAGTAGCACCCTGCTGATTCGGGTGATCGGACTAAGCTGAAGGACTGTTGTACTGACCTGTTGGCATAAATATTTTCCTCTCTGACCCATAATTCTACACTCCCGCATCTTGTGGCTTGGCTTCCCACATATAAAACATACATCACTGCCAGCTCTACATGCACCTAGGTTATGTCTACCACATTCTCTGCAAAGTGGATAGGTACGACCACTGCTCACACTACCCTAGGATTTAGAGCCTGGTGCCCCATCATGAATGCCATTCCTAAACTTTGGTACTAGCGCACTAGCTAAGGACAGATTTGGAACTAAAAATTTTAGATGAAACTGGGAATGTTTACCGCTCTCTGACTTCGGCTGATTGAAATTGAAACTACCATTCTAGCTCTCTTGTTCTCTCTCTCCTTCTTCTGAAGCTTCTAATCCACAATCTATTGAGCATGGACTATAAGCCTAGGAATGTCCATATCCTTAATCAATATCGTAGTTCTACACTCTTCAACCATACTATCTGACACCCAAGATATGAACTTGCTCATTCTAGACCTATTGTCTGCTACTACATGGGGAGAATGCCTAGCTAATTGAGTAAACTTAAGGGAATTCTCTTTAACGCTCTTAGTGCCTTTTCTGAGATTGATGAACTCGAACACCTTGGCTTCTCTCAGCTCTAAGGGAAAGAACCTATCTAGAAAAGTAGTAGCAAACTCTTCCCACTCTATGGGCCCTATATTTGTGCCCCTGTCTACCTTTCAATGCTTAAACCACGTATAAGCTACATCTTGTAGCTGATAGAAATCTAACTCAGCACTCTCACTGGAAGTTACTCCAATAATATCTGTGACTTTCGGAACCTGATTGAGGAACTCCTATGGATCCTCTTATGACTTAGATCCTGAGAATAAGAGAGGATTCATTCGGGTGAAGTCCTAAATCTTGGCTGCAGCAGTATTGGCCACTGGGTTGGCCTAAATAATATCTGTCCATTCATTTTGAGTTTTTATAAAATTGACTAGAGAAGTGAATCCAACTCTGAATTCTGCATGAGAGATATGCTCGTCCAGGGGATCTGCCTGAACGGGATGAGGTGCTAGTTGATTTCCAATCCTTCTTTCATTAGTCTTTTTAGGATGTATATTCTATAAATGAAAGGAAGAAAAGGATTATATTGAGAGTTTAACTTGAGCTCATGCTCACTCGCACGACATGAATACTGAAAGAAGGGAAAATTTTCCTAAAACATCTCATAGCTTCCTGTCCATAAGTGTGGCACGCTGCACACCTATGCACAAGACTCTACTTGATGCAGATTTTAGACTCCTTAGGACTCTATTGAACCTTAGGCTCTGATACCATATTTTTAACGCCCCGATAGTACACCCTGGATGCCACACGGTGCTTACAACCTCAAAGGACCGCAAGCTAACCCATGACTGATATTTGCTATGAGCACTAAATAGTAATACTTAAATAAATGCAGAATTAGGCTGAATTTCCATAAGGTTCAAAATCTAAATACTAATAAAAAATAATATCTGGTAAAAACATCTGAAAACTAAACACTATTTGAACTAGTCTAGTCTGAAAAGCCTCTAACTGAACTATTTAAAAGCGGAGTTGATGGGATAAACCCCCAATTAACTCCAACTACTGAACTACTGATAAACTAAAATAAATCACATCTCTAATAGATGAGGACTCACTGCTAAATCTACAACTGCTGACTGGATTTGTCTAATCGAGGTCGGGATCTTGAGCATCCGAACCTATAATATGAGACATTATAGTACAAAAGAAGAGTATGCAGTTAGTACTGGAATATACTGGTATGCTAGATGAGGTAAGGTTGAATGCAAGGGTTCATATGTATGAACAATAACTGACTGAATGATATAGAGTAACTGCATATAAGAGTACGTGGATAACTGATACTACAAAAATCACCAAGTATGCAATACTGTACATATCCGTATATACTATAATTGAGATTTTTTGAAGATGAGCACTGAGTCTTGATAATTGAGTAACTAATATCTAAAGTTACTGATAACAGATTTACTGATACTTATTGACTGTATCTGATAGTTCAGATTCTATAATTGATATGCCCAACATAAGATAAGGTAACTGAGTTGGGGTTCAATTTGTAACCCTAATTAGAAGGGTGATAATACCGTGACATGGGTACTAACATCTGCTGTGGAGTTAGTCCTACTATCTGGGGACCCCTGAGATTAGTCCTAAACTAACGGGTGATCCCTGAGTATGTCAGTCCTATCTAGGGACCCAGTCCTAACTAACGGGTGAGTCCCCATCCCTAGGCTCACTCAATGCTGAATCCTACTCTCAACTGAATAGACACTGAACTGATTATACTGAACTAGACTAGACTGATACTGAGTCTACTTAGATTTCCTAAGTTCTATAACTGACTTAGTTCTACTGATCGTTACATGACTGATACTATTATATAACTGACATTGGCTCTAGGTAAACAGTTAGATTGTTGGATATTAAATACCCTAAGACTCGATAGAATAAAAAAAGACATAACATGATCATAAAGGCATAACAATACTTGCTTGCTAACAATGCACTCATTTAGACATTGTGTCAAATACTTGATGTACATGAACTTGTGCATGAATGGGATCACATAATAACATGTCATGATTCCACTATTTACTTCACATAGGCAATTTAGGAAACACTTGGGAAGCATGGATTATTTATATGATAATGGCCAAAACATGAACATCATGATATATTAACCAATTTGTAAATTCAAGGGTTTATCAAGATAATCACATATTCATCACATATACTCTTCAATTTTCATGAAACTTGCAATTAATTCATGGATTGAAACCCAACTAATATCATGAACATGAATTCAGTCTAATTCAAACATGGAAATCATGAATAAGAGATCTTGTATGTTTAAAAAGGGTTCTTGGACTTCATGGGTTAAAGGGGCCCATGAATGAACACCTAACATACCTTAGAAGAAGAGTTCTTGGAGTTTCTTTGAGGATTTCTTGAGGATTGATCTTGATTCTTGAGCTAGGGTTTTTGCCTATTTGAGAGAGAATATTTTATGTTTGAGAGAAAGTAAGGAAATAATGAGGCAATATGTTAATTAGGGGTTTAATTTCATGTTTAGACTGATTAGAGTCGTGGAAAGTGTTACTGGAAAGTGGTCAACTGGGAACTAGACCATCAATGTGACGTGGTGGAATCGCGTTACCCCTGGGATGCGACCTGGAAGTTCACCGCGATGCGGTGTGATCGCATTGGTACATTGGAAATTGACAAATATGAAAATAAGCTATTATGTGATGATACGGTATTGCGATACCTTACTGGAAACTAACAATTTCCATTTTAACATACTCCGTGATGCGCTACTGGCCTGAATGACGGTGTTTAACGACTCAAACTTAAAATAGCCATAACCTTTTACCGGTTATCGGATTAATTTTATATCATTGGAAAACTAATTCAATTTCCTACGTAACGGAAGTCTCTAAACTAAAAAATAATAAGTATTTAGAAAAATTTATATTGTATCACTCATACACTGAGGGTTAATATAGGCTAGGGAAATATGAGGTATTATAACACATGTCGTTAGCATGATTTGATGTGGGTTATTATGGATAGAATGACCAAATCATCTCACTTCTTGCCAATTCATACCTCATACTCAGCTGAGGATTATGCCAGGCTCTATCTTAGGGAGTTGTTTAGGTTACATGGGATTCCATTGTGTATTATATCAGATAGAGGTACTCAGTTTACCTCTGACCTTTGGAAGGATTTTCAGAAGGGTATTGGTACCCAAGTTTATCTTAGTATAGCTTTTTATCCTCAGATAGATGGTTAGGCAGAAAGGACCATTCAGACCTTAGAAGACATATTGAGGGCATGTGATATTGACTTTAAAGGTAGTTGGGATGATCACTTACTTTTGATAGAGTTTGCTTATAACAATAGTTATCACTCTAGTATTTAGATAGTTTTGTTTGAGGCTCTCTATAGAAGGAGATATAAATCTCATATTGGTTGGTTTAAGGCAGGTGGAGCTGGTTAGTAGGACCATATTCAGTTTTTGATGCAATGCAGAAAGTTCAGTTGATTCAAAAGAGGTTGAAGACAACCCAAAGCCATAATAAATCTTATGCAGACATGATGAGAAGGGATTTTGAGTTTGAGGTTGGTGATTTGGTTTATTTGAAGATTTTTCCTATGAAGGTAGTGAATAGATTTTGCAAGGAGGGGAAACTCATTCCCCGTTATGTTGGCCCATATAGAATCTTGAATTATTTTAGAAAGGTAGTTTATATGATAGAGTTGCCTGCAGATTTAGCGTCAGTACATCCGGTGTTTCATGTTTCTTTGTAAATAAATATTTTGGTGATTCAGCTGTAGTTGTTCCCTTAGAGGATGTGGATGTTAGGGATAGCCTCTCTTGTGAAGAATCCCTATTTGAGATCTTTGATCTTCAGGTCCGTATACTAAGGAATAAAGAAGTTCCTTTGGTTAAAGTTCTTTGGCGGAACCAATCTGTTGAGGGAGACACTTGGGAAGCAAAAACATATATGGGAACCAAGTACCGTCACCTTTTCTCCACAAACTCAAATTTATCTTAAGGTAACGATCCTTCTCATATTAACTCTTTTCAGTTCCCTTTTTCAGCTATGTATGTATCCTCATGTCTTTTCATGCATTCATGAATCCAATTTAGCTTATGTATCATGTTTCAGACTCAGTTATGTAATCATGTTTACAGTTATGCATGTTTACTTGTTTAGTATATGACCTTAGTTTCCTCAGTAGTAAGTATTTAGAAAAAATTTATATTGGATCACTTATGTACTGAGGGTTAATCTAGGCTAGGGAAATATAGGGTATTATAGCATGCGTCGTTAACATGATTAGATATGGATTATTTGTATAGAATGACCAAATTAGCTCACTTCTTACCAGTTCATGCCTCGTACTCAGTTGAGGATTATGCCAAACTCTATCTTAAGGAGTTGTTTAGGTTGCATGGGATTCCATTGTGTATTATATCAGATAGAGGTACTTAGTTTACCTCTCACTTTTGGAAGGATTTTTAGAAGGGTCTTGGTACCCAAGTTTATCTCAGTAGAACTTTTCATCCTCAGAGAGATGGTTAGGCAGAGAGGGCCATTCAGACCTTAGAGGACATATTGAGGGCATGCGATATTGACTTTAAAGGTAGTTGGGATGATCACTTACCTTTGATAGAGTTTGCCTATAACAATAGTTATCACTCTAGTATTTAGATAGTTCTGTTTGAGGCTCTCTATGGAAGGAGATATAGATCTCCTATTGGTTGGATTAAGGAAGGTGAAGCTGGTTTGATTGGACCATATTCAGTTTTTGATGCAATAGAGAAAGTTCAGTTGATTCGGGAGAGATTTCAAGATAGCCCAAAGCCATCAGAAATCTTATGCAGACGTGAGGAGAAAGGATCTTAGTTTGAGGTTGGTGATTTAAATTATTTGAAGATTTTGCCTATGAAGGGAGTGAGTAGATTTTTCAAGAAGGGGAAACTCAGTCCCCGTTATGTTGGCCCATATAGAATCTTGAATTATTTTAGAAAGGTAGCTTATGAGCAATAATTGCCTGCAAATTTAGCATTAGTACATCCGGTGTTCCATGTTTCTTTGTAAAGAAATATTTTGGTGATTCAGCTGTAGTTTTTCCTTTAGAGGATGTGGATGTTAGGGATATCCTCTCTTATGATGAAGCCCCAGTTGAGATCCTTGATCTTCAGGTTCGTAGACTAAGGAATAAAGAAGTTCCTTCGGTTATAGTTCTTTGATGAAACCAGTCTGTTGAGGGAGACACTTGGGAAGTAGAAGCAGATACGAGAACCAAGTACCCTCACCTTTTCTCCAAGAAATCAGATTTATCTTAATGTAATGATCTTTATCATATTGACTCTTTTCAGTTCCCTATTTCAGATATGTATCTATCCTTATGTCTTTTCATCCATTCATGAAACCAATTCAGCTTATGTATCATGTTTCAAACTCAGTTATGTAATCATGTTTTTAGTTATGCATATCTAGTATATGACCTCAGTTTCCTCAGTAGTCTCAGTCTAACCAGTCTTATTGGAGGACGAATGTTCCCAAGGGGGAGAATTGTAATACCCTGTAAGACCCTAACTCAATTCAGCTCTTAATTACATGTTGAAGGGGTCCAAGGCTTGGAAATTTCACGAAGTGTTGAGGACTTAGACATTTTCAAGACCCCTAAACTTTGATGATTTTATTTTTCACCTTTACGACCTCAAACCGTCAATTTTTGAGTTGATCCATGATCAAGGTTCAAAGTATGTCTCTCGTGAGTTTCATAATTTTCAAATGAGCATAGAGGTGTTTTTGGAAAACCAAAACATAAGCACCATTGGGATAGGAAGGAGCCGCCCCCTTTAGTCCATCGGGGAAAGGCGGGCGCGGCCCGAGTTAGTCCCTCACTCTAAGGCGGGTGCCGCCCGAGGTAGTCCGCCACTCAAAAGACCACGTCGCCCCCTCCCTATTGTATCCAGCTTTTTTTCCTTGTCATTTAAGGGCTTTTGGGTCAATTCGCTTCACCTAAATCGTCCATAACACAAAATTAGGGTCCTCAAGGAGCATTATTTTCCCTTTTACTCATAAATTCTCTCTAGAAAACAATCTTTTATCTCAAGAACAAAACCTAACCCTTTCACAAGTAATTATGGAATTCAAGCTTCAAGTTAATAAATCCTCAAGGAACCTTCAAGAATTCATCTAGGGAGGTATGTGGGATGTTCATCCATGGATTCCTTTCACCATGGAGACCAAAATCCTCGTTTATGTTAAATTATGAGTTTATATATGGTCTTGATGAAATAAAACCATGAATCTTTTGTAAATTCAATTTCAAGTTATTGTATCACGTGTTTTCAAGTAAGATGAGTAATATCATGCTTTAAGTGTTGCGATTCCCATGTCATGATAAATTGAATTTCATGTTAAATCCTGAATTTATGAATTTAGCTATGAAACCATGTTGTTTCTTCATGTTAATGCATTCCCACATTGAGTTTATGGCTTACTACAAGTTTTGATGAAATGCCCATGTTTTAGGTCTTTAAACTATGATTTCATACTACAATGTTTCACATTTGATATTGTATTTTACAATCATTCAGTACTGGTGGGTTATGAACACTCAATACCTGGTTATTATACATCATTTCAGTATCTTAGAAAAAGATTTCAGTTAAACCATGAGTATCATCATTCAGTCAGCTGTTATAAACAGACCATGATAAATAATATCATTTGTATATTTAGTTTTATTTAATTTAGTTCAGTTCAGTATCAGTGTCAGTTTAGTTGGGAGAAGGATTTAGCATCGAGCGAACCTAGGGATGAGGGCTCACCCGCCAGTTAGGAATGGGTCCTTAGAAGTAGTCCCTAAGTTCCAGAACTATGTATCTAGCGTAAGATTATGACATATCACCCACCAGTTTAGGACTGACATTCTCTTAGGGGTCGCCTGCCAGTTAGGACTGACTCCTTCGTCCTTTAGGACGTCGGCCTTGGGGATCTACATCATCAGCCATATGTTGTACCCGTGGCACGTTATTAACACCTTTCCAACTGGGGTTACAAGTTGAACCCCAATTAGCTCAGATTGAGGCATGTCAGTTATAGGATACCTCCCACAGTCTTAGTACCGTATTCAGTATAATTCAGTTCAGCTTTGTTTGACCAAGTGTATAAAATCTCAGTTATTCAGTTTATAGATTATTTCAGAATCATGTTTATACTTGGTATTGCATTCTCAGATAGTACATGTTTTATGCATTCATGCCCAATTATCTTATGTATTTCAGCCAGTCCTCATCTCATATACTAGTATATTTAAAGTACTGACCGCATACTCTTCTTTGCGTTCTGATGTATTATATCATAGGTTCAGAGGTGTAGTTTCCTAACCCCAGCTAGACAACCCAGTGTCACTCAATAGCAGTAGTGGTGAGTACTCATCCATTGAGGACATGATTTTTTTATCTCAATCATTTCAGTACTTCTATATTCCAGTCTGTCAGAGTTAGTTGGGGGCTTGTCCCATCAACTCCGCAGTCAATTTAGAGGCTTTTAGACAGTTAAACAGTCAGTTAGATAGTTATTCAGTTTTCATCACTCTTATCAGTTGTTTCAGCAAGACAGTTTGCTTTTTAGTATATTACCAAATGTTCCAGACTTGTTATTGATTTGGAACTTTAGTATTCAAATTTATATCACCTTCTTAGTTTATCTTTTGCACATGTGTTATGTTAATATTTTATGCAGTGCTCACAGCAGATGCCATCTCATTGGTTAGCTTGTGGTCAGTTGTGACCATAAGCACCATTGTTACGACTAAGGGTGACAGCGCCCAAGTATACACACAAGTGTTCGTGGTCTTATCAAGTAGTAAAGTGGCCTTCAAGAAGCCAAGTATCGATCCCACAGAGACTTGATTCAAAAATAATTCTATCTGAGTTCACAATTTAGATTAAGTTGGTGCAAGAGTAACCCAAAAGAGAGTTTGGGAATTGTAATTCACAATTAAAATAAAAAATGCGGAAAGTAACGATCTTAAAAAAATCAATAGGAGAAAACCCAGGGTTAAAGCACTTCGACAATCATACTATGTATTAAATTTAATTCATTAACTCGCTTATCTTGGTTGTAGATTCGTAGGGTTAATTGCAAGATTATGGTTTTCCAACCTCTAATCCTTTACCTAAATTGAACCCTACAACTACATCGTTAAGCGGGGATGTAATAATTCAATTAGGTTATTTAAGCTATCACCCTACATTTGAATCAAGTAAGGCTCCTAAGTACATCCCTATCCTAGGTGGTAAGTTCAATTCTTTATTTTATAAAAGAATAAAAACCATACTTTGATCATCTCCATGTTCTATCTTCCCATTCCCTCTCCCAAGATCAAAAGGTAGACAATTGATGTATTCTAAGGATCGCGAATCCTTAAAATAATTAAATCAAAGATGAACACACAACCAATAATGATAAACAAAATTAATGAACTTAATTTAAAACAAAAGTAATCATGTCTTTGGCTTTAACCCCGGAAAAGGGCATTTAGCTACGCATAATCATAATCGTAATCACAAAATTATAATTAACGACTAAAAACATGAATGAACTAAAAAAATAATAATAAAAACCTAATGAATAAGCTGTAGCAGCCCTTTGCTCTCCAAAATATGCTAAAAGATATGTAAAAACGTGATACAACATGTATTTTATAGTATAAGAGTAAGCCCATTCCATGTTGGACAAGAAAACCTTCAACTATTGAGCCCGAGACTGGGTGGTGTGTCTCTCTGGGTTTAGACTCACCTCAGGTGGGGCATCACCCTAGTTAGAGCGCCACTCCAGGAAAGGCTGCACCTCTAAATTGCCCTGATTATCTAGAAATTGCTCTCTGAATTTTAGTAAAGTGTTGAGTCTCCCCTCTTGATCCCTTGTCTTGTGGCATCTTTACCATGAATTCAAAGCCTTAATAACATAAAAATATCATCATATTCATCTCCAAGAGAATCCTACATCATCCCACCTCAAGAATTAAGAGAAAAACACAACACTACATCCATAACAACGAATCAAAACAAGAGCTAAGCTAAGCTAATTCATATTGATCTTTCACTTATTGTTCCAGCACACTCATTCAAATTGAAATTTTCTCATTACAAACAAGTTATTATACTCATAATAACCCATTAAAACCATTTGGTACACCTTAAACACAACAGAATCCACCAGAATCAACTCGACAAACACCTAGCTCAAGCTAGTAACGCTAGTTTTCTGGGTTGAACTCTAAATGAATCTTTTAGGTACAAACTTGTTTGGAACTCACTTTAAACATCATAAACACATGATTTAATAATTTGATACACATTTATATCATTATCAACCTATTTAGAAAATGAATCATTCTCAAAACAAGGCTAAAAAGGCTAGAATAGTGACGCTAGAATGTATAAATACACCCAACATCACCACCCCACACTTAAAGCCTTGTTCGTCCTCAAACAAATATTCACTATAAACCTCATGAGCTGAATATTATACAATTCTAATACATGGAAGACACTCAAGCTAGTACTACAGTAACTACACGGAATACAAGTTTCTACACTAAGCATGTTACAAACAAAATTAAAAGCTTATGAACACTACTCCAAAACAACCTAGCCTCAAGAATTGACTCACCTAGTTTAAAAACTCATGATTATCATTCAATCAAGTACATAATACAAATCACCCACATTCATCAAACATGTGCCCTCACGACAAGAGAGTTACCCATAATTACTCATAATTAAGCAATTCATAACATGATGGGTATAAGAATCAAGTTACACTCACTCTCACAAGAAATTCACAAGTTACACACAATGAAACCTAGGCTTGTCCTTATTATAATGCTCCACTAATATTAGAATGTAAAGCTTAGGATCAATTAGAACTTTTTTGGGTTGTAATGTAGGCCAAGGGATAAGTAGGAACCATTTGGGAATAGCGACTAACCTCTATAAGCACTTTAATACACCACATTAAACATTTAGAACCATTCTCCAACAAAAAAAGTACAATTTTTCATCCACCCATATCTTTTATTTTTGCCCCATCTCTTTCAAGCATTTTCACAAACACATGGTGGGCGTATTGCTTATTCCTTCAAGATTCATTTTTTTTATTTTTATACAATCATTAACACCATTTATATCACTCCAAACCACCACACATCAATTATAAACACCAATAACTCTCACCTTGGGGCATAAATTTCACCTTTTTCTTCTTCCATTTCTCAATCTCCTTTCTTAATTGTTTTTTTTTCTTTGGATTAAAGCACTTAGGTGCTTCTTGGATCAAGTTAAGGTCCATAAAAGAAGGGATTAGACTACTTATGAGGCTACCAAACAAAAGGCTAAAGGCTCAATGGGGGTTAACTAGGATTATGCACAAAGGTAGGACAGATAGAAGGTATAAAACAAGGCTATCAAAGAAATGCCTAAATCATCTCCTAAACTCACTCTTTATTTTGCTTCATACACACACTGGGCGAGTTCTAGACATCATGTGCTACAAGGAATATACAAAAATCTCACATCACATATGGCACATGCTCAACTCAATAGGATCATCATAGACTCCCAACCAAATAATAACTTGAATTTAAATTTAAGCCAAAAAGTACAAGAGTGAAAAACTTGATCCTAGGAGTCTCAAAAGTAGAAATTCACTCATTCAACATGCTTTTACCAAACAAAACACTTGCACCATGCAATAAAAAATTGCACCAACAAGAATATCTTACACCAATTTTTTTTAAATTGAGCCAAAATTTAGGAATTTCCCACCCCACACTTAAAAATCAACTTTGTCCTTAAAGTAAATTTTAAAAGAAAGAGATAGAAATACTTCGTGAGGCCTCTAGGCCTAGCTAGTAGCATCTTTTGCATTATGGGATCCGCGTGACCCCACACTAAATTTTTTCCTGCCATGCTCTTTAGCTCAAGTTTATGGTACTCAGACTTTCCATTAACCTGCAACTCAACAAAACACAAAAACTATGTGAAATAAAAATAAAAAACTAAAAGAAAAACATACCTACTTAACTTGAGTTGCCTCCCAAGCAGCGCCTGATTTAGTGTCGTGGCACGATCCAACTAACTACTTAGTCATTATCTTTCCTTTTCTTCCTTACACTTGATCTCTATCTTCTTATTATCTTTATCCCTCTTGGGTATGAATTCTCATATGTAGCAAATTTCTCAACTTTAGCCTTTTCAGGATCATCAATTAGCATAAAATCAGGCTTTAGTGGTAGACGCTTAGGCTGCTCAATCAGGTAGTCTAAAAAGATCTTTAGTGGTCTAGCCAACCCACACTTATCCCCTTCAATAACATTGAGCACACAGAAACCTTTATATTAGGAATTTACGATGGGTGTTTTGTAGACATCAAATACCACCCCTTCATCATCTACCCTCATTTTGAGCGTTCCTTCTCTAACATCAATCAAGACACCTCCAGTATCTAAGAATGAATGCCCCAAAATGATTGGTACCTGTTCATCTACCTAAAAAACAAAAACAATAAAGTCAGCAGAAATAATGAATTTACCAACCTTTATGAGGATATCCTTAATTATTCCATCTGGATGTGTAAATGACCCATCTGCCGCTCCAAAACCACGGTGGTCGGTATCGGCTTTTTCAAGCCCAATGTTTTAATCAGCGATAGGGGCATCAAATTTTTGCTTGCCCCTAAGTCACTTAGTGCATGGACCACTTTTCTCCTAATTTGAATAGGGATATAAAACCTCCCTTGATCTCTTAATTTCTTGGGGATTTTCTGTGTTATCACAGTGCTACACTCTTCAATGAGTGTTATAGCTCCCACATCTTGCAATTTCACCTTATTAGCTATCATATCCCTTAAGTACTTTTCATACTTAGGCATACTCTGCAAAATATGTAACAAAGGTAAGTTAATGTGAAGTCCTCTGTCATTTACCTATTGGGTCACTACATCAGTGTCCACCTCCTTGGTTGCCTTTGGAGGTTCTCCTCGAAGCTCTTTACCACTCCTCAGGGTGATTGCCATAACTTGTGTTGGATTTTTGGTATCTACTGGCAACCCACCTTGTGACCTAGTATTTAATGCTTATGATAACTTCCCCAACTGCAACTCTAAACTTTTTGTGACCACTTGCTGATTTTTCATATTCGCAGTCAATTGTATCTGAGTAGCTAGAAGCTGCTTCAACATCTCTTCTATGTTGCTCATTGACTAATTCGGTTGGGCCTGTGGTTGCTGAATTTTTTATTGTTATGCATTCCAAGAATGAGTATGCCACTTTATGTTATAGGCATTACCATAATTTGGCCTTTGGGCATTGCCCACATAAATCACGGATTCTAGATTGGAAGTACACATAGCCGCTAAGTGACCACTACTACCGCACACTTCACACCAACCTACAGTTTGTTGGATGGCATTGACTGTGGATGCAGGTTGCAGAGCTCCCAATTTCAAGCTGCTGAATTGATTGTTTATCATATTTTGCAATGCTGCAACCTGAGCTGATAAAGCTATGAATTGGTCCACTTCCAACATCCCCATAATTCTTTTTGTGGTGCTTCTAAAATCTTAGTGTCATTCTGGATTTCTTGTGCTATGCGATCAACAATGTGTATAGCTTATTATAAGTCAGCTCTAACGCTTGACCACCTGTGGCTGAATCTAGTAAAATCTTTATATTATGATCAAGTACTTCTAAAATAGTGTGAGCAAGTACCTCCTTAGACTGTTGGTGGTGTGGACAATCCTAAATAAGGGACTTGAATCATTCCCAAGCATGATATAGATTTTCATCAGGCTTCTGTTTGAAGCTTACTATCTCACCGTGAAGTTTCGTAGTTTTTTCTGATGAAAAGAATCTGATGAGGAACTTTCTGGCTAAGTCATCCCATGATGTAATTGAATTGGATGGTTCTGCATTCAACCACCTTTTAGCTTCCCCTAAAATTGAATGGGGAAATAGTATCAGCCTCACAAAATCTGTACTCACCCCAGTCGGAATGAATGTGTCTTTAACTCAATGAAGGTCTGCAAGTGGACTTATGGATCCTCATGTGAAAGCCCTATAAAATGTCCATTGCCGATAAGAAGCTGCACCATGTTGTGCTTTAACTTGAAATTTCCTCCAGCAGCTGGTTTTTGAATTGGGGAAGTCAAGTTTGTCAGAAGTGGGACTGCCACTTCTCCAACTGTCCTGCGTGCTGCTTCTTCTTCAGCCATTAGTATAGGTACTACTTGGTCTTCTTCTATTTGTGGAAATTGGAGATAGATAATATCTCTCCTTTAATGATGGAAGTGTTGTTCGGGTTTGCGGCTTGGTTCAACCAAATCCCTATCCCTTGCCAGCTTCCTAACCTTAAAATCTTTTTCCTGCAATCACAAAACCCAGACCAAGCGTAAAAACACCAAATAAATCTAAAAGTAAAACTAAAATAAACAATTGCCAAATAATAAGTCCCCAACAATGAAGCCAAAAACTTGACAGCGCCTAAGCACACACGGAATTGGACGTGGTCTTATCAAGTAGTAAAGTGGCCTTCAAGCAGCCAAGTATCGATCCTACAGAGACTTGATTCAGCAATAATTCTATTTGAGTTCACAATTTAGATTAAGTTGGTGCAAGAGTAACCCAAAAGAGAGTTTGGAAATTATAATTCACAATCAAAATAAACAATGCGGAAAGTAAAGATCTAAAAACAATCAATAGGAGAAAACCTAGGGTTAAAGCACTTCGACAATCATACTATGTATTGAATTTCATTCATTAACTCGCTTATCTTGGTTGTAGATTTGTAGGGTTAATTGCACGATTATGGTTTTCCAACCTCTAATACCTTACCTAAATTGAACCTTACAACTACATCATTGAACGGGGATGTAAGGCTCCTATGTACATCCCTATCCTAGGTGCTAACTTCAATTCTTTATTTTATAAAAGACTAAAAACCATACTTTGTTCATCTCCACGTTCTATATTTCTATTCCCTCTTGTGAGATCAAAAGGTAAGCAATTGATGTATTCTAAGGGTCGCAAATCTTTAAAATAATTAAATCAAAGATGAACTCACAACCAATAATGATAGAAAAATTAATGAACTTAATTTAAAATAAAAGTAATCATGTCTTTGGCTTTAACCCCGAAAAAGGGCGTTTAGCCACGCATAGCCATAATCGTAATCGAAAAGTTGTAATTAACGACTTAAAACATGAATGAACTAAAAAAATAATAAAAACCTAATGAATAAGTTGTATCAGCCCTTTGCTCTCCAAAATATGCTAAAAGATGTGTAAACACGTGATACAACATGTATTTATAGTATAGGAGTAAGCCCATTTCGTGGTGGATAAGAAAACCTTCAGCTATTGAGCCCAGGACTGGGTGGGGCATCGCCCTGGGTTGATCCCCGCTCTATTTGGGGAGTCACCCTAGTTAGAGTGCCGCTCCAAGCAAGGTTGCACCTCCAAATCACCTGACTCTCTGGAAATTGCTCTCCGAATTTTGGTTAAGTGTTGAATCTCTCCTCTTGATCCCTTGTCTTGTGGCATCTTTTCCATGAATTATGAGACAATGTACCCGCCCGAGGACGGTTAATGCTTGGAATATATTAGCATGTATAACAACAAAAGGAAATATCATTTTAATAGCATAAATAGTGGAATCATTGTACAAAACATCAAGTGGGGTTACAAGAATATCATAACAACACTTAGACATGAACTTCAATTTGAAAGCTAATTATTGCATCTAAATTTTGATGTTATATAATACGGAGTTAGCTGATGTACCTGACATGGTCTAAAAAAACCCTTGGTCTATGTCTGACATGGACTCGTCTGTCAAGATCTCTATCTAATTTGCCACCCGGATTAGAGTGTCTAGTTTGGTATACCAAAGCATAAATCAAGTATACAATGACCATTGGTATTTCAAGACAAGATTAATCCCGTGTTGGAAAATCACAATTTTTGGATATGGGCCTTTTTGACCCATGCCTTCTTGGTTAAAAACACCTAACTCTCTTTAAGCCCATAGTTTTTCCTTTTAAAACATGCAACTTTCTTAAATCATAGTATGTAATCTGAAATGACAATTTTCTGATTTGGTATTGTCATAACAATATTTTGAAGTCCCATAAGCCATATTACATATTCTATTTCATCTCTTACATGTCATTAATTGTTGACCACCATAAAATTTTTCAAAGGTCAATTATTAAAGCTTTTCTATCAACATAATAATTTCCGAAAAGACATGTCTCATTCAAGGTTCTTGTAAAAACCTTAGGGAACTCACCCCATTCAGTTGTATTCAAATAAACACCACAAGTAGTAAAACAAATTTACGACACTTATCATGTTCTCCAAACTTGTATGCACAATGCATGATAAACCAAGAAAAGGGATATTCAAATTCCATTCATTTTATCAATCCATATATATATATATATATATAGACGTATATACATATTTATCTATCTATCTATCTATCTATCTATCTATCTGTTTGTCTGTCTGTCTGTCCATCTGTCTATCCGTCCGTCCGTCCGTCCGTCCGTCCATCCATCCCTCCATCCATCCATCCATCCATCCGTCCATCCGTCCATCCATCCGTCGGTCCATCCATCCATCCATCCATCCATCTATATATATATATATATAGCTATATGTAGCTATGGTATTACCATATATCCCTTCCTTCATTTGTTTAGATTGTACACACGTTTCTTGGTCTTTAAACCCAAATTCATAATAAAATATCTTTCTAATCCAGTCTATGAAGCCTCTACTATTAAGTAAATTGTCTAGGCCGGGATAAGTCACCCAGTCGGACCATGAAACTTAGAGGAACTGAATATCTAAATAGAATTCCTTTCGATAATGGATGGATAACCATGTCTGATGCTTTGAGTGATTCTACTACTGAGCTAGAACATGAGACTGAGCCTCAAAACCTATATTTTAAAATAATGTAGCTGCTCGATGACGGTCAGTACTTGGCAGGTATTATCATGTATAACAAATGGAAATATCATTTTAATAGAATAAACGGTGAAACATTGTACAAAACATATTTTGGGGTTACAAGAATATCATAATAATAAGTAGACATGATTTTTAGTCTAAAATCTAATTTATGAGTCTAAATTTTGTTGTTCTGTAATTCTGAGTTAGGTGGCATACCCGACATGCTTTGAAAAAACCCATGGGCTATGCAAGGTCTGACACTGACTCATCGATCAAGCCTCCAATCCGAGTTTGGCGCAAGGATTAAAGTATCTAATTTGGTATACGAAATTATTGAGAAAGTATACAATAATCATTCCTATTTCAGGATAGGATTAATTTCCCATCTGCAAAACATGGTTTTGGGCTATAGGCCTGTCGGACCCATGCCTTCTCGGTGATCCATCTAACTCACTTTAAGACCATATTTTATCCATTTAAAAACATGCATCTTTCTTGAATCATAGTCTGTAGTCTAAAATGGAAATTGTCTGATTTGGTATTGTCATGTCAAGACTTGCAAGTCTCATAAGCCATATTATATCTCCTATTTCATCTCTTACTTGTCATTAATTGTTGACCACCATAAACTATTTCAAAAGTCAATTAGTAAAGCTTTTTAAATCAACGTAATAATTTAAGCAAAGACATGTCTCATTCAAGATTCTTGTAAAAAATAGTAGGAAACTCACCCCATTCAGTTTTATTCAAATAAACTTCTCAAGTAGTAAAAGAAATTTATGACACTAGTCATTTTCTCAAAAATCATATGCATAAGACACGATAAATCAATAAAAGGGGAAGATTTAAATTCCATTGTTTCATGATATATATATATATATTATATATATACGCTCAACAAAAGTTCACAGTTGAAACATTAGTGGGAATTTGGAAACATGATTTTATAATTGAATGAAATTCCATAATTCAATTGCTAAAAGTATTTTATAATGACATAAATTAAAACCCCATAAGCTTTTAGGTCATTCTACATACCTTTTAATGATGAGAATTTGATGAAAACTATACCCTTAGAACATTAAAGCTTTGAACCCTAGCTAATTTCTCCTCCTTTGTGAATTGGGAGAGTGGGAATATTATTAGAGGGTTATAAATCGTACTTGATGAATTATGGACATTTTGGGATGATTAAGGGATGTTTTTATATGTATAAGGACCAAGATAACCCCAAGTGCATTTAAAAAAATTTTGCAAAACTATAGGGTTAATAGGGGAAGGGCGCGGTGTGACCGCCATTGCACAAGAGCATCCTTGTGGTGCTACCCCCATCACGTAGGGAAGGCCTCGTGGTTCAACCCCTATTGTGGGATGAACCCCTCATAGAATGAGGCCCTCTACATGGGTGAGGAATTGGACTCTCGTGGTGGCCCTCGTGTATGGGGTCATCACGCGGGGTCTCTCTTGTGACACACAACCTAATTCTCATACACAAGTGCCCCCAATCCATAGGAACCTTTACTAAAGTGTTTTATGATAAATTTAGGGGTCACGTGGAGTTGTTATTAACTCTATCACATATAAAAAATATTGGGATGTTATAGGTGCGATGGGTGCAAACCCATGGATTTTCAAGAATTAATGTGTCTGCTATCTTGGCAAGGTTGGATTTCACATTCATTTATTCTTCCTGTAGTTGTTCAACATCTATGTAAGCTAAGGTTAGTTGTAGCATAGACACATTTTAGAGAGCATCATTATAATGTAGAGGATTTTGGTCACTGAGTTAGGATGGCTATAATTGATTAGGGTTCGAGTAACATACAATTATGGGTCGTTTATACACCTTATTGTGTTGCCATTATTTTATATTATAAATTATTGGTTCATTGTTGTATGAGCCATATTGGGGTAGTAGGAAGTATGAATTACTGGTTATTAGTTAAACATGAGGCAAGTAATTATACACTATATGGTATGCATGGGATTTTAAAATATCCAGGGTAGTAATCCTTGTTGTCAATAAAAAATGTAACATTGGGGTAGGTGAACCGATTAAGGATCTAAATGATAATTTTAGTGATGGTATTGCACTTTAAGTGTAACTAGTGCTATATGTGCCTGTTAACTACTTTGTAGTATGGCCTATTAGTGTATGTTGTTTGGTGTGGTCAATGCAAATGATATTACATTATTGTATGATTTTGACCTCTCATTGCGCGAAAAATTGAATAAGCTTTCCATCAATACCAAATTCACCTAAATCCAACACTCGGTGGAGGAGCTATGGCTATTTTAAGTTCCATTCATAAAACACAGTGATTTGGGACCTTAGCGCATCGCGGAGAAGTATAAAATCATAATTGTCAATTTTTATTGAGACTCAACAATTTTGGCGCATCGCGGAGAGGCCCAAATTCCCGTTTGGCAATCTCCAGTGAGACCTCGCAATACTGGTGCGTCGCGCTAGTGGTCAAAATGACAAACTAAAGGGGCTCCATGATAGTGGAGTGTCACAGTGAAAGCCCAGTTCCCGCTCGTCCATTTTCAGTGAGCCACCGCGATAGTGGCGCGTCGTGGTGGCCTCCCAGTTCGCAAAAAGTTTATTTTTCCAGTTTTGTTTCAAAGATTAAAGAGGGAACCTTGGTCATTCTCCCAACCCCTAATCCGTCTTAAACAATGAATTAATCCCCCTCAGAGCACTTTACATCAACTTTTCATCAAATCTCTCTCAAGCAAAACCCTAGTTCAACTAACTTTCAGACCAAGAAATCCAAATTTCTCCATTAATCCTACAATGAAATTCAAGATTGAGGATTCCCAATACATGGGCTCTAATAATTCATCCCCAAAGCATCAATAGGAATTCAAGATTTAAGTTTTTCATTAAAGATCACCAATTAAGGCATGTGGGGTATGAACAAGTATAATCCTTTATCCTTGTGCCCAAAACTTATTTTAAATTTAAATTTTACTGAAATTTATATAATTTTCCATGAAATTCAAGTTAGGGTTTATACCCATTATTGTTATTTACAAGGTTATGAGATTCCCAATGATTTAGAAGTTAAATTCCATTGTTATGTTCATATTTTCATGCATATTGCTGAAATTTCTAGATTTTGTGTTGATTTATTAATATTTACATTATCAAGTATGAGCATTTTGGTGTTTTAACATGAGTTTGATGCATGGTTCTTAAGCCCTAGTTAAAGATAGTGTATTTCAAAATTGTTTATGCGATGAGTATCCTAAGATAAGACTATTCTCAGATTTTTGATAAAGATTTGACCTTTTGGCCCTAAGCTAAGATAAAGAATCCACTTTGTTCATGTGACTAGAGATTTAAAGAAAGAAAATCATAATTGGTTTTCTTGTAAACCCTTGTGCTAATTTTAAGTGGATTATCTTAAGATTTTGAGCATAAGAATGGGAGCAGCATTTATCACCAAGATGGGAATGTTACTATGGTTTCACACCCCAGAACTACGTTTCATCATAGGATTAAGATTATTCCCACTTCTACATGGATGACAATGATTGTGATCACATCAGATAAGAAGTTCTATTCCGATGGCTAGGGTAGAACAACCCTACCCAATGGGGGTAAGACATGGGACTCCATAAATGCTCACATGGTGTATGTCGGTTAGAAGAACCTCCCAAAAAGAAGTCTCCAACTCTTAAAATAGTCTATTGGCTTAAAGCCTTAAGATTAAAGCATGTGTTTTGGACACTACGGTTTTAAGATTCTTAAAGTCGTGAGATGAATTATTCCCCTTATAGTTGACAAGATAATGTAGTAGTTTTTAGAAAAGAACAGATTTTAGAACTGAATGTAATGGCTCGCAAGATCTATACTATATGTTTTATTATTCATGAATTATGATCTTCAGTTTTTAGATTTCTCAAGCCTCTGTCTGTCATTTACATTTAGCATACATAATTTTATAAATTGTGATGACATTGTTTACTTATTTCATTCACTCTCATATACTCAGTACATCATCAAAGTACTGATCCATATATATGTGTATGTGCTACATTGTCTCATAATGTAGGTTCAGGTACTCAGTCTTAGCAATGCGAGTGATTTTTGAGCATCTCATCTACATCCCTGCAGTTGGTAAGTCCTCATAGTTTGGGGACTTACTTAGTCATATTTTTAGTTATTAGTAGACGCTTTATTATTTATTTCAAATAGTTTGAGTCAGTTGGGGCCTGTCCTAGTGACTCTCTAGATTTAGTCAATAGAGGCTTGTCAGGCTACTAGATTCAATTTTAGACTTTTGATTTAGTATTTAGATTTTTCAGTATTATTCTATCGAGACTTGTTAGATTAGTATGTTTCAGATAAGATTTCCATATTTATTATGTTTCCATATTCATATTTCCCCTATGTTGAGACTTAGATGTTGTAGAAAAGTAACCAGGGTTAGCTTAGGACTACTTGTAGTTCGAAGCATCGTATGGTGTTCTGGAAATTAGATTTTGGGGCGTTACAAACCTGGTATCAAAGCCTAAGGTTTAGAGAGTCCTAGGGAGTTAGACAAGCCATGTTATTTAGAGTCATGATCATCGGTGTAAAGCACGCCACATCTATGAGCAAGAGGATATGGAGCATTTTAGGAAATTATCTCTTCTTTCATGATCTATCGTGCATTCAGTGTCTTTATCTACTTCTAACTCATGCTTTCACATGACAGAAAATGCCTCCTCTTCAAGCACACATAAACGATAACCAGCCACCTCAGCTTGCAGATCCTTTGAATGAGAATTTATCACATGCAGAGTTTTGGGCTGCCTTTTAGGCACTGGACCAAGCTGTGATAGCTAATGTTCATGGTAACCATTAGACTGGATCCCTACTTCAATAATATGGAGACTTAGCCGCAGCCAGAATCTGAGATTTTTTGAGAATGAACCCGCTGGAGTTCTTTGGGTCGAAGGGAGGTGAGGACCTATAGTTGTATCTAGATGAGGTAAAGAAAATCACCCAAATTATGCATGTTTCCGAAGAACAAAGTGTAGAATTGGCATCCTATCGGCTGAAGGATGTTGCATTTGATTAGGTGGTGATGTGGACGAAAAGTAGAGGGGAGAATGCAGCTTCCATGACTTGACAAATATTTTAGGATGTATTCTTAGACAAGTTCTTTCCACATGAGATGAGGGAAGCTAAGATAGAAGATTTCATTAACCTAAGGCAAGGCTCAATGACAGTGAAGGAGTATTACCTCAAGTTCAACCAGTTGTCTAAGTATGCCCCTGATCAGATGGTTGACCCTAGGTCAAGCATGAGTAAGTTTGTGACCGGTGTGTCTGGGTTGGTAGTTCAGAAGTGTAGGACTGCTATGCTTATTGGAGACATAGATCTTCCTAGATTGATGATGCATGCTCAGTAGATTAAGGTAAAAAATATGAAGGAAAGAGAGAGAGTAAATAAGAAAGCTAGAATAAGGTAGTTTGATTATGGTCAGAATATGTCTAGAGAAGGAAATCGTTAGTAGTTTCAAAATCGATCATCTACTCCTGGCCTTTCTTCAGCCACTGCTCCTACGCCCAGAAATAGGCAGGAACAGTGGGGTAAGTGGGGTAAGTCTTCTATGTCCAGATCTAAGAATAGTATGAGTGGTAGGCCCAGTTATGCTTAGTGTGCTAAGTGTGGTAAGATTTATTTGGGTGAGTGTTTGTGGGGCTGAAAAGGTTGTTATGGTTGTGGCCATCTGGGTCATGAAATCAAAAAGTGCCCACATGCTAGATAGGGAAGTAGAGATATTCATCCCAAAACTCAAGCTAATAGTGCACCAACTCTTCTAGGTTGCCCAACCCCTCTTCAGGGTGCCTTATCCAGTACTGGTGGCGGTCAACTCTAGAATTGGTTTTATGCTTTACCATCCTGTCAGGAGCAGGAAGATTCACCAGATGTTGTTACTGGTATGCTTCGTGTCTTTTATTTTGATATTTATGTGCTGTTAGACCCTAGGTAAAGTTTCTCTTATGTGGCTCTGTTAGTTGCTGTGAATTTTGACGTAAGTTCTGAAAAGATCCCTGACCCTTTCTTGGTTTCTACTCCAGTAGGCGAGTCAGTTATTTCTAAACAAATCTATAAAAAGTGTCCTAACACTGTCCTTCATAAAGTCATATTAGCAGACTTTATAGAGTTAGATATAGTTGATTTTGATCTTATCCTTGGTATGGATAGGCTCCATTCCTGTTATGCCTCTATAGATTTTTACACCCGTGTGGTGAAGTTTTAGTTTCCAGACAAGCCAGTCTTTGAGTGGTCAGGTAATTTAGTATCTCCCAAGTGTTATTTCATATCTTATCTCAAAGCCAGAAAGTTGATATCCAAAGGTTGTATTTATTATCTAGTTTGGGTTAAAGACACAAAGTGTGAGACTCCAACCTTTTAGTCTATTCGAGTGGTCAATGAATTTCCTAAAGTTTTTTCGTAAGATCTCCTAGGTACCCCCTGATAGGGAAATAGAATTCGGTATTAACCTTCTCCCAGATATTCAGCCTATTTCTATCCCTCCATATTGTATGGCTCCCGCAGAGCTTAAGGAGTTGAAAGAGCAACTCAAAGATCTTTTAGATAAAGGTTTTATAAGGCCTAGTATTTCTCCATGGGAAAATATCGTCCTACTCGTGCGAAAGAAAGATGGTTCTTTGTAAATGTGCATTGACTATCGTCAACTAAATAAGGTCACATTCAAGAACAAATATCCTCTTCCTAGAATTAATGAATTATTTGATCAACTCCAAGGTGCAAGTTTTTTGTCAAAGATAGACCTTAGATCTGGCTATCATCAGCTTAAAGTAAGGGAATGTGATATTCAAAAAACAGCTTTCAGAACCCATTATGGTCATTTTGAGTTTCTAGTTATGTATTTCAAGCTAACCAATGATCCAGCAGCTCTTATAGACATCATGAATCGAGTGTTCAAACAATATCTAGACATGTTTGCCCTAGTATTCATAGATGATATCCTTGTGTACTCTGGTAGTGAGGATGACCATGTAGATCATCTTAGAATTGTCTTGCAAACTCTTAATGATCATCAATTGTTCGCCAAATTCAGCAAGTGCAAATTTTGGCTAAGATTAGTTGCGTTTCTCGGTCATATTATTTTTGCTGATAGCAATAGAGTCGATCCCGAAAATATAAAAGCCATAAAAAATTAGCATAGACCTATCTCTCTATCAAACATTAGGAGTTTCTTAGGTTTAGCTAGTTATTACCGATGTTTTGTCAAGGGTTTCTTGAATATTGCATCCCCAATGTCTAGATTGACCCAAAATAAAGTTAAGTTCCAGCGGTCAGATTCCTACGAGAAGAGTTTTTACGAGTTGAAGACTAGTCTCACTACAAACCCCAGTCTTAATGTTACTCGATGGTACGAATGGTTTTATGGTGTATTGTGATGCCTATAGAGTTAGTTTGGGTTGTGTGTTGATGCAGGTTGGTAAGGTCATAGCCTATGCCTCTAGACAGTTTAAGCCTCATAAAAAGAACTACGCAACCCATGATCTTGAATTAGCTGCTGTGGTGTTTGCATTGAAAATCTGGAGGTACTATCTGTATGGTGTGCATATTGATATGTTCACAAACCACAAAAGCTTACAATATGTGTTTACCCAGAGGGAGTTGAATCTCCGACAGATACGGTGGTTAGAATTGTTGAAAAATTATGACATGAGTGTGTTGTATCATCCGGGCAAGGCCAATGTAGTGGTAGATGCCCTTAGTAGATTATCTATGGATAGTTTGATCATGTGGAGAATGATAAGAAAGAGTTGGCTCGAGAAGTTCATCATTTGGCTATATTGGGTGTTAGGTTGGTTGACTCAGCTGAAGGAAATGTTTGGGTTAAGAGTAGTTCTGAATCTTCCCTAGTTTCTGGAGTGAAGGAGAAGTAAGACATAGATTCTAGTTTGGTCAAACTGAAGGAGTCAGTTAAAGACCAAAAGGTAGAGGTTTTCTCCCAAGGGGGAGATGACGTGTTGAGATACCAAAGTAGATTATGTGTGCCTTGTGTTGATGAGTTGAGATAGAGAATTATGGCTGAAGCATATGGTGCGCGTTATTCTATTCATCTAGGTGCTACCAAGATATACCGCGACTTATGAGAAATCTATTACTGGAGTTGTGTGAAGAGAAATATGGCAGAGTTCATAACTAAATGTGCGACTTGTCAATAGGTTAAGGTAGACTACTAAAAACCTAATGGTATGTTGCAAGAGTTTGGCATCCCCACTTGGAAGTGGGAAGAGGTGAATATAGACTTTGTGACTGGTTTACCCTATTTGCGTCATTATCATGATTCAATTTGTGTTATTATAGACAAATTGACTAAGTCAGTGTATTTTTTGCCAGTTCATACATCCCATACATCTGAGGATTATGCTAAGTTGTATATCCGAGAGTTAGTCAGATTGCATAGAGTTCCTTTGTCTATCATCTCAGATAGATGTACTTAGTTTACTTCCCAGTTTTGGAGAGCCTTTAAGAAGGGTCTTGGTACCCAAGTCTATCTTAGTTCAGTTTTTCACCCTCAGACAGATGGTCAAGTAGAGAGGACTACCCAAAATCTAGAGGATATGTTGAGGGCATGTGCTCTTAATTTTAAAGGTAGTTGGGATGAGCATTTGCCATTGATTGAGTTTGCGTATAATAACAATTATCATTCTAGTATTCAGATGGCCCCGTTTGTGGCTCTTTATGGGAGGATATATACATCACCCATAGGTTGGTTTAAGGTGGGTGAGGCCGCTTTTCTAGGGCCCGATGCAGTGTACGAAGCTATGTAGAAAGTTAAGTTGATTAGGAAAAGATTTAAAACAACCCAGAGTCATTAGAAATCCTATGCAGATATGAGAAGAAGGGACCTCGAGTTTGAGGTTGGTGATCCAGTATATCTGAAGGTTTTTCACCCATGAAAAGGGTGAAGAGATTTAGCAAAAAAGGAAAGCGTAATCCCTGGTATGTTGGCCTTTTTAGAAATATGAGTTGTGTTGGGAAAGTAGCTTATGAACTTGCTTTGCCGACAGACTTGTCAGCCGTTCATCCTGTATTTCACGTCTCTATGCTTAAGAAGTGCATCAGTGATTCCACCGTTGTAGTTCTTTTAGAAAGATCAGATATTCAAAACAACCTTTCATACGAAGAGATTCCAGTTAAGATTTTAGATCATCAGATCCGTAGACTAAGGAACAAAGAAGTTCCCTTGGTCAAAGTTCTTTGGTGGAATCATCCAATTGAGGGTGCCACTTTGGAAGCAGAAGAAGATATGCGAGCCAAGTACCCTCACCTCTTTTCCGCAAACTCAGATTTAGCCGAAGGTAAAACTCTTCCTTGTTTCAATTCTTTTCTAATCATATATTCAGTTATATAATGGTCCTCATGTAAGTTCATGCACTCATAGAACTACTTAGAATCTCAGAATGATTTAGATTCAATTTTGAAATTTACTTCAATTGTGCATGCTATCCTATAGCTTCAGATTTTCCTCAGTATTCTTAGTCTAACCAGCAATATTCAAGGATGAATATTTCCAAGGGAGAGATATTGTAATACCCTGAGACTGTTCCTAGATTGAATTCGTCCCTAGAATGTTAATAAATAGTTTCCAAAATGAATATTATTTATTTCGTGTGCAATTCTTCAAATTTAGACTTCCCATTGCATGGGAAATTGATAAAGCTTTTCATCAATACCAAATTTTCCCAAATCCGACACTCGGTGATGTAGTTATGGCTATTTTAAGTTACAATCGTAAAACATCGTGATTTGGGCCCTTAGCACGTCACACAGAAGCATAAAATTGCAAATGTCAATTTCCAATGAGACTCTGTGATTTTGGCGCATTGCGGAGAGGCCCAATTTCCAATTTGGCAATCTCCAGTAAGACTTCGCGAAACTAATGCATCGTGCTAGTGGTCAAAATGACAAACTAAAGGGGTTCCGCTATTGTGGCACATCGTGGTGAAGGCCCAGTTCCCGCTCGTCCATTTTTAGTGAGCCACCGCAACAGTGGCGCGTCGCGGTGGAACCTAGTTCGCAAAAAGTTTATTTTTCCAGTTCCGTTTCAAAGATTAAAGGGGGTACTTTGGTTATTCTCCCATCCCCTAATTCGTCTTAAACAATGAATTAAACTTTTTCAAAGCACTTTACATCCACTTTTCATCAAATCTCTCTCATGCAAAACCCTAGTTCAACAAACTTTCTCCCCAAGAAATCCAAATTCCTCCATTAACTCTCCAAAGAAATTCAAGATTGAGGATTCCCAATACAAGGGCTCTAAGAATTCATCCCCAAAGCATCAATAGGAATCCATGATTCAATTTTTTCATCTAAGATCACCAATTAAGGTATGTGGGGTATGAACAAGGATAATCCTTTCATCATTGTGCCCAAAACTTATTTTCAATTGAAATTTTACTAAAATTTATATGACTTCCATGAAATTCAAGTTAGGGTTTATACCCATTATTGTTATTTACAAGCTTATGAGATTCCGAATGATTTATAAGTTAAATTCCATGGTTATGTTCATATTTTCATGCATATTGCTGAAATTTCTAGATTTTGAGTTGATTTATTAATATTTACATTATAAAGCATGAGCATTTTGGTGTTTTAACGTGAGTTTGATGCATGGGTCTTTAAGCCCTAGTTAAAGATTATTGTTTCAAGATTTTTTATGCTATGAGTATCCTAAGATAAGACTATTCTCAGATTTTTGATAAAGATTTGACCTTTTGGTCCTAAGCTAAGATAAAGAATCCACTTTGTTCATATGACTTGATATTTAAAGAAAGAAAAGCATAATTGGTTTTCTTGTAAACTCTTGTGCTAAATTGAAGTTGATTTTCTTAAGATTTTGAGCATAAGAATGAGATTAGTATTTAGCACCGATATGGGTATGTTACTATTGTTTCATACCCCAGAACTATGTGCCACTGTAGGATTAAGATTATTCCTACTTCTACATGGATGACTAAGATTGTGATCATATAAGATAAGAATTTCTATTCCGATGGCAAGGTTAGAATAGCCCTACCCAACGGGGGCAAAATGTAGGACTCCATGGATTCTCACATTGTGTATGTCGGTTAGAAGAACCTCCCAGGAAGATGTCCCCTACTCTTAAAATAGTCTATTGTCTTAAAGCCTAAAGATAAAATCATGTGTTTTGGAAACTATGGTTTTAAGATTCTTACAGTCTTGAGATGAATTATTCCCCTTACAGTTGACAAGATAATGTAGTAGTTTTCAGAATAGAACAGATTTTAGAACTGGATGTAATGGTTCACAAGATCTATACTATATGTTTTATTATTCATGAATTATGATCTTTAATTTTCATATTTCTCAAGCCTCTGTGAGTCATTTACATTTAGCATGCATGATTTTATAAAATGTGATGACATTGTCTACTTATTTCATTCACCCCCATATACTCAGTACATCATCAAAGTATTGATCCACATATACGTCTATGTGCTTCATTGTCTCATAATGTAGCTTCAGGTGCTCAGTCTCAACAGCATGAGTGATTTTTAAGCATCTCATCTACATCCCTGCAGGTGGTAAGTCCTCATACTCCGGAGACTTAGTTAGTCATATTTTTAGTTATTAGTAGATACTTTATTATTCATTTCAGACAGTTTGAGTCAGCTGGGGCCTGTCCCAGTGACTCTCTAGATTCAGCCAGTGGAAGCTTGTCGGACTACTTGATTCAATTTTATACTTTTAATTTAGTATTCAGATTTTTCAGTATTTTTCTACCGAGACTTGTGAGATTAGTATGTTTTAGATAAGATTTCTGCATTTATTATGTTTTCATATTCATATTTCCCCTATGTTGAGATTCAAATGTCGTAGAAAAGTAGCCAGGGTTAGCTCAGGACTACTTGTAGTTCAGAGCACCGTGTGGTATCCCAGGAATCATATATCGGGGCGTTACAAATGTTCTTATGGTTTATTGGTGAAATAATATTGGTAGACACGTGTATATGGGATTTCGTACTTAAACAAAAATTATCTTTGCAGGTCATGTCTAGAGGGTGGATGCATTAATAATAGAGTATATATACGATGGTTAAGTGAGTCTGACGGTTTCATGAGTTAGATGGGGAATATCTATACATGTTTGATATATTTAGGATTCTTATGTGGTCCCGATTACTTGTTATATACTTGGGATTCTTGTTGTTAGGATCAAGGCTATATACTTGGTCATGGTTTGACTTGTCTTTTTAACTTTTCATGTGTCTTGACTTAGCTTGACTGAACTTGATTTGGTGATAATATGTTAATTTGTTGACCAAATATCCTAAACTGCCTATTTGATTTGTTGTCCTAAGTGTATGTTTGTTGAGCATGTACTAACTTGTGGTACCATATCCCAGTTAGGTCTTAGATGCTTATCATTTACCTAGTAATTCTTATTGCGACATATCTCGTTATACTACCTCTGGTGGGGGAAATGACCAAGGAGGTTATGGTTGATTAAGGAGTTCTACATTAGCAGGATAGGGAGAAAGACCGGTGTAAGGTATAGAAAAAATCCAAGCTAATATTCAAGGGATCGGGTAGACATATGACATGTCTGAATGGGTCATCTCTAGGTGTGCTTGGTGATTTATTTAGTTCTTGACATAGGTCCAGGGATTCTCATGTTGTAGTTATATTTAAAAGCTATGTTGACCCTTGGAGTAAGGGAAGACTTGGTGGTTTGAGTCGATAGAGTCGTAGGAGAAAGAATGGTGTCTTAAAATTTGTAATGATCCTTCAGGACATTTTCTATATTTTTGATTATTTTTTCCATTTAGATCTTTTCTATGGATTTCCCAAGTCATTTATGACTTGCTGGGACTGGCATTTTATTTACTGGCCAGTTCATTTGTTTTTTAGAGACAATGACTTATTTTGAAGTCTTTGCTGGTTCAAATTTGCTACAGGGTGAAAACTTTAATAAAACGACCTTACATGCCAGTTCTAACTATTCCAACAGCTCCGAAATGTTGATCTTAGCATTGAGGGACCCTTGGTCTAGGTCCCTAGGCACCCAGGCCCATTTTTAGATATTGATTGAAAGTTAAGAAAGATGCCAAATAAGTGTGGGATCAACTTTTCATCGAAACAAACAAAGATAGAAACTTTGACCACTCCATTGAGTCTGGGACATCGAATATGATAGGGTAGCATAGTCTGTTTGCGCATACGGGACTCCAAATGAATCCCACGGGGTTGACGGAGACATGGGAACATTCCAAGTCTAAGTTGGTGCTAGTGCATCACATCCACGATGCCCTTGATTGCTTAAGAAAATTGTAGTAGTAATACCCCAAGTTTTTAAGCTCTAGACCAACCAAAACATGGGCCATTGAATTATTTTTCCAATGCCACCTGTCTCACCTTAATCCGATATCGTAGTAAAAAGTTATGGCAAACTGACTTAGGAACTGTCAAACTGCATGTGACAATGACCCTGGCAATGAATCATTGTTGAACACAACGAGTCATAGTGAAGATTCATTGTCACGGCAGTGAGGGACCAAATACTTCATCCCAGTGTTGAGGAGTACAACATATGACTCATTATAAGTCTAAACGGGTCGTTAGATGGACCATTATCACAACAGTAAGAAACCAAAGAATCAAGTACCTGACAATGACTCCTCATAATGACTCGTGACTAGACCTAATGAGTCATTACCTAAACCATGATGACTGTTTCCCAAAATTCCTGAGTGATATAAGAATGGCTTTGTGGTCTTTTCCCATTCTTTTAACTCCTAAACCACATCGTTTAGGCTTCTTTAAGGATGGAATATAAACCTAATTTTCCCCAAAACCCCATTAAGTCACAAAATTAATTGAAACCAAGAAAAAGGAGTGATTATTCCTCTCCAAAGCCAGGTAAGGGTTCCTCAAGCTCAAGTTCCAAGGATTTCTCAAAGGCTTCAATCTCCAGGTATATAGGATTTCATCAATGGATTCCTTTCACCCATTGAGTTCCAAAGAATTCTCAAATTCTCAAGTTTAATTCTCTTTTTAGGTTTTGGGTTCCAGTTCAAATATGAGTTTTCTTAATTTCTTCAGTTTATTCATGTAACTAAATAATGAATACATGTTTGCTTATGGGCCTAGCATCTTTCTGTACCTAAAATCATGAATTTTCTATTTTATGGATCAATCATTGAGTTTTGTCTTGAATTATGAAATTCCCTATTATGATCAACTTTTAATATTATCATGTTCAACTGCATTAGTCAGAGTTGGTGGGTTATGACTATCCGACACCTAGGGATTCATGCATATATTATTTTACATGTCCTTGAGCACTTCATATTATCATTTATTGATATTTACAACATGTAATTAAGATGAACTATTCAGTTTTCAGTGTCATTCAGTTGGGAGTAGCATTAGCACCCAGTGAATGCAGGGATAAAGCCTCACCCGTCAGTTAGAACTGAAACCTTTAGTAGAAGTCCCTAAGTTTCAAAACTACGGTGCCACCATAGGTTATAAGGGGTCACCAACCAGTTGAGATTTGACACCCTAGTGTTTTGGGCATCAGTTTAGAATATCCATTCCAGCTAGTTTTGTACCATTGGAAAGGTAATGGACATCCATCCAACTAAGGTTACAAGTTGGACCCTGATTCACAGAGATTGGTGTATGTCAGTTATTGTTAGCTGCCACAGTCATTAGTTTATATTTTAATTTATGTTTCAGTTTAGATTTGCATGACCATGTATTCAGTTATTCAGATTTCATTCAGTACATGTTTATACTTAGTCTTGCATTCAGCTTACATGTTCATGCATTTATGTTCAGATTACACTAGTTAGTTTCCCATCTCACATACTTTATACATTTAAAGTACTGATCAAATACTTTTTTGCACTATATTGTCTCATAATATAGGTTCGAATGCTTAATACCCTAATCACACTTCACACGTTCCAGTACTACTTAGTAGCAATTTTGGTGAGTCCTTATCACTCAAGGACTAGTTGTCAGTTATTTAATTTCAGTCAGTTGGAGTTAGTTAGGGGCTTTTCCCAATAAACTATTAAGATTTATAAGCCTTTAGACAGATGTCTAAATTCTCAGCATGTTGGTTTGTTAGACAATTTTATTTCCAATTTTGATTGATATTTAATATTTTCTTATTATTATTACCATCAGTTATTTAGTTTAGTTTCTACCCAGTATTTTATTACTTTCCAGTATACTTAGTGTCATGCCAGGCCAATGGGTTAGGTAGGGGTCATTTGTGACTTTAAGCATTGTGTTACGACTAGGGGCAGTCTTGAGTTGTGACAAACTTGCTATCAGAGGTAAAGGTTTACAGTATCCTAGGATATTTGAAATCCGCATTAAGTAGAGTTTTTTTCACGGGTGTAAAGTGTTCCACACTTATGAGTAAGAGGCTACGAAATATTTTCAGAAAGTCTCACTTCACTCATGATTCATGTCGTGTGATAGAGTTTGAACTCTATTGCAATAATTCTTCTAATTCATCCACTACCCATTTACAGAAAATGCTTCCTAAGAGAACTAACAAAAGAAGGAATGGAAGTCAACCAGTACCACTGCCAGTTCCAGAAGACTCTCTGAATGAGTAGGACTCTCAAGCTGAGTTCAGGGCTTCTTTAGAAGCATTAGCCCAATCTATAACTTCTTAGAATAACCACCAGGCTGTTGTATCAGCCAAATCAACTATGAATAGGGCAACTACTAGAATCCGAGACTTTATTCGGATGAATCCCCCAGTGTTCTTTGGGTCCAAGTGTGAGGAGGATCCACAGGAGTTCTTGGACAGTATTCAGAAGGCCACTGAAATCATGGGTGTCATTTCAACTGAGAGTGCTGATCTAGTTTCTTACCAATTATAAGGAGTGGCTCAAACTTGATTCAAACATTGGAAAAAGGATAGAGATAGAGGGTTAATTGAGTGGGATGAGTTTGTGGCTGCATTTCTGGATAGGCTCTTCCCACTTGAGTGAAGATAATCCAATGTGCATGAGTTCATAAACCTAAAATAGTTCAATATGAGTGTGAATGAGTATTCACTCAAGTTTACTAACTTGGTAAGGTAATCTCTGACTATGGTTGCCGACCCTAGGGCTCGAATGAGCAAGATTTTGTCAGGTGTTTTTGAGGATGTGGTCAAGAAGTGTAGGACAACCATGTTGGTGAAGAATATTGACATCTCCAAATTGATGGTCTATGCTCAACCGATTAAGGAGCAGAAGATCAAAGAGAAGGAAAGGGAGAATAAGACAACCAAAATAGGTAGCTTCAATTTCTCTCAATAGAAGTCAGATGGTGGAAATCACTCTCAGTTCTTCTAGAAATATTTAGATCTATCCCTATCTTCTGCAATTTCTCTAGTACCCATGTTCAGAGAGGATACTCGTGATAGAGCGCCAGTCTCTAAGTCTTAGGGTAGTATGAATAGTGCTTGCACTAACCCAGTTTGCAAACAGTATGGTAGTAACTAAAAGGGTGAGTGCATAGCTGGTAGTGATGGTTATTTTTATTGTGGCAAGTTAGGTCACAAAGTGAGAGATTGAAGTGACTGCACTTAGGGGTAAGGATGTTCCTCAACAAAGTTAGTCTAACTCTTCGGCAATTCCAATTGGTCGCTTGACTCAACAGGGGGCCACCTCTAGTGCAACTGGTGGACAACATCAGGGTAGGTTTTATGCCCTTTAGAATTGACAGGATTAGAAGGGTTCTACTGATGTGGTTACTGATATATTTCAAGTTTTTCATATTCATGTTTATGCCTTGTTAGATCTCGGAGCTACACTTTCCTTCATTACTCCCTATCTAGCAGTAGATTTTGGTGTCATCATTGAAATCCTCGCAGAACCCTTTTCAGTTTCTACTCCAATTGGTAGTTCAATTATAGTCAGACGGGTATACTAAAATTGCCCGATCACAGTATCCTAGAAATTCATCTCAGACGACCTAGTAGAGTAAGACATGACCGATTTTCATGTTATTCTTCGCATGGATTGGCTCTATTCTTTCTATGACTCAGTTGATTGTAGAACTAGAGTAGTCTAGTTTTAGTTTTCAAGTGAGCCAGTCATAGAGTGTAAGGGTAGTACCTCAGTGCCCATAGGCCTCTTTGTCTCTTTCCTTAAGGCAAGAAAAATAATTTCCAAAGGGTGCATCTATCATTTTGTCCAAGTCAAGGACTCAAGGTATTAAATCCAGATTCTTGAGTCAGTTCCGATAGTAAATGAATTTCCAAAATTTTTTCTTAAAGATCTGCCCAGAGTTCCTTCCGAGAGGGAAATTGATTTCGAAATAGTTCTCCTTCTACATACCTAGCTTATTTCAATTCCACCTTATAGAATGGATCCAACTAACCTCAATAAAGTGAAAGAACAATTTAAAGATCTCTTAAACAAGGGTTTTATTAGGCTAAGTGTCTCTCCATGGGTTCTCCAGTTTTTTTCGTGTGCAAAAAAGAAGATTCTCTCAAAATATGCATCGACTATCACCAGTTGAACAAAGTCACAATCAAGAATAAGTTTCCCATTCCTAAAATTGAAGACTTATTCGACCAATTTTAGGGTTCTAATTATTTTTCTAAGATAGTTCGCAGATCCAACTATCATCACCTTAGATTTAGAGGATGTAATATTTGAAAAACAACCTTTAAAACTTGGTATGGTCACTTTGAATTTTTAGTTATGTCTTTTGGACTAAAATGATCCTGTAGCTTTCATGGACTTGATGAATAGGGTGTTCAGGAATTACTTGGACATATTCGTTATAGTCTTCATAAACAACATCCTCATTTATTCTCAAAGTGAGGATGAACATGCAAACCATTTTAGGATTGTCTTGAAGTCTTTTGAAGATCACCAAATATTCTCTAAGTTCAGTAAGTGTGGATTATGGTTGAAATCAATAGCATTTCTTTGTCATATTATTTTTGGTGAAGGCATTTGAGTTAATCCTTAAAAGACCAAAGTGGTAAGAAATTGGACTAGACTTATTGGTAAGAAATTGGCCTAGACCTATCTCTCCATCAGATATTAGGAGTTTCTTGGGTTTAGCAAGTTACTATAGACAAATTGTTGAAGGATTTTCTTTTATTGCTTCTCCTATGTCCAGATTGACTCAAAATAAAGTCAAATTCCAGTGTCAGATTTTTGCGTGAAGAGTTTTCAAGAGTTAAAGAATCGACTCACCTCTGTTCTAATTTTGACTTTATATGAGGGTTCAAATGGTTTTTGGTATATTGTGATGTTTCCAGAATTGGTTTGGGTTGTGTATTGATGTAGCGAGACAAGTTTATAGCATTTTCCTCTAGACAACTCAAACATCACGAGAAGAACTACCTGACTCATGATCTTAAGTTGGCAGTAGTTATCTTTGACTTAAATGTTATCTTCATGGTGTTCATGTCAATGTGTTCACTTATCATAAGAGTCTTCAGTATGTGTTAAGCCAGAAATATCTAAATCTTCATCAGAGAAGGTGGCTAAAGTTGTTAAAAGACTATGATATGAGTGTCTTGTACCATCCGAGTAAGGCCAATGTTATGGCCGATGCCCTTAGAAGATTGTCTAAGGAGAGTATTTCTCACGTTGAGGATGATAAGAAAGAGTTAGTTTTTAAGGTTCATCAATTTTGGAGTTTGGTTGGTTGATTCAACTAAAGGTAGTGTCTAGGTTCAGAATGGTTCAAAATCTTCATTGGTTGCCAGGGTGAAGGAAAAGCAAAATAGTGTTCCTATTTTGCTTAAGTTGAAAGAGGCAGTTCAGAATTAGAAGGTTGAGGTTTTATCCTAAAGGGGAGATAGTTTTCTTTTCTGTAAGGGCAGATCATGTGTTTCGGATGTGGATGACTTGACGCAGTGAATGTTAGTGGAAGCTCATGATTCTCGATAGTCTATTAAATCAGTAGCTACTAAGATGTACCACGATTTGCTGGAAGTATATTGGGGGAATGACATGAAGAAGGATATTTTTGAATTCATGGATAAGTGTCTAAATTGCCAGCATGTTAAGGTTGAGCACTAGAGGCCTAGTGTTATGCTTCATGAATTCAACAATTCTACTTAGAAGTGGGAAGTGGTGAATATGGACATCATTATAGGGTTCCCTCGTACTCATTGACAACATGATTCTATTTGGGTTGTCGTGGACCAAATGACTAAGTCGACTCATTTTTTGCTAGTTAACACTATAGATTTAGCCAAAGATTATGCTAAACTCTATCTTAGGGAGTTGGTGAAATTGCATAGAGTCTCTTTGACCATTATTTCAGATAGAGATACCCAATTTACCTATCGATCTTGAAAGACTTTTCAGAAGTTTCTTGGTACCTAAGTTCACCTCAATACAACTTTTCACCCGCAGATAAATGGTCAGACAGATAGGACCATTTAGACCTTAGAGGACATGTTGAGGGCGTTTGTGATTGATTTCAAGGGTAGTTGGTATGATTACTTGCCTTTGATTGAGTTTTCTTATAATAACAACTATCTATCCAGTATTCAGACCTGTTTGAGGATCTTTATGGTAAGAGGTATAAATCTCCTATTGGTTGGTCTAAGGTAGGTGAAGCTGCTTTGATAGGGCCAAATTCAGCGTATGAGGCGATGGAAAATTTTAGCTGATTAAAGAAAGGCCGAAAACTGATCAAAGTCATTAGAAATCTTATACAGATGTGAGGAGAAGAGAGCTTGAGTTTGGTAGTGGTGATTTTATCTACATGAAGGTTTCGCCTATGAAAGGGGTGAAGAGGTTTGGTAAGAAGGGAAAGCTCATTCCCTGCTATATGAATTCTTATACAATTTTGAGTCGATATAGTAAGGTAGCGTATGAGTTAGATTTGTCTGCAGGTTTAGCATCAGTGCATCTAGTCTTCCATGTTTCCTTGTTGAAGAAATGTATTGTTGATCCATCATAATTCGTTCCTTTAGAAATTATGGTCGTGAAAGGTAGCCTCTCCTATGAAGAGATCCCTATTGAGATCCTTTATCATCAGATTCATAGGTTGAGGAATAAAGAGGTCACCTTAGTAAAGTAACTATGGAGAAACCAATCAGTTAAGGAAGCTACTTGGGAAGTAGAGGCTGATATGATGACCAAGTACCCCCATCTTGCCTCTTCAAACTCAGTCCCAACTTGAGGTAATAGTTCCTTTAATTAATTATTTCTTTTATTTCTATCTTAGATAGTCTAGCTATTTTCATGTCATAGCATGCATTCATGAATTTAGTTTAGTCCATGGAATAGTCATAGATTCAGATATAAACTCATGGTTCATCTTGTGAGTGTTCACTGCAAAATTTCTGCTTTTCTTCTAGTACTTTAGCATAGTCAGTTCTCATTAGGGGATGAATGATGCCAAGGGGGAGATACTGTAATACCCCAAGTTTTTTAAGCTCTAGATCCACCAAAAGATAAGCCATTGAATTAGCTTTCCAATAACACAAGTCTCATCTTAATTCGATATCATAGTAAAAAGTTATGAAAAATTGACTGAGGAACTATTAAACTACTAGTGACAACGACTCTGTCAATGACTCATTGTCAAACATAATGAGTCATAGTGAAGACTCATCATCACAACAGTGAGGGACCAAAGACTTTAGCCCTGTGATGACGAGGCTAGCATACGACTCATTATCAGTCTAAAAGAGTCTTTAGGTGGACCTGTCATCACAAGAGTAAGAAACTAAGGAATAAAGTGACTAACACAACTCCTCATAACGATTTATGACTAGACCTAACGAATCGTTTCTAAACCGTGACGACTGTTTCCCAAAATTCCTGAATGTTTTAAGAAGGGATTTTTGATCTTTTCCCAATGTTTTAACTCCTAACCCGCATCATTTAGTCTTCCCTAAGGGTGGAATATAAGCCTAATTTTCCCCAAAATCCCCATTAAGTCAAAAAATTAATTTTAACCATGAAAAAAAGCGATTATTCCTCTCCAAAGCTAAGTTAGGGTTCGTTAATCTCAAGTTCAAATTCCAAGGATTTCTCCAAGGCTTCAATCTCAAGGTATGTGGGATTTCATCAATTTGTTCCTTCCACCCTTTGAGTCCCAAAGACTTCTCAAATTCTTGAGTTTAATTCCCCTTTTAGGCTTTGGGTTTCAGGTCAAATATGAGTTTCTTAATTTCTTCAGTTTATTTTTGTAACTAAACTATGAATATATGTTTTATCATAGGCTTAGCATCTTTCCATACCCAAAATCATTAAATTCCCTTTTTATTGATCAATTATTGAGTTTTTGCTTGAATTATGAAATTCTTTATTATGATAAGCTTTTAATATTATCACGTTCAGTTGCATTAGTCAAAGCTGGTGGGCTATGAACACCTAATACCTACGGCTTCATGCATATATCAGTTTACATGCCTTTGAGAACTTTATATTATCCATCATTGATATTTTAGAATGTAATTAAAAATAGCAATTTAATTTTTAGTGTCATTCAGTTTGGAGTAGTACTTAGCATCGAGCGAACGCAGAGAAGAGGGCTCACCCATCAGTTAGGATTGAGACCTTTATTAGAAGTCCCTAAGTTCTAGAACTAAAATGTCAACATAGGTTATAAGGGGTAACCCGCCAGTTGAGGACTAACACCCTAGTTCTTTGGGATATCATTTTAGTGGATCTATATCAGCCAGTGTTCGTACCCTTAGCAAGGTACTGAACACCTATCCAACTAGGGTTATAGACTAGACCCAATTTGCTCAGATTGGGGTATGTCGGTTATTATTAGCTCCCACTGTCCTCAGTTCATGTTTTACTTTATGTTTCAATTCAGATTTGCATGACCATTTATTCAGTTATTCAACTTTCATTCAGTACATGTTTATACATAGTCTTGCATTCAGTTTACATGTTCATGCATTCATGTTCAGAATACACTAGTTAGTTGCCCATCTCACATACTCAGTACATTCAAAGTACTAATCGCATAATTTTATGCGCTATATTATCTTAAAATATAGGTTCGGACGCTCAGTACTCGAATAGCACTTAGCACATTCCCATACCAGTCAACAACAATTTTTGTAAGTCCTCATCATTCGGGAACTAGTTATCAATTATTTACTTTTTAGTATACTTTTATTTCAATCAGTTTGAGTTAGTTGGGGTCTTGTCCCAACAACTCAGTAAGAATTAGATGCTTTCAGACAGATGTCTAGATTCTTAGCATGTTGGTTTGTCAGTTTTATTTCCAGTTTTGGTTGATATTCAGTATTTCCTTATTATTATAGCTATCAGTTTTAGTTTCTGCCCAGTATTTTATTACTTTTTATTATACTTAGTGTTAGTCCAGGCCATGGGTTAGCTTGGGATCATTTGTGTCTCTAATCACCATACTGCAACTAGGGAACAGTCTCGAGTTGTGACACAGGTGCCAGAAAATATTGCGTAAGAGACATTATTTGTCACATAAGCAAAACCTCTGGAAGTAAGGCAAGTATCGCATATATAATACTAATGTTGTGTAAGCAACTTCTGTACCTTTGCCAAGGTATCATGTATGCGACCAGTAGGTTGCGTATGCGATACCCGTGACTTGTTTTGAGATTTTACCTAGATTCTGAATGACGCCCATAAAAAATGAGGTAAAACTCTGATACAAGGTCAGTGGTTGTCTTCTCATCGAGTTTCTTAGATGCTCTGACCAAGATATTTTATCAATGTTCCGACTGGAGATCCAAAAGGCTGAGAAAATTAGGAAGATCAGAAGCTTCTTCTAGAGTTTTCTCTCCTTTCCCCCTTTCCAATTTTCCTCTCTGTCTTTTTCACGCGGCTTTTATTTTCTCATTTTTCTTTCTTTTTCTTTTGCCGATTTGGGCCTGAACACTTTTGGTTCAGCCAATGTAAATATTTTACTTTTGTTTTAAATAAAGAAGGACCAGGGTCTCACTCTTTAATTTAACATTTTTAAGAAAGTAACACGCATTCCAACATTTACAATATTTTAAATAAGATAACAATATTTAGTAACTTATAAAATAATTTCATAGAAAGCATTTCAATTTATAAATAACAAGTTAAGCTAAGAACATAATTCCACCCAAATATTATATATACTCACTCACACTATGTCATCATTCTAAAATTTATTACCCAATTAATGATGGAAGAAAAATAACTTTCAGAACCTAAACTAAATTTACCAAAAGTATATCATACTTTTTGATTTTCACATATAAATTATTGCCACAAAAAATCTCAATTTTGTTAGACTTTTTTTTATTTAAAAATAGTTTTTCTATTTCCATTTCTACCATCTTAAAGTAACTTTAAAATTTCCTTACTTAAAAAAACAAAAATAGTAGGCTAACGTATCTTTTTTTTTTTTTTCAAAAATCAAACATAAATATAACTATTATTTCCCATACATTATTGACCCTCAAAACTGTTTCACAATTTTTTCATAAAAAAAAAATGTACCTCAAATGCACATAACCTGGTATAGGCAAACACTAATTCATATCAAAACTATGAGATTAGTAAAGATAAAGCTACCTTAACATAGTAAAAATTCATTATCAAAATGCTAATAAATCAACAGAAAAACATTTGCTCTTTATTTTAAATGGTTCCTAGTCTAGCATGTCGAAATTAATTATCGAAATTAAATAATTAATTACTAGCATCTTCACTCATAACTTGAGAAACATTGAGAACAAATATACCATGACTGCAATACTCTTTAACAACAAAATATTATTTTTGATTAACATAATCTTAACAAACACAAATGCATCTTTTACTCGCATTTTTCCTAATAATCCACCGAAATCAAATTGAGTCGGATATTTGGAACATGTAACACTTCAATTATTGCCAGATTTTTTTAGATATGAGCTGAGGCAGAATTTTTCATTTTTCATGACTTGAGTAGTGGTAGAATAATCAAGATAGACAAATTTGACGTCTTCATTGACGTGGTGTAAGGCACAAAATTACTAATATAGGAACAAATATGCCTTGTTTCACCCGAGCCTATTACCTTATAACTCACATCAGCCACAATGTTCACTTGAGAAATGGACACCATAATATTATCATCTGCTTTAGCCAAATTTAATCTTGGATTATTATGATTGGAAGTTTCTCTAACTATGTTTCGACATTGAGCTGCAAGATAGTTTCGTTTGCCACAAACAAAAAAATTGCATTTTTTCTTAAATGTTTGACTGTTGGCTCTGAGTTTGCGAGACTTATTATCACCCAAGATTGAAATTTTTTAGTAATTTCCCTTGCTTTGATAGAGATTAATTGCTTTCATTTGGTATCCTGTAATGAAGCTAAATTCCATGTTAAAACTCTTAAAAATTTTGAAGTTATAAATTTCAAGCTAGGCTAATTTCAAGCGAAATCAAAGTAAGGTATTATTGAGGGAAATCCAAGACTGATTTTGTCACGACCCAAGTCGGGACCCTAGTCGTGACGAGCATCCTGAATCATATAGGCCCGAACGCTCCTCTCTATCTGGTACATCATGAACAACATTCAAAACAATAAAGAAAGGATACGGGACATAAACAAAACGGAATCATGGTTATATTTTGAGTTAAGTATATCAATACGAAAGAATATCTATCAACATCTGAACGACATCTATTTCTGTCTGTGAAATTTCTATTACATACGATATTATCAAACTAACTGAAACTGGGACAAGGCCCCCAGTTGACCAAAACCAAGTAAATAGCGAGTATTTGAAAAGAAATAGGCCTCCCGAAATAGAGAAGGCTCACCAACTGCACACTTCACTTCTGTCTGAAAACTCTATGACTTAGCAAGCCTCAGACCTTGAAATATAGGGGGGTCAATACAATTGTACTGGTACGCAGAATAATCCAAAACAAAATATGCATTTATATAAAATATAATTAAGAGCATCTTCATAAACCTCTTGTCATCTTAAAACAGTTAGAAACACATGGGCAAATCTGAAACTTCAAAAACACATTCAACAATTCTTGACCTTACTCTTTATCTTACTTTTGAGTCAGATGGTACACCCTACAATTCTTCTACCCCACGGGATATATGGGATCTTTCCTTGACTCGGCGGCCAAGTCCCAAATCCATATTTGCCACAAGGGTTGGAGTTTCTGCTTATTCTACTATGCCCCAGGGCCGTTGCCAGCGTACAATTTCTCTTTTGGGTATCATAAACCCGTCAACACAAATCAGAGTTTTGAAAAATGAGTCGTTTGACTTATGCCTTCTTCGGGTAACCATCTAACTCTCTTAAGCCCAGTTTTAGATTCTTTAACCCATATCTTCTTTGAAACATTCTTTCTTTCTTAAAAATCTTCAGGCACAATAAAAATAGGTATCGTCATACCCAGACTTGCAAGTCATGTCAAACATCTCTACTACCCTTATATTACTTCAAAAGATATTTATTGACCACCCAAATGACTCTATTATCAAACGAAAGTTCACCATTCAAAATATTAATAATCAACAATTTTTCTCTGAAATGCTTTTATCTACGGTAGTCATCTTTTTCAATCTCTTTTAAACAAATCTAAATAGGAATCATGATAATCATAAAACAAGTAAATCACTTTTCCATTACCTCATGAAAATAATTCAATGTATACATAAAAAAGTTCAAACGTTTAACAATTTGCGTAACCCAGTCTCAACATCTGAAATCAATACAATTTCATAGTAAAAGAGGGAATTACATATCCCATGCTCTCATTTAAGTTCACAATCTAAGCATTATCATAGTCATAGGAAAACAATTCAAATTGAGGGTTTCATACCATAATTTTCACAACACTTCATCATGATGTAATAATTTCAACACAAGTTTATCAATGATCTTGAAACAATTTCGTATATACTTATATATCCTTTAAAACAAATTTAAATATCAAAAGTCAACGACCATGGGATTTAGGATAGTCCCACGTACCTTAGATTACTTGGGAGGGAGAGTGGAACCCGAATCTTGTTTACGTTCTTGAAATTCTTGACTTCAAAGATGAACTCTTGATCTATGGGGAGGGACTAGGGTTTTCTTTTGGGATACTAAGGGTAGTTTTTGATGATATTTTCCCTAAACACTCTTTAATTTTGTGTTATGGCAGAGTTATGATGGGGGAAAAAGACTGAATTTCCCTCCCCAAGGCCAGTTATTTAAAAGAATTCATGAACTGGGCACCGATGCATTACCCGATGCAACACATCAAGATCGCGTTGGTCCACTATTTCATCGATGCCAGCATCGACACGGTGCGTCGACTTTGCATCGGGCCACTGTTTTCAATATCCAAACACATCCCAAACGTTGTCTGAAAAATTTAAAACTTTACCGAGACATCCACCTTACTTCCCCGAACATGAATCAACTTAAAAATCCTTATCTCAAGGTTGGAAAAATTGATTTAGAGGTCACACAAGTTTAGGATCTTAAAAGATGACTAAGTCCTTTTTGACCCTTAGAAAATTTTTAGGTGATTAACCCCTTAAGCATGCTACGACGTGAGGTATTAAATCAAGGATACCATGGGGTGTTACATTATCCCCCTTTGGGATCATTCATCCCCAAATGATGGCTCGGAACACAAACAAGAATGATTTCAAGCATACTAGGGAAAAAATAAAGAGAGCAGGTTATAACTCGTACCATTTAGGTCATCATCAATAGTCTAAAAGAGAGTTGGGTATCTAATCCGTATATCATATTCTGATTCCCAAGTAGCTTCCTCAACTTTTTGATTCCTCCACAACACCTTAACCAAAGTTATTTCCCTATTCCTTAACTTCCGAACTTGGCAGTCCAAGATAGTAATAGGTTCTTCTTCATATGATAAAGAGTCGGTCACTTTGATCTCCTCAATAGGAAATACTAGGGAATGATCTCCAATGCACTTTTCAACATAGACACATGGAATACTGGGTGAATAGAAGTCAAACTTGCAGGCAATTCTAACTTACAAGAAACCCCACCTATCCTTCTCACAATTTGATATGGTCTATAAAGCGTGGAATCAACTTCCTTTTCTTCCCAAATCGCATGACTCCCTTCATAGAGGAGACTTTTAAAATACCAAATCTCCAATCTCAAATTCTTGCTCCCTTCTCCTAACATCGGCGTAGGATTTCTGGCAACTCTGAGTTGTCTTCAGTTGTTCTCTAATGATTTTCACCTTCTCTATTGCCTGATGAACAAGATCAGGCCCAAACAACCGCATCTCACCCACTTCCTACAACCCAATCAGTGATCTACATCTCCTCTCATAGAGTGCTTCAAAAGAAGCCATCTTAATGCTGGCATGGTAGCTATTATTGTAGGCAAACTCTATCAATGTAAAATGATCTACCCAATTACCTTTGAAGTCAATTACAGAAGCCCTCAATATATCCTCTAGGGTCTGAATGGTACACTCCGCTTGTCCAACGGTCTGAGGGTGAAATGCAGTACTCAGATTCACTTGAGTATCTAAACCCCCCTGAAAAGATTGGCAAAACTACAAAGAAAATTGCGTACCTCAATCGGATATAATGGACATGGGTGCTCCATGTAAAAGAACTATTTCTTTGATATACATCTTGGCATAATCATCTCCCAAATAGTTGGACCTCACAGGAAGAAAGTGAGCTAACTTGGTTAGCCGGATCACAATTACCCAAATAAAATTATATTTGTTTTGGGACCTCGAAAGTCCTGTGATGAAGTCCATATTAATCATTTCCCATTTCCATATAGGCAAAGCTATCTCTTGGGAAGTACCATCAGGTCTAAAATATTTTACTTTAATGTAACACCACGTGGTATCCTTTATTTAATACCTCACGTCGTAGCATGATTAAGGGGTTAATCACCTGAAAATTTCCTAAGGATCAAAAAAGAAAGTCATATTTTAAGATCCTAAACTTGTGTGACCTCTAAATCGATTTTTCCAACCTTAAGATATGGATTTTTAAGTTGATTCATGTCTGGGGAAGCAAGAGGGATGTCTCGGTAAAGTTTTAGATTTTTCGAACAATGTTTGGGTTGTGTTTGGATGTTGGGAATAGTAGCCCAATGCAAAGTCGACGCGCCACGTCGATGCTAGCATCTATGAAACAGTGGACCGAACGATCTTGACGCGTCGCGTTGGGCACCGCGTCGGCGCCCAGTTTACAAGTTCTTTTAAATAACTAGCCTTGGGGAGGGAAATTCAATCTTTTTCCCCCATCATAACTCTGCGATAACATGAAATTAAAGAGTGTTTAGGGAAAATATCCTCAAAAACTACTCTTATTATCCTAAAATAAAACCCTAGTCCCTCCCCAATAGATCAAGAGTTCATCTTTGAAGTCAAGAATTTCAAGAACGTAAACAAGATTCGGGTTCCACTCTCCCTCCCAAGTAATCTAAGGTACACAAGACTATCCAAAACCCCATGGGCATTGACTTTCGGTTTTTAAATTTGTTGTAAAGGATATATATATATATATATATGTATATACGAAGTTGTTTCAAGATCATTGATAAACTTGTGTTGAAATTATTACATCACAATGAAGTGTTGTGAAAATTATGGTGTGAAGCCCTCAATTTGAAGTGTTATCATGTGACTATGATGATGCTAAGATTGTGAATTTAAATGAGTGAATGGGATATGTAATTCCCTCTTTTACTATGAAATTATATCGATTTCACATGTTGAGACTGGGTTACGAACATTGTTAAACGTTTGAACCTTTTTATGTATTCATTGAATTATTTTCATGAGGTAATGGAAAAGTGATTTACTTATTTTATGATGATCATGATTCCTATTTAGATTGGTTTAAAAGAGATTGAAATGACCACCGTACATAAAAGTATTTCAAAGAAAAATTGTTGATTATGAATATTTTGAATGGTGAACTTTCGTTTGATAATGAAATCATTTTGGGTGGTCAATAAATATTTTTTTAAGTAATATAAGGGTAGTAGAGATGTTTTGACATAACTTGCAAGTCTGGGTATGACATTAGTGCCTGATGGTTTTTAAGAAAGAAAGAATGTGTCAAAGAAGATATACGTTAAAGAATCTAAAACTGGGCTTAAGAGAGTTAGAAGGTTACCCGAAGAAGGCACGAGTCAAATAACTCATTGCCCGAAACTGTGATTTGCCGACACTGGTTTATGATACCCGAAAGGGAAATTGTATGCTGGGGACGGCATTAGGGCATAATAGAATAAGCAGAAACTCCAACATTTGCGGCAAACTTGGGTTGAGGTCTTGGCCGCCGAGTCAAGGACGGATCCCATATAACCCATAGGGTAGCAGAATTATAGGGTCTACCATCTGATTCAAAAGTAAGATAAAGAGTAAGGTCATGAATTGCTAAATGTGTTTCTAAAGTTTCAGATTTTTCCATGTGTTTCTAACTGTTTTAAGATGACAAGAGGTTTAAGAAGATGCTCTCAATTATATTTTCTATAAATACATATTTTTTATTGGATTGTTTCACGTACAAGTACAATTGCATTGACCCCCTATATTTTAGGGTCTAAGGCTCAGTCTAGAGGTGTTGCTAAGTCGTAGAGTTTTCAAACAGAAGTGAAGTGTGTAGTTGGTGAGCCTTCTTTATTTTGGGAGGCCTATTTCTTTTTAGATACTCATTATTTACTTAGTTTTAGTCCACTAGGGGCCTTGTCCCAATTTTAGTTAGTTTGATAATATCGTATGTAATAGAGATTTTGCAGACAGAAATAGAAGTTGTTTAGATTTTGATAGATCTTCTTTCGTATTGATATACTTAACTCAGAACATGACCATGATTCTATTTTGTTTGTGTCCCGCATCTTTTCTTTATTGGTATGAATGGTGTTAATGATGTACCAGTTAGAGAGAAGTGTTCGAGCCAATATAATTCGAGATGCTCATCATGGCTAGGGTGCCAACATAGGTCATGACAAATTTGGTATCAAAGCACGGTTCATAGTCCCAGGGTGTCTACGAAATTGCATCAGGTAGAGTCTTATTTATGGGTGTGTAGCGTGCCACACTTATAAACAAGAGGCTACTAGGCGTTTAAGAATGTCTCCTTTCTTTGTGATTTAGTTCTTGCTGTAGAGTCTTAAATGTCCCCTAATCAATGGTCTCTTGTATTTCAGAAAAGCTATCATGACTCCACATTGGTCCAATGATCAAAATGCCCAAATTGAAGATGCATGTCCTACCCATGGGATTAGGAAACGTAATAGGGCTCACACTCCAAAATTTGTTGCTATTCTAGGAGTCTCTCCCACTTAGACCAGTCTACCTAGGTCTCCCTAATATGGGACTAATCACACCCAACCTCCCCAGAGAGAGATATCAAATACTGAGTTCAGATAGTCGATACATATGATTGCATAGTTGGTGGCTTCACAAAGTTGATAGTCAGAGGATGTTGGGTCTGCATCTGGTGCATCCGAGACTACACGGGTGAGTTAGTTTATGAGGTTAAACCCGCCTAAGTTTACTGGTACAAAGGGGGAGGAGGTTCCACAAGAGCTTGTAGATGAGATGGAGAAGTTTTTTGAGTGATGCATGTGGATGAAGTGGAATGGGTAGAACTAGTGGCTTATAAACTTAAGGAGGTAGCAAATCCACGTACAATGAGTGAGAAGATTCAAGAGGTTAAAATGCTGAGCCTTCTGTGTGGGGTGAATTTGTGGAAGCTTTCCTGGGCTGATTATTTCCCCAGGAGTTGAGAGAGTCCAAGACTGAAGAGTTCATAAATTTGAAACAAGGGAAAATATGCTTCAAGGAGTACACCCTAAAATTCAATCAACTATCCCATTATACTTCAGAATTGGTAGGAAATATGAGGGACCATATGTGAAAGTTTGTATCCGGTCTTTCGGATGACTTGGTGTTGGAGTGAAAAAATGCAATTTTGAATAGAGATATGGACTTCTCCAGATTGGCAGTTCACATGCAGCAGGTTAATGAATAAAAAAAAGGGTTACTGAAGTAAGGGAGAAAGATAGACAGGCCAAGAGGGCCAGACCAGAATACCAGAACTATAGTCAGCACTAAGATGAGATGGTAATTAGGGTAACAGGTGGCTGAAGAAAAAGTTTTAGAGTCATACCCAGGGCCCCAACGCCCAGGCCTCCAGTTGACTGGCGGTCCCAGAATTTTCAGCATAGCCAGGGATCGAGAATGCAAGCTACTTAGTCTTAGGGAAGTGTATCTCATACTTCTGAGTCATACCCACATTGTGAAAGATATGGAAAACATCATACAGGGCCATTTTAGTTCGGGAATCTTGTTTGTTATTCCTGTAGTCAGCCAGGCCATTTCAAGAGGGATTGTCTCATGGTGAAAGGAAATGTTGGAGGCGCCAGGTCTCAGGAAAACTCCTCCGTACCACCACCATCTCCTAAGGGCGCTGCTTTAGCTACCAAAAGTGGTCTCAACCAATTGTATATCATGTCCAACCCCAAGGATGCAGAGGCTTCCCCAGATATAGTCACGGGTATGTTACAAATATTTTCTCATAATGTGTATGTGTTTCTTAACCCATGGTCTACCTTTTCTTATATGACCCCGTATGTGGAAGTTAGTTTTGGGTTTGAGCCTGAAGTTATTTTGGATCCTTTTTCCGTATCTACTCCTGTTTGTGACTTTGTGGTAGCTAGGAAGGTGTATAAAAATTGTATAGTGACTGTTTATGACTATGATACTGTGGTAGATTTTATAGAGCTTAACATGATTAATTTTGATGCCATCTTGGGAATGGATTGGCTCCACTCATGCTACGCTGTCCTAGACTGTAGAACCCGAAAGGTTACTTTCTCTTTTTCGAATGAACCTATGATAGAATAGGAGGGTTATTCCTTAGCACCAAAAGGGAAATTCATCTCTTATCTCAGAGCCCACAAGCTTCTATATAAGGGCTGTTTGTATCATCTTAGTTGGATTAAATATTCCAATGCTGAGAGTCCTCCTCCCTAGTCTGTCCATATAGTAAATGAATTCTCAGAAGTCTTTCCCGATGATCTCCTAGGAATACCACCCGATAGGGAGATAGATTTTGGCATTGACTTATTTTCGGACACTTTCATTTTATGGGTTGAATTCTAAAATTTCTTTATATACTATGCTTATGATGTAAGGCTAGGGGGTCATCTCATTTCTTGGTAGGCTTAGGGTTCCTGTCACGGTCAGGCCTCGATTCGGGATATGACAAATAGGTTTGCTGGGTCATATTATTTCGGGTCTAGGGATTAAGGTTGATACACAGAAGGTTAAATCAGTAAAGAAATGGTAAAGACCTATAATTCTAATCAACACCTGGAGCTTCCTGGGTCTGGTAGGATATCATAGGAGATTTGTGTAGTGTTTTTCATCTATAGCCGCTCCACTTACCATGTTGACTCAGAAAAAGGTAAGGTTCTTGTGGTCTGACGTGTGTGAAAATATTTTTGAAAGATTGAAGGACAAGTTTACTATGGTGCCTGTTTTGACCCTTCCCAAAGGAATAGGGAGATTTGTGGTATATTGTGATGTGTCTTGAGTCGGACATAGTTGTGTACTTATTTAGCACAATAAGGTTGTAGCTCATGCATCCAAACAATTGAAATTCTATGAGAAGAGCTATAATATATGTGATCTAGAATTGGCAGTTATGGTTTTTGCATTTAAGATTTGGCATAATTACCTTTATGGGGTACATGTTGATATTTTCACTAATCATAAGAACCTGCAGTGTGGAATGTTAAGGTGACTGCAATCAGGGAGGAAAATAAGGATCTTGAAGGTATGACCCTGGATGAACTAGTAGGGAACTTAAGGACTTATGAAATCTAAATTGATGGACCAAAGAACAAGAAGCTCCTGAGAAAATCTTGGCATTGAAAGCTTCTGATAGTGATGAGGAATATGAACTTGACAAGGAGAAAGTTGCCTTCATAACTAAGAATTTCACCAAATTATTTAAGAAAAAGAAGGGAATAAGTACTAAGAAACATTACAATAACAATTCAAATGGGTTCTACAATTATGGCAAAACTGATCATCAGATCAGAAACTGTCCAGTCTGGGAAATAGAATGAAAGAAGGAAATGGTTGAAAAGGAACTGACGGCAAAAAGGAAGGAAGAACATGCAATGATAGCAGCTTGGGGATCTGATTCATATGAAGATGAAGTTGATGATACATTCATGGATCTTGGATATTCAGACTTAGATGAAGACGATGAGGGTTCTGAAGTAACTATTCTCGAACTCAAAGAAAAATTGCAATTGTTTTCAAAACCAAAACTTATTTCCTTGATGAGTGCATTGATTGATGATTTCCAAGAGTTAATCTCTGATAGGGATGAATTTTTCAACATTCTTGTAAGCCTCAAATTTGTTCTCATTGATCTAAAGTCTTGCTCAGGTACAGTTGACAAGGAAAATTGAACTCTTAAGAAACATGTTGCAGAACTTAAAATCTTAAGTCTGAAGTTCTCAAATTAACTCTCACTGAAAATAGAAAAAAGACCATGAGTAAAGAACAAGAAAATGCAGAACTTAAGCTAGTTAAATACAAACAAGAATGCCATGATTTAACTGAAAAAGTGAATAAGTTTAGTCAAGAAGTTTCTAAACTAAAACTGGATCTTGAAAGGGAAAATAGGTGGACAAACTCCTCAAGAATTGTTCACAAATTAAGTGAAATAAATTACAATGAAAAGGCTGGTTGGGGATTCCAAAAAAGTTTTGATGATCCTAAAGATTTATGTTATATTTGTGGAAACCTTGGACATCCCACCACTGAATGTCCAGTGGCTGGAAAAAGCAGGACAAACAGTCAAAACCTGGCTAACAGAATTTCTCAGATCAAAAAGAACAAAACTAGTTCTGGTCAGAGAAATAGGTTGCACTTTATGTTGCCTGTATGGAATAGAAGAAAGTTAATTCATCTTTTTACTTATAAAATAGGACCCAAGCTTGTCTGGGTTCCTAAGTCTAACCATTGATTTCTTTTTCAGGAGAAGGTGAAAGGAAACAAGAGGCACTGGTACTTAGACAATGCTTGCTCAAGACACATGACTGATAATAAGAAAAAGTTCCTTTCACTCTCCAAAATAGATGGAGGAGGAGTTTCTTTTGGTTATGGAAAAAAGGGAATCATTACTGGAGTTGGAAGAATTGGCTCATCTAAGTCAAAAGCATTGGAGGATGTCTATCTTGTGGAAGGATTGAAGCATAATCTGCTGAGCATCTCATAATTATGTGACAAAGGAAATAAAGTGATTTTTACTACTACAGGGGTAAAAGTCAAAAGGATGGACACTAAAGAAATTGTGCTCACTGCAAGGAGATACAGAAATATATATAAAACAGACATAATGGCAATACCAGGACCTGAGCTAACTTTTCTAAGTGCAATAAAAACTAATTGGACATGCAAGTTTGAAATAACTAAACATATTTTCCTCTAATGACATGGTATTAGGATTACCCAAGACCAAGTTTAAGGAAGAAAAGTTATGTAGTTCTTGTGTAAGGGGGAATTAGGTAAGGTCTTCTTTTAAGTCAAAGAACCACGTTAGCACATCCAAGTGCCTTGGCCTGGTTCATGTGGACTTGTGTGGACCCATGAGACTTCAGAGTAGAGGTGGAAAGATGTATATTTTTGTAATTGTTGATGATTATTACAGGTTCACCAAAATGTCATTCTCTTTATCTTTTTTATCCTCTTTCTCTACTGATTCTGTCACCAATCCCTTCACCGCTCTTACCCTTCATCCAAACATCACCTTACCTCCCTTAATCCCTCTTCAAATTTCTCAGAAATTAACAAACTTAGCAGTCTTCAGAAACTTTCCAAACCCTTTTGCCAAAATTCCTTCACCCTCTTCATCCTTCTCACAACCTCTTCTTCCTCCTCCTATCCCACTCCAAATATTGATGATGATCTTAAAATTTTTAATGATAGAGATGAACTCTCTAGTGCAGACTTGATCCCAAGAAGGTCGAGATCTTAGTTAACGAAAAAACCCTCTTTTATCTCTGTCAATGTCGAAGACACTGTTCCTACGAAACCCTCTTCAGTTGTCTCTACTCCTTGAACCCCTCATACTCGAGGAAAGAAGTAATGCGAAGATGCTTCCTTGGTTGAAGCACTTTAAGCCAGCAAAAGAAAATGTGTGGGTATATATGATCCCACTTTTCCTCCTTACCCTCTCCTGAGGCTCCCAAACTATCATGGTAAAAGCCCCCAAACTTTTTTTTCTCAAAGGTCTTCTTCAAAGCCTAAACCAAAGGGCTCCTCCTCTTCAAAATCTTCTCCCACAGTCAAAGCTTTCACATCCTCCAAAGTTTCTCCTCCACAGTCTTCTACTCACTCAAGAAAACAAGTTAGCAAACCTGTTCCTTCTGACTCATCTAACTCTGACTTCCATGTGGACACTACTACTAAGGTTGATCCTGATTTTGAGGCTCATCATCTCCACTTTCAAATTTAAAAATTAGCTAGAGGGAGATTTGTTAGTAGTTTTGGGGGTATTTCTATGCAAACTCTACTGGAAAAATTAGAGTTTCAGGGATGGTCTCATCTTTTTCTATAGGGAGAGCTTCAGAGAATATTTTCTAAACCTAAAGTTTATGAGTTCTATATGAATGGGGTGGGCATGGGTGAGTTGTTCTCTACTACTATTCGAAAGGTTATTCTGAACCTTTATGTTGTTGATATTGCTATGATTTTACATATTTTTTCTAGGGGGTGGGGTCACTATGTCAAGGGAAGTTGGCCACCTCTTGATAATCTTGCCTCAGCTCTTGACATATGTAGAAAGTTCTCTGGTAATCTTCAACTGGTCAATCATAGAAGAGTACTTAAAAGGGAGATGTCTCTATTTTACCAATTATACTTTGATATAGTGCATAAGATGATTCTCCCTAGGAAGAAAAGAGGACTGTAACTAGTTTTTTTTTATGTTACTCTCATGGAACTACTAGACACTGAGGTGAGAATTAATTTGCCTAGACTCATACTGAAGCATATGCAAAGGGTTCTTCTTAAGGAAACAAATGGACATGCCCTACCTCATCAGTTTTGGCTCACCCCTATATTTGAGGATTTTGGTATTTTTGTCCAAGTGTGATCTTCATAGACTACCAAGGATATCATAGAGCCTGTGAACCACATGATGTTACCTGTTTCCATGAGGAGTGCTGATAATCTAATGCAAAGGTTGAGAAATGCATTGGCTGAAAAACAAACTGAGATGGAAGCTGCTCAGGCAGTTTTAGAGGATGCACAGGCTGCTCATGGAGAAGAAAGAGGGATCCTTCAATCTCATATTTCTTACCTTAATTCCTTGTTTGAAAAAGAGAGAGATTAAAATGCAGATGTTATTAGGAAACTCACCTCCCTTATCCCCTATTCTTCTTCTTTTTCTTCTTCTTCTTCTTCTTCTACTTAGCCTCTTTACTGATATCTTAATATTATCTCCTTTTTTATCCTTCCCTTGATGGATTGATTCACTCTTAGGCTGCTTATGGTAAATATAGTCATATCTTCTACTGAATGAAATGGACCTGGTTGTTTTAATTATTTTCTACTCCTATTTTCTCATACTACATTCATGTTCTCTTATTTTGAATTTTGATTGTCTTAGTGATAGCCTCAATGACCCTGAATTATTAAACATTTTCACTTATTGAGCCAACGTTTTGATGATGTCAAAAGGGGGAACAATAAGGCTATGAAATACTTATAACTCAAATTGGACTAACCTGTTTCATTCTGGTTCTTTCACTTAAATTCCTTATTGAGTATGTCAGGTTTTTGTGCTTCTATGTTTGTCATCATCAAAAAGGGGGAATTTGTTAAGAAATGAAGAGTTCTGATGATAGACATATGAATGAAACTTGTTGTGAAAGCTGGTCTATCCAAGTGAACAAAGCTCAGCTGTAGACAAGTTATTGATAAAATGGCTATACGTACAAATATAAGTGGATAACATTTATCACATCAGAAGTTGAGTTGAACAAAAAGTCTTATAGGAGTTGAGTTGAACGAGAAGTCTTATTGAATTTGAATTGAATAAGAGGTCTTGCGGAGATAAAAGAAGAATCTTATTGAAAGAAGAATCCTATTCAAAGAAAAAGTGAGAGAGGCAGTAGCAACAAGAAGAGTGAAACTATCTAGAGTCCTATTGAACATAGAATATCAGATCAATTGAAGGACTCTATGAGGTGTGTGCTTAAATACAAGAAACGAATTCAAAAATAAGTACTCAATGCACTAAAAAGATAATCAACAATCAACAAAACAGTTCACATACTTGAAGAAGAACCCTGTCCTTTACTTAGCAAGTCAGAGACTGTTTGTAGTAGGTAGGTTCTTTGAGTTATAATGATTCACTGTTCCAGTCTCAGTGATCTATAAACTGAGTTAGGAGTTGTGTCTTCAAGTTAGGGAACTTGAAGACTTAGGAACACTTATCTTGGGAGTTTTGTGTTTTTGTAAATGTAGAAGTTAAAAGTTTTAATTCCTAGTTTACAAGAAGTATTGTAATTTAGTTGATTGTTGAGGCTCAAGTGTTATAGTGAAGTTGGGGTTAAATCCTGTAGAGGTACAGGTCATGATTTTTTACACCTTTCTTGAGCTAGGTGTTTTCTACATAAATAACACTATGTTCAGCTTTTACTTCTGTGAACCACGTTTACTTGCTTGTTCAACAGATAGGCAACTAGTAGGGCTCATACTTTAAAAATAGTTGTGGTTTTTGAACTTAAGATTTGGCATCATTACCTTTTTGGGGTACATATTGATATTTTCACTAATCATAAAAGCCTGCAGTATGTGTTCACTCAAAAAGAGCTAAATTTAAGACAGTGGTGGTGGCATGAGTTTTTAAAAGATTATGACATGAGCTTACACTACCATCCAGGTAAAACTAATATGGTTGTTGATCAGGTTGTCCAAGGGCAGTCTTTCTCATATGGAGGAGGGAAATAGGAATTTGGTTAAGGATATACATTGAGTTAATAATTTTGGAGTCCAGCTTTTAGACTCAGAGGTAAAAGGATTGTTCATTCAAGAGGTGGCTAAATTATTTTTATATGATGAAGTTAAACAAAAGCAAGCTAATGGCCCCATATTAATGCAGATTGAAAAGCATGTTCACCAGCAAAAGGTTATGGGATATGAAATTAAAGGAGATAGTGTTTTGGTATACCAAACGTAAATTTTGTCTTTCGAATGTTAATGGGTTGCATTAAAGGATTTTTACTGAATCTCATGTTTCCAGGTATGTTATCCACCCCGGTTGAGCAAAAACATATCAAAACATAAAGGAGATTTATTGGTGGAATAACATAAAAAGAGATGTCGCTTACTTCATAGCTAAGTGTAAATTGCCAACTAGTTAAGGTTAAGCACTTGAGGCTGGGCGGTACCTCTCAAGATATAGCTTTGTCTATATAGAAATAGTAGATGATCAACATGGTCTTTGTTATCTATATTCCACAGTCCCGAAATCAGTATGATTCAATTTGGGTAATTGTTGATAAAATAACCAAGTTCGCTCACATTCTACCCATGAGAACTAATTATTAATGAGAGGATTATGTGAAATTATTCATTTAAGAGATAGTTCGATTCCATGGAGATCCAGTGTCCATTATATCCAATTGAAGTATGTATTTCTCTTCTAAGTTTTGGTGATCTTTTGAAAAATGTTTGGATACCCGGGTAAACCTTAACACCACTTTTCGCCTTCAAATGGATGGGAAAGTAGAAAGTACCATTCAGACTTTAGAAGGAATTCTAAGGGTGTGTGTGATCAACTTTAAATATAGTTGGGTAGATCATTTGTCATTTAAAGAGTACGCCTATAATAACAACTATCACTCTAGCATCCAAATGGCTCCTTTTGAGGCTCTCTATGGTAGGAGATGTAAATCACCAATTGGCTGGTATGAGGTGGGTGAAACCTATTTATTTGGATCATATCTTGTACACCAAGCGATGGAAAAAATAAAAGTAATTAGAGAGACACTTAAGATCGCTCGGAGTTGCCAAAATTCCTACACCGATGTGAGAAAAAGGGAGCTAGAATTTGAGGTGGAGGATTGGGTAGTTCTGAAAGTCTCGCCTATGAAATGAGTTATGAGGTTCAGGAAAGAAATGAAAGATAATTACTCATTATATATATCTTTAATTGATTATAGGAAGGATTGGTTGTTTTTCTTATGATCTGTATTTGCCCGCTAACTTGGCTTCGGTCCATGTCGTCTTTCATGTGACTATGCTTCAAAAATGTGTTTGATATTAGTTACATGTTTTGCCTGCTAGGGAGATTGGTGTGAAGGATTTTTTGTCATATGAAGATGTGTCCATAGAGATATTGGACCTGCAGGTTTGAAAATTGAGGAGCAAAGAGATAACTTCGGTCAAGGTGTTGTGGAGGAATTAAAAAATTGAGGAAGATACTTGAGAATCAGAGGATGATATGCGTCCAAAGTATCCATTGCTATTCGAAGTATCGTATGATATCATTAAAGGTATTGCTATTGTCTTATCTATATTATCCCATGTAACTCTTCAAATCGTGCATAGTGTGTCTCGAGCCATCATTCAGTGATAAATGATCCCAAGGGGGATAATGAAACACCCCCAGACTTCCCGACATATAAATTGAGCTTAAAATGTTCCTATGAGATACCTAGATTAAATATAAACCACTTTAAGATGAGTTTCGGTATCTTGGTGGCATTTTTAAATGGAATTGAAGGCATATAATGCAAGGAGGGACCCCACGCAATGGCCCCGCACCTCAAGAACCGCCATGAGAGGCTACTTCCTTATCCTCATGAAAGACTCATGATGCGAAGGGCACATTACGTGATGAGGGTCGTTCCATGAGGAACTCCTTCATGTTTGGGGTCACGCTGCATGGCTTCCCCTGTGCGTTAGAGTCTAGTTTGCACCCCACCCCCATTACTAAATGGTTTTTGCAAATTTTTAAACATCCAGGAGGGGTATTTCGGCTCTTATACACCTAAAAATGTCCCCTTATATTATATTACATTCTCTCTAATTGAGAATAACCCTAAATCAATATCAAAATTTCCTCAAGTCCTATCTAAGTCAAGAATTGAGAAGAAAATAAGTAGGAGATCCCAAGGGTAACTTTTGGATCAATTTCTCTCTATTAGAGGTGTACAGAATGACCTAAAGCTTATGGAGTTTTTATTTATCAACTTTAACCTTTTTTTAAGTGTTGAAATTATGAATTTCATTTAACTACAAGAGCATGAATTTCATGATTTTTACTTCAACCTCAATTATGCACTCTCATGAGTGTGTTTATATATATATATATATGTATGTATATATATATGTTTTCCTTACCCAATTATGCATTTGGGTGATTTTCAATAATTCTCATTTATGAAGATGTTGCTCTTATTTATCTATGGTTCTTATTTGAAGATGATTGAAAAGGTGTAAGTCTTCTCCTAAAGCTTTTACAGAATTCATGGATGAGAAATACTTACTTAAACCACCCTTTTTTTTTTTTACTAAAAGATTCTTTTTATGTGATCTTTGGAAGCATCTTATGATGCTAAATGATTCATGACATATAAGTGGTAAAATAGAACATGCAATATGGATTATGGGACTTGCAAGTCTTGGTATGACGATACAAAATCAGACAAATGCCATGTTAGACTACAGTCTATTTCAGACTACAAACCCTTTTTCCAACTTTGAGCCATGTTGTATGAATGATATATGTTTTAAAAGGTTAAAATATAAGCTTAAATAGAGTTAGGTTGATAACCGAGAAGGCATGAGTTCAGATAACTCATAGCCCAAAATCATATTTTGCTGATGCGTGATTGATCCTGTCCTAAGATAAGGATGATCATTATATACTTTTTTGTACCACACAAGACACTCCAATCCTTGTGTTAAACTCAGATTAGGGGCTTGAACGATGAGTAAATTTCTGGACCTGCATCGCTCGTGAGGTTTTCAGACCATGTCGAGTATGCGGCCTAGCATAGAACTAAAGAATGTTATGATGTGGTTTCAGAAAGACACTTTTGGAATTGAAATCCATGTTTCTTAGACTGATTTGGTATTATGTGACCTAATATTATGTTTCTTACTATTATTTTATTTTTAAGAGTTATTTCATTTTGTCGTTCTATATACCAATATATTCCAAGTATTGACCATACTCGAGCGGCTACATTATCTCATAATATAGGTTTAGAGGCATAGTTCTGCTGTTGTATTGTCCTCTTGTGTAACAAGCTGCGCAATTGTTGCTATCACTATTAAGGACACCTGGTCCAATTGCATTTCAACCCTAATCATTACTCATCTATAAAAGGCAAAAGTCTGCTGATCTATCAAATAGTTTTTTCAAAAACAAAAAGCTAAAGAGTGAAAGAAAGTCAAAAACTCAATTTCAACATTGCTCAAGTTATTATTTCTTGTGTGCTTAAATAGAAAAAGCTTTAAGTCTAGTTTGAGTCTTGAAATGAATTAATCATTCTATAAGAGTAGAGATTTTTTTTCTTATTTTGAGAGTGCTTTAGGTAGAGGTTCCTAATCTTGAAAATGGTTAGAGTTAATCGGTGTTGGGGATTCTTACTAGAGTTGTCAAGATAGGCTTGTAGTAGAGTTACAAGCAGGAGGAACCTTGAGTCAGGTTCAGTGGAGTGTATAACTAAGAGTCTGATTATAGTGGAGTTTTGGGTGCTTGTGAGGGAAAGTTGTGGTTTTTCCTCCCTTGATCAAGGGGGTTTCCACATTAAATCTTGTGTTATTTAGGTTTCCTGCACAGTGTTGAGTTCCTGGTTCATTTACTGTGATTTTTCTTGTGACTGATTTTGAGGGACCTGGTCCCTCATTGTGTGGTGCAACCTCCAAGGTTTTAACAATTGGTACCAGTGCCATAACACTCTAAAATATTCATACCTAGAGTGATATGGTTAGCATGGATGCTCTACCTAAACGGGAAGAAAGGCAATCTACCACTACACCACCTAGATTTAATGGGCAGTATTATGGGTGGTGGAAAACCAGGATGTTTGACTTTATTATGGATGAGGATAGTGAACTTATAGACATAATTCTTGATGGTCCTTATGTTCCAGTTAAAGAATTCAAAGAAGGAGAAATGGCAAGAATGGTAGTAAAAAGTAGAAGAGAATTCAATGATAAAGAAGAAAAGAAAGTTGAGAAACTACAAGGCCAAGAAATTATTAGTGTGTGGTTTTGGAATCTCTATTAGTGTGTGGTATCTGCCTGCGAAATCTCTATTACAAGTGAAATTATCAAACTGTTTGAAATTGGGACAAGGCCCCTAGTGGACCTAAACCAAATTAAATAACAAGTATCTAAAAAGAAATAGGCCTTCCAGAATAGAGAAGGCTCACCAACTACACTTCATTTCTTCCTGAAAAACTCTACGACATAGTAGGACCTGTAGACTGAGCCTCAGACCCTAAAATATAAGGGGTCAATACAATTGTACTGGTATGTAGAGCAATCCAAAATAATGAATTTGTACATATATAACATAGGTGAGAGCAAGTAATAAATCATTATACATGGGATAGTGCAAAATACATGGGCCATCTCGAATGCACTGAAAATAATCTTGTAAATGCAACTCTATGCTTTGTATTACTTATGAGCTAGGTGGTACACCCTACATATCTGAAAGTTTTCCTCATGTAATATGGGATTCACCATTAACTCGGAGGCCAAGCTCCCAACCCAAATTTGCCGCAAGGGTTGATGTATCTGAATCTGGTACGCCTATAGCACTAGGCTATGGTGCGCCCCCACCTCAGTACCACTCTAACCCGTAGACTATGCACCACCAACCAACCCTAAGATTTAAACTATAGCATCCCTGAGAACTAAAGAAGAAATAAATCCCGATAAATCCTGGGTTGGTCCCTGGCCTACCGCTGGCTGGGCAGAAGAATATCTAGCTCAAGAGCGGGGATAGGGTCTGGTGAAGGCCCTTATCCTAGAACGTAACTCGGGAAACATCTCGAGGCTATCCACAATCTCTAGGTAATCCAATAATAGTGATAGGATCCCTAGGATCGATCTTAGGAACCTCATCTCGTGTAGTGGTAGCACGCGTCCTAACCATCTATGAAATAGTGAAACCAAAGAAATGCCTTAGAAACCAACTTAGACACTTAGCAAAAAATGAGTGAAAGAAGTGAAGAACTCTTAAGAATGTCCTATAGCCTCCCAAAGATAAGAAATAGGTGTCACATTCTGATTTGTAGGACTCCACTAGATACTTGCTTCTGTACCAATAATACCAGTATCTCTAATACAAATTTGTCATGACTCAATTTGTAAGTCATGATGGCACCTACTCTATTTCGCCAGTAGGTAAGCCAAATCGTAGCATGGAGCTAATTGCAATAGGCTAACTTGGTGTGAACTACCCCAAAAGGGAAAAATAGACAATACAACTTATAAATAAGCAAGGCAAAAGGAATAGTCTGATAGGTAGCCATAACATAGAAAATCATACCATGACCTGGTAGAGTCAGTACAAGAGCTACTAGAAATACTTCACAAAGTTCTAGAATATTCAATACAATCTATCTCGAAATAAAACATTAAACATAGACAAATATAAGGAAACATGAGCAACTCTAGCTCTATGAGCTCACCCTATGTGTGAAGTCCAACATAATATGTTCGTCAAATCAGCAGTGGAAACTAGTATTTGGATCTATACTAAAAAGGTACAAAAGTGTCGTATGAGTACCAAAACCATGGTACTCAGGAGGCATCATTGGCTGGAAGAGCTAAATCGAGATATAAATATGATAACATGCAAGATAACATAACTAAGTCAAAATAAAGGGACAAATCTGGAAGTAACAGCAACCTTGTTGTACACAATTAAATATATAAATTGGAATAAAACATAAAGATGAAGAAATTACACTACAAAATTATCCCTTATAAGCCAATAAATACTGAAAACTAAATAACCCAATGCAGGCTCCCATATGACAGAGGGTACAATTAATGGAAAATATAACACATATACCTAAGCAACCACAGTTACCCAACCTTCATACAATCATTGGTAACCCCTTCATATTGTGTCACACCAAGAACAACTCCTCTTATTGATCTCAAAATGGTGTTTATATCCTCAATATCATAACCAATAGACGGACTTAAACCAATATATATCATCAATATCAAAATCATAGTCAGAATTGAACCGATATATATGTCATAATATCAAAATCAATTGCTGGACTCAAACTGATACATTTATCATCATATCAAAATCAATAGCCAGAATCAAATCGGTATTCACATCATCAATGTCATAACTAACGAGTTTTACCATAATTAGAATCAACTTATAATATCAGACCATTATGAATATTAAGTATCTAGTCTTATAATGCCTCATAACAAGCATTTCAAAGTGTATAGCAAGCGTATAAAGGTCTATACAAATTAGTTCAAGTCTTGGCCTAAGGTAGGCCGAAGGGCCCTACTTCTAATCCCTGAAATCCATTATAAGGCAACTCTACACCGGACTAAACTAAGGTATCTAAGTCCAAATTTAGATGTTACACAAGTCTTAATTAACCCTAAGATAGAAATTCTACTAACTAAGAAACTAAACCAACTATGCCCAAATTACGATTTTCGAATTGCCTAAATGGTCCAACTATTCCAAATAATGTAATTTATATTACCAATACCTAAAACCCATCCTAAATGTAACATAATATCATAAGCATACTACAAAATATCTCAATCTATAAAGGAGGAAACCTAGCATATCTGAACATCGATAAAAGTTTAAAGAATCCGCTAAATCACCGATTTCCCCTTTCGAGAAGCATCCACAAGGTACCATTCTATCAAAATCACAATCCATTGATCAAAATAAGAACAACGACACCCATATTTTACTATTTTATTTTGGGTCCAAAATCATGCAAAAATCCCCTATGGGGTCCATTTATAAAAATTACATTTTTGAAAACAACTCAACATCCCTCTATACTCATGGAATATTTACCCAAAAAAATGGATAAATTTTGAGCTATATTGGTTATAAAATCAATTGACCAAGCTTTTTGGAATTTTTAGTTGAGAATAGAAAAATCAACCATGAAAATAAAGGAATCCAACTTCAAATTTGAAGGAGAATTATGTAATTAACCTTTATCCAAGCTCCCCAAAGCACCCACAATGCTATTCCAAAGCTTTCCTAATTTTTAGGAATTAAAGATATGGATGATAAATCATGAAAAATGGTCTTAAGGGGGTATTTATACCCTTCCCAAGTACATGAGTATTGCATACGTGAACTGCCAGTTGCATATGTGATACTTGGCCACAATGGCAGAAGTCACGTTCTCGGTAAAGAAAATTGCATATGCGATACCTGTCCACAGCCAAAGAGAGTCATTTACATGACATAAGTGTCACGTTCGCTATACCTGCAGTTGGTGGACAGATCACTTAAGCGATCGGAGACTCATGGACGCAAGTGCACCAACATAAGTTGAGACTTTGAAATTTTAAAGTCTCTTCCCACCTTTAAGGATTCATCTAGAATTGGGTATATTCAAACCGACAATGATAACCTAATATATTTAACATTGCAGACTCAATGGCGCAGTTAAAATTTTGATTTGAGGTTATTTTATTAAAAAGTGGGTCCTACACCTAACTTACCATTTTCTTACCTTTCGGCTTGAAACACCCTAGTTTCTGGACCTTAGAAAATATCCTAGAATTTTGGTCTCTGGATCCATTACGACTCATGTGTATGAGCTATATGTTGGGGTATGAATGGTAAGGTCTAGTCATATGCTGACTAGTGTTGGATGGTGGGATTAATTTTGGTCACTTGAATAGGAATGACTTGAATGGTACATGTTGTATGGTTGGATGTGGATCATTTGGTTTGGTTTTTAGTAAGCTTAATCTTAGACTTGGTAACTTAAGTTGGATTTGAGTACGAGTGGCTCACCATGAGATGTAAGCCAAGGTATGAGTTGTACCTAGGACTTGTATGGCGATCAGTGTTTAAACCTCTTAAATTCTATTATGCCAGGGGTACAGTTTATGGGTACCAGTCTTACACTTTAATATGACTTAAGTTGGATAAGTCGTACCTTAGAGAGTGTTGGGTACTACTCGTAAAGAGAGGGTAGAACTCATAAGGGCCAGTCGTATCCTTATGATAGGAATTTAATGCAGTTTAAGTGAGGGCAATCAGATATTTTCCCACTTATCCTAATAAGGTCCCACAACTTATATTGTACTTGGAAGGTTATTTGACTTATTATTCTATTTTTAAGAACTTGGAAAACACTCTTAAATCCTCTCTAGAGTTCTTAGGCAAAGGAAGCTAGGGTTTCATCTTAAGGAATAAATTGGGGATTGTCTTGGTGATTTCTCTCCATCATCATATTAGTTTAAGGCAAGTTATCTTTCCTCATTGTTAGTTCCAACTAAATGCATGGTTTTATACAATATTTTCATGATTTTTATGTTGTATGATTTTAGGTTTTTTAAATATGATTTAGGGGCTTTAGTTATAAATACTTGGTTATGATTTTTCCATGTTTTAATTATGCTTTTGTATGCATTAATGGTATTGGTTGCATGTTAATAGTTCTTTGGTAATGGACTTTGTCTTTGGAAATACTATGCCCCCAATATGTTTAATAAAATTCCTTTAACAATATTTTCACTATAATATTGTCTTTTCAATGAAACTTATGAATGGTTTAAACTTGGTAATGGAAACCTAAATGATGTGAATTATTTAAATGGTTGTGAATGGATTGAAAAGGTCTTGGTGTCCATAGTTTTGATTAATTAGAAATCAGATGGGGTACATGGGAATCCCCTAAGGATTGGGTAAGGACAATGCTTACAAGTTATAGCCGGTATGACGATAACACTATCTAATAGACTTAGTTATTAAATGGTTAATGGTTTGGTTTGTTACTTGATAATGGTCTTAATTGGGCTTAAAGGAGAGATTGTAGCAAATCCATGGAAGGTGGAGGTCCCAGGGGGATCTAAACTAGAAACTCATATTTTTTGATGTAAGGTTTGGTACTAGTGACCGTGTGCCTGATGTCACACTATATATTTTGGGGGATGTACTAGTCATCCTAGGTTTTCTTCCCTGGTCTTGTGGCTTAACTCACTGGGTCCTTTTAGCAGGAGATATGAATCCATATAGCTCATGGGTAGTTTAGTATGGCAAAGCTACAAAGCCCAGGTAAAGGTTTTAATGGCATGCTAAACCCATTCCCTTTTCCTGGTTTGATTATATATATGTATGTATCATTGTGTAGATATGGATACTTTTTACTTAGTTTTATAAATGGCATTATTTTATTCTTATCCTGAGTTTATGCTAGTGTTCATCTGCTAACCTGTCTTTGGGTGCTTTATCCCCATGTGATGCAGGAACCAGTCATTCCACTCAATCTGCTTAGCTATTCAAACTTCAGGGTCAACATTTGGATTGAAGTGGTGATCTTCCATCTATTCGAAAGGCTCCATTTCATGGATGTTATTTCATACTTTAACTTATTTATGAATATTGGTTTTGGCTATGGTCGGGGGCATGTCCAACCCGAATTTTTTTTTTGGTTAGAGGCTCCATTTCATGGATGTTATCTCATGCTTTAACTTATTTATGAATATTGGTTTTGGCTATGGTCGGGGGCATGTCCAACCCGGATTTTGGTATTCTTTTGGTTAGAGGTTTTATTGGTACTGCTATGGGTTAAAATAAGAGGGATTAATATTGGTGTTGGCCCTAATATTGGAATTGATATTAGGGATGACATCATTGGAAATAATTTCTTAATGTTCCATTGTATTTTATTTTGGGATTACTCATATTATATTTTAGATCTCATTTGGTTATGTCCAATTTTATTGCCCTTGGTTCGGTATTGGTTTGGCTTGGTAGTTTGGTTGGTATCGTTTGGTGGTCGGGATAACTTTGTAGGGTTGGTATAGGAATAAACCTATCCTAAAGTTAGTCATTGTCCAGTTATGCTATCTTGTTATATGTTTGAAATTTAGCCAACTCAAGGTAGATGACTGGAGGTTGGGTGGGTAACAGGGGTGGTCTCTAATCTCGGTTGGACTTGGGATGCCCATTACGATAAGGCCCCAGGTAGGGTCATGTAAAGTTGGTATCAGAGCTTTAGGTTTATGGTCGATTGGTATTGCACAAAGTCGTGTCTGGTAGAGTCTCTTTTAAGGGTGTGTAGTGCGATAAACTTATAAAAGAGAGGCCACAAGGCAGTTAGAAATATTTCACTTTCTTGGTAATCTATTTTCAAGCTTGGAGTCTAAGTCCTGGAATTTTTCTCTAATCCTTGGTTGTTCACTATTCAAATCATGCCTCGATAATCTGGAACACAAGAAAACTCTTCAGTCCCATCTGGGGACAATGTTGATGGGGTATATCCTACGTCTAGAGTTCATCCTCAATCTCAGGGTCCTATCCCTGATAGTTCCGAAGTTCCTCCGATTGCTACTAGTCCTCCATAGGGTGAGGTAACTAATGCAGAATTTTGCCAGTCTATTCATACTATTGCTCAATTGGTTGCTACTCCGGTTAAGCGGGATACATTTGGTGGGTTGTCTGTGGAGGCCACAATAGTTAGTCAGTTTATGAAACTGAATCCTCCTACTTTTACTAGTGTGAAGGTGGAGGAGGATCATTAGGGTTTCTTGGATGAAATGGAGAAGATATTCAGAGTGATGCAGGCAACCACTATGTAGGGTGTAAAATTCTCAGCTTATTAGCTCAAAGATGTTGCATACTAGTGATATGAAGAGTAAGATAGGGATAGAGGTGATAAGGAGGAGTCATCCTTATGGGATGCATTTTTTGGTCTTTTTTTGGATCATTTCTTTCATCAAGAGCTAAGGGAAGCAAAGATGAAGGAGTTTGTCAATCTTAAGCAAGGGAGAATGTCTGTCAAGAAATATGCCTTGAAATTTCACTATCTTTAAAGGTATGCTCTTGATTTGGTAGCCGACATAAGAGCGAGGATGAGAAAGTTTGCTTCTGGGATATCTCAAGATTTGATCTTAGAAAGCAAGACTATCTTATTGATCAAGGATATAGACATTTTGAGGTTAGTTTTCTGCATACAGAAAGTGGAGAATGAGAAGAGAAAACAGGTAGAGTTTGGTGATAAGCTGGGTAAGGGGAACAGGTTTTCTAATTAGAGAGGTTCTCAGTCACATGGTGGTTGATATGGAGGTAAATACCCAAAAAAAGTGGGGGAGTTCTGGTTCCTTCTCTTATGCCAGCTCTCCTTACCTGAGGTAGTCAGGTGATAGGAGTCAATATATGCTGATAATTTTTGGGCACAGTGTGTCCAATCTCAAGTGAGTAAGGGTCAATTGAATTTTTCATGCCCTCCTTGTCGGTTTTGTGGTCGTCTTTATCTGGGTTATTATGATGAAAGAAAGGACAAATGTTTTAAATATGGCCAGCCATGCCATATGCTCAATAATTATCCAGTTGGTCAGGGAGCTTCAGAAGTGGTCAAAGCTCCGATTGCTTCATTTTCTGCTCCTGCGCTTAGTGGTGCAGCTTTGGTGTTTACTCCTATTTATGGCACCGACATTGGTTGGAATAGGTTGTATGCTCTTGCATCTTGATAGGAATATGAGGCACCACCTGACGTCGTTATTGATAGGTTATAGTTCTTTTCTCATGACGTGTATTGTCTGGTTGATACAGGGTCCACTCTTTCTTATGTGACCTCATTTATAGCTGTATGTATTGTTTTTGATCCTAAGATTGTTTTGGATCCTTTTTCTATTTCTACCCCGATAGGTGACTCGGTTATTGCTAAGAGAGTCTATAGGGGGGTGTTATCTGTTGGTGGTAAGCAGACCTTTGTGGATTTGTTTGAACTTGATATGGTTGATTTTGATGTTATTCTGGGATGGATTGGTTACACTTTTGTTATGCATCCTTGGATTGTCAGACCCGTAAAGTTGTCATTAGGTTCCTCGGTGAACCAATTATAGAGTGGGAGGGTGGTTCCCTAGATCCTACGGGGTGGTTTATTTGTTATCTTAGAGCTCGAAGGTTAATTTCTAAAGGTTGTCTTTATCACTTGGTTCGAGTTAAAGATTCTAACTCTGAAGTCCTTCTTTACAGTCAGTCTCAGTGGTAAATGAGTTTCCTAAGGTCTTTCTAGATGATATTCCTAGTGTTTCTCTGGATAGGGTAATAGAGTTTGGTATTGATTTGGTTCTGGATACTCATGCAATATCTATTCCTCCTTATAAAATTGCTCCGGCTAAGTTGAGGAAGCTCAAGGAGCAACTTAAGGATCTTTTGGATAAGGGGTTTATTCATCCTACTGTATCTCTGTGGGGTGCACCAGTGTTGTTCATGCGTAAGAAGAATGGTTCCCTTCATATGTACATTAACTATCGACAGTTGAATAAGGTAATTGTCAAGAACAAGTATCCTCTTCCAAGGATAGATGACTTGTTCGATCAGTTGCAAGGTGCCAAGTTCTTTTCTAAGATATATCTTTAATCTGGATATCATCAACTTAAGATTAGGGAGGAGGATATACTTAAGACTACCTTTCATACTTGGTATGGGCACTTTGAATTCTTGGTGATGTCATTTGGTTTGAATAATGCCCAACGACATTTTTTGACTTGATGAACAGGTTTTCAGGCAGTTCTTGGATCTCTCTGTCATTGTGTTTATGATGACATTCTAGTTTATTCCAAAAGGGAGGAGGATCATGCTAATCATCTCCGCCTGGTATTGCAGACCTTAAAGGAACAACAATTGTATGCCAAGTTCTCCAAGTGTGAGTTTTGGCTGAACGTTGTGACTTTTCTTGGTCATATTATTTCTAGCGAGGGGATCATGGTGATCCACAAAAGGTGGTTGTAGTTAAAAGGTGGCCTAGACCCACGACTCCAACCGGCATTTGGAGCTTCTTGGGTGTGGCTGGGTATTATCGGCGGTTTATGGAGAGATTTTCGACGATGCTGATGATAGCCATATTTACACGCCTAAAGTACTATAATTTACCTATATTTTACCTAAGTTTTGAGGACAAAATATATAATTCATGCACTTTTAGTCCTTTTTCCTGTAAGTGAGCTAACAAACGTGATTAGCAAGTTTTCAGGTATAAATGATGAAGATTTCAGCATTTTATGGATAACTTGACGCCAAAGGAAGATTCATGAAAGAAGGAAAGCAGAGTTTAGACGCCTAGGGAATAAAAGTGACGCATGGAAAACCTGTCATGGGCAAAAACAGCATTTCTAAAGACTTTGGGGATCAACAGTAACTTATTAGGATTAGGATAAGGATGCAGTAACCTAGTAGGATTAGGATAAGTAATGCAGTAGCTTAGTAGGAATAGGATATGGGTATTATAAATACCCTATTTTGCTGGAGATTTTTATTATTCCCATCCACCATCCATCCATCCATCAAAACAATTCTCCACCACCCTCATCCCTATTCGATCCTTCCCCTTTTTCTTCATTAATTCGTTGTTGACATTATTTTTCATCTATTCGACTTTTAAATTTTCATAACAAGAGAAACGCTACTAAGCAAGGAAATCACGCCATAAGTGACGCTATTACCTACATATCGTGAGATTATTATGATGATAATGTCTATTGTGTTTTCCGTTGCACTCATGCGTAGCTAAACTTCTCTGTTGGGGTTATGGAAGCCTTATGAGATACTATCTATTGCTATGAGTTTGTGAATTCTTGACACGTATGCTGCTTATATCATTACTCTCTTCATCTTAATTTAAATTCTTGTGGTTGCAAACATATAGAATACGCCAGTATAGCATTAACTTGTTCGAAAGAAAAGTTACATGTCTGGAAAAGAGATAATGTCAAGGTAATAGGGCACCAACCCCTGTTAAAAAGTTAGTGCCGTAACTGGATTAACCTCTTGGAGAATTTGTACCATTAGATACGCTTTAAGCTCGAAAGAGTTAAAGTGAAATAATCCTTGATGGTCGAAAGACACCTGGATTTACCATAGAATACGATTCTCTATAAGCGCATGCATGTCTGAATTCCGCATAACTCATAGTCAATAGATACGTACAACTCATAAGGTGGACATAACCCTAACTCTCAATTCTCATTGATTAAAACCTACCAAGTACTCCATTTTACTCTTCTATTTTCCGTTTTTACTCTACTATTTTGTTTACATTATTTGCACGCTACAATCCCCCCTTTTTACGAAACTTTCACCAAAAGTCTACTAATCGTTGCTTACTTAGGGACCAAGTATTCCCTGTGGGATTCGACACCCAACCCAGTTGGGTTCTATATTTGACAACGACCGCTTACACTCTTACGAGAGCTGTAGTTTGAGCGTTATCAGATGCTGCTTCTTGGACTAAGTTGATTCAGAAAAAGGTGAAGTATTCTTGGTAGAATGCTTGTAAGGGGAGTTTTGAGAAGTTGAAAGATAAGCTAACTTTAGCTCCGATCTTGACATTGCCTGAGGGCAATGAGAGGTTTGTGGTTTATTATGATGCATCTAGGGTGGGACTTAGTTTTGTCTTGATGTAGCATGGTAAGGTGATTGCCTATGCTTCCAAGCAATTGAAGGTACATGAGAGGAATTATCTTACTCATGATTTGGAGCTGATGGAGGTGGTTTTTTCTTTGAAAATCTAGCGGCATTATTGTATGGAGTACATGTAGACATCTTCTCTGATCATAAGAGTCTGTAGTATGCGTTCACGTATAATACCTCTTGAGGAAATAATAAACCCGTATTAGCAAAACATGATTTTGGGCAGTGAATCATATGACTCATACCAACTTCGGGTAACCACCTAACTCTCTTAGTGCCCACTTTTAACCTGTTCTAAACATGCATCTGTTTGAATCCAAAATATGATATCTGAAATAAAATTTGTATTCTATTTTGAGTTTACCTTGGCCTTATCTGATTTGGTATCGTCATACAAAGACTTGCAAGTCATATTTCTGAGCCATAAAATATCATGTTAAAGTCTCTTCTTTCAAAATATAAAGTCTGGACCACCATAATTCAAACATTTCCAGAAGATTCATAATTCAAAACATTTGTCAAATTATGCAAAGAATCTCTCTTTTCAATATTTTAACAAACATGTGGTGGTCATGAATTTTTGGACAAATCATGCAATTCTTTCATTCTATATATTTCAACATTTATCAATATGTAAAACCCCCTATCTTCAATTCAAAACTATAATCAAGTCATAAACAATAATAAAGATATTTGTATCATGCTTCTCAAAATACATTTGAAATAATCCTTATCGAATGAAAAAAATGGGAAATCTCCTAAACAGGCAATACTAGGGAATGATCTCCAATGCACTTTTTCAACATAGACACATGGAATACTAGGTGAACAGAAGCCAGACTTGCGAGAAATTCTAACTCATAAGCAACCCCACCTATCCTTCTCACAATCTGATATAGTCCTACATAGCGAGGACTCAGCTTTCCTTTCTTCCCGAATCGCATGACTCCTTTCATTGGGGATATTTTGAGAAATACCCAATCACCAACCTCAAATTCTAACTCTCTTCTTCTAACATCAGCATAGGACTTCTGATGACTCTGAGCTGTCTAAAATAGTTCTCTAATGATTTTCACCTTCTCCATTGACTGATGAAAAAGATCAGGCCCAAACAACCGCATTTCACCCACTTCATACCATCCAGTCAGTGATCTACACCTTCTCCTATAAAGTGCTTCAAAAGGAGCCATCTTAATGTTGGCTTGGTAACTATTATTGTATAAGAACTCTATCAATGGCAAATGATCTACCCAACTACCCTTGAAATCAATCACACAGGCCCTCAACATATCCTCTAGGGTCTGAATGGTGTGTTCATCTTGCCCATCGGTATGAGGGTGGAATGAAGTACTCAGGTTCACTTAGGTACTTAAACCCCTCTAATAAGATTGCCAAAACTACGAAGAGAATTACGTACCTCGATCGGATATAATAGATATTGGTGCCCTATCCAAATGAATTATTTCCTCTATGTACAACTTGACATATTCATCTCCCGAGTAGTTAGTCCTCACAGGCAGAAAGTGGGATGACTCAGTCATCCGGTCCATGATTACCCAAATAGAATCATATTGGTTTTGGAAATTCGAAAGTCCCGTGATGAAATCTATGTTGATCATCTCCCATTTCCATATAGGCAAGGATGTATCTTGGGTAGTACCACCTGGTCTCAGTTGTTCCATTTTAACTTGTTGGCAATTCAAACACTAGGAAACAAAATCAACAACATCACGTTTCATATTATTCCACCAATATATAGCTTTAAGATCATGGTACATTATAGTAGAGACTGGGTGGACAACACACCTCGAAGTGTGAGCCTCATTGAGGATCCTCTCTCACAAACCATCCATATTTGGTACACACAGCCTGCCTTGGTACCTCAAAATACCATCACCGCCAATTTCAAAAGCCATCACCTTCTATTGACCCATATCTTTCTTAATCTGCTTCAAGATGGGATCCTCAGCCTGTTTCTCCTTAACTTTCAGACATAAGGAAGACTTAGCTATTTCATGCACAACTACTCCACCATCTTCGGCATCCAAAAGTCGTACCCCTAGATTTGCAAGCCGGTTAATATCTTTCACTATCTCCCTCTTTCCTTCTTCAACATGAGAAGGACTGCCTATAGTAATTTTCTACGGGCATCGACCACCTTATTCGCCTTGCCCGGATGATAGTTTAGGCTTATGTCATAATCCTTTAACAGTTTCAGCCAACACCTCTGTCTGAGATTCAGTTCCTTCTATGAGAAAACATATTGCAAACTTTTTTGGTCAGTAAATATATCAACATGTACCTCATAAAGATAATGCCACCATATTTTAAGTGCAAATACCACAACCGCTAACTCCAATTCGTGAGTGGGGTAATTTCACTGGTGCACCTTCAAATGCCTAGATGCATAAGCTACCACCTTGCCATGCTGCATAAGTACACATCCAAGTCCCACTCGGGACGCATCACAATATACAACAAAACCCTTTGTACCCTTCGGAAGGGTCAAAATAGGTACGGTAGTCAATTTGTCTTTCAACTTCTCGAAACTATTTTCACAAGAGTTAGACCACACAAATTTCACCTTTTTCTATGTCAACCTGGTAAGTGGTGTAGCTATGAAAAAAAAACTCTCTACGTTATGTAATACCCCGCCAAACCTAAGAAGCTCTGAATGTTGGTTGGAGTCATGGATCTAGGCCATTTTCTCATTGCCTCAATCTTTTAGGTATCAACCTTAATTCCCCCACTGGACATAATATGCCCCAATAAAGCAATAACATTAAGCCATAATTCATACTTGGAAAATTTTGCATACAATCTATGATCTTTGAGGGTATGAAGGATGATTCGGAGGTGACTGGCATGATCCTCCTCACAATTAGAGTAAATCAAAATGTCATCAATGAAGACTATGACAAATAGATCTAGAAACTAGTGGAACACCCTATTCATTAGGTCCATGAAGGATGCAGGGGTGTTAAGCAATCCGAAAGACATGACTAAGAATTCATAATGGCCATATCGGGTTTAGAAAACTATTTTGGGAATATCAGCCTCCCTAACATTCAACTGATAATACCCCGGACGAAGGTTTATCTTTAAAAATCACCTAGCACCTTGAAGTTGATCAAAGAGATCATCAATTCTAGGAAGTGAATATTTTTTTTAACAGTGACCTTATTTAACTGACCATAGTCTATACACATACAGAGGGAACCATCTTTCGTACGTACAAAGAGTACGGGTGCACCCTAGGGAGAAGCACTAGGATGGATAAATCTTTTATGTGTTAGCTATTCTTTCAACTTTTTTAATTCAGCAGGAGCCATTCTATAGGGCGTAATAGAAATAGGACGGGTGTCAGGAAATAAATCACTACCAAAATCTATCTCCCTATCAGGTGGTATTCCTAGGAGATCATCGAGAAAGACTTCTAGAAATTCATTAAACATAGGGAAAGACTGAAGAGAAGGACTTTTGGTATCTGGATCTTTAACCCGAATAAGATGATACAAATAACCTTTGGAAATGAGCTTACGGGCTCTGAGGTACGATATGAATTTACCTCTAGGTGCTAAAGAATACCTCTCCCATTCTATAACCTATTCATTCAGAAAAGAGAAGGTAGCCCTTTGGGTTCTACAGTCTAACGTGGCATAACACGGATAGAGCCAGTCCATTTCTAAAATGGCATCAAAATCAACCATATCAAGCTCTATGAGATCTACCATGGTTTCACGACTACAAATGGACAAAACATAATTTTTATATATCCTTCTAGCCACAAAAGAATTACCTACAGGAGTGGGAATAGAGAAGGGTTCTGCAATAAATTTAGGCTCAAACCCAAAATCGACTGCCATATATGGGGTTAGATAAGACAAAGTAAACCCGGGATTAAGTAACACATGCACATAACGGAGGAAGATTTGTAACGTACTCGTGACTACATATGGTGAGGCCTCTGCCTCCTAAAAATTTGATAAAGCGTACAACCTATTGCGACCGCTCCCGGTAGCTGAAGTAGTACCCTTGGGAGGTAGTGGTGGCGTGGAGAAGTTTGTTTGGGACTTAGCACCTTCAACACTTCCTCTAAAAGATGGAAAATCCCTCTGTATATGACCTGGATAGCCACACGAATTACACACGGACCTTCCAAACTGGTACTTTCCTGGATGGTACTTACCACACGTATTACATTAAGGGTATGACCTTGCAGATTGTACCACACTCCCTTGCGACTGAGTGACTTGTACTCTTGGCCTATGGCTAGGCTGGAAATTCTGAAAACGTTGATCAACTAGAGGTCTGGGTGCAGGGGCGCTGGCTGCAGCCTGAGCATTACTCTAGAGCGTTTTCTTCGGCCCCCATTTATCCCAATAGCCATCTTGGTGCTGATTATAGTTCTGATCTATCGGAAGGCCCTCTCGGCCTATCCGACCTTGTCCCATGCTTTAGCAACCCTCTTTTTCTATTCCTCAACCTACTACATGTGAACAAATAACCTTGAGAAGTCCATATCTCTTTTCAACATTGCCCCATTTCACTCCAACACTAAATCATTCGAAAGACTGGATACAAACTTCCTCATATAAGCCCTCATATTTTTCGCTAATTCCGAAGCATAACGGGATAGTAGATTGAATTTCATGGTGTACTCCTTTGCGCTCATCTTCCCCTGTTTCAAATTCATGGACTCTTCAACCTTGGACTCTCTCAACTCCTGGGGAAAGAATCGGTCCAGGAAAGCTTCCACAAATTTGCCCCACATGGAAGGCTCAACATTTTCACCACTCAAATCTTCCCACTCATTATACCACTGATTTGCTACCTCCTTAAGTTGATAAGCCACTAGTTTAACCCTTCTACTTTATCCACATGCATCAATCAAAAAATTTTCTCTATCTTATCTACAAACTCTTGTGGATCCTTCTTCACTTTTGTACCAGTAAACATAGCCGAGTTTAACCTCATAAACTGACCCACCCGTATAGTCTCGGATGCACCAGATGAATACTTAACATTCTTCAACCATTGGGTCTGTGAAGCCACCAACTGTGAAATCATATGCATCGACTGTCTGAACTCAGTATTTGATATCTCTCTCTGGGGAGGTTGGTTGTAATTAGTCCTAGATCGAGGAGCCCTAGGTGTTTAAGGCGGACTAGTCTGAATGGGAGGGACTCCTAGAGCAGCAACAAATTCAAGAGTGTGATCCCTATTAGTGTTCTCATCCCATGGGTAGGATGAACATCTATAGTTTGGGCATTCTGATCATTGGAGCGACATGGAGGCATAATAGCTTTTCTGAAATACAAAATAACATTGATCAGGGGACATTTCAGACTCTGCATCATGAACTAAATCATAAAGAAGAGAGATATTCCTAAACGCCTAGTATCCTTCTATTCATAAATATGGCACGCTACACACACATAAACAGGACTCTACCCGATGTAATTTATTAGACACCCTGGGATCATGACCTATGCTTTGATACCAAGTTTATCACGACCCAATCTAGGTCCTGGCTCGAGCGCCCTTTTACATCTGGTAACGTTGCACAATACTCATACAACAAAGAAAGAATACGGAATGAAAGTCATTACAGAATCATGGTCTTGTTCTTAGTTAAGAATATCAATGCAAAATAAAATCCATCAACATCTAGACAACATCTGTTTCTGTCTGTGAAATCTCTATTACATATGAAATTATCAAACTGTCTGAAATTGGGACAAAGCCCCCATTGGACTTAAACCAAAGTAATAACAAGTATCTGAAAAGAAATAGGCCTTCCGGAATAGAGAAGGCTCACCAAGTGCACACTTCATTTCTTCCTAAAAATCTCTACGGGTTAGCAGGACCTCTAGACTGAGCCTCAGACCCTGAAATATAGGGGGTCAATATAATTGTACTAGTATGCAGAGTAATCCAAAATAATGAATTTATATATATATATATATATATAACATAGGTGAGAGCAATTCATAAATCATTAAGCATAGGACAGTTCAAAATACATGGGCCATCTCGAATGCTCTTAAAACAATCTTGTAAATGCAACTTTATGCTTTGTATTACTTATGAGCTAGGTGGTACACCCTACATAACTGAAAGTTTCCCATAGGAAATATGGGATCCGCCATTAACTCTACGGACAAGCCCCCAACCAAAGTTTGTTGCAAGGGTTGAAGTATCTAAATCTGATACACCCAGGGCACTAGGCTAGCGTATAATCCCTTTTAGGGAAATAATAAAACCGTATCGGCAAAACACAGTTTGGGCAGTGAATGATATAACTCATGCCTACTTCGGGTAACCACCTAAATCTTTTAGTGCTCGCTTTTAACCTGTTCAAAACATGCATTTGTCTGAATTCAAAATTTGAAATCTGAAATAAAATCTGCAGTCCGTTCTGAGTTTACCATGACCTTATCTAATTTGGTATCGTCATACCAAGACTTTCAAGTCATATTTCTGAGCCATAAAATATCATGTTAAAGTCTCTTTTTTCAAAATATAAAGTCTGGACCACATACTTCAAATATTTCAAGAAGATTCGTTTTTCAAAACATTTATCAAATTATGCAAAGAATCTTTCTTTTCAACATTTCAACAAACATGTGGTGGTCATGAATTTTTGGACAAATAATGTAATTCTTTCATTCTATATATTTCAACATTTATCAACATGTAAAACCCCATCTCTTCAATTCAAAACCATAATCAAGTCATAAACAATAATCATGACATTTGTATCTGGCTTCTCAAAATGATCAACCCCTAAACATGCTATGGAGTGAGGTATTAAATCGAGGATATCATGGGGTGTTACACGGGAACACAAAGTGGATGCTACAACTGAGGTAAGAAACTTGAAGTCCCTCACAATGGATAAATCGATTGGGAATCTGAAAATGCATGAGCTTAAGAAACAGCAAGGTTTGGATAAAAATAAAGTAAAAATAGAAATCCCTGGCATTGAAGGCTTTAAAACATGATACAGCTGAAGAAGACATTTATGTTGCCTATTTGGCAAACAGGATCATTAGAGCCATGAAGAAAAGTGGTCAGTTCAAAAAAAAAAGAAATAGCGGCAAAAAAGGGAAGCAATGCTAAGGTGTGTCACAAATATGGAAGTCCTGGGCTTTTCATTAAGGACTTTCTAATGCATAAATTAGATTCTTAGGAGTATCTCAAAAATGTAGGTTACAAAGGAATAAACAAGGACCAGGTCCCAAAAAAATTGAGAAGGAAGACTGCAATTGAGTATGTAGTAAATCAAGCTCTGCCAGCATGGGAGATTCTTCCAATAAAACTGATAAAGATGAAAAATATTGAGATGTTTCTATGCTATTTGTGGAATATAATCTAGTTATCTATGATTCCTTTTTTGCCTTCATGGACAAAATAGAAGATGAAGAAGAAAATGAGGAAACTCATTTTGATATTAAGGAAAACCTAGATAACTATACTGCTAGAAAGATAAAAAAGCTTGCAAGTGTGTTAATACACTCTATATAAGAACTAACTACTGAGAAGAATGCCTTAGAGGATAAAGTAGATAAACAAGAGCTTGAGTTGATTTCCTTAACACTCTAAATTTCTGAAACTAAAAAATTGTCCACTAAAATTTGAAAAAACGAGTTTGATGAGTAATCTGGAGAAGGTAATGATGTAGATGAAAATGGGGAGAAAGAAGATTTAAGGATTCAAATTGATCTTGAGGAAAGGTTGAGAAATTCTCAAAAACACCTTTGTCTGCACTCCATAAGAATGAAGAGTTAAAAAGGGACCTAGTTAGTTTGAGAGAAGAGCTCAACAAATATTTTAAATGGGCTACTTCTTCATAGATCCTTTCTAATTTGACTAGTCAAGCTGTTAATAATGGAAAATGCCTTGGCTATCAAGGAGAATTACAACCTACTGGGTCTCAAGGAAACACTGTAAATAATGCTAGAAACAAAGGAATCAAAGTTTTATGCCCTCATTGTGGAAAGGATGGGCACACTAAGAAAAATTATACGAGTTGGATTAGAGCTAAGATGAATGGTTCAAGATATGTTCATCAAGGGAAATCACATCCTAAAGGTTTTAAGCCTCTGGAAATTGTGAAGAGGAACCTCTCACTACCTAGATGTGCTAAGAAGGATTTTATCACACCATTGTCCTCTTATTGAGAACTCAAGCTTAAGTGAGTTACAAACCCAACTTGTGATCATCATTTTAGGCATGAGAAAGGGGATTGCATTTAGAAATAGGTTGTTGATAGTATGTGTTCTAAGCTCAATATTGGAAAATCTGACTGAATTCTCTCTCTCAAGACAATTCAAGGTGGAACTGTCTTATTTTGAAATGATTGATTTCAAGGGAACTGGTCCCAAAGGAATTCATCTTAGAAGATTGAATTTGAGGTAGTATGAGTGAATTAAAGTCTGGGACCTAGTCCTTAGACTAGTTCTAAAGAGAAAGTTGAGACTAAGCTTGATCAAATACCCTGACCTAGCATTCGAGTCAATGTCACTCCTTAAAATTGGATATGTTAAGGATAGAGGTATCCATGATAAAGTAGGTGCTTATTAATCTAACTCAGTTCCATACCTTTTCAGGTATACACCCATGGGAATAGCTTAGGAGCAGAACAGTTGAAGCAAACACAAGTACAAAATTATGCCAAAAAGCAGAAGGACTTGGTCCCATCTTTCAGGTTAGTTCAAAAATAATGATCCTTAAAAATTCATTAAAATTTGGTTTAAAATGGCCACATGTCTTCTCATATCTGAACAAAAGTTGTTAATTCAAAAAAAATATGAAGAGTCACACCTTTTGTGATTAAATGTGTCAATCCAAAAAGGTACCTCTTAAATGTCAAACGATCATCTCCTTAATTACAAAGTCAAATCCTATATATATTACTCTTTCCTTAATCAAATCAAAGTATCTTCCTAAAGTATTCCATCTTAGAACTAAACTGTTCCTTCTCCTTTTCATCTCACAAAAAAATATTCAAAATGATAGAAATTCTATCCTCTTCAATCCCCATGAAAGAATTATCTTCTGATCCTCCTGAAGAATCACAAAGTGTCTTACCCACCACACATTCCCCTAAAATTCCAAAAATTCTAAGTGAAATCATTTCTTTCAAAAATCCTAAATCCATTAAAGATCTTGTTGAGTTAGCTTTGAAAGTATACGTAAATCAAGGATTTAAGTCACCAATTGAACAAGAAATTATTAATTAGAAATTCCCCTTTCCTCAGAAGAACTAAAATCCTCCAATGTTGCATAAATATCTATTCACTCTGAAGAATTAAAAGGTACTTAAATGTCAAAGAACTTACAGTATCTGGTTCCCCTACCCCTTCCATGTCAAACCCCATCTTTGCCTAATTATGTGAAGAAGAAGTTCATGTAGAGAAATCTGATTCACTTAGCAGCGTAAACTTGGTGGCTAAAAATTTTCTTCTACTTACATATGATCCAAAGGAAAGTTCAGTATGTGCAGAGGAGCAAATAGCAGGAGAAAAAGATGATTTAACAAAGGATGTAAAGTTTATATTACCTCCAAATAAAGAAGATGAAGATGGTATAGATGAACAAACTTTGAGTTGGAAAATGAATAGACTAAGGGATAGTAAAGGAAAAGGGAAAATGATTGACACTGGTGTACAAGTTATAAGATCTTATTCTACTAAGGAGTCTAAAAAGAAATTGCTAGCAGATACTATGAAGGAAAGTAAGTCTTCTACCACTAAAAAGAAGACTCAAGAAATTTATTATAGAGGGAGAGGAAATTTTGATATTATGGAGGTTAGAGAAAATGAGAATATTGATTCTGATGTTGCTACTGTAACTAAGAAGAGAGGATAAGAAGTTCATGTTGCGAAGAGGACCAGGTCCTCTGGTTTGATGTCTGGCAGTCCTACTGTAAACAAAAAGAAACATATTGTTCTCAAAAGAAAGAAAGTTTCTAAGGGACCTAGTCACACACAGATAAAAATTGATGAAAAAGAAGAACCAAGTAGTGACTCAAAGATAAGAAGAAAAGAGAAAGAAAAAAGGTTGGCCTAAGAGAAACAAGAAATGTTGTCTTGGAAACCCAGAAAGTGTTGTCTATGAGAGTGTTTGATCCAAAGATTTATGAGAAACCTGGCATGATGGAAATGGTGGAATATGTGAAACACCATAGTTGACTTCACCTACTTGAAGAATCAACTCCTATGGTGTTTGAAAATAAAGTTAGAGATTTTTATTACACTATGAATTTCTGAGAAGATGGGGTGAGTCTAACCAATTTAATGCAAGGGAAAGAGATATATCTAGATGAAGATGCTTTGGGAAAAATCCTAGATGTAAAGACTATTGGGAAATAAAATTCCTCAATGGAACTTTTAATTGTAGCCTAAAAAATGGGTGGGATTTCAATATCTGGTGTAAAGAAAAAATTTCTCACATGTGAGTTCAAGTTAGTTTTTGAATTTTTTAACAAGGTCCTTTTGCCCAAATCAGAGAAAAGGGCCATTGCCTCTGGTGTTAACCTATTCTCTATCAAATGTATAAGTAAGTTTGAGTTTATAATCTTACCTGCTCTTATGATTGAGCACATGTAGAAGGTGATCTACAAAAAAAAAAGGAAACATGGGATTCCATATGGGTACTTCCTAAACAAGGTGTTTGATCACTTTAGAGTAATTGGGACAAAGGAAACCCCGAGAACAGTCAAACAGAAGTTCAGTCTGACAACCTCGGTTGAGAATTAATGCATTTAAGGGAAAGTGGGAACTATGTCCCAAGTGTCAAAACTTTTAGCTGCTCAAGAAAGCTTAACCAAAGAAATAGAGGAGTTAAGGATTGTGCTAGAATCAAAGTACACTAAAATAGTGCACCTGAAACTACAAAATCAGAAATTATCCTCAGAGGGACCGGGTGCCACTGAAGAACTTGCAGTAGAAAATACAAAGCTCAAGGGCAAGGTTTGAGAATTAACGAGTGAGGTTCAAGGGTTGAATTTTTAAGTAATGACCCTCACTAAACACTTGCGAGATGCTCATGCTGCTAGAATGGACATGTTGTTAAAATCACTCTTCCCTAAGCCCCTTCTACCTGAGTCCTAGTATGTCAGTTTCTTGTGTCTGTCTCTATTGTGGCCTTTGCAAATGGTTATTTGATGTTTTTTGGTATATGTAATGGTGCTAAAAATGAATGAATTTCTACTTGTGTGCCTCATTTGTTTACTTTATTTTAAATTTATTCTTCATGTTGCTGTTTTTTCTAGTGGCCATGAGTTAACTAGCATGTGCTTATCTTTACTCTTGGTTTACTGTTTTCACTTTTCAATGATACAAAAAGGGGAAATACTGACTTCATGTGTTAAGGACCAAATGTTTGTCTCTTAAAGGTATGTACTAATGATGTTAGGGAACAGGTACTAAGTGCACATGTGTGATGATGTATTTGAATATGGAGGCATAGTGACAGGGGGAAGTATGCAAAGGCACTAAATGAAAAATGGTGTATGATAACAAGGGAAAGTAATTGAAGCTTGATAGCAATTGACAACAAGGGACCAGGTCCCTAAGTTTTGAAAGAATGGTGTTGCATGATAGTGTGGGCATTCATCTTCACTAGTGGTAATCACACTGATTAAATATGATGAAAGAGCATGAGCATTGATGCTCAAACCACTGTGGTTGGTTTTTCATCATCAAAAAGGGGGAAAATTATTGTATCTTATTTTGATGATGAGCAATTGACTTCAAGTGACCAAGTCCCTGGATGTTCAAGTGCTACAGTGCAACTGACACACGTCTTTACAGTTTTATCCTCTTGTGTAAGAAACTGCGCAGTTGCTGCTTGTACTATTGAGGACACCAGGTCCAATTGCATTTCAACGCTAATTATAACTCATCTATAAATGAAAAAGGGTGCTTCTCTATCAAGTTGTATTTTCAAACGCCAAAATCTATAGGGTGAAAAGAAAGGCAAAAACTCAATTTCAACATTGCTCAAGTTCTTTTTCTTCTGTGCTAAAATAGCAAAACTTCTTCAGTCCAGTTTGAGTCTGTAAATGAATTACTTATTCTATAAGAGTAATGATCTTTTCTTCTTGTTTTGAGAGTGCTTTAGGTAGAGTTGCCTAAGTTTGAAATTGATTAGAGTTAACCATTGTTGTGGGTTCTTGGCAAAGTTGTCAAGATAGTATTGTACTAGAGTTATTACAAGTATAAGGAACCTAGAGTTAGGTTAAGTGGAGTTTGTAATCAAGAATTTGATTATAGTGGAGTTTTGGGTGCTTGTGAGGGAAAATCCTAGTTTTTCCTCCCTTGAGCAAATGGGTTTTTACGTCAAATCTTGTGTTATTTAATTTTCTTGTACTATGTTAAGTTCCTGGATCATTTAGTGTGTTTTTTCCTGTGACAAATTTTGAGGGACCTAGTCCCTCACTGTGTGGTGCAACCTCCAAGGTTTTAACACCCGTGATCTAGTATAACAGTAGATTTCCCTCAGAGTTGAGAGTCAGTGACCCTCCTTTGTTCAGAAGGCATTTTCTTATATGTTAGTTTCTTTAACCCTTTAAAGAATATTGAGACACACGTAGTGTTTGGATCTAAATTATCAAAGTGTAATGCAGAAGCTAATAGTTGTAAATCATGACAACGATAAATAAAATGACAATGACAAACATACTAAAATATGTTATTAATATGATTTGATCAAGTGAGCTGCATATCATGAAACTAATAATATAAAAAGCTTAAAATTATTTGAAAGAAAATTTCTCCCTGAACAAGATTTTTAAATGACTACATTGTGGATAATAGTGTGTTATGGTTTGAGAAGAAGAATTTTCAATTTATAGAGGTTCATACTTTTCCTTGAAGAATGAAATAAACTAAATATGGAAGAAATCTTTTCCAATTAAAAAATATTTTTCACTTAGACAGGTAACTATAATTATGATAGAAAATAAATTAAAGTAGAAAATTTAGAGAAAATCTTAACAGTCCTTCCATTGGCCTGAATATTCTGGCAAGATAATCTCCCTCTTCCTTCTTCACACAATGTTTATCTATCACTACTGTTTACCATGATTAAAAGTTGATACGGATTAAAAATTGAAGCTCTTTTCTTTAAACTAAATACAAGTTAATAATATTGGAGCCTTGAGCATTAAACGTGAGAACATGTTAAACGTGAAGCTTGTGCGTTAAAAGTACATATGATTTGAAAGTAGCCCAAACACTAAAAGTTAACGGGAGTTAAAAGTTGGACTTTTTCTAACAAAAATACTTCATTGTCAATAAATTAGTTGCAACTTGATTTGAACCACCTTAAATCTTTCCCTAAATTAAACCATTGGAGAATTGAACCATAAGGCCTTTGAATCATAGACTCCGATACCACTTGTTTAGATCGAAATGATCAGGGCGTAATGTGGAAGAAAATTGTTGCAAACCATAGCAACAATAAATCAGATGACAAGGAAAAACATATTATTTGATATGATTTGGTGAAGTGACTTACGTATTATGAAAATCAATTTCTGAAAGCAAAAACCTATTTGAGAGAAAATATCTCTCTAAACAAGATGTTTAAATGGTTACATTTTGAATGCTATTGTGTTAAGATTTGAGAAGAAGAATCTTCAATTTTTAAAGGCCCATACTTTTTCTTCGTGAAAAAAATAAATCTTATATTAAAGAAATCTTTTCCAACTAAGCAGACATTTTCCATCAAGAAAGGTAATTTTAATTATGATAGAAAACCACGCAAAGTAGAAAATTTAGTATAAATTCCAAAGCGCAGATGTTCACTATTTCATCTATATGAGACCCTCATTCTCCAGTACTCTGATTTTCAATCAACAAACACACAAATACTTTGAAAAATAATCAAAAAAGTCTCAACTTACCATAAACGAATCCTAAAAAGTAAAATCTGAGTTTTTCCCTTATGTAAAGTTTCGAATGAGACCAATCTAATCAAATATATATTCCACATAAGTATATGAACCCATAAATATTCATATTTCTATACCTCTATGTAAGGTCCAAAAACTCAATCTCAAGCCCACAAAGCCAAAGCCAGAATTTTATTGAAAAATCATGTTGCCCATAATATAAGGATGTTGAATACTAGATTTCATTAAAGAAAAATAGAACTAAATTTAAGCTTTAAAACTCAAAAATACGATTCATAACCTTAGATTGAAAATTCCTCATTTCATTTAAAATCATTGATTTAAAGGTAAAATCATCGAAAAAGTATAGGAGAATGGATAAATACTAGTTAAGAATCATACATAATGAAGTATATCTCAGTGATAACCCTCCCAACCCTAAATATTAATCATAGCCAAAAACCGATGTACTTTGCCGGCCAGCATGGCCAATGCCTCTAGTGGGACAACCCCACCGATAGAAAAAGCAAAGCAGACTAATGAGGAGAAGAATCTGATACATCAATAAGGAATTAATACACTAAAATTTGTTGATCTTTTGAAACCTAAATCAGTTGTTAATAATATTATTAAGGTTCCTCCTAAACGGATTATTATACTGCATGGAGAACACAATATCACGTGGAAATCTTCTAAGGTATGAAGTTTAACCATTTAGGAAAATTTATAATATGCTATCATAGGTAAGTTTTCTTATGGCAAACCAGATGTCAAGGAATTGAGAAAAGCAATCCCTGCTTAGTGTGGAATAAAAGGTGAATGCACAATAGGGGTATTGGATGCACGACACATTCTTATTAGATTGGAAGGAATAGAATATTATGTAAAATTGATTTCAACGACTGCATACTATATAAAAACTAAAGAGATGTGCTAGGAGTTTAGAACACCGAAATGGGATTCATGATTTGAACTAGATCTAGAGACAACGATAGAAGTAGCATGGATATCAATGCCAATCTACCTCCAATGTTTTTTGCTAAGAAAGGAATTTTTTTAATTGCTTCAGTAGTTGGTAAACCAATAACAGTAGATATGGCTACTAAGAACAAAATAAGATCTAGTTGTGCAAGGGTAAAAGTGAAACTAAATTTAATTATCAAATTATCTCAGTGAGTTAGAATTAATGAGGAGAATGATAGTACGGGAGAAATAAAATCTAAATGGATTCAGATTCAATATGATTATATGCCTAAATAATATAAAGAATGCTTCTTGCAAGGCCACGATGAAGAAAGTTGTTGGAATATTTACCCAGAATTATATGACAAAAAGAAAGATAAAAGTGGAGGGATAGAAAATAGTAAGGCTGAAGGAAATCATCTAAAACAAAAGGAAGGAGCATCATACAAACAAGGAAAAGAGAGAAAGCACAAATAAACAATAGTCGTTAACTAGAAGAAATACATACAAAAGGGATAAATATGGGCATATACTTAAGGAGTTAGAAAAGGAGAATAATGATGAGGTTGATACATCTAATCCTTTGAGGCATTGGAAGAAGAAGAAGTTGAAATTAACAATAAGGAGAAGAAGGATCATAGAAAGGAAAGTACAAAAGATTGGATAAGCAAAAGGTTTGGAAAAATAGAGGAGATCATGCAATCAACAAAGGAATTAGATACCAAGAAGAAAAAAAAGACAAGAATGAAAGCATAGAAAAGAATGAAGTAACTTCAGTTAAGGGAGATATTGAAGAAAATGACAAGAAACATATAATTGAATGTTAGGAGAAAGAGTATAACAGTCAGAAACAACATGAAGAAAAAAAGAGAAGATAAGAGAACTAATGGTTCTGGAGCAGGAGAACGCCTATAAAGAAGTCATGGTGATATAAGGAGTAGTGCCTTTAGCAATACATATTGAAAACCTGATTGATTATTGGAATAAAAATAAAGAGGATTTGGATGGAGAAGACCTGGAAGATATTATAAGCAAAGTAGATACTGAAGCTAATTTGTCCCTTAAACAGATAGAATTAATGAAAGCAAAGCATCGAAAACAACAGAAGAAAAATAAGAATGCAAGTTCAACCACAATGCAGACAAGGAGCCATATTTCTAAATCAACGTCAATATGAATGCTTTGATTTGGAACATAAGGTCTGTGAACACACAGAAACCATTCACCAGCTAATAACATTACAAAAGAGGAATTAATGTTATTTCATTAGGTTAATGGAACCTTTTCAAGAAAGCCACAATATTGAAAAATATAAAAGAAGATTGGGCATGCAGTATGTAATTGTGAATACATCAGGGATTATATGGGATTTTATGGACTTGATTGTAGAATATAGTGTGGTTAGAGATGAGGAACAACAGCTGACTATGAAGTTGGAGAATCTAAATATAGGGATTACAATTGTAGTTACTTTAATTTATTCAAAATGTACTTAGAATAAAAGGTTGGTTTTGTGGGAAACTTTAGGTGATATGGCACGTTCTATCCATAAGCCATGGTTGGCAGGAGGGGACTTTAATATTATAAGGAATGATAAAGAAAAGTTGGGGGGGGGGTCTATTAAAATATATGAAACACAAGATTTCAATTATTGCATAAGCTTTTGCAATATGGAAGAATGTGGTTTCAAAAGAAGTAAGTATATATAGTGGAATGGAAGAATTGATGAGGATTGTATATTTAAAAATATTGGATAGAGTATTGTGTAATGACAAAATACATGAACTATTTACAATCATAGAAGTAAAATATATGGTAAGAATTGGTTTAGATCATTCCTCATTGTACCTTCAATTCAGTACGGTTAAGGAACAGATAGTGAGATCATTCAAATTTTTGAATTTCTGGTTGAAAAAAGAGTCTTGTATGGAAGTAATAAAATAGAATTGTCATACTGACATAGAACGCAATCTATTTATTTTGTTTCAACAGAAGTTGAAAAGGACCAAATTAGCTCTCACATTGTAGAGTAAGAAAAAGTTTGAGAATATTTTGGAGGATATTATAAAGTTTAGGGAGAAAAAGTTTGAGGAAAACCCAATAGGTGCTAATAGGGTAAGATTATTTATATCTCAGGCTAAATTAAATATACAACTTAAAAGGGAAGAAGACTTTTGAAGGAAAAAAACTAGTTTTGAATGGTTTCAGGATGGTGAAAAGAATACTAAGTTCTTTTACACAACTGTAAAAGAAAGAAGGAGCATGCTCGGAATAAGAAGAATACAGAATAATGAGGGAGAGTAGATGGAAGACCAGAAAGACATTGCAAATACAACTATAGAGTTCTTTCAGAAACAATTCACAAAGCAGAAGGATGTAGAAGATTTTTCTTTACTGGAGGAATTACCTACTCTAGTAACGGTATAACAGAATAAGGGGATAATACAAATACCAAGCTTGGAAGAAGTGAAAGTTGTTCTGTGGGATGGAATAGAAATAGTGCAGGAGGTTCAGATGGGATGACAGGTAATTTTTATCAAAATGCTTGTGATATAATAGAGAAGGAAATACACAAAATAGTAGTAGCCTTTTTCTGTGGATTTGAACTTCCAAGATTCATTACTCAATACTAATTTTGTAATGTTACCAAATAAGTTAGTAGTGAATACCTTTTTTGACATGAGACCCATTTTCCTTAGTAACTTTGTGAATAAAATATTTTTAAGAATTATTCATGAGAGAATTAACGATTTGTTACCACAAATGATCTCACAAGAACAAGCTGATTTTGTACAAGGGACAAGCATTGCAAAGAATATTTTTTTGGTATGGGAAATAATATCATAGATAAGAAAAAGAGGTAAACCTCAAAAGATTGTCATTAAGATAGATATGATGAAGGTTTATGATAGGGTGGAGTGGCTATTTCTTACAAAAGTTTTGAGAAAGCTACATTTTTGTGAAGTAATAATAGACATGATATATGCCACTAGGGAACAATCAACATTCAATCTTGTTAAATGGACAACCTACAGGTTTCTTTAAATCTTCAAGAGGTCTGAAACAAAGAGATCCACTATCTCCTACTTTGCTCATAATAGTTGTAGAGGTGTTATCAAGGATTTTGAGGACTTTGATTCAGAAGAAAGAGTTCAAAATATTTGGTATACCAAGGGATAGTCCTAAAATAAATCATCTGGATTTCGCTGATGATATGATTATATTACGTAAATCTGAACTGGTGACATTACAATTAGTTACAGGAGCTCTAGACATATATGAATTAGTGTCAGGATAGAAGATCAATAAAGAAAAAAGTGCAAATTATTTGCATAAAAGTGTTTCAAATGGTACAGTTTTTGTGGCAGAAGTGGTTATAATAATACTATGGATGGATTTTCCTTTCAATTATCTTGGTTGCCTCATTTTTTACATGAGGAAGAAAAAAGATTATTATCAACATATCATGAATAAAATAAGTTGTAAGTTACAGAGCTAGAAAGGAAAGATGCTATCTTGTAGAGAAAGATTATTCTGATTAAGCATGTACTACAGAGTATTACTATTCACTGTCTGTCAATGATGAACACCTATATAAATGTCATGAATACAATTCAGAGAGTTTTAGCTCAATTATTTTGGAGTAGCTGTATAGGGGGGAAAGAAAGACTCTGGGTTAACTGGAAGACACTATGCTTACCTAAGGAGAAAGGAGGATTAGGGTTTCGAATGGTGGATGATATCTCTTTGGATCTTTTTTGCAAGTTATAGTGGAACTTCAGAACTACAAAATCCATATGGAGCATCTACATGAATAATAAATATTGCAAAAGGGAGCATCCTAAATTGGTATTGTAGAGAATTGGAGCAGGAGGGTCCCAATTATGGAAGAAAATGTTACAAGCTAGGGATCTTATAGAACATTTGTTTATTTGCAAAATCTGGAAGGGTAATTAAAATATATGGTTGGATAATTGGACACTTCAAGGGGATTTATACTCTATTATACGGAATAGTCAAGAGAAAACTGAGGAATATCAATATGTTAGAGATTTGGAAGTTGTTGGAGCAAGGAATGAACAGGTAATAAAAAAACTGTTCCTAGAAGAAATAGTAGAGCATATACTGTATAAGATTAGTCCACCAAGTCAAATAGATGAGGTGGATAATCCTATGTGGAGTATTGAGTCAAGAGGGAATTTTACAGCAAAGTAAGCCTGGCAATATATTAGACATAAGGAGCATGTGAATAATACATATTAAAGTATATGGATAAAAAGGTCTTCTCTTTAAAATATGCTTTTTTATGTGTACATTGTGGAAAGAAAAAGTTCATGTAGATGATAATATAAGGAGATGGGGGATACGAGGACCATCTAAGTGTTGGTGCTGTGAAGTTCTATCATTGGAGACAGTGACTCATGTATTAAGGAGATAAGATTTTGCTAACAGGACTTGGTCCTATTTTTCTTCTTTTTCAGGTATGAATATTCAAGGATTAAGTCTAAGGGAGATAGTTCTCACATGATGGAATACTAAGGTGAAGTAGAGAGAGAAATTATATTATTATGCATTGCCTGGTATCATTTTGTGAGAATTATGAAGGAGAAGAAATAGCTTAAAGAATTAGGGAAAAATATCACAACTCGGAGGGTGATATACAATGTTACAAGAAATTTAAGGATGCTATTGAAAGTGAGGAAACTAACACTTGATTTCCCATATGAATGGCCAGGAATACTTAGGAAATTTGAAAAGTTGAAAACACAAATTGAAGTTACTAAAATACTCTGGGAAGTACCAAAGGAAGAATGGGTGAAATATAATACAGATGGGGCAACAAAAAGAGGTTCAGGAGCTAACTCATCTGTTTTTTGTCTTAGAGATGTGTAGGGGGATGTCCTATATGATAAGGGAGCTCCTATTGAAGATACTGATAATATACAGGCAGAAGCAATAGCCATATTACAAGCAAGCAAGAATTGTAGTTTGACACACAACAACAAGGTGATAATTTAAATAAATTCTTTAACTATGCAGAAGATATTAACAAGAGAATAGAAGTGTCCATGGAACATATCAGAAGTAGTAAAATAGATAAGACAGCTAATGGAAGGAAGACAAGTATAATATCAATATATATTCAGGAAAGACAATAAGTTAGCTAATTGTTTTGCTAATTTGGCGTTAGATAAAGGGGTATTCATGTATACAAGTTTTCAGTAGCTTGAAACAATGGGCAAAAGCATAGTAAATAGTGATAAATTCAATGTTCATATTTAAGACTGTCACCATCAAAGGGGTGAAAAATCTAGTATGTTTAAAGCTGAGTTTCACATCCAACATATTTACAAGCCAATAAGGCAACAAAAGGAGTGAAATAGCTAAGTAGTCTATTCTGCATCAGCCAACAAAAAGGACTCGCAGCAAATTGGGAATGTCTTTGGGTCAAATTGAGCTTGATAAATCTGGGAGACATGCTATTATCTGAATATTTATGGGTCCAATCATCCTACTATCATCATCCCAGCAATATCTATGAAATAAGTGTAGTTACAGGCTGTAGAATACAAGAACACAATAGTAAAGGTAAAAGGGGTTCGAATATAAACTCTCTTGGATGTGGTAGCATGTACCAGTTAACTAGATCTCTCATAGCAGTACAAAAAAAGAGCATAATCCCATCCACCAGAGAACACAACTAATTCAATGGAGAGAAATAATAAATTAGTTCATGGAAGAATGGAAAAAAAGATGAAGAAAAAGAAAACCAGACTCACTTTTGCAAGCTGAGAAATGATCGAGACAATAACCAGATGGGCACACTGTTAATCACCCAAAACATGAGTAAAAGGATGTTGAGATTCTCAAAGTAGAGCATTGGGCAACAAGAGGCATAGAGCGGAAGCTGAAAATAGAAGTTGAATGAATTTGGAAACCCTACTAGGGGTTGTTGTCCTAATTTTGGACTTGGGTTTGGCCGGGTCGGTAGGATATTAGTTGAATTTTTATTTTGTATTATTTTACAATGGGTTGGCCCATTTGTGTTTAGAATTTATTTGCTTATTGATAAATAAATACCCAATTAAATGAAAAAAAATCCTTGAAATTTGTCATTTGAATTGCTAAAAAAGAGTTTCCAAGCTAAAACATCGTGTATGAAGTTTGTTTTGAAAATGAATATTTAATTTGTGAATGCATTACTATTCACGAGCTCAGTGGGTATCTAATCGCGATGCCCCTATCTCAAATGCAAAGAACAATATTTTCATGGACCTCTTAACCTTATGCGATCTCGATATCACTTACTCTTTCACAAAGGCAAAGAAGGGATCACCAACACCAGAAAAGTCAGCAAAATTTAAACTTTTCAAAAGAAAATTGAATGGACCCTCGAGCTTTGATAGAAATCCCATGAACACAAACTAAATATGTCACTAGAGTGGATACAACATTTGAAACCGAAATGGGGACCATCAAAATATCGAACCATGGTCATCTTGATCAAATTATGGTCAAAGTCGACTCTTTAATATGAAATTTTAATATTTCATCCGACGACTCAAAACTCATCTAAAAGCCTTGGAATCCAAATTAATTGTCTAACCAATTCAAAAATCATGTTTCAGGCTAATATAATAATCTGAGTATGATTTCGAGCTCTGTTGACTTTGGAGATCCATGTCAACCTTCCGACCTATCAAAATGGAAAACTTAGTAAAATTTCAATCCAACCCCTAGAGAACCGTCTGACACGCCCCATAAAGAATTTGGCATAATTATAAGGATTATAATTCATGCACTTAGTTTTGTGTGTTGAGATTTACATTCCTTCTATTTTGTGATTTCATTAATGGCAGAATATTTTTATTTTTCCTTTTTAATCTAAATTTTTTTTACATTATTTATTTCCTTTTAAGTTTAGTGTTTATTAATTATAAAATATTTAGTCTAATAGTTATAAGGAATATATCATATTTTCCGTATTTATTTTATTTAGTTTCTTATAAATAGGGATGTACTCTTCTATTTGAATCAAGGAAAAGAATCAATCAAGAGTTTTCATTCAGTTTCTGTTTATTTTTCTTTCTTTGTCTCTTTCATTCCATAACAGTGGTATCAAGAGCCTTTATCGATCCTCATGGATCTGTGAATTTATTGAAGAAAAACTGTCAATCATTTTTCAATCCATACCTATTTTCAACCTACTTTTAATCCTTACATTTATTTTTAACGTAGGACTATTTTTAACCCTTACTTTTATTTTAAACGTAGGGCTATTTTTAATTGATTTTTAACCCATATTATTTTAAATCTTGTTTTTCAAACCATGACAAGCAATACTCTCTCTTTCAATGACCCACAAACCTTCATTGGTGAAAATTATCAAATTTGGGCAGTTAAGATGAAATCTTATCTTGAAGCTTATGATTTATGAAAAGTTGTAAAGGAAGACAAACCAATACAACCACACCCTGTAAATCCTTCTGCTGCAGAAATCAAACTTCACTCAGAAGAGAAATCGAAAAAATGTAAAGCAAAAATTATAATTCAAAATTCCGTTGCTGATTCAATTTTTTCTAAAATCATTGCATGTGAAACAATAAAAGAAACTTGGGAAAAACTTGAAAAGGAGTACCAGGGAAGTGAACGAGGCAGACAAAATCAAATTCTGAATTTGAAAAGAGATTTTGAATCTTTTAGGATGCAAGAAGGTGAGATAGTTACTAAGTATGTTGACAAAATTTCTTTGATTATCAATAAAATCAGGTTGCTTGGCGAAGATTTTAAAGACAATAGAATAGTTGAAAAAATTTCGGTGACTATTCCTAAGAGATTTGAGTTTAAAATCTCCGCTTTGAAAGAGTCTAAAGATCTCTCCGCCATCTCTCTTGCTGAATTGATAAGTGCTCTTCAAGCACAAGAACAAAGAAGAGCTTATAGGAAAGACAAAGTTGTTGAAGGTATTCTTTATGTGAACCATCAAAAAAAGAAAATTTGATTATCCACCTTGCAAATATTGCAAAAATAAAACACACTCAGAAAAATTTTGATGGTGGAGATCCGATGCATTATGTGGAAGTTGCAAACAAAAAGGTCATGTCACAAAAGTATGCAAGTTCAAAGAAACTCAAGATAATTTAAAAGCACTACTTGTGGAAGAAGAACATGAAGATGAGGAAGAACAACTTTATTAGATTGTTGCAACAAAATTAAGAAAAATATTTTTTTTTTCAAAAATAATTGAGTGTTCAAACTCAAGTTTGATACACCAACTTGAGTTTGAGGGGGAATGTTGAGATTTACATTCCTTCTATTTTGTGATTTCGTTAATGATAAAATATTTTTATTTTTCCTTTTTAGTCTAAGAATATTTTACATTATTTATTTTCTTTTAAGTTTAGGATTTATTAATTACAAAATATTTAGTCTAATAGTTATAAGGAATATATCATATTTTCTTTATTTATTTTATTTAGTTTCTTATAAATAGGGATATACTCTTTTATTTGAATCAAGAAAAAGAATCAATCAATAGTTTTCATTCAGTTTCTATTTATTTTTCTTTCTGTGTCTCTTTCATTCCATAACATTGTGGACTTCAATTCAGTTGATACCGTATAAAGAGTGAATTGAAGTTTACTTAAAAATAAAAAATAAAAACTGGGAGTATGGAAATACAAGGTGGGAAATAAAATTCTCACTAATAAGGTGAGCAACTGATTCCGAATTGAAGTTTGTTACATTTTTTTTTGAAATTCTAAATTATATCAGGCGTTGTCCTGATAAATTTATCATATTTAAAAATTATTTTTTTTCTAAAAAAATATTCATCATAATCGTTTTTACTTATTCCCAGAAGGAAAAAAATATAAATATTTTATATTTGACTAAATATATTTTTTAGGATAAAAAAATTATAAACTTTTATAAGTTGAAATTTTTTTTCTTCTTCTTCTTTAACACAACTCAATAATAATGGAATCCTTTATATTAAAGAGTCACTCATGCTTAGCCTGTGGGTCAAGTTGTAGAACCACATTAATGAGAAAACAATCTAAATCTACTGCTATAGGAGCTAATTACTTACTTTCTCATAAATTTTCATTAGTACATAATATATCATTAAAAATAACTCGAATACATTGTACAATCACAGATATTATTAGTCGCTGATACATTATAGGTATGTGGCCCTCAAGATAAATGTTGATACATATTAAGACATCGAACACAATATGGTTAAGACATTCAGGAGCAGGGTTCAGTATAAGATACATATGTATCTACATGTATTTGGGATTACATCATGTCCTTGAGGGTAACAACATGTACCCACATGTACCTGGAGGAATACATTATTTGTCTGCATGTTTCTGGATCATCAGGGATTTTATGTAATTAATTTAAAGTAGTGACAGAATAAATAGATACTGTAAGGTTATTTTGGGATTTATGTAAATTTTTCTAAATAAACAATACAAATCTCACTGTTGTAGGGGCTAATTACGCCCTCTGTCACACAAGGGTGGACCCTCGTAGTCTATGCCGGGTGCTTGAGCACCCATTTATCTCAAGAAAAAACTTATATATTTATAAAGAAAATACAGTAAAATCGGTTATAATGTATTGTTAAGCACTTACAGACTAAAATGGTTGTTGGATGTGTTGGCTTTGGTATGGAACTTAAGCACCTTAATGCTTGAAGTGGCGTAGGTTCGATTCTTGGTAGCAATAGATTTTTTTCCTTGAAGAAAGTGAGCACCCACAACTAGGGTTGGGCGAATTTTGGTTCAAACCGAAAAATCAAATCGAAATTTAATTTTGATTTTAATTTTTCGGCTTGATTCCGGTTTTGAAATTTTAGAATTTTGATTAAACGGTTTGACTTTCAATTTTTTCAAAAAAAAATTCGGGTAAACCGAAAAAATAAAATTATATATATATATATATATATATATATATATATATATTCAGTATAAATATAATATATAATAAGTAACTCAAATTGCCAAATGTCTTATGAGTTATGTCCCTAACCCTAAGTGTTCATTTCAACACTATTTATTGACTTGTTTTAGGCATTCAGCGACGCTTCGAGGAGATAAGACAATGAGTGTCGAGTTTTCGGCTGCAGTATATATTATGTTAAACTTATGGTTATTTCATTTCATTTCATGCGCGTTGAATTATTTATATTTGGGAATGAAAAATATGTTTGAAAAAAATTATTTTTCTAGAAAAATCACCAATTTTAAATGCTCAGTCATGACAAAGAAAGACTCACTACTTTAATCTTCAAAACCAAAATAAAAATCTGAAATAATCAAACCAAATTTGTAGAAATCAAACCAAACCGAATTTATTTTGGTTTGATTATGGTTGTCATTTTTGTCAATTCGAAAGACGAAAAATTGAATCGATATTAAACAACCAAACCGAATGTCCACCCCTACCTGCAACCTTCAAATTCTGAATCCGCCCCTGCTCTCATAGATTTTCATTATTGCATAATATATCGTTAAAATATAACACAAATACCTTATGTAGTTGTGGATACATGATTAATCAATGTCGGATATATTGTTAAGACATCTGGATACATGGTTCAATCTTAGATATATGTGCATATATCTACATGTATTTGAGGTTATGTCATGTATCCATATATATATATATATATGAGGGGTTACAACATGCATTCATGTGTATCGGGGATTATTGTTAACAAATAAATATTATGTAATTAATTTAAAATAGTGAGAGAACAATTAGATATGATAACAATGTTTGAGGAAGGAGGATTAATGTAATTTTCCCATAATTTATTATATATTATTTAAAAAATCTTTTTGCTACCTTTTATGATTGTTCATTTTTGAAAATATTATTGGATTTTGCATAATATCTAATTATTTCGATGACACTTATAATTGGACAATGGCCACCCCGATTGATTGGATAGGATAGGATTGTCTTGCTTCCAAGTGAAAAAACAATAGAAAAAAGTAGATCAAAGGTTGCTGAATACACATGCGGCAGGGACGGAGGACCTATTTTTCGGTGCTCTAACACCTATTATATCCGACACACATTAGTGTAATCATATAAAATAATATAGAAAAATTTATATAAGATTTAGAAATATACCCTATAAACGAAAAAGATTATTGGGATTTTTAGTTTCAAGGCAGAGTCTTAAAGCTTTGCGCTTTAATATGTGTGTGCAAACCTCCCAAACAATCACTACGCCTAAATCCTAGGTCTGCTACTGCATGTGATTCTCCCTCCATCTATCAATAGTTGTTCATTTTACTATATTTAGATGTTCAACAATAATTATCTAGTTTGAACAATCAATAGATATTTATTCATTTCTACCCATTTTATCCTTATTATTAAATACTATCCATCACTTGATGTTTTGTTTCAAGGCATAAAATTTATTATATTGAGAGAAATATCAAGTACCCTTGAAATTATTAAGTTTTATTCATGGTACACCTGAATTTTGAGTTGTTTTACGTTTTCCCCGAACTTGTTGTTTTAGTATGTCGCGTGATCCTTTTTGTTCCAAAGATCACAACGTGTAAAACATAGACGTACACGTGAAAAAAATTGGGATAAATGACACAAAACCATAAACCTAAGAGACCTTATTATCCAAAATCTCTTACCTTTTAAACAATTACTTAAAACCCCGAATTTTATATTTTATTCTTGATACATATGAATAAAACATTCACCCTACATTTACTCCACAATTAATGCATGCAATCTATTTTTCTTTGAAGATTTTTTTTTCCAAATATTTTATCCCCTGAAATCTCTCCCAAATTATCATCAATTGATACAACTTTGATCTCCTTCTCTGAAACTTCTTCACCAATTTCATTGTCTTTTTTAATCCTTTTATCAATTTTAAATTATTTTTCAACTTTAAAGTCAGTACCCATTGAGGAAAAGAGGAGAAATTGAACAATGTGATAGTGAAATATACTTTGTGATAGTGATTAATATTTTTAATTTATTTATAAATGTTTGATACATTTAACATATGTTTGACTAATGTAAATTATTTATTTTGGTGTGAGATTGAATTTACAATGTTAGTGATTAATTTGACGAAATGTATCATTGTGATACATCTGGAACCAGATATATCATTATAATATATCTGGAATCAAATGTATCATTTCCACGATATGTGCCTCATTTTACTCTACATAATAATTGAAAATTAGTTACTTTCTTATTTAACTAACTACTAAATTACAAATGTATCACAATGCATATGACATATACTGGTGATACATATGACACAATCCATATGACATATTAAGTCAATACTGGTGATACATATGCCATATACTTTGTGATAGTGATTCACATTTTTAATTTTCTTATAAATATTTGATACATTTAACATATGTTTGAAAAATATAAATGATTTGTTTTGGTGTGAGATTGAATTTTTAATGGTTAGTGAGTAATTTTACGAAATGTATCATTGTGATACAGTTGAAACAAGATGTATCATTATGATACATTTGGAACTAGATGTATCATTTTCACTATTTGTGCCTAATTTTACACTCCGTAATAATTGAAAATTAGTTACTTCCTCATTTAACTAACCACTAAATTACAAATGTATCACAATGCGTATGTATCAAGGCTAAAAATATGTATCACAAATTTAAAAGATTGGGATATGATGTAATTTAATAAATTATTGGGATAAAGTGTTATGACCCTTAAACATTTCGGGATTTATGTAATTTACTAAAAAAAAGCTACCTATATGTCTGTCTATGTAGATAAGTACCATCCACGTCCCTCATAGTTATCCTATAACAAAAAAAATAACTCACTTCTACACTTAATTATTCAATTTCTCTCTAAAAAAAGTGTTTTTGAGTTTTCCTTTGCTTCGAAATAGTGAAAGATTGAATTTTTGTCAATCAAGTAAGCTATTATCTAAAAAAAATTATGTTTTTTTAGGTTAAAAATGTGGTCTTGCTTTTTCCAATTAGTGTTTCATAGTATTTTCCTATTACAGTCTCGATTGGGATTTTGAAGAGACTCACATGCACAAACATGTTTCCTATTATAATTAATCGAGTAAGAAATTACAATTTAAGTTAAGAGTGTACAAAAATCGAACCGATATAAATATTATTGATTTATCGTTATTGGATTAATTTTTTTTTAATAATTTTAGTCAAAAAAAAATATTGAGTTATTGATTCGATTTAATTTCTTTTATTAGATTATTGGGTAAACCGATAACCCAATAAGATTATACTAAGTTATTAATAATATACAAAATTAATATGTTCTATCAAGTACCAACAAAGTGGAATTAACTATATTTTTTATTACTAAAAAGTGTATGCTTGAACTTGTTTGAGAATATCGGCTAAGGGATAAGCTAGGAGACCCGTTTCTCTTTCCTTCCCCTCTCCCTTCTCCCTAGTCTCAAGTTTCCATCCACCATGGATGAAACTCTAACACCCCCCCTGTTACCAAATCCACCGATAAACAACCCTTCCAGAGAAATTCTCATGGAAAATCCTATCCCCTCATATAAAGATGTTGCCGTAGGGAAATTAAACTCCTTCAATCAACCGGGACTGCCTAGGCCTGATCTGGGAACAAAAGAAAGATCTGAAGCCAAGAGGATCCTATTATCCGAGGAAGACAAGCTGCACCTCTATACTCCTTGAATTTACTCAATTATTATCAAGCCAATAAAAGGAAACTTCAATTTCCAATACCTAAAAAGAAAGCTCGACAATCTGTGGCAACTTTTAGAACCCTTTTGCATTATAGATCTTGGATTGGGATTCTACACAGCCAAACTCACCACCTTGGAAAGCTAATCATGCATTCTCCAGGGTGGACCATAGTTTATAGTAGGCAGTTACCTATCGGTAAGAAGGTGGAAACCAAATTTTGTACCAAGTTACTCAAAGATCGATTCTACGGCGATCTGGATCAGGCTCCCACACCTGCCCACAAATCTCTATGACGCTGCTATACTTTATAGAATCGGCTCAAAAATTGGAACCCTACTAAAGGTCGATGCATGCACCTCAGAGACTCTGAGAGGCAAATACGCTAGAATTTGTGTCCAACTTCCCCTGGATGAACCGGTGACGCCTACCATCACTATAAATCATCACGAATAACAACTCTTTTATGAGGGAGATGGCTTTCTCTGCCAGAATTATGGCAGATTAGGGCATACGATGAGTGGTTGTTCCTTCCCCCTACGCAATCTCAAATCGGCTGAAGCTACCACAAGCAAAAATGGGGACCTTACAAATACCCCAATTGAATCCAAGCTACCATCGGAAGGGAACCCATCAGAATGGAAAAAGAAACAAGGAACAAAAGCCCAACCCCACACGAAGGGATTGAACACCGAAAAAACAAAAGCCCAGATGTCGGCTCTAGGTAAGTACCCTAACCCTACGCTGAGCGGGTCAGCTAGGCCCACCGTCTCTTCTTCCACCTTCCTTGGGCTGAACCATGAACAACCCTCAAAACCCAATACGGGTATCAAAAGGGACATAGGCCAAGTGTCTAACTAGGCCCAACCGGCTCTCAGCCCTAAAGGGAAAGGAAAAGCAGCTGACATGCAGAGGACCAGTTCTAGTGCCCCAATTGGGCCACTTGGGATAGCCCACAAGGCCCAACTCCCTTCTAATTACCCCCAAATTTAATTGCCCCCTCTTCTAAACAAAGATACTGAAATGAAAGAGGCCTACCTCAGTGGATCCCCCAAAGCTGAGCTGGACATAGGCAATGATAAGCCTACTGGCATGACAGCGGGAAACTTTTGTACTTCCCTCCGTTATTTGATGAAAGACAGCCTAAGTTCAGACATAACATTAAATTCTAGTGGTCTTCCCGAAGGCCAAACGCCTCAGCTTCCCTCAGAAACTTCTCACCACCCCTTATATATAGAGGAATGCACGAATAATAGCATTCTAGAAAATAACCATGGACAACCACAATTCCAACATAACCATCACAACGGTCCCTCTAGCACCAGATCACCAACCAACCTCATGGCTGGAAATTTGTCTAACCAACCAGGCAGTCCCAATCCACCTGGAATGATAGGGAAGACAAATCACCATACTCATTCAGGACCCTCAATATCTGGCTCAACTGACAATGGCAAGTCTAAACCAGGGGTTACAAACTTATGGACCCAATGTCTGGATGGCCACACTATTCCAAGTAATCAACTTCCCTCTCCAAGAGAAGCTAAGCACAGAGTCCTTCTCCAGTATTATGAACAAAATGAGCCTGAGCCTCCCCTTTCTTCCAGCTCCCAAACCTGCTTTGATGCTCCTGAGACTGTCCTTTGCCTCCTCATCGAAGGCACCCCAAGTTATCCCACATTTTCCTCCTTGACCTCAATCTCTCCACACCTAATGCTGAAGAGGATAGAGAGTGTAATCGCCCTCGAGGCACTAAAAGAATCCAACAAAGAGTTGGAAGAATTCCTGTCACTACTAAGAGTACCAAGAACAGAGGTTCTAAACATGGTCAAACCCCTAACTCTCAACTTTTTAGACCCAGTCCAGGAGATAGTGACCATCCTGATCCCACTAGGGCTAGGGAAACTAGGAGTAAGTTCACATATAGTGAACAGCCCAACGAATGAGACTCCTAGGTTCACCCTAACCCCTTTAAATAAGAAGAGAAAAACCTCAACTTTATCTCTCACCTCCAACCCCAAGGGAAAGGACAAGGTAAATGTGACACAACATCCCCATCCCCTGCACTCCAATATGAAGAATTGTATAATATGGAATGTTAGAGGAGCCAAAAATGCTGAGTTCAGGAAGCATTGCAAGAAAATTATCAACATCCATCACCCTTGTATCCTTGCTCTCTTGGAAACCAAGATGTCTAACCATCAGGATCTTTGTGAGGACCTGGGTTTTCATAGCTACATCCAATCTGAAGCTTCTGGTAACTCAGGAGGTCTAGTCATCATGTGGAGGATGACTCCATCTTCATCTCCACTGTCTCCATCACTGCTCAGTCTATCAGTGCCCAAGTCAAGGTTAGTTCTCCTCCTGTATCCTGGTTCATTAGTATTATCTATGCTAGTATAGACCTTAGCTCTAGGATTAACCTTTGGGAGTAGTTAGCAGCCTTCTCTGACATATATATTACCCCTGAGGGTAAGAGTTGGTTAGTTGGAGGGGATTTCAATGAAGTGCTTAGAGCCTCGGAGAAATTTGAAGGCTCAAAAGTTAACTTCAATAGAATCAATATGTTCATGAATTGCCTCAATTACTATAACCTTATTGATATAGGTTTTAGAGGGAGTAAATACACCTGATCTAACATAAGATACTGAAATAGACAGGGGCTCATTCTAGAAAGACTAGACAAATGCCTTGCAAATGATCAATGGATCCACTCCTACCCTGAAACCACTATCACTCACCTCCCCAGAACCTACTCTGACCATTCCCCTCTATTTCTCAACTTTGGCACCACTCCTTCCATTGAGAATAAGCCTTTCAGAGTGGAATCTATGTGGTTAAGTCACCAGGACTTCCCTAACCTCATCAGAGACTCCTTTCATAATTGTACTTGTATTACCCCAGACACTTCTGACTTTGAAAACAAGGCCAGATCTTGGAATAAACACATCTTTGGGGATATTTTCAAAAAGAAAAAGCACTTTCTTGCAAGGTTGGCTGGTATCCAGAAATCCCCAAACTATCCCACTAGTCACTTCTTCTAAGGGCTAGAACAAACCCTTCTGAAAGAATTCAGTAATATTCTCAACTTGGAGTCTGAATTCTGGAAATTAAAATCAAGAATTTCTTGGCTCCTCCAGGGTTATTCAAATACTAGATTTTTCCACACCTCCACCCTGAACAAAAGAAGAAGAAATAGAATTAATTCCATAATGGATGAGAGTGGCTCTTGGCATTATCACCAAAAATATATTAAGTCTACTGTCTCCAATTACTATTCTAAACTCTATACCACTGAGCACACCCTGGGGTATTCCAAGACTCAATCTAATCCCTCCTCTGAGGGATCCATCATCTCCTCTGTGTATGACTTACTCCAAACTGTCCCTTCTCAGGAGGAGGTCAAGAGAGTAGTTTTCTCCTTCAAGCCTGACAAAGCCCCTCGCCCTGATGGGCTATATCTGTTCATGTACCAGAAGTTCTGGGACACTCTAGGCCCCCTTCACCCCATATTCAATGGATCCTAGAGTGAACTCTACTTACCTGTGTCTAATCCCCAAGTATAGAAATGCCACCACCCTCAAAAACTTCAGATCTATTAATTTGTGCAACACTTAGTAAAAGATTATTACCAAAATTATTTCCACTAGGATCAAGCCCTTGCTGGCAAATATCATTGGACCTACTCAAGCCAGTTTCTTGGCAGGAAAAAGAGCCTCTGACAATGCTATCATTGTCTAAGAATATGTTAGTCATCTCTTAAAAATAAAGGGCAAGAAGACTAACATGATTCTGAAAATTGATTTAGAGAAAGCCTTTGACAGAATTGAATAGTCCTTTATTAGATAGGCCCTCATCTACTTCAACTTTCCACTAACCTCACGAATCTCATCCTCTCTTGTATCTCAATTTCCTCCATCTCCATTCTGGTTAATGGGGAAAAATTCCCTTTTTAACCCCTCTAGAGGCATTAGACAGGGGGACCCTATGTCACCTTACCTTTTCATTTTATGCATGGAACTTCTTTCCAGAAAAATCAACTATGAGGTTGACACTCTGAATTGGATTCCCTTATCCATCTCTAGAATTGGGCCCTCCATCTCTCACCTTTTCTTTGCTGATAACCTTACTCTGTTTGCCAAGGCAGACTCTCAAAGCTGTCACACCATTAACATAATTCTCCATAATTTCAGCTCCCATTCAGGCCAAAGAGTTAACTATAGTAAATCTAAGGTTGTCTTTTCCAAGAACTATTCCCAAGATACCCAGGATAACCTGTCCTCTCTCCTAGGTATCCAATGTTCTACCAGCTTTGGTAAATATTTGGGCTTTTCTATATCCCACAAGAAGCCTGTTAGGTTTGATTTTCAATTCCTCATTGACAACTGCAAGAGCAAGCTTGCAGGCTGGAAGATAAAATTCCTTAACATGTCTGGTCGGTTCACCCTTGCTAAATCCTCCCTTGCCAGCATCTCTAACCATATTATACAGTACATCCATATCCCTACTTTCCTGCATAAAATTATTGACAGAACCCAAAGGAACTTTATTTTGGGCACCACTGAGCTGAGGAAAAAATTTACCTCATTAAGTGGGACACCATCACTCTTACTAAAAAGGAGGGGGGTGGGTATGTATAAGGCTAATATTAAGAATGCTGCCCTACACTGTGGGCTGGGTTAGAGAATGTATTCCAACCCTAACACCTTGTGGGCTAGTACCCTCATTGCTAAGTATGGTAACAGGGGAAAAAACCTTTACAATGTTTCTAGGACTTGGTGCAGCATTATCACTTTCTGGAAATATGTAGGAATGCTCTACATTGGGCCATTAAAGATGGTACTAAAGTGGATGCCTGGAGGGATAGATGGATTCCTGGGATGCCTCCCTTAGCCACCATCATCCATGGTCCCAATACCAACCCTCCTAACTCGATTTTGGTTAAAGATGTTTGGAAGGAGGGAAGATGGGATTTCCTAACTTTACCCTTCGATATCCCTCCTAACATTGTTAACTCTGTAAAAAATTCTTTTATCCCCAGCTCCCACCTTACCAGGGACCCCCCCATGTGGGTAATAAGGGGTAATGGAACTTCTTTTGTAAGAGTGCCTACCTACACATTGCCAACAAGAACAAAACCCCTCAAACACCTAACAACTCTTTCAATTGGATCTGGAATCTGAACATTCCCAATAAAATCAAAACCTTTATGTGGCTCATCTAGCATAACTCTCTCCCTACAAACACTAACCTTTCCAATAGGGGCATCAACATCAACCCCTCTTGCCATAAGTGCAACAACACTCAGGAAGACCAATCCCATATCTTCTTTTCTTGCACCATGGCCAAATCCCTATGGGCTTAACTTATTCAAAAGTACAGAGGTAACATTGAGCTCCACCCCAATATGTTTGACCCTAGAAATTGGCCTAACACTTGGGAAAGACTTAACAACCTCTACTTTGACATAACCACTCCTTGGCACATCTTGTTACCCTTCTATCTTTGGCATCTCTGGAAGGTTAGGAATGCCAACTCTTACTAAAATGCCAAGTCCCAACTTTGTTTCAGCATTCCTCATGCTGAGTCTATAGAATACCATCTTTTGGGAAATGATAAAGCAAACCCCCCCAACATTGTCATCAATCTAAGATGTCTCCCCCCTCACTCCAGTACTTTCAAACTCAACACTGATGGATCTTGTGTTGGGAAGCTAGGAAAAAGGGAAATTGGAGGTGTCATCCGGAATAACAAAGGTGATTGGGTTATGGGTTTTAGCAAAAACTTCATCCATGCAACCAACAACCTCATAGAGCTAATGACCTTAAGAGAAGGCCTAACTTTAGCTCTTCATCATAACATCATAACTGTAGAGGTAGACTCAATGAAAGTTTTAAATATGCTTCATTATGATAACCCTCTCTATGATTCAATTGTTAATGCTTGCAGATCTTTACTATAGATCTTGGAGAATCCTCCAGGCCAGCACATCTATAGGGAGCAGAACAGGGTAGTGGACATGCTGGCTAAGCAGGGATCGAAAAAGAACCTTTTTGACAGACTACATGTCTATACGACTCCGCCAGCTAGTGTAGGCATAGGTTTTTGGGAAGACTTAGAAAGAAAAACTCTCTCCCGTTCTGTAAATGCTCAACATGTAGCGAACCAAAGCAGCTTAGTTTTTGTGCCTGGATAGAAACCTGTACAAACTCTTTTAATTATCAATGCATCTTTCTTAACTTACCAAAAAAAAAACTATTTTTATTACTCATACTATTTTTACTACATATTTACTATAAATTTTGCATTACTCTTTAAATATAACTCATATTAAATGAGACATAATTATTTATTTCCTTATTAACAGTGTGAAACACAGAAACATTACAGAGATAATTTGGTATAACTCTTGTGACTATTCCACTCTTTTTTACGTCTTTCTCCTTTTAAAGTAAATCTCTTCTGCACAATTTTGTATAACTCTTTAATCTTTTTATTGGGCAAACCGATAACTAAAAAAAAACCTAATTTAAGTAGGTAAAATAGAATCAATTGAATTTTTTTTTACACATTTTGAAAGTGACGGAGGAAGAGGAAAAATAAATAGGAAGAGGGATGATTGAAGTTTTTAAAAAATGGGGTTTTTTCATTTTTTACGATGGAAGAAGCTGATTTGACAAAAAATTAACTCTATCACGTGCGTGATGGAGTTTGAAATCATACATTTTGCCACGCAAGCTAAAAAGGGTCATGCGACATATAAAAACAACTAGTTCGGGGGTACTTAAGACGACTTAAAGTTCAAATGTACCATAAATAAAATGAGACAACTTCTGGGGGATAATTTATACTTCTCTCTATTATATTCAAAGGGTGATATGGTAAAGTTATTCCTATTATTTACTATTTTTTAACATGTCTGTCAAGTTAATAGTGGACAATTATTATTGAAAGAGGGAATACTTCTATAATTCATGCGCAATCTCGTTCTTTTATATGATACTCCCTCCGTCCATCTTTATTTGATCATATTATTAACTAGGGTCCAACAATATTAGTTAAGTTGGAACTATATAAATAATTGAATTATTTATTTCAATTTTACCCTTAGTTATTAACTACTGTTATCGTCAATACATTTTTTCAAAATATTGAATTTATTATATCCAAAAGATAATATACTAAAAATTACCTTATTATTTGCTTTTCTATTCTATTTTCTGCCACCGTCCATATATATTGCCTCATTCCCCTACCCCTACCATATCTACAATCTAATTATAAGATATCAACATCATAGTTCTTTAATAGTTCAAGTCATCTTCGTTGCCTTAGATTTAAGTCGTTCTGCTTGAAGATATATTGTAAACTCTTATGGCTAGTATATATGTCTACATGAACCTCATATAAGTAGTAGTGTTATAACTTTAAAGTAAATATAATAGCTGCTAGCTCAAAATCATGTATTGGTAATTCTTCTCATATGGAAACAATTGTCTTGGGGTGTAAACCACTATCTTACCATGTTGCATCAATAAACACCCTAGGCCCACTTCCGAAGCATCACAATACACTTCTGTACCTTCTGAAAATACCAATTTAGGGGTAGAAGTTAACTTATTCTTCAACTCTTGGAAGCCCGTCATCATTCCATTGAAATTTGATTGCTTTGTGCATTAGCTTGGTTAGTAATGCAGAAATGCAAGAAAATCCTTCAACAATACATGGTAATAATTGAGTTTACAGTATTGAATTCACGTGATTTCATATATATTGCATCGCAAATTTTTTTCTTTTTAATTTCAACCTACTTGACACAGATATTCAGATGAAAAAAAAGAAATTTTAGTTTTACAAGAGACTCGTACACAAGCCTAAAAAATTCCCTAGTGATTATCAATGTAATTGGAGCTAAATTTTATTGAGTAAAAGTATTTTTGTCGATTGAACTTATGGGATGTATATTGTGTAGAAGGCCATCAAGTTGTAGCTCCTTGTGCGCAACTTGAGCTACATTTTATTCACGTGAAGTTATTTTCTAGATTTATATTCTTTCCAATGGGGCCCTGTTTTCTAGAATTAATAAAGTTCTGATCATATGTTTAATATTGATAAAACCTTACCAACATCACGTCAGGTGTTTAAATTGATTAGATAGATGTAAAATGTATTTGGACAAATACTCCTCTAACTTAAATTGACCCATCAGGAATTCATTAAATTACTTAGAAATTCATTAAATTACTTAATCATGATAACTATGATTTTTTTTATTTTAATTTATGTGACATTTTTTTTTTAATCTGTAAAAAAGAATGTAACATTTTTATAATTGAACATTCTTTTTTCCATAATGAAATAATGTATAATCACATAAATAGTTAAGAAGTATTTTATTCCCACAAATTTTAAAAATCATCCATTCTTTATTAAATTTTATGCCAAGTCAAATAATGTCGCCTAAATTTGAGACGAGGGAGTAATTTGATATAGTTGGTGAGTATTCACTTGCTTAATAATGTGTAGGGCCTTTTCTTTTTGACCTTGCCCCTTTAATAATGTCATTTTGACAACCTTAAGAATCATTACTCTTGTTTGCGAACTTCCATTCTTGTTCTGTCCTCGTCCTTATAAATTCCCAATTCCAGTTGTATTAAGAACCTACAATCTAACCATTGTTCGTCTTGGCATTGCGACAGGCACTGGCCAAAAAAAATGGCCTTAGAACAACTTTTTCAAGAGCAAATAGCAGAAACTACCTTTGAAGAACGCAATATTTCCTTAGAGAAGTGGAAGACAATTGATGATAAGCTTGAAGACAATGATCTGTCTGGAGGTTTAGAGTGTAACATATGCCTAGATATTGTGCATGATCCTGTTGTTACGTTATGCGGACACCTCTTTTGCTGGCCTTGCATCTACAAATGGATACATTTTCAGAGCATTTCTTCTGAAAATACCTATAACCAGAAACCAAAATGTCCTGTTTGCAAGGCTGAAGTCTCAGAGAAAATGTTGATTCCACTCTATGGTCGCGGTAAAGCAACAAAATCATCTGAAGGCAAGGCCCCGAATCTTGGTATAATCATACCACAAAGGCCTCCTAGTCCGAGATGTGGGGGGAAAACGTTGGTAGAAACTAATAATTCATATCCATCCCAGCAACTTCACCATCAAAATTATCCACAAGAGTCTCCAACACATCAAACGTATACAACAGAACCTATGTTAAGCCCCGGTGGCACGACAACAGGGGAAATTGTTTATTCACGGATGTTTGGGAATTCATCAACTACTTTATATGCACAACCAAACTCATATGATCTAGCAGCCAGCAGTAGTCCAAGGTTAAGAAGGCAATTATCACACGCTGATAGATCACTTAGCAGAGTCTGTTTTTTCCTATGTTGTTGTTTGGTAACATGCCTTCTCTTGTTCTGAACGGCTTCTCTGCTAGCTCATAATTTGTAAAATTATTTGGTTCCGGTAATAGATGGTGAATATACGGGTTTGATCAATGTAACAATTGAGCAACTGGATTTTTGCGTATTAATTTTTGGTGTTAATAACCCAAATGGTCACTCAACTTATAATTTTTATCTCAGAAAGTCACTCAACTTCGTTTCTTACTCCAAAGTCACTCAATTAAGGTTTCTTCTCCCAAAAAGTCACACAACTTTGATTTTTACTTCAAAAGTCACTTAACAATCGATGTTTCACTTACGAAGTCACTCATCCAATTTAATTAATTTTTTCATTAAAATTTCCTAACGTGAAATTTTAGTAGTACAATTAAAAACTACACAGGCTCCAGGGACTTCCTCCCATATAGGAACAAAAAAGATCTAATATCTATACTTGAAAATCCTCGAAAATCTTAGTAGTTCAATTGGTTGGCTACCTGAACTTTCACCTTATTGGTGAGGTTTTAATTTCCCACCTTGAAATCCCCTTTCGCATTTCCTCTTCCATTACCCCCAATTATTTAAGAAAAAAAAACTTTGGAAACCTCAAACCAATCGATCAAAATATGATTCTAGTCTACTATTCTTATGATAATATAGGTTTCATTTATGTGATAAGAAAGCTGAGAACGCAAATATTTATAGAAATTGTGGGATAGATAGATGTTATTGATGATGAATAAATTTTATACTTGTCTGTCAGTCTTTGTCAATCTTATTCTCCATTTATGTACTGGAGTATTTTTCTTATCACGCACCGGTACCAAGACTCCTAAGCAAGGTCTTGGTTACATAACCAAGGTCTTGATCAGCCATATTTGCCTTCACCTTGTTCTAATTTTGTTAATGTCAGGTGAAGTGCTCTTGGTGTTGTTAGAATCCAATGTTGAAGTTCAGTATTAAGCAGGCATCACAATATCCCAGTGCAAATCTGACAGTGCAAGGAACTCCAATATATAACCTTCTCTATTGCCCCTTAAGCTAAGGCAAAGCTAGGGTGACACAAGCGGTTTCTCGTCAAAAAATTATATTATACATATAAAGTTAAAAAGCATTTTTTTATGTAATATATGGTAGGTGATGAATTTTCTTAATTTCTTCATGTATTTACTTCTTTATATTCTGAATCTCCATAGTAAAAATTCTCATTATATATTGCTTGTAACGTCTTATAATGTCATATCATTCTGACTTCATGCAAATGGAAGATGCTTAATTTGTCAAAATTAGCTGTCCAGAAGCAATCAATTTTTTCTCCCACCAAAATAAAGAAGGTTCTATTAAGGAGACAGCTTGTTTTCCTTCTAGTTTCATTCTAAAGCTAAACAACAAAAACCTCATAACAAGGCCAATAGACATCCCTTCATTTTACAGCCACCTAAAAACAGTATGTGGCCTACAATAACAATAGCATACTCATTGTAATCCGATAAGTGGGATCCAAAAAAGAATAGTGTGTATGCAGATCATACTCCTATCTTAAAAGCTAAAAAAAATTATTTTCAAGGAGGTTCAGAAGGGCGATGGGTGGAAGAGCCATGTATTTGGGATCAGGTGTAAAATAAAAAGTTACTCTCTATGTTTCAATTTATTTTTTTACTTTTATTTTTAGTCAGTTTAATAAAAATGTTTGTTTCCCTTTTTGGCAGCTCTCTAATTTTAAATTCCACATGGCACATTGAAGAACATTTTAATACATTCTTCATATTTTTAATTAAAAACAATAAAACATAAAAAATATTCTTTTACTTTTTAAAATTTGTTGTCAAGTCAAAATCAATAACCAAATTGAATCTGAGGAAGTACATCTAGAGAAGGTAATGAATATTCAAACATAAGCACGAGGATTGAAAAAATGAGCATGCATTAAACGACTCTGTTGTCAAAGTCAATGCATCAACATCTCAAAGGGAAATAGCCATAAGCTACGTCTCTCCTATTGCCATCTTGTCTTTATTTGTTTGGTTAGGTAAACAACAATAAGTGTTGATGGACGATGATGACATGATGGCTGCCGGCTGTGGAGAGTGATGGTGTAGAACATTCCAAATCTGAGTGTGTTTGACGTGAATGAATTGAAAATTGTTTATGGTGGGACATGTCTTAACTTAATAAATCTTCTAGTTAATTTTTTAAATTATTTGAAAGCATGCCAATTGCCACCTATGATAATTGCTCAAGGTATAGGATATGCATAAAGATTATGCTAGACAGATAGTTTTCCTATTGGCATAATACATAAACAGCTATTTATATTTGATCCTAGAAAGTAATTACTATAACTTTGACAGTGCATATCTAGATACATTAACTTGAATTAAGCCGTCAACAAAACACTCCATCTCACCCCTGTTATCTTAGGGATATTTAATTATGTTGTGAAGCATAGTGTTTGAAGGTATCTAGATGAGGTTCAGCTGATACGGTGGATATAAGTCGATGTGTCATTTAGATATGCATATTCAAATGGTAAAAGCCCCAAACTAAATAAAGAAAATTGAAATACCCTAGTTTTTGGACCTTAGAAAATTTTCTTGATTTCTACTTTCTGGGCAAGATATGACTTAGGGAACGAGTCGTACACTTAGGTACGGGTGGTATAGTCCAGTCATATGCTGACTAGTGTTGGGTGGTGGGATGAATTTAGTCACTGGAATGGGAACGACTTAGCAGGTACGAGTCTTATCGGTGGTTGTTTGGTTACTACACTTAACCTTAGACTGGGTAACTTAGGTTGGATCTGAGTATGAGTGGCTCACCATGCGTTGTAAGCCAGGGTATGAGTCGTACCCAACACTCGTATGGTGGTCAGTGTTCAAACCAATGTTCAAACCTCCTGGGATTCTATTCTTCCAGGGGTACGATTTACTGGTACTAGTCATACACTTGAAAATGACTTGAGTTTGGGTGTGTTGAACCTTGGACAGTTTTGGGTTCAAGGGGGAATGCCTAGGGTACGATAGGTGGGTACCATTCGTACAGGATGGGTACGACTCGTAAGGTTCAGTCATACCCTATGACAGAAATTAAGTGCAGTTTAAGTGAGGGCAATATGGATATTTTTTCACTTATCCTAATAAGGACGCACGACTTATATTGCACTTGAGAGGTTATTTTCCCTACTATTCTATTCTTAAACACTTGGAAAACACTCTTAAATCCTCTTTAGGTTTTCGGGCAAAGGAAGCTAGGGTTTCATCTTAAGGAGTAAATTGGGGCTTGTCTTGGTGATTTCTCTCCATCATCATCTTGGTTTAAGGCATGTTCTCTTCCCTCATTGTTATTTCCAACTAATGGCATGGTGTTATTCAATGTTTTCATGATTTGAATGTTGTATGATTTTAAATTTTCAAATATAAGTTGGGAATTTTGGTTATAAATGCTTGGTTATGATTTTTCTATGTTTTAATTATGCTTTTATATGCTTTAATGGTGGTTTTGGATAATTGGTTGCATGGGAATGGTTATTTGGCAATGTACTTTGGTTTTGGAAATACTATGCCCCCAATGTGTTTGATAAAATGCCTATAACAATGCTTTCACTATAATATTAGTCTTTTAATGGAACTTAGGCATGGTTTAAACATACTAATGGAACCATAAATGATATGAATGTTTTAAATAGTTTTGGAATGGTTTGGCTTAATAAACATACTTCTGGTGTACATATGAATCCCCTAAGTTAAATGGATAATATGATCTATGGATACATGGAAATCCCTTGATCTCAAAAGAAGTTTGGTGATAACGCTTAAATTACACTCTTGAATGGGTGTAAACGATCGTTGTCAATATAAAATCCAACTAGGTTGGGGTCGAATCCCACAGGAAATAGGGTGTGAAATCAATTTGTTTAGGATTTAATTCACTGGTAGTTTACTGTTTCCTGAAATGGGGGTTTTAGTTTTGCAGAAAATTATTTATCACATTGAACTTAATGTTTGTAACCAAGATTTTATGAGATAACCAGGATTATGTTCACTAGGGCTTATGGAACATGACAGATGCTACCATTAACTTAAGGTTCTCATGGTGTTTAGGATGACAAGCTATCTTTATCGATGATATGATCAAATGTCTCTCGACCTATTCGAGCATCTAATTTCCTAATCCTCTCAGATTTAGGGAATCGCAACTCACTACCCAGATTTTACCTCAGGTTAATCAACCTTGTTACAACACTGATTATTAAATGAAGCCTTTCTGAGTCCCTGTTGATAATTCACTTCCTACTGTTTATGATTTCTTTCTCAAGAAAACCAAAGTAGGTACGCCTATTGTTTACAACCAACAGACATAAATTCTAATATCAGAATTACCAAGAAATCGTAACACTTATTAAACCTTGAGTAATTAATTAAAACCTTATCATGACCTAACCCTAGATTCCATAATCCAGGTTAAGAGTGTTTAGTTACTCATGATGCAAGAAATAAGCACACAATTTGAATTCATAACTGGAAAGATTAACTTACAAGAATGAAAGAAATCAAAAGTGTTCTTGTAATTGAATCACAAGGCAAAACTCTAAAACATTATTCTTAGAGAGAGAGGGAGAAAATTGTATATTGTTTATATGTCAATGGATAACTGGATAGCTCCATAATTTCGTTTGAATAAAAACCCTCAAACAAGGCTTTAAATAGTAAATCCTAGATAAGGAAATAAAATTAAAAGTTTTAGATTTTCCTCAGAATAGATGATGGTGCCCGTGACGGCCTATCAGGGGCCTGACGGCCTATCACGGATGTCGTCAGATTCTCCTAAAGTTTGGCTTTTGCTGTCTCAGGATGGCGATGATCATGACGGCCTATCAGGAGTTTGACGACGTGTCATGGATTTCATTAGCTTCTCTTTCATTTTGATACTTTCCGCCTAAGGTTGGCGGTGATTCTGACGGCTTATCACAACTCTGACGCCTTATCACGATACGCTGTCATAACTTTACATCAATTCCCATTCTCTGGATAAGGTTGATGGTATCACTGATAGCTTATCACACTTTTGACGTCTTATCAGCAGATGTCGTCATAACATTTACTTCATGCCAACTCCCTGGTTACGTTTGACAGCAATTGTGATAGCCTATCACGGGGCTGACGACTTATCACAGATGTCGTCAGCCACACCTTTTTTCAGATTTCTCTAGATTTCAAATTCTTTGCCTCCACTCTTGTTGGTTTTCTATCCCATTAGCTTAATCTGTAAAATTAACATAAACACATCAAAAAATGACAAAGTTGCTTAAGGCCTCGCAGTTATTCTAGGTTAAAGGCCTTAAATGTGTTAGTAATTGTGCAAACATCAACACCCTCAACTTAAAACAATTTCTTGTCCTCAAGCAACTTAATTAAACTAAGAGAACACATAACACATTCAACAACCAATATTTCATTTAAGCTCAACACAAAGTTATCCCTTCATTGCCAAACCAACTAATACCAACTGTACATATCATTGAAAAACAGTACTGTAACACAAAGAAATCAAGTGGCAGCATCAATCTTAGCCGCAACAACCATTCACATATCAATGCCACACTAGCTAAACAAGCAAATAGCTAGCAACAATACCAGTGTGCCCTCACAACATTGAAATCCCCCTATTCTCATATAATAAATCCAAAACTACAAATATAGGGGTCATAAAAAAACTCTCACTCTCAAAAGGAAGTTCCAGTCAGTGTATGCCAAGTACCATAGGCTTGCCCTTATTTTCGTTACCAAATCCTCAGATAGGCCAGCAAGAATCACTATAGGACTTCTTTTAGGCTTGTAATGTGGTTTGGGGCTGGTATGATATTCAAGGTCATTTAGAGTAACTATGTTTCCTTGACACTACACTCCTTTCTGGGGTCTCACTTATTATCCTCTTTCTTGGTGCTGCTTCCCTTTTTTTTATAACCCAGCTTTTATTCTTTCTCCCTTATTCCACCCTTGTTTATACTTTATAACCCAGCTTTTATTCTTTCTCCCTTATTCCACCCTTGTTTATACTCAGCTTACACCATGAACCCTTATGATAGCTACCCTCAACTTAGGTTGTTTGCCTAGGTCAAAGTGCTCAGTGTCAAATGAAGGCCAGGGATAAACAGATTCATTGTGGTATAAACGGGAAGGTGAAAGGTGTCATACGAAAGAAATGGTCAATTTAGGCCCTAAACAGGGATCAAGGGGTGTTATGCATACAAAGAAGGATGTTTAGGCTAAAAGTGGGTTAATCATCAACGGCCTATGATCCTGTCCTAACTCCTGTCCTAAGACCATGGCAAGACCAACCAGGCAAGTTCTGGATTTATCATACAGAGGGAAACAAGTAATTGCTCACACACACCTGGTACACAAGTATATCACAGGCCACCACTTATCTACTTCATGCAATTATTCAGCAATGACCATCAAGCAGCTTTAACTGATGCCACAACAAGATTCACAATGGTCACAAGTAAATATAATCCACACAGTTTATCAAACAAGGTATTAGAGGGGTGTCCAAAAGTCGATTACAAACATATCGTTGCCTTTTGTTCTTGTATTTCTCCTAGTTACCATAACTATGTTACAACAACAGGCTACCCTACATCCTCAACTTAGAATTAAATCAAAACTAAACTAAGTGTTAGAGTATACCTAGACTGGATCGATCTTGGGGATCATGGGTTGCCTCCCATGCAACGCCTGATTTAACGTCGCGGCATGACTCAGGTATCTCGATTACTTCAGACTTCATCAAGATAGATAATGGTGATGCTTTTCACTGATTCCTTTAGGACAATATAAAGCTTGACCCGTTGCCCATTTACCTTGAAGGTACTGCCATCTTCATTTTTGAAATCCACTACTCCAGATGAGTAAACTTGACTAACGTTAAAAGGGCTTGAGCACTTAGATTTCAGCTTGCCCGGGAACAATTTGAGTCTAGAATTAAACAGAAGCACCAAGTCCCCCTTTTTGAATTATCGTTTCTCTATTCTCTAATCATGGTACTTTTTCATCTTTTCTTTATAGAGATCTACTAGTTCATATATCCTGAGGTGGAATTCATCTATCTCATTCAGTTGCCCCAGTCTCATCTATGCTGCTTCCTTCCAATTCAAATTCAACCTTTTGAGTGCCCATAAAGCTTTATGTTCCAGTTTTATTGGCAGGTGGCAAGCTTTTCCGTAGACCAGCTGAAATAGTGACATCCCAATGGGTGTATTGAAAGCAGTTCGGTATGCCCATAATGCATCATCAAGCTTTCGAGACCAGTCTTTCCGGCTAGCATTTACCATTTTGGCTAGGATAGCTTTGACTACACGATTCGACACCCCCACCTACCCACTAGTTTATGGGTGGTATGGAGTAGCCACTTTGTGTTGTTTCACTCCATATATTTCTAAAGATACTCGAAATAATTTATTGCAAAAATGATATCCTCCATCGTTTATGATAGTATGTGGTACTCCAAAGTGAGAGAAGATGTTCTTTTTGAGAAAAGAAACATCCATTTTTCCTTCGTTATCAGCCAAGGCAATAACTTCGACCCACTTAGAGACATAGTAAAGAACAACTAAAATATACTTCATTCTATACGAGATTACAAATGGCCCCATGAAATCAATGCCCCAGACATCAAATAACTCCACTTCAAGCATCTTAGTCAAGGGTATCTCATGTTTTTTTTTAAGATTGAACCCTGCCTCTGACATTGTTCACATTTTAGCACAAATTCGTGGGCATCCTTAAACAATGTTGGCCAATAATAGCCACTCTGCAACAACTTCTTGGCCGTTCAGTCACCCGCATGGTGACTCCCAACTGGGGGAGTATGACATGCTTCCAGTATGCACAATACATCTACTTCTGGTACACATCTCCGTATGATATTATCTGCACATCCCCAAAAAAGGTAAGGTTCATCCCAGAAGTAATGTGTTACATCATGCAAGAATTTCTTCCTTTGGTGGAAAGAAATATTTTCTGGGATGACCTCACTCACAACATAATTTGTATAATCTACGTACCAAGGGAATTTTTCTACATCAGCTGCCAAGATCTCTTCATTAGGAAATGCATCATTTATCTTTGCTTCATCACCCGCTTTCTGTTCACCTTCTATTCTATATAGGTGATCTGCAACCTGGTTTTCACAACCTTTCCTATCTTTAACCTCGAAATCAAATTCTTGCAGTAACAACACCCATCTAATAAGCCTTGATTTTGCATCCTTCTTGTACATCAAATACCTCAAGGCAGCATGGTCAGTGTGGACTACCACTTTGATCTCAAGCAGATAAGCTCTGAACTTCTCGAAAGCATACACCACCGCTAAAAGTTCCTGTTCAGTGATGGTGTAATTCTTTTCTGCTCCATTAAGTGCTTTGCTGGCATAATATATCGGATAAAATAGTTTATCCCTCTTTTGTCCCAATACAACTCCCAAGGCAACACTGCTTGCATCACACATTATCTCAAGTAGTTTTGCCCAGTCGGGAGAAATAACAATAAGAGCCTCAATCAGCTTCTTTTTAAGGCACTCAACGACCTTCAAGCACTCGTCATCGAAGAAAAATTTCACTTCCTTCTCCAGAAGCTTGTAAAGTGGATTTGCAACCTTTGAAAAATCTTTTATGAATCTCCGATAAAAGCCTGCATAACCAAGAAAACTACACACTCCGTTCACTGAAATGGGAGGCGGTAGTTTCTCGATAACTTCCACCTTTGCTCGATCAACTTCAATCCTTTTTTCAAAAATTTTGTGGCCAAGAATGATTCCCTGCTTTACCATAAAATGGCATTTTTCCCAGTTAAGCACTAGGTTAAATTCAATACATCTTTGTAAGGCCACATTAAGATTCTCCAGACATATTTCAAATGAATCACCCACCACAGAGAAATCATCCATGAATACCTCTATGGTGTCTTCCACCATATCAGAGAAGATAGATATTATGGACCGTTAAAAAGTGGCGGGTGCATTGTATAGCCCAAATGATATCCTTTTAAATGCAAAGGTTTCATATGGGCATATGAATGTCGTCTTCTCCTAATCTTCAGGAGCAATGCAGATTTGGTTATATCTAGAATAACCATCCAAAAAGCAATACCACCCCCTACCAGCTAATCGATTAAGCATTTAATCCATAAAGGGCATTGGGAAGTGGTCCTTCAGAGTCCAAGAGTTTAGCTTGTGGTAGTCCATGTAAACTATCCACTAAATTACTAGTCTGAGTGGAATTAACTTATTTTTTAATTAGAAACCACCGTCATACCCATTTTTTTGGGCACATATTGAACTGGGCTTACCCATTTGCTATCAGAAATAGGGTAAACCACTCCTATATCCAACCACTTAATAATCTCCTTCTTAATCACCTCTTGCATTGGTGGGTTAAGAAGAAGATGATGCTCTATGGTCGGAATACAATCTTTCTCAAGTTGAATTTTGTGCGTGTAGATGCTAAGAGGAATACCAATAATATCTGTGATGGTCCATCCGATTGCTCTCTTATGCTTTTAAAGTACTAAAATAAGTGCATTCACCTGTTGTTCTTCCAAATCAGCTGCAATAATAATAGGTAGTGTGTTCCCTTTACCAAGAAACACATATCTTAAGTTTCCAGGTAGCTCCTTCAACTCCAACACTGGGGGTTCTTCAATAGATGACTTGGCGGGTGGCGTTGGTCGATTATAAAGGTCAAGGTCCAGCTTTTTAGGAGCATAAGGGTATGACCCCATGCCAGTCAAGGCACAAACTGTCTCTTCATACTCCTCAATTCCTTCACTATCATAGTTCATCATGACTGCGGCCAAAGGTTCGATAATAAGTTGTTCAGTTATGGGCACGTCCTGTTCGTCCTCAAAATACACATCAACTACTGAGAACACACTCATTTCGTCATGATGTTTCATTAATTTACCCACATCAAACCGTACCACTTCATCATTCACCCTGAATAAAAGCTCATTTGCTCTCAAATCGATCAACACACTTCTGGTTGCAAGGAAAGGTCGACCCAAGATTATGGGCACCTCAAAGTCTACCTCGCAGTCCAGAATGACGAAGTCTGCAGGGAATATGAAATTGGAAACCTTTACGAACAATCATACAGAATGCAAAAAGGTTATTTTACTAACCTATCCGCCATCACCAGTCTCATGTTGGTGGGTGTGGGATTCCCCAGACCCAATTTCTTATAAATAGTCAATGGAATCAAATTAACGCTTGCTCCCAAATCACACAATGCCTTGGTGAACTCTATAGTTCCAATTGTGTAGGGAATAGTGACTGCACCTGGATCCGGCTTCTTCTGCATTAAGGTTCTCGTAGAAATAACGCTGCAAAGGCGGAGATCTTCCTCCAATTCTCAACTCACTATTCATTTCTTGGTAACAATTTCCTTCGTAAATTTTGCATATCTTGGAATTTTCTCAAGTGCCTCAATCAAAGGTACATTTATTATCAATTGCTTGAGCATTGCCATGAACTTGCTGAATTTGGCATCATTGGCCTTCTTCCTCAATCATTGAGGAAAAGAAGGTGGTGGTCTTGGGATGGTTTTCAACACCACTTTCTCTTTCTTCTCATTTTTCTTCTTCACATATTAATAGAGCCATTCAGCTTCTCAGACTCCACTAGGTTTTTTTTTTCTGGTTCATCCACAACTACCTCACTGTTCACAGTCTTGCCCACAGAAGGGCCAGATAAGATCTTACCAATCCTACTGGTAATTGCCAGACATGAGCCATCAGTCTGCTGACTTTGAACCATTTTACTAGGTAGATTTCCACTTATTCCCTAGTTCAGTGTTGTGAAAAGTTAGCTCATCTGCTGCTCCAACTGCTTGATAGAAGTTGAGTGTGAACTAACCAACTGACTCAGAGTAGAAAATTCACTCTTCATAGTAAGTACCCCTGATTTGGTAGCCTCAACTCACTTCAATATTTCTTCCATCATATCCTCCATAGATATCTTCCCCGAGCTAGTTGCAACAGCTTCTCAGTTTTCAGGAGGAGCATATAGCCCACTCCTGTCATTGCTCCTTCTCTAGTTTCCCTGCTCCTTGTCTCTGTGACCAAGTTTTAATAAATGTCTCGACCTTGATTTTTGTATCTATTGCCTCAGAAAACCCCTAATTATTAACATAATTAGCCTTTTTTTTTCAGGCTCTACATCAACTCGGTCCTGAGAAATTACAGCCTTTACTTTCTCCATGTTCCCCGATAATAAGTGCTTGGTGAGAAGGTCCATCTGAGTCTTTAGATGGGCTATATCTTGATCCCTCTCCTCATCTCTCCTATGTTGTTCAATAGTTATTACCGTAGGAATAGTAGGGCTTGTCACCATAGAATCGTTGGTATACCAAGACCGACACCGTTTGGTCATCCTATTCAGAATATCTACAACATCTCGAAAGGAAAGATCAACAATGAACCACCAGGTTGGATCTGAGTATGAGTGGATCATTATAAGCCGTAAGCTAGGGTACGAGTCGTACCCAGGACTCGTATAGTGGTCAGCGTTCAAACCTCTTGGGATTCTATTCTGCCAAGGGTAAAATTTATGAGTACTAGTTACACACTTGGAAACGACATAGGTTTAGGATTGTCGTACCTTAGACATTATTGGGTCCAAGGGGGAACCCCTAGGGTACAAGATATGGGTAACATTCATACAAGATGGGATGACTCGTTAGGATTAGTCGTACCCTATGACGGGAATTAAGTACAGTTTAAGCTAGGGCAATATGGATATTTCCCTACTTATCCCAATAAGGCCACACTACTTATATTTCACTTGAGTAGTTATTTGCCCTACTATTCTATTCTTAAACAATTGGAAAACACTCGTAAATCCTCTCTAATGTTTTGGATAAAGAAGCCAGGGTTTCATCTTAGGGAGTAAATTAAGGCTTGCCTTGGTGATTTCTCTCTATCATCATCATGGTTTAAGGCATGATATCTTTACTCATTGTTAGTTGCAACTAAAGGCATGGTTTTACACAATGTTTTCATGATTTGAATGTTGTATGATTTTTGATTTTCAAATATAATTTGGGAGTTTTGGTTATAAATGTTTGGTTATGGTTTTCCCATGTCTTAATTAAGCTTTTATATGTTTTAATGGTGGTTTTAGATTATTGGTTGCATGGGTTATTTGGTAATAGACTTTAGTTTTGGAAATACTATGCCCTCAATGTGTTTGATAAAATACCTATAACAATGCTTTATTATAATATTGTTTTTTCAATGGAAATTATGCATGGTTTAAACTTGGTAATGGAACCCTAAATGATAAAAATGGTCTAAATGGTTTGTCTTAATAAACATACTTTTGGGGGTACATGGGAATCCCCCAAGTTAAATGGATAATATGATCTATGAGTACATTGGAATCCTTTGATCTAAAAAAAGTTTGTCTACAGATAATACTTCCATGTAATAGTCAATTTGATGATACCACTATTTATAGACTATGTTAATACTAAATATATAATGGTTTGGTTGTTTGGTAATGGTTTTAATTAGGATTAAATGGGTGTGTGTGTAGCAAAACCATGGAAGATGGAGGTCCCAAAGGAATTGAAACTTAAAAGTCATATTTTTCGTCGTGAGGTTTGGTCCTAGTGACCATGTGCATGACATCACTCTTTATATTTTTGGGGATGTACTAGCTATCCTAGGTTCTTTTCTCTAGTCGTGCGACTTCACATACTGGGGACCTTTTAGTAGAGGGAGATGAACCCATATAGCCCGTGGGTGGTTTTAGAATTGCAAAGCTACGTAGCCTAGGTAAAGGTTTTAAATGACATGCTAAACCTGATTTCCTTTCCCGACATGGTTATATAGATATGAATGGTTTGTATGCATATGGATGGTTTCACTTGGTTTTACAATTTGCATTATTTTATCCTTATCCTGTGTTCATGCTATCTTGAGCTAGGGGTCTATCGAAAACAACCTCTCTACTTCTTCGGAGGTAGCGGTGTGGACTGCGTACATCTTACCCTCTCCAAACCCCACTTTGTGGGAATACACTAGGTTTGTTGTTGTTGTTGTTGTATCTTGAGTTCATGCTAGAATTTACTCACTAACCCATCTTCGCACGGTTGTATCCTCATATGATGCAAGAACTGGCCGTTCTACTTCTCCTGCTTGGCATTCGGACACTCGAGAGTCAGCTTTGGATTGAAGTGGTGACCTTTCATCTATTCAAAAGGCTCCATTTGATGGATGTTATATCATACTATGGAATATTTATGGATATTGGTTTTGGCTATGGTTGGGGGAAGGTCCCAACCAGATATTTGTATTCTTTTGGTTAGAGGCTTTTGTGGGATTACTATGGGTTGGAATGGGCGAAATCGGTATTGGTGTCAACATTAGTATTGGTATTGCTATTGGAGCTGACATCATTGGACAAAATTTTTCACCGTTCCATCGTATTTCAGTTTGGGATTATATATAATTCTTATGGAACTCGTGTGGTCATGGTTTAGATTATGGTTTGGTTTGGTTGGGTATGGTTGGACGGTTGGTATGGGACTGTTGGACTCGGTTGGGTCGGTCTCGGTAATAGATCTGTCCCAGAATCTATAATCTGGAATGTTACACTATCTTGTTATATGGTCAAAATTCTACCAACTCAGTGCAGGCGGTTGGAGGTTGGGTTGTGTGACGGGAGTGGTCTCCGGTCCCGTACGAACTTGGGACGTCTTTTACGACAAGGCCCCGAGTCGGATCGTGTAAAAAATTTATTGAAAATAAGACTAGGAATTGATAAATCGAAGAAGGGATATGAGTAGATAAAGACACTTTAGAAGGGAGATAAGGTGAACCAGACTTTTTTCATCAATAGTCGAATATTCCATTCACTTGATCATTGCCCACTTTTCATTGTTTTTGGGTTACAAAATTTGTATTTTTAATAAGAATTTTAAACACAAGCTCAAATAATTTTTGAACAACAAAATAAAATTCAATTTATTTCTTGAAATAGTAAAAGAAAGAGAAGAAGACAGAAACATTCAAGTTTGCCGAATTCACCGTGCAAATGAAGACAATGAAGAAGAAGGTAATGAGTCCATCATGAAGAAAGCATGTCGTGAAGCAGGATTAACTCCTTACAGTTCAATGAAGGAAGGGTTAAAGTAAAGTAGGTACTAGCATCAAGATAACAAGAATGATGTCAAAGAGGGGAGGAAAAGCAAACAGTAAATGAAACACAAAGCATTATTTTAGAACATTAGGTTTGTAAAAACCCAAAATGCATTTCATAGAGTTCAACGGTTCAGCAGACACCACAAATATTTCCTTATTGCATTGATGGTAACCTTTCAAGATACAAGGCATATTCAGAGGTTTTAAAGAAGGTTGGGATTGCACTAAGTTAACTACAATTTAAATGGGCAGATCTTGGTATTTGTTCAAGATAACATTCATATGGGTGTTATGTCGGACTTTGAACAACAAATACTTTACAACTTACTTTTGAAGATGGAAAACGAATAATTACTATATCTTGCTAGGATAATATGAGTGTAGACATTATTAGTGTTGTAAATGCTTTCTTTGAATGGACGACCTTGCCAAATTCTATTATAAATACTAATTTAGTCTTGTTACCTAAGAAAGATGTCGTTCAGACTTCAACTGACCTAAGATGACTTAGCTTGAGCAATTTTCTTAATAAGGTGATTTCAGGACTGATTCATGACAGACTGGAAGGATTACTGCCTATGCTAATATCACAAAATCAATCTAGTTTTGTGAATGGTAGAACTATTACTGAAAATGTGTTATTATCTCAGGAGATCATATTTGATATCTAGAAAAAGTGGAAAGTTTTTTATATCTAGAAAAGTAGTAAACCATTAAAAAGTGGTTGTTAAATTAGATATCTCTAAGGCTTATGATAGAGTGGACTGGGTATTCTTTATCAAAGTATTAGAAAATATAGGATTTAACAGGTTAGCCGTTGATAAAATCTGGATGCTTGTGGTTAATAACTAGTACTCTAATTTGATCATTGGACAGGACGATGGAATTTTTTCACTCATCTAGAGGCTTCATGAAAAGAGATCTTGTATCCCCAACACTTTTTATCCTCTCGGCTAGAGTGTTGACAGAGATCTTAATAATTTTTCCTATTACAGGGATTTTAAGGGTTTTAGGATGTCAAAATAGAGTGATAATTTGAATCACCTTGCTTATGAAAATGATACCATAATATTTATTGTTGCTGAAAAGATATTCCTACAACTCATTATAGAGGTTCTGGGACAGTATGATTCATTATCAAGGCAGAAGATCAACAAAGAGAAAATCATTTTCTACATGTTCCATACAACAACTCGTCACATTATTCAATAGGTGTAGATAAATGATGGGTTTTTAAGAGGAAAATTCTCTTTGATGTATTTAGGATGTCCTATTGGGTATAAAAAGAAAGGAAAGATTCCCTTCCTACAATTTATGAAGAAAGTGCAGAACAAGATCCAAATCAGGAAAGGTAAATTACTCTATTTTGGTGTTAAAGTTTTGTTGTAAATCCAAATCAGGAAAGGTAAACTACTCTATTTTGGTGTTAAAGTTTTTGTTGTAAATCTTGTACTTAAAAGTATTAACATATATATTCTTACAAAAATCATACCTCCTAAATGTATGATTAATAATCTTCATAGAGTATTTGCTAAAATTCTCTGAAATTTTAAAAATGAAAGGAGGAACAGACATTGGGGCAAAAAATGTTTAGATATTTGGATTCATATACTTATTCAATATCTCAAGGGCTATATATGAAAAACTATTGTGGAATTTTATAACCACTAAGTAAATTTGAGAAAACTTTGTGTGGAACAAATATTGTAAAAGGTATAGACCTCAAGTGGTGGACTTGAGAATAGGATCTCAAGTATTGAAGTAAATGATCTTAACAGGAAATAAATCTAGTGGGAACCTTTATGGGGGCACTCTAGTATTTGTTCTGATAATTGGACATGTTTAGATTCTCTCTATTTTTACTTACCCATCAATCAAAATCACAATGAGTCAGTGGAGAAGGTGAATCGTCTTATGAATCAAGAAGAGTGGAATCAAACCTCGATGCTAGATTTGTTTAATGAAGAAGTTCACAATCATGAAAATGGGGTTATTGTTATAGATTATGGGACTCAGAGTAGGATAAACCTTAGTTGATGTTTACTAGCAATGGAAAATTCTCTTTATTGCTTAGGAATTTATAAGACACAGAGGTGACCCTCAGGAGCTGATTATGAATATTTGGGAAAAAGGAATCCCTCTCAAAGTTTCTTTCTTTCTATGGAGGCTTTGAAAGCAAAGAATTCCTATAAGAGAGTTTTTTATGAGAATGGAAGAAATGGTGCAGGTTTGTCAAGAGTAGAGACTACCCCTAGTTGTAATGTGATGCTTAGAGTCACTAGTGACCCCAAGCTAACCCGTGGCCTGGCATATTATTAAAATTCTAGAGAAATACCAAAATACTGGGTGAAAGTTATATTAAAAACAAACTAATAATAAATGGTAAGGAAATTAATGATAATACTATCTGAAATACTCAACAAACTAAAAGCATATCAAACTATCCGAAAGCCTATAAATCATAATGAGTTAGTGGGATAAGCCCCCAACAAACTCCACCTGATAGGAAATAAAATAAATATTGAAATAAATAACTAATAACTAGTCCTCAAATAAGGAGGAAACTCACCAAAGTGCTGCTAAGTGGTATGGGAATGTGCTAAGTGCGTTTCAGGCACTGAGTGGCCTAACCTATATTATGAGACAATATAGCATAAAGAAGTATAAGATCACTACTTTGAATGTACTGATTATGTGAGATGGGAAACTAACTGGTATAAACTGAACATGAATATTGTAACGCCCCTAGTCTGGTACCCCAAACGCTTCACGGTACTTGTAATCCTGAAGGACCATAAGCTAGCCCATAAGTAATATCTATCACTGAGCACTGAATAATATACTATAAAATGCATAAAACTGGCGGAAAACTTTCCATAAGGTTAAATAATGAAATAAAACTGAATAAAGTATAATAATACAAAAACTAAAAAATCTGTCTGAAAGTACTCTAGTATGAAAAAGCCTCTTAGCTGTCTGACTAAGGAATTGATGGGACAATCCACCAACTAACTCCATCTACTGAAATTCAAAATCTAATGCAATAATCAAAGAAGGAACATCCTCTAATGATGAGGACCCACTGCTAAGTCTACTGCTGCTGGCTAAATTTGAACTGCTATGGGTGCTCGAGATCCGGTGCTTCTGAACCTATGGTATATGACACCATAGCACAAGAGAAAAGTATGCATCAGTACATAAGAATATAATGGTATGCTAGATGAGGTAAGGTTGAATGCACGGGTTTATATGCATGAACTGTAACTGACTACATAATGTGAATATGACTGAGTGAGAATGTAGGCATGAGTGCATAAAATATAACTGAAATCAAGGTATCACTGAATACTGAATTCTAATAACTGGATTTCTGATAATGAAGTCTACTAATACTGATATCTGATTGACTGAAGCTGCGATCAGGCCTATCTAGCGGGTGATCTCTGAATTTATAGAACTATCTAAGTTCTTTACTGAGCTGAGTGACTGTGTCTAATAGTCTTGATTTCTGTAATACTAATCTGAGTTCTATTCTAAAGACTGAGACTGAAACTGTGGGAGGTAGTCATCTAACCGACATTCTTCTTTCTGAACTAATTGGGGTCCAACCTATAATCCCAACTCGAGGGGTGTTAGTACCGTGCCACGGGTAAAGAAAACTTCTATGGAGTCAGTCCTAATCTAACGGGTGAGCCTTGAGATCAGTCCTAAACTAATGAGTGATCTCTAAGTATGTCAGTCCTATCTAACGGGTGGCATCTCATACCTACACTGGCTATGTAGTTCTAGAACTTAGGGATTTCTTCTAGGGATATCAGTCCTATCTAACTGGTGAACCCCCATCCCTAGGTTCACTAGGTGCTGACTCCTACTCCCAATTAAAAGACACTAAATTGATTTTCTAGTTCATACTAGGCTTGACTGAACTATTACTGATCGTACTACTTAACTGAGTTGAACTGAGTTCATGGAGACCCATTGACTAACAGAATACTACTGAGTTCTGAATTGATTACTAGACTAGACTGGGACATTACTGAGATTATTAAGCTTTCCTAAGTCATGAAGCTGATTGAGTTCTACTGAATTCTATAACTGACTGAGAATACTATTGATTGTGGTATGACTGAGATTATCTTGAAAATTGACACTGGCTCTAGACAATAAGCTAAATTGTCGGGTATAAATACCCCCAGGACTCGATAGCATAAATAAGAATAAAATATGGCAATTCTTGAGCAACATGACAATATTCTTTCATTCACAATACCATAAACGAAGCATCTCTTCAAGCACTTGAAAGTCATACACTTGCACATGAATAGGAATTCATATTAATGTTTCATGATTCATTCAATAAAACCTTTCAACAAACACTTGGTAGGAATTAACTTATACATACATGGGGACTACATGTTTACATGCTATAATGACACTACTTCATTCATATAGGCATTTAATCAAACATATGGGAAATATTCTTTGATTAGACAATAATAACCATATCTAAGTATCATGGCTATATCAATAAACTTGTAACTTAAAAGGTTTATCATGAACATTATGCAATTCATCACATACTAGGTTCAAACTTTGAAACTCATAATCTTAAAACACTAATTAATAACCAACAATCACATAAACATGGATTTTAATTCACATAAATCATGAAAACTCATAAAAATATAATCATTTAATATAGAAAAGGATTCTTTAACTTCATCGGTGGAAGGGACCCATGAATCAACTTCTAACATGCCTTAGTTCTTTATTTGGAGAAGATTGAAGGTGAAACATTTGAGAAGTGAGCCTTGAATTGAGAACCCTAATGCTTGTTCTTGAGTGAATTTGAGAGAAAAGAGTATACTTTGGTGAAAATAGGGCTGAATCTCATGTTTTAGGTTTATATAAGAGTGGGAAAAAGACTAAAATAACCCTGGGGTTGTGGCTATTTTAATGACTAATAGCTGGGCACCAACGCGTTGGTCAACGTGGTGTATTGAAGGCATCGACGTGATACCCGATGCATCACGCCATGATCGCACCGAGCCTCAGTATTTTTGACTAGTAATCCTGCAACAATATTGACCAACGCAATAGGTGACGCGGCGCACCAAGATTGCGTTGGTCCACTATTTTGGGACACCAAATGTGGTCTAACCGAGGTCCAAAATTTCTAAAACTTATCCGAGAACCCCTATTGACATTTTTGATCATTAATTAACTAAGATATAGACATTTAAAGGAATTTAAGGTCGCTAAATAAGGTTGCCAACTTCTGAATGCTAAAAATAAACTAAGTGTAGAAACTTAGCTAGAACTTTCTAAGTTTGGGACCCCTTGGCAAGAACTAATGGACTGAATTAAGAGTAGGATTTTGCAGGGTATTATAATATCTCTCCCTTGGTAACATTCATCATTGAATGGGACTGACTAAGCTGAGAACACTGGTAGATTGAACTTATTTACTGGACATGAATATCTGAAACATGTCTGTATGACTAGAACTACTGATATACTGAGATTTTATACTGAGCATGCATATCTGATGCATGAATAACTAAGTGAACTAACTCATGAATGTATGACTGAATACGCAAAGGTAACTGATATCAAGTTTATAAAGAAAATCTAAGCATGAAACTAAATAGATTTAAGGACATAAAAGCATCGGGGAATCATAGGGTATCTCCCCCTTGGGACACTATGTCCCTCTAAAAATGCTTACTTCACTGAGATACTGGGGCGATGCATAGGGTACCTATCAATTGAATTTTGACTGAATGTATGGTATCTAAAATTAATGGATGATTCATGAACTGAGCTGAACTCACAACTATTAGGATGCTTTATCTGAGGATAGTTATATTTCTGAGATTTCTAATAATATGACTTAGATGGGAAGATAGGAAAAACAAACTATACAAATTTGACTGCTTGACTGGTAAACTGAATTACTGGCTTTACTGAATGACTTATGCTAAAAAATTAATCTCATATGAAAACAAAGGATCTAGAAGAGCATATCATGAAGGTGTAAGACTCATAACATACCCAAATCTATATTGGGGAAACTTTCCTGATTATGGCGAGTCTGGAGTGCATAAAATCTATTCTGATGCTGACCACTATTAGTATTGGAGTGGCGCCCTGCTGATGCAAATATTTACCCTTTTGATCTAAAACTCTACACTCCTACAGTCTGTGGCCTGGCTTACCACAACCAAAACATATCTCACTGTCTGCTTTACATGCATTCTTACCAGACTCTTCATAAAACGGATAGGTACGATCACTTCTCACACTACCCTGGGTTTTAGAGATTGGAGCCCCATAATTACTATCATTCCTGAACTTTGGTACTAGTGTAATAGCTAAATATGGATATGGGACTAAAAACTTTGGACTATGCTAAGAACGGTTACCACCCTGTAACCCTAGGCGAAGAAAAACTAAAACTACCTATTCTGGCTCTATTATTTATTCTCTCTTTTCCTTAGCTTTCTCTGCCTCAATATGCTAAGCGTTCATAATCAACCTAGGAAGATCCATGTCTATATTTAGCATAGCAGTCCTACACTCCTCAACCACCAACCTACACACACCAGTCACAAACTTACTCATATTTGCTCTAGGGCCTTCCATCTGCTCAGGGGCATACTTAGACAACTGGTTGAACTTGAGGCAGTACTCCTTCACTGACATAGAGCCATGCCTCTAGTTCTTAAACTCTTCTATCTTAGATTTCCTCATCTCAAGTGGGAAAAACTTATCTAAGAGTGCATCTCGAAATATCTGCCAAGTCATGGGAGCTGCATCCTCCCCTCTACTCTTCTTCCACATCACTACCCAATCATAAGCAACATCCTTCACCCTATAAGATGCCAATTCTATATTTTCCTCTTCAGAAACATGCATAACCTGGGTGATTTTTTTCACCTCATCAAGATAAAGATGTGGGTCCTCATGTGCCTCGGACCCAAAGAATTCTGGCGGGTTCATTCTCTTAAAATCTTTGATTCTAGCTGCGGATAAATTCCTATATTTTTGAGGTGAGGCTACAGCCTGAAGGTTACCCTGAACATTAGTAGTCATATCTTAGGCTAGCGCCTGGAAAGCTGCCCAAAACTCTACATGTGACACATTCTCATTTATAGGATCTGCGGGTTGAGGTGGCTGGTTATTATTTCTACGGGCATTAGCTCTACGAGGAGGCATATTTTGTTAATAAAAGGAAGAAATGGATTAGATTAAGAGTTTAACTTGAGATAATGCTCACTCGTACGACATAAATACTGAAAGAAGGGGAAATAATTCCTAAAACATCCATAGCCTCCTGTCCATAAGTGTGGCATGCAACACACCCATGGATAAGACTCTACTAGATGTGGTTTTTCAGATTTCCTAGGACACTGTTGAACCTTAGACTTTAATACTTAGTTTATAACGCCCCGAGTTTGGTACCCTAAATGCTACACGATGCTAATAATCTCGAAGGACCACAAGCTAACCCATGACTGATATCTGTAACTGAGCACTGAATGATATACTATAAAATGTAGAAAACTGGCAAAAAACTTGCCATAAGGTTTAATAATAAAATAAAACTAAATAAAGTATAACAATACCAAAACTAAAACAACTGTCTGAAAGTACTCTAGTCTGAAAAATCCTCTAAATTGTCTGAATAAGGAGTTGATGGGACAATTCCCCCACTAACTCCATCTACTAAAATGCTAAATCTAATGCAATAAGCAAATAAGGAACATCCTCGAATGATGAGGAATCACTGATAAGTCTACTGCTACTGGCTAAATTTGAACTACTATGGGTGCTCAGGATCCCGTGCTTCTAAACCTATGGTATAAGACACCATAGCGTAAGAGAAAAATATGCGTCAGTATACGAGACTATACTGGTATGCTAGATGAGGTAAGGCTGAATGCAAGGGTTCATATGCATGAATTGTAACTGACTACGTAACGTGAACATAACTGAGTGAGAATACAAGAATGAGTGTATAAACTATAACTAAAATCATGGTATCACTGAATACTGAATTCTAATAACTGTATTTCTGATAACTGAGTCTACTGATACTGATATCTGATTGACTGAAGCTAAAATCAGGCCTATCTAGCGAGTGATCTCTGAATCTATAGAACTATCTAAGTGCTTTACTGAGATGAGTGACAGTGTTTAATAGTCTTGATTTCTATAATACTAATCGAAGTTCTATTCTGAAGACTGAGACTAAAATTGTGGGAGGTAGTCATCTAACCGACATGTCTCTTTCTGAACTAATTGGGGTCCAACATGTAACCCCATCTGGAAAGGTGTCAGTACCATGCCACGGTTAAAGAAAACTGCTATGGAGTCAATCCTAATCTAATGGGTGACCCCTGAGATCAGTCCTAAACTAGCGGATGATCTCTAAGTATGTCAGTCCTATCGAATGGGTGACATCTCATACCTATACTGGCTATGGTTTTCTGGAACTTAGAGATTTATTATAGGGATCTCATTCCTATCTAACAAGTGAGCCCCTATCCCTAGGTTCACTCGATGCTGAGTCCTACTCCCAAATAAAAAACACTGAACTGATTTTCTAGTTTATACTAGGCTTGACTGAACTATTACTGATCGTTCTACTTAACTGAGTTGAGCTGAGTTCATAGAGACCCATTGACTGATGGAATACTACTGAGTTCTGAATTAATTACTGGACCAGACTGGGATATTATTGAGATTACTGAGCTTTCCTAAGTCATGAAGCGGATTGAGTTCTACTGAATTCTATAATTGACTGAGAATACTACTGATTGTGGTACGACTGAGATTATCTTGAAAACTGACACTGACTCTAGATAATCAGCTAAATTTTTGGGTATAAATACCCCCAGGACTTAATAGCATAAATAATAATAAAACATGGCAATTCTTGAACAACATGACAACATTCATCCATTCATAATACCATTAATGAAGCATTTCTTCAAGAATTTAAAAGTCATACACTTGCACATAAACAGGAATGCATACTTATGTTTCATGATTCAGTCAATAAAGCCTTTCAACAAACACTTAGCAAGTATTAACTTGTACATACATGGGGACTACATATTTACATGCTATAATGGCACTATTTCATTCATATAGGAATTTAATCAAACATATAGGAAACATGATTTGATTATACAACAATTACCATATCTAAGTATCATGGCTATATCAATAAACTTGAAACTAGAAGGGTTTATCATGAACATTATGCAATTCATCACATACTAGGTTCAAACTTTGAAACTCATAATCTTAAAACATGAATTAAAACCCAACAATCACATAAACATGAATTTCAATTCACATAAATCATGAAAACTCATAAAAATATAATCTTTGAATTTAGAAAAGGATTCTTGAACTTCATGGGTGGAAGGTACCTATGAATCAACATCTAACATACCTTAGTTCTTGGTTTGGAAAATATTGACGGTGAAACCTTTGAGAATTGAGCCTTGAATTTAGAACCCTAATGCTTGTTCTTGAGAAAATTTGAGAGAAAAGAGTATACTTTGGTGAAAATAGGGTTGAATATCGTGTTTTAAGGTTATATAAGAGTGGGAAAAAAATGAAATAACCCTAGGGTAACGTCGGTTTTGATGACTGATAGCTGGGCATCGACGCGTTGGTCGACGTGGTGCATCGAAGGCATCGATGTGATACCTGATGCATCGTGTCATGATCACGACGAGCCTTAGTATTTTTAACTGGCAATCTTACAATAATATTTACCAACATGATAGGATATGCAGCGCAGCAAGATCACATTGGTCCACTATTTTGGGACACCAAAGGTGGTCTAAACAAGGTTTGAAAAATCCAAAACTTATCCGAAAACCCCTATTGACATTCTTGATCATGTTTTAACTAAGATATAGACTTTTAAAGTACTCTAAGGTCGTGAAATGAGATTTTCAACTTTCGAAGGCTAAAAATAAACTAAGTTTGGAAACTTAGCTAGAATTTTCTAAGTCTGGGTCCCCTTGGCAAGCACTAATGGACTGAATTAAGCATAGGATTTAGCGAGGTCTTACAAATGTATGGAACATGATAAATTATATGCAATACCAAGTATAAACTTATAATGAATGAAACTGAATAACTAAATACAATGTAATGCATAGTATGAACTGAGATATAAATAGAAACATCAACTAAAACATGGACTAAGAACCGTGGGAGATAAAAATAACTGACATACCCCAATCTAATAAAATCGGGGTCAAACCTATAACTCTAGTTAGAAGGGTGTCAATACCTTTCCATGGGTATTAACATTGGATGGTGTGGATCCACTAAATTGAGGTCTCAATGGACTAGGGTGTCATGCCTCAATTGAGGGGTCACCCCTTATAACCTACGATGGCGCCGTAATCCTGTAACTTGGGGAATTCTACTAACGATCTTTAATACCCCGTATTAGACTTAGTTTAGTTCAGCCCCTAGTGCTTTCATAAGAGGATTAAAGCCTGAAACTTTAACTAAGTGTTGAAGACTTCGCCTTATTTTGATCTATTAACATTGAATATTTTTGAGTTAACCTTCCCAGCTCCTAGACGGTGGTTTTTGAGTTTATTTATGTTTAAGGGTGTAAGGATCATGTCTCGAGAAATTTTTAGAATTTTTGGAAAAGGTTTGGGTCGTGTTTGGATTTTGATTCCAGTAGTTCAACGCAATATCAATGAGCATGCCATTGCATTGTGCCACGCCCACAACGACATTCCAATTGTGACTTTAATATCTAGAGGGGAAATTAAGTCATTTACCCTCACCCTAAGTCGTAACAATAGAAGATTAGATGTCGGTTTAAGCATTATAAACTCATTCTTCATCAAATTTGTCTCCAAGAAATCCTAACCAAATTCCAAGAAATCCAAAACTCTATTTCATCCTCATCAAGACAATCAAGAGTCTAAGATTCTGAATTTAAGAACTCCAAGAAAAAGATTTCAAGAACATCTTTAAGAGTTCAAAGCCAAGTTTCTACATCAAATTACGCCTAATAAGGTATGTGGGGTTAAGAACAAGTTCTTTCTTTCACTCTTATGCCCAAATTTCATGATTTAAGATTCTATTTCCTTGTTCTGAAGTAGGTCTTATACCCATGTTTATATATTCTTGAAGCATGTGATTATTATGATATTTAAAGCCTTAAGTTGATCATAAAGTACTTTATGTTTATGTTTTATATTTTGAGATTTCTATCATGCATCAGATTGCACTATCTTAACTTGATATTGTTGAAGTATTTTAAAGATTTGTTATTGCTCATGAAGTTTTGTTATGAGTTGACTTGAGTTTAAAGCATCGGTTTTAAGCCCTAAGTTTATGTATTGAGATTTCTAGAAGATCATTCTCTTAAGTTTTATTTGGCAGTTTTATACCAAGATTTAAAGAAAGATAGATCTTTTGATCCTCAGCTAAGAGATGGAATCCACATTTATTTATTTTGATCATAATTTAGAGCAAAAAGATGCATAAATTCTTTTCATTATAAACTCTTATGCTATTTTGTGGTGGATTTCCTAAAGAGAAAGCATATAAGTAATATAGGAGTAGTATTTAGCACCGATTTGGGTATGATTCCAAGGTCTTATACCCCAGAACTATGTGCCACCGCAGGTTTTTAATGCCCATAGTAGGTCTTGTATAGTGATCACTCTAGCTAGGTTCTATTCCAATGGCAAGGGTTAAACAACTATACTAATGTGGGAAAGAGACATTGGACTCCATCATAGCACACATGGTTTATGTCGACTAGAAGAACCTCCTAATAGAAAGAGTAACAATACAACTTTTTTTAGATCTAATTGTTATGGATCATAAGATCTATACAGTATACTTTATTATTCATGATTTATGATTTCCAGTTTTACTTATTAAATCTCAAGAGGAGTCATTTACACTGGGTATGCATTATTTAAAATTTTATATGACTATTGAGTACTGTTTTATTTATGTATTCACACCTACATACTCAGTATATTCCAGAAGTACTGAACCATATATATGTCTATGTGCTACATAGTCTGATAATGTAGGGTCTGGTGCTCAATTCCAGCAGAGTGACTGATTTTATGCATCTCCACCTATATCCCAGCTCTTGGTAAGTCCTTATAGTTCGGGGGCCCATTCTATTAGAATTTTTATTAATAAAGTACTTTAGTTATTTGATTTCAATTTTAGTTCGAGTTAGCTGGGGCTTGTCCTAGTAGCTCTCTAGTTAGAAGTAGAGGCTTGTCCGACTGTTTCAGTTATAGACTTAAAAGTATTTGTTTTTAAGATTTTAAAGTTTAAGACTTTCATTAAGAGATTAAATTTTGTTAAGATATTAATCCAGTATTTCAAGATTTCATATGTCAAATTATCCTTGTTATGTGTTTCAGAGTTGTTAGAAGGCTAAAAAGGGTTATCTTCGGACTACTTATAGTCTTGAGTGTATTCATGGGGAATTACAAACTTGGTATTAGAGCCTAATGTTTAGAGAGTCCCAGGGAGTCAGACAAGTCGTGTTACGTAGAGTCTTAATCATAGGTGTGGAGCGCGCCACATTTATGAGCAAGAGGCTATGGAACAAGTTTGGAATCATCCTTTTCTTTCATGATCTATCATGCTTACAGTTGTCTTTATCTACTTTAACTCATGATTTTATGTAATAGAATATGCCTCCTCGCCGAGCCAATGCACCTAGAAATGGTGACCAAACACCAATGCAAGCTAGGCCTCTGAATGAGAATGTGTATTATAATGAATTTTGGGCTGCCTTTTAGATATTAGACTAAGCTATGACTTCAAATGTTCAAGGAAATAATTAGGGTGTAGTCCTATTTCAGCAGAATTATGATCTAGCAGCAGCCAAAATTTGCGACTTCATGAGAATGAATCCACCTAAGTTCTTTGGGTCCAAAGTTGGTGAGGACCTACAACTCTACATTGATGAGGTGAGAAAGATCACTTAAGTTATGCATATCACTAAGAAGGAGAGTGTAGGGTTGACATCCTATAGGTTGAAGGATATTTCTTATAATTGGGTAGTTATATGGAAGAATGGTAGGGGTGACATTGTAGCTCTTATGAGTTGGCAGGTGTTTTAGGATGCATTTCTAGATAGGACAGTTTAAGTATGGCCAACCAAGGTCCGGAGGGGGAAATCATTCATAGTTTTAGGGTCACTCATCTATGCCAACACCATCTTCAGCCAGTGTCCCTACTCCCAGAATCAAGTAGGAGCGATAGGGAAGGACTTCTATTCTAGGTCTCAAATTAGTGTGAGTAGAAGGGCCAGTTATTCACCATGTGTGTAGTGTGATAAAAACTATCCCAATGAGTGTTTGATTGGAACGACGGGTTGCTATGGCTAAGGAAAGTTAGGTCACAAAATCAAAGAGTGTTTGTATGCTAAGTAAGGAAGTAGGGATGTTCGTCTCCAAAATCAGGCTACTAGCACACCAACTTCTCTAGGTCTCCCAGTCCCTCCTTAGGGAACATCATCTAGTACCAGTGGCGATTAGCGCTAAAACCGCTTTTATGCCTTACCATCTCAGTAGGAGTAGGAGAGTGCACCAGATATTGTTACTGGTATGTTTTGTGTCTTCTATTTTGATGTTTATGTGTTGTTAGACCCCGAATCACATCTTTATTATGTGAATCCTTTGATTGCGGAAAATTTTGGGATTGGTCCTGAAAAGCTTTCCAAGCCCTTCCTAGTTTCCACCCTAGTGGGTGATTTAGTTATTGCTAGAGGAGTCTATAAGGAGTGTCCTATCACTGTACTATATAAGATCATACTAGCAGACCTAATAGAGATAGAAATGGTATATTTTGATATTATTACAGGCATGTATTGTCTCTATTCATGCTATACATTAATATATTGTCGTACCCGTATGGTGAAGCTTCAATTTCCTGATGAACTAGTTTTTGAGTGGGAAGGTAGTTCCGAATCTCCCATGGGTCATTTCATATGCTATCTTATGGCAAGAAATTTGATATCCAAAGGGTGCATTTATTATTTGGTTTGAGTCAAAGACACTAAGTCTGAAACTCTAATGGTTCAGTCAGTCCATGTAGTCAATAAATTTCCTGAGTTTTTTTCTAAAGATTTTCCAGGGGTACCTCTCGATAGAGAAATAGAATTTTGTATTGATCTTAATCCTGATAGCCAACCCATCTCTATCCCTCCATATCATATGGATCTGGCAGAGCCTAATGAGTTAAAAGTGCAACTTAAAGACCTCTTAGATAAAGGTTTCATAAGGCCCAATGTTTCTCCATAGGGTGCCCCAGTCCTATTCATACGTAAGAAAGATGGCTCTTTCTGAATGTGCATCGACTACCGCCTGTTGAACAAAGTCACAATCAAGAACAAATATCCTCTTCCTAGGATTGATGACTTATTTGACCAGCTTCAGGGTGCAAGTTAGTTCTCTAAATAGACCTCAGATCCGGCTATCATTATCTTAGAGTAAGGGAATCTTATATTCCAAAGAGAGATTTCAAAACCCGTTATGGTCACTTTAATTTTTTAGTCATGCCCTTCAGGCTAACGAATGCTCCAACAGCCTTCATGGACTTGATGAACATGGTGTTCGAATAGTACTTGGATATGTTCATCATAGTCTTAATTGATAATATTCTTGTCTATTTTTGTAGTGAGGATGACCATGCTGACTATCTCAAAATTATGTTACAAGCACTTAGAGATCATTAGTTGTTCGCCAAATTTAGTAAGTATGAATTTTAGCAAATGTCAGTAGCTTTTCTTGGCCATATTATTTTTGGTGATAGAATTAGAGTTGATCCTCAAAAGACTGAAGCACTAAGAAACTAGCCTAGTCCCATCTCTCCAGTAGACATCAAGAGTTTCTTGGGTTTAGCTGGCTATTATCGATGGTTTGTTGAAGGGTTTTCATCTATTGCGTCCCCCATGTCTAGGTTGACTTAGAAGAAAGTTAAGTTTTAGTAGTCAGATTCCTGTGAGTAGAGTTTTCATGAGTTAAAGGCTTTACTTACTTCATCCCCAATTTTGGCAGTACCTGATGGTACAGATGGATTTTTTGTTTATTGTGATGCTTCTAGAGTTGGTCTGGGTTGTGTTTTGATGCAAAGAGGCAAGGTTATAGCCTATACCTCTAGACATCTTAAACCGCATAAAAAGAACTATCCTCTCCATGGTCTTGAATTAGAAACTATTGTATTTGGCTTGAAAATTTTGAGGCATCATCTTTTTAGGGTGCACGTTGATATGTTCACAAACCTTAAAAGCCTGCAATATGCATTTTCACAACGAAAGTTAAATCTACATCAGAGAAGGTGGTTAGAATTGTTGAAGGACTATGATATGAGTGTTTGGTATCACCCAGGCATGGTCAGTAAGTGAAAAGAGCATCTGTCGATGGGTATTATTGCACATATTTAGATTGATAAGAAGAAGTTAGTTCAAAAGGTTCATCAGTTGGCTAGACTAGGTGATCAGTTGGTTGATTTAGCATAAGGTAGTGTATGGTTTGAAATAGTTCAGAATCTTCATTAGTTTTTGAAGTGAAGGAGAAACAAGATAGGGACTCTAGTTTGGTTAATTTGAAGGAGTCAGTCAAAGATCAGAAAGCATATGTTTTCTCTTAAGGGGGAGATGGTGTGTTGCAATACTAGGATAGGCTGTGTGTTGATGGTTTGAGGCAGCAGATTTTGGCAGAAGCATATGGTGCGTGCTAATATATTCCCCCAGGATCCACCAAATGTATCACTATTTATGGGGAATCTATTGGTGGAGTGTCCTGAACAGAGATATTGCTGAGTTTATTACTTAGTGTGCTAATTACGCACAGGTTAAGGTTAAGAACAAAAAGCCTGGTGGTACCATGAAGGATTTTAGTATTCCCAATTGGAGGTGCAAAGAAGTAAATATGGACTTTGTGATAGGGTTGCCTCGTTCGCGTCGTCAGCATATTCTATTTAGGTTATCATGGATAGAATGACCAAGTCAACTCATTTCCTGCTAGTTCATACTTCCTATTCAACCAAGGATTATGCTAAGCTCTATATTAGGGAATTGTTCAGGTTTTATGGAGTTCTTTTATCCATTATTTCAGATAGGGGTACTCAGTTTACCTCTCACTTTTGGAAAGTCTTTCAGAAGGGTCTTGGTACCTAAGTTTATCTTAGTTAATCTTTTAATCCTCAAATAGTTAGTTAGGAAGAAATGACCATTCATATCCCAGAGGATATGTTGAGGATGTGTTTTTTTGACTTTAAAGAAAGTTGGGATGAACACTTGCCTTTTATCGAGTTTTCCTACAACAACAATTATTATTTCAGTATCCAGATGGCCCTGTTTGAGTATCTCTATGGGAGAAGGTGTATATCAACCATTGGCTAGTTTGAAGTACATGATATTGCTTTGATTGGGCCAGATGTAGTATTTGAAGCGATGGAAAAATTTTAGTTGGTTCGACAGAGGTTTAACACAGCTCAGAGTCGTCAAAAATCTTATGCAGATATAAGGATAAAAGATCTAGAGTTTGAGGTTGGTGACTTAGTTTATTTAAAGATTTTGCCCATAAAAGGTGTGAAGAGATTTGGCAAAAAGGTGAAGCTTAATTCCTAATATGTTGGCCCTTATAGAATTTTGAGTTGTGTTGCGAAGGTAGCATATGAGCTTGAGTTTCCTTCAGATTTGTCATCCATTCACCCAGTGTTTCATGTCTCTGTATTAAAGAATTGTATTGGTGATCCATCTGTTGTAGTTCCTTTGGAAAAAACCAAAATTCAGGATAGCCTTTCTTATGAAAAAATACCAGTTGAGATCTTTGATTAGCAGATTCGTAAACTACGGAACAAAGAAGTTCCCTTGGTCAAAGTTCTTTGGCGGAATCAGTATATTGAGGGTGCCACTAGGGAAGCAGAAGCAGAAGCAGATATGCAAGCCAAGTACCCTCATCTTTTCTCTGTAAGCTCTAACTTAGTTTAAGGTAACTGCTTTCCTCAGATTATCTCTTTTCTATTCTCAGTTCCAGCTTGATGTAATCATCCTTATATCATTTCATGCATTCACTCATCAGTTAAGTCATGTAGTCAAGTGTGAGTTATGCATGCTCACTATAAGATCTAAGTTTTTCCAGTATCCTTAGCTTATCTAATCTCATTTGAGGATTAATTTTCCCAAGTAGGAGATATTGTAATACCCCGTATTAGACTTAGTTTAGTTCAGCTCCTAGTGCGTGTTGAAGATTTAGCCTTATTTTGACCCCTAATTTCAAAGATTGGTAAGTTGACATTCTAGGCTCTAAGAAGATGGTTTTTTGGTTGATTCATGTTCGGTGGTGTAAGGACCATGTCTCGGGGAAGTTCCAAAATTTTTGGATGAGGTTTTGCTTGTGTTTGGATTTCAATTCTAGTCGATCAATGGAATTCCACCATATCGCGCTGGGAATGGCGATGGGCATGCCATCGCATCATGCCAAGCCCACAAACGGCATTCCAATTGCAACTTTAATCTCCAAAGGAGCAATTAAGTCCTTTAACCTATCCCCTAGTCATAAAAACAAAAGATTAGATATCGGTTTAAACATTATACACTCATTCTTCATCAAATTTCTCTCCAAGAAACCCTAAGCAAATTCCAAGAAATATAAAACTCCATTACATCCCCTTCAAGACAATAAAGAGTCTATGTTTCTGAGTTCATGAACTTCAAGAAAAAGCCTTCAAGAGCATCTTTAAAATATCAAATTCAAGTTTCTACATCAAATTAAGACTAATAATGTATATGGGGTTATGAACAAGGGCTTTGTTTCACCCTTATTCCCAAATGACATGATTTAAGATTCTATTTCCTTGTTTTGAAGTAGGGTTTATACCCAAGTTTACATATTTTTGAAGCATGTGATTATTTTGTGATAAATTGACTTGCTTTTAAAGCATGGGTTTTAAGCCCTACGTTTAAGTATTGAGATTTCAAGGAGATCATGGTCTTAAGTTTTATTTGATGGATTTATTCCAAGATTTAAAGAAAGATTGATCTTTTGATCCTCAGCTAAGTGATGAAATCCACATTTATTTATTTTGATCATAATTTAGAGCAAAGCGATGCATAACTGCTTTTCATTATAAACCCTTAAGCTATTTTGAGGTGGATTTCCTAAAGAGATAGCATATATGTAATATGGGAGTAGTATTTAGCACCGAGTTGGGTATGATTCCAAGGCCTCATGCCCCAGAATTACGTGCCACCGTAGGATTTTAATGGCCACAGTTGGTTCAGTATAGTGATCAGTCAAGCTAGGTTCTATTCTGATGTAAAGGGTAGAAAAACTCTACCAACATGGGTAATAGACATTGGACTCCATGATATCTTACATGGTTTATGTCGGCTAGAAGAACCTTCCAATAAAATGTAAGACTTCGTAAGAACCTAGCCTAATTCAGCTCATTGTTGCATGTTGAGAAGTCTAAGACTTATAATATTCCAGTAAGTGTTAGGACTTAGTCATTTCTAAATCTCCAAAACTTCGATGATATTATTTTTGACCTTTCCAAATTTAGAATATCGATTTTAAAGTTGATTCATGATTGGGGGTATCAAAGGCATCTCGAGTAAGTTTTGGAATTTTTGAAAGAGCATAAAGGCATGTTTGTAAGTCCAGAATAGTAGTAGCCCATGATCTAGCATGCGGCGTACGCTCTATTTCGGTGCTCTAGAGACCACGACGCATGCTCCATTCCAGTGCTCTAGAGCCCGCGGTCCATGCTCCCTTATTTTCCAGCTTTTGTTTCTATGTATTTAAGGGCATTTGGGTATTTTATCCTCATCCAAAATCATCCAAAACACAAAATTAAAGTCCCTAAGGAGCACTAGTGTCCCCATTATTCACTTTTCCTCTCCAAGAAAACCCTAACCTCCCGTTAAGAACACTAAGAACTCCATTACTCCTTCAATATAAGAAAGAATCTAAGTTTTTTAATCCAAGAAGTTCAAGAAAAACATTCAAGAACATTCCCAAGGCTTCCAAGTCAAGCTTTCAATTTCAAATCAAACCAATTAAGGTACCTGGGGTTATGAACAAGGGCATCCTTTCACCCTTGTTCCCAAATTGCATGATTTTAAGATTCTAGTTACTTGTTTTGAAGTAGGGTTCATACCCAAGTTTATTTGTTCTTGAAGCATGTGATTTTTATGAGATTTAAAGCTTTAAGTATATCAAGAAGTGCTTATATTTATATTTTAATTTATGAAATTTATATTATGAATGAGATTGCACTATCTTGACTTGATATTGTTGAGTATTTAAAAATTTATATTGAGCATCAATTTTTTTTGTGAATTGCCATGAGCTTAAAGCATGGGTTTTTCGCCCTAAGTTTAAGTCTTGAGATTTAAAGAAGATCATGGTCTTATGTTTTATTTGATAAATTTATACCAAGAATGAGTTTGAGATTTCAAGAAGTCTATGACCTCAAGTTTCTTTTATGGTTTTATACCAAGATTTAAAGAAAGATTGATCTTTCGAATCTAAACGAAGATATGGAATCCACATTTTTTATTTTGATTACTATTTAAAGTAAAGAGAAGAATAATTGCTTTTCATTATAAACCCTTATGCTATTTTTAGGTGGATTTCCTACAATATGAGCACTAAGTAATAAGGGAGTCGTATTTAGCATCGAGTTGGGCATGCGTCTAAGGCCACTTACCCCAGAACTACCAGCCAATATAAGTTCAACTTATTCCCAATATGGATGAAGTTATAGATATTGATCACTTTAGATTAGGTCCTATTCCGATGGCAAAGGTAGGACGACTCTCCCCAATGTGAGGTTTTCCCTACGGGGGAAAAGATATTAGACACTATGATAGCTCACATGTTGTATGTCAATTAGAAAAACCTCCTAATTGAAAGAGTAAAAGTACATCTTTTAGAACTAAGTGTTATGGCTCACAAAGTTTATCATTATGCTTTACTACTCTTGTTATGATTTTACAGCTTTGTATTATTCAAGCCCTAGGTGAGTCATTTACACTTAGCATACATTTTTTACAAGTTTATGAGTATATTGAGTTATAATTTTACTTATGCATTCACCTCCACAGGATCAGTATATTCCAAAAGTACTAATCCAAATATATGTCTATGTTCTATTGTCACTCATAATGTAGGTACCAGTTGTAGCCAACATCTCAAAATCAGATAGTGTACAGCTTCCAGTCAGCAGGTGATGAGTCCCTTTGATTCAAGGGCTTGAGTTAATCATAGTTTGAGTAGAATCTTCTTTTCTCCATTCAGTCGTATTAATTCGAGATAGCTGAGGTCATGTCTTGAATTTCTATGGTCAATATTAGTAGAGGCTTCTTAGACAGTCAGTAGAGTTTATGTCTTTGATTTCAGTTTTGGTTTGTATAATCAAAGTTATAATCATTTTTGCCAGTTTTGTTTTGAAGATGTTCAGCTAAAGACATTTCTTCTGCTTACTTCTCCAAGTTTTATGTATTTTATCTAGTTGCTCACGAGTTATGCTAGTATAAAGGTTAGTTAGGGATCACTTGTGGTCCTAAGCACCATGTGATGTCCAGGGGGTAGTCTCGGGGAGTTACAAACTTGGTATCAAAGAAAAGAGTTCAAGTGTCCTTGGGTGTCTATGAAGTAGTATTTAGTAGAGTCTTACGAAATGGGATGCTGATATCTGTAATATTCTTCGAGAGGCTATAGGAAATTTAAGAAAAGTTTCCTTTCTTTCATACTCTAGATCATGCAGTAAAGTTGTTCTCTCAGAAAGTTCTTTTGGTTCATATGTAACTCCGTAATTCTCCATCTATAACCTTCCGAGATAACCCGAGTACTAAATTCTAATTTCTCCCAAGATAATGGTCTCAAATTTACTATCAGCAACTTCAGAAGTCACATAATGGGCTTGAGAGAAGCTCGCTAGTGTTTTATAATTTCCTCAAGTTGAAAGTTATTTCCTCATCCTGATAAGTTATCAGTTAATAAAGAATGAGAGACATATTCAAATTTCCTCATTAACCCTTCAATACAGATAGTGCTCATGAGTGGAGATAGTATGAACCTAGATTGTTAAATAGAGTTCACATTCGAGGAATATTATTGGAGTGTTATAATTCATAAGTAGTAGAATTTTTTTATCATTGGAAGTATGTTTCTAGAAGTGTTGTGACAAGAAATGTAGTGACGATGATTGATTGAATGTATATAGATGGGCTTTTGTATACCCATGAGTTATTAGTGAGTTGATATGTCTTTGTGTGTTAGTTTAGATGTAATGAAGGTGATATAGGTTCCTTGATTGAAGGTAGAGAAGGAGTTATTAGTTAAGGTGAATTGTTGCCATCTTGAAGTAGAAAAGGAGTTATTGATGGTGATTATTGTGTTAGAAAGGTATAGGTTATTAATAAAACTATTTGTTGGTTGAGTATTGTTAATTTATACTCCCTTGAGGTTGCAAAAAGGAGTTTAGTTGAAACTTATAGAGCTAATAAAGTAATTTAAGGGTATAGATGGGTAAATAGGTGTAATGTGTAAAAGAAGGATGTGCTAACGGATTTTAATAAGGTATATCATAGGATTATTGATCGATTATCATTGTTATGAGGTTCTGGTAGACTGGTGTTTCTTGGTGTTTATTTTATAGCTTTCAAGAAATAATAGTATATGAGGTTGTGTTGTTAATCATGCCTAGTACTAGACACTAAGTTTTAATAGTAGAGGATCATCAAGGTGGAAATAATGATTGCTTGGTTGGTGATGCTAGTTATATGGAAGTGATCTAGTAGGTTTGAATAGTTTATATGAGAGTTTAAGTTCATTTATTCATAATTAAGTATGATGTTATAGATATGATATAGAGGTACATCCATGGTTACATGAGGATTGAATTAGTTTCTAAGATTATTTAGTGTCATGTGTGCTTAGATAATGCTGTAAGTTTCTAAGTGTGAATAAATCTAGTCATATAGTATATGGTAGTCTTGCTGGCTATGTTAAAGAGCTATGAATAAATAATGCTAATCTTTTTAGGCATGATTTGAGCTAGTGAGGTAGATTATGTGTTTAGTGAGGTAGGCTTGTTTGTCGGGTTAATAGAGTGTAAGTCTATAATGATGATTATTGAAGCTAAAGGAAGTTAAGGGTGGTATGTATTAAGACAGAGTCCAAGAATGAAGTTAGTATTGTCTAGATATAGTTTATAAATGTGAGTAAGAATTTATGTGTAGACTATTATAGCAAAGAAATTATGGTACAATCTTGAGGATATGTAGTAGACCCATAAACTTAGAATCCCAGCTTTGATCTAAGGGGGAGATGGTAGAGTGAAGAACCAAATTAAGTTTTGAGAATTATATTGTGATACATGTCAATAAGAGTTGTGAGGAGATAGTGATCCCTTCTTACTCTAGAGTGTTCCTTGGATTTTAGTCACTATCACACCAAATTCATGTCTTGTGTGATAGATCCATGTCAAAGGCCAATGCTTATACACTTCATGTATATTCAAGTCCATTCTCATTTTTTAGTAAGTAAGTATAAGCTTTACTCTGTGATTTGAGTCATCCCTCATAAATCTATGAACTCAAGTCTTATGTTGAATAGCTTATGATAAGTATGAACTCATGTTTCTGAATATTTCAGATCTCATAACTTGTGATCCTAGTGAAATTCACATAATATCATGTATGTCCTTAGTTTAGATCTCTTTAATGAATCCATTCCTTTTACATTCTACCTCAGGGCCTCAATTAAGTATCAAAATTACATATAGTATTCTTTTGTTCTTTAGGTCCTTATGCATTAGCCCTTCAGTGACCTCTTCTTATGTTAAGATAGTGGTGGTGATAATGGATAAGCAATGGTTTTGATGAGGGGGCGTTATTGACCCTCATTAAGATAGATTATTTATGCTTTTCTATCTAAGGGTAAAGGATAAAGGAATATTGAGGTAAATCTTTCGTATATGTCATAGTTAGTTGAGAATTCTGGGTATTTCATCTTAAGCATAGTGAAAGAAAGTTATTGTTGATAGAGGTTTAGAGAATTTGAGAAGTATGCCTTTTTGGGTGTTTGCCTTGAAGTTCTTATGTGGTTATAATGATAGGCTTCAATGTCATGTTGGGAAGTAAGTTGATGAATACAATATGCACTAATGAATCCATAGTAGGAGTTCCAAGTTATTTATTGAAGTGGTAAAGGCATGTTATGATTAAGGGTGAGCTCTAAAAGAGCCATAGAAGATTGAATCTTGTGGTTTAGACTAGTATTATGGTGTTTCGTGGTGTACCTTATGATTTTAAGTTGGTCTTGATTATGGAGAGAGAATTTAATTTAGTTTAGACTTTAGTAGTTGGAGTTATCAATGCCTACATGAGAGTTATAAGTTGAATTAAATGAGTATGGTATTTAAGGGAAATAATATAGTTGAGGGAGTATTTGAGAAGTGTTGCTAAGCTTGAAAGTAAGAATTTGGATTTCTAAGGCCTTGTAATTCTATCCTATCTTAAAATTTATGTCTTTGTTCCATGCTATATAGTTGTATCAATGTTGTGATTCCTTATACACATGTCTTATTCAGATTATTCCTAAGAATTCCTGCTCACTAATGTTATTAGAATTTGTTAGAAGAGTGTTGAATAAATACTCCATTTGAGTATGGGCAGTTAGAATGGTCTAGTTCATAGAGCCTATGATCCAGTTTAGCAATCAAGAAGATAAGATCCTATAGATTTCCAACTTTCTATTTAGTCTTACTACCCAAAGTTTCACAAGTAAGGCCATTCCATGAGGTAAAATGATCCCATCCATGTGAACTATGAATTCAACTCAGTTCATACATAATGAATCAGTTTCAGATTTTAGATGTTCAGTCAAGATTCAGTTCGGAAGTGCCCTATGCATCATCTTAGTCTTTCCTTAGTATTCCATCCAAATTAGTATCATTCGAGGGACGAACTATCCTAAGTGGGAGATGTTGTGACACCTCGAGTTTTCACATCATAAACCTCGCATCTTTTCTTCACGAAACTAGATCCAGTTGGAGGTAATGGTTACTCATAAGTTAACTCTTTCATTTTTTTTCTCCGCTTTATAACCATTCTCACTTTGTTGCATGTATTCAAGAAATCAGTTAAGTTCATGATATTCAGTTCATGTATCTTGTTTCAGATCAATCATGTAATCATATTTTTAGTTATGCATTTTTAGTATATAATCTCAGTTCCTCAGTTTTCTCAACTTAATCGGCCTCATTCGAGGAAGAATGTTCCCAAGGGGGAGATATTGTAAGACCTCGTAAGATCCTAGCCCAATTCAGCGGTCCAAGACTTAGAATATTTCACTAAGTGTTGGGAATTAGTCATTTATAAAGCTCCTACACTTTGATGATTTTATTTTTGACCTTCCCGGCCTTAGAATATTTATTTTAAAGTTGATCCAGGATTGACGGTATCCAAGGTAAGTTTCGGGTAAGTTTCAAAATTTTGGGACGAGTGTAAGGGAATGTTTAGAAGTTCAAAATAGTAGCAACCCGCGATATAGTAGGAGGCGCACGCTCCATTTCGATGATCCAAATCCCGTGAAGCATGCTCCATTCTGGTTCTGCAGAGCCCGCAATGCACAGTCAATAGGACGCTCCCTTATTTTCCAGCTTTTTTTTCCACATATTTAAGTGAAATTGGGTCATTTTTCGTGCCCCGAAACTGTCCAAAACACAAATTAAAGTCCCCAAGGAGCATTAGTTGCCCCATTATTCACTTTTTCTCTCCAGAAAAACCCTAACCTCCCCTCAATAACACCAAGAACTTCATTACTCCTTTCTCAAGATAAGCAATAATCTAAGCTCTTTAATCCAAGAAGTTCAAGGAAAGAATTCAAGAACATTCCCAATGCTTCCAAGTCAAGATTTCAATTTTAAATATAACCAATTAAGGCATGTGAGGTTATGAACAAGGGTATCCTTTCACCCTTGTGCCCAAATTGAATGATTTTAAGATTCTAGTTACTTGTTTTGAAATAGGGATCATACCCAAGTTTCAATAAAGCATATGCTTTTCATGAGATTTAAAGCTTTAAGTATATCAACAAGTGCTTATGTTTATGTTTTAATTTATGAAATTTATATTATAAATGATATTGCACTATCTTAACTTGATATTGTTAAGTATTTCAAGCATTATATTGAGCATGAATTTTTGTTGTGAATTGCCTTGAGTTTAAAGAATGGGTTTTAAGCTTTAAATTTAAGTCTTAAGATTTAAGAAGATCATGCTCTTAAGTTTTATTTGATAAGTTTAAACCAAGAATGAGTTTGAGATTTCAAGAAGACTATGATCTTAAGTTTCTTTGATGGTTTTATACCATGATATAAAGAAAGATTGATCTTTTGATTCTAAGAGAAGATATGAGATCCACATTTGTTATTTTGATTACAGTTTAAATCAATGAAAAGCATAACTGATTTTAATTATAAACCGTTCTGGTATTTTTAGGTGGATTTCCTATGGTATGAACTCTAAGAAAAAAAGGAGTAGTATTTAGCACCGAGTTGGGCATGCATCTATGGCCACATGCACCTGAACTATGAGCCAACGAAGGTTTATCTTATTCCCAATATGGATGAAGTTACAGATAGTGATCACTTTATATTAGGTCCTATTACAATAGCAAGGTTCGGATGGCTCTCCCTAATTTGTGCTTTTCCCTACAGGGGATAAGACGTTGAACACAATGATAGCTCAAATAGTGTATATCGGCTTGATGAACCTCCAAATTGAAAGAGTAAAATTTAGAACAAAGTTTTATGGATCACAAAGTTTATCATTATGCTTTACTACTCATGTTATGATTTTACAACTTTGCTTTAGTCAATCCCAAGGTGAGTCATTTATACTTAGCATGCCTTCTTTACAAGTTTATGAGTGTATTGAGTTATTTTTTTTACTTATGCATTTACCCCCACATGCTCAGTATATTCCAAAAGTACTGATCCACATATATGTCTATGTGATACATTATCTCATAATGTAGGTACCGGTTGTAGCCCACACCTCATAATCAGAAAGTGTCCAGCTTCCAGTCAGCAGGTGATAAGTCCTTTTGATTCAAGGGATTGAGTTAATCGTAGTTCGAGTAGAATCTTGTTTTATTTATTCAGTAGTATTGATTCGGCATAGCTGGGGGTCATATCCTGTCTATCTATGATCAATATTAGTAGAGATTTCATAGACATTTAGTAGAGTTGATGTATTTTATTTTATTTTTGTTTTGTACAATTAGAGTTGTAATCCTTTTTAATAGTTTTGTTTTGAAGATGTTCAGCTAAAGACATTTCTTCTACTTACTTCTTCAAGTTTTATGTATTTTATTCAGTTGCTCATAAGTTATGCCAATACAAGGGTTAGCTTGGAATCACTTGTGGTCCTAAGAACTGTGTGACGTCCAGGGTTAGTATAGGGGCGTTACATAGAAAGAGTAAAAGTACAACTTTTTTTAGATCTAAGTGTTATGGCTCACAAGATTTATACAATATACTTTATTAGTCAAGATTTAGGATTTCCAGTTTCAATTATTCAAGCTCAAGGTAAGTGATTTACACTTGGTATGCATGATTTAAAATTGGATATGACTATTGTGTACTGTTTTATTTATGCATTCACCCCCTCATACTAAGTACATTCTAGAAGTACTGATCTATATATATGTCTATGTGCTATATTCTCTTATAATGTAGGGTCTGGTGTTCAATTTCAGCAGCGTGATTGATTTCAAGCATCTCCACCTACTTCTCAGCTCTTGGTGAGTCCTCATAGTTTGGGGGCCTATTCTATCATATTTGTTATTGATCAAGATAGCAAGGAAGGAGGCTATGGTAGCCGTTACAACAACTAAGATGATAGCTTTTGAGAGCTTGTATGCGAGGTTGGAGGAGAAAGGGGGGAAAAGAGGTTGTTTAGGCTTGCTAAGGCTAGGGAGAGGTAGGGTCGTGACCTCGACCAGGTGAAGTGCATTATGGGGGAGGATGGTGAAGTGTTGGTGGAGGATGGGCTCATTAAGATATGATTGCAGTTATGCTTTAATAGGTTATTGAACGACAAATGGGATAGAGTTATTGTGTTAGAGAATCTGGAGCACTCTGAGGAGTGTCATGATTTTAGGTATTATAGACGTTTTAAGGTAGAGGAGGTCAAAGAGGCAGTTCGTAGGATGCGTAGGGGTAGGGCGACGGGGCCTAATGAGATTTCTATGGATTTTTGGAAGTTTTCTGGCGAGACCGTCTTGTGATGGTTGACTATTTTGTTTAACGGCATTTTCAAGTCGGAAAAAATTCCTGAGTCTTGGAGATGGAGTACTATGATCCTGTTATATAAGAACAAGGGCGACATTCAGAGTTGCAACAACTATAGGGGATAAAGTTATCGAGCCACACTATGAAGATTTGGGAGAGAGTGGCCGAGTTGAGGTTAAGGAGGTTAGTGACTATCTCGGAGAACCAGTTTGGATTTATGCCCGGGAGCTAGACGACGGATGTAATTCATCTAGTGCAGATACTAGTAGAACAGTATAGGGAAAGGAAGAAGGACCTGCACATGGTGTTTATCGACTTGGAGAAGGCGTATGACAAAGTCTCTAGGGAGGTTCTTTGGAGATGCTTGGAGGTGAGTGGGGTCCCGATGGCGTATATCAGAGCAATCAAGGACATGTATGATGGAGCTAAGACACAGGTTAGAATGGAGGGAGGAGATTCAGAGCATTTTCCTGTCTTGACAGGGCTGCATCAGGGATCTACACTTAGCCCGTTTTTGTTTTCTTTGGTGTTGGATGTGTTGACGGTGGCGTATTCAAGGAGAGGTGCCTTGGTGTATGCTTTTTGAAGATGATGTAGTTTTGATTGATGAGACATAGGGGGATGTGAATGATAAACTAGAGGTATGGCGACAGACCCTTGAGTCTAAAGGGTTCAGGTTGAGTATGACCAAGACAGAGTATTTGGAATGTAATTTTAATGACTTGCGGCAGGAGGACGACGTGGTAGTAAGGTTAGATTCCCAGGCAGTGTGCAAGAGGGGTAGTTTCAAGTATCTCGGGTCTATGATTTAGGGAAATGGTGAGATTGATGGGGATGTATCCCACCGTATTGGGGTGGGATAGATAAAGTGGAAGCTCGCCTCAGGGGTGTTGTGTGAGAGGAAGGTACCGCCCAAGTTTAAAGGAAAATTCTACAGGGTGGCAGTTCGTCCGGCCATGTTGTATGAAATGGAGTGTTGGCCAGTCAAAAAATCTCACATCCAAAAATTGAAGGTGGTAGAAATGCAGATATTGCATTGGATGTGTGGGCTTACTAGGGGTGATAGAGTTCGGAATGAAACCATTTGGGAAAAAGTTGAAGTGGCTTCGGTGGAGGACAAGATTTGGGAAGTTTAATTGAGATGGTTCGGGCATGTGATGAGGAGGGGCATGGATGCCCCGGTTCATAGGTGTGAGCGGCTAGCATTGGATGGATTCAGGCGGGGTAGGGGTAGGCTGAAGAAATACTGGAAAAAGGTGATTAGGCAGGACAAGGAGCAGTTGCAGCTCACTGAGGACATAACCCTAGATAGAAAGATCTGAAGGACACGAATCAGGATAGAAGGTTAGTGATAGTTTGGGTCGTTGGGGTAGGTCAATACTGGGTGGGTGTAATTTTCTTGTTATGCCACATTGTTGCATGCCTTATTACGTATTTGTTTACTATTCTATGTTTATTATCCTTTGTGGGTGGATTAGTTATGTCTTTTCATTATTTCCCATGCTTTATTTCAAATTTATTTAGTATCTCGTGTCGTGAGCTAGGGGTATATCGAAAATAGCCTCTATACCTCATCGAAGGTAGTGGTATGGACTGCGTACATCTTACCCTCCCCAGACCCCACTATGTGGAAATACACTAGGTTTGTTGTTGTTGGTGTTGTCAGTTGGGGCTTGTCCCAGTGGCTCTCTAGGTAGAAGTAAAGGCTTGTCCGAATATTTCAGTTATAGACCTAAAAGTGTTTGGTTTAATAATTTTAAAGTTTAAGACTTTCAGTAAGAAATTAAATTCAGTTTTAGTTAAGATATTAATCAAATATTTGAAGATTTCATATGTTAAATTGTCCTTATTATGAGTTTCAGAGTTGATAGAAGGTAAAAAAGGGTTAGCTTGGGACTACTTATAGTCTTGAGCACCATGAGACATCTAAGGTGTATTCCCAGGGCGTTACACCATCTAAGCCTAACTGACAGGGGAGACGTCATCCCTGCATTCAATCGGTGCTAAGTACTACTTCTAAATGAAAGACACTGAAATGTAAACTGAATTGCACATCATTATATCATTCTGAAAGTATAAACTGTACATAATTTGAAGTGGTCAAAGACATGTAAGCTAATTTATGAATGAGTCCCGAGGTATCGGGTGTTCATAATCCACCATCTTTTACTAATGCAAATACAACATAATAATCATAAAAGCTGATTATACTAGGGAATTTCATAATTCAAGTCAAACTCAATGATTTATCAATGAAAGGGAAATTTATGATTTTGAGTATGACAGGATCCTACTTTTAAAGGAAAACATGTGCTCGTTGCATAGTTATAAAAATAACTTGAATGAAGTAAGAAATCTCATATTTGACCTAGAACTTAAATCATGTAAGGGAAATTAAACTTGAGGATTCAAAAGTTATTAGAACTCAATGAATGAAATGAATCTATTTATGAAATCCCACATACCTGGAGGTGGAAGCCTTGGAGAAATCCTTGGAATTTGAACTTAAAGTTGAGAAAACCTAACTTTGCATTAGAGTAGAGCAATTGCCCCCTTATCTTGGTTTAAACTAATTTTGTGACTTCATGGAAAATTTAGGGAAGTTTAGGCTTATATACCACCCTTGGGAAAGCCTTAATGACTGGGTTAGGAGTTAACAAAATGGGAAAAGATTATACTACCTTTTTTATAATGTGCATGACAAAGTTGATACCAGTCATTACAACTGAGGTAATGACTGATTAGGTCAAGAGTCATTGTCAGAGTTTCTACACCTTAGGCCCTTACTTTTATGATAAGGACTTCCCTCTTGACGAATCGTTGGGTCAGATAACGGGTCGTTAGGAAGAGTTATTGTTAGGGACTTGCTTTCTACATTTTATTCTATTGTGATGAAGGGTCCACCTAAGTTCTCTTTAGGATAGATAATGAGAAGTACGCTGGACTAGTCTCCACTGAGTAGAAATATGGGATCCCTCACTTTAACACCCCACATTTTTGGGCTAGAATTAAAATCTTTGTACCTATGCTCACATACTTGAACCCAATTATTCTATGTATATACATGTGTGATTATCAAATATATTCAGTGGAAATATCTTTGTATATTTATCGAGGTCATAATATCCTCGTAACTCATAGAAGAGATAAGGACGTTTCTATCGATAGAGTTTTGACAAATGCACCAGCTAGGGTTCATTTTAGTTAAGTGTATCTCCTAGAATATATTTATTCACATGTCCTACTATCTATCAAATGAAATATCATAGAGTCATCTTTCCAATGCATTTGGTTTCACCTTAATCTGATAGCAGAGAGGAGTGTTATGATCATTTTTCCTCAGCATATCTATCTGTCATCAAGGTGATGACTAGGCTGATAAGTCATTAACAAGTTAATGACCCATCAGCTAAGTCGTCAGCCTTAGGAAGAAGCACTAAAGGAGGTGACGACTAGGATGATAAGTCATCATCAAGTTGAAGACCCATCAGCCAAGTCATCAACCTTAGGAAGCACATAAAAGAAAGTGGATGACTAGGCTGGTAAGCTATAAACCAAGTTGATAAGCCCTCAACCAAGTCACCAACTAAAGAATTTTAGAAAATTTTATTTAGCTTCAGAGGGGTATTTTGGTCTTTTACTCACCTAAAACCCTACCCCCCACAACTTACTGATCCTATATTAAGCATATTTTTCCCAATGCTCAAACACGTAACACGTTACTTTCTATCCCATACTCAATAACAACCATCTGGGTTTTTTTTTCAAGATCATCTTTCAAGTCTCAAGATTCAAATTCAAGAATATCAAGAACTTCAAGATTAGGGTTCCTCACCTAAAATTCAATCCTCTGTTTTCAAGATCAAGCAATTCAAGCTTCCTTCCCTAAGAAATTCAAGTTTCAACTTCAAGATATCTTCTAGAATCCATTTAATTAAGGTATGTGCGATTATGAACAAGGGTATCCTTTCACCCTTGCGGCCAAATTGCATAATTTTAAGATTTCTATATACTTGTTTTGAAGTAGGGTTCATACCCAAGTTTCTATATTCTTGAAGCATGTGATTATTGTGAGATTTAACTTTTTAAATATATCAAGAAGTGCTTACATTTATGTTTTAACTTGTAAGATTTATATTATGAATGAGATTGCACTATCTTGACTTATTGTTGTTGAAGTATTTCAAGAGTTAAATTGAGTATGGATTTTTGGTATAAATTACCATGAGTTTAAACCATGAATTTTGAGCCCCAAGTTTAAGTGTTGAGATATCTATAAGATTATGCCTTTAGATTCTATGACAAGCTTATTTAAAGATTTAAAGCAAGAATTGATCTTTTGATCCTCGACTAAGAGATGGAATACACATTTGTTTATCTTGATTATAATTGAAAGAAAAGAGAAGCCTAACTGGTTTTCATTATAAACCTTTATGCTATTTTAAGGTGGATTTTCTAAAGTATGAACATTAAGTAATAAGGGAGTAGTATTCAGAATCGAGTTGGGTATGCATCCAAGGTCACATGTCCTAGAACTATGATCCAACATAGGCTAAGCTTATTCTTAATATGGATGAAGTTACAGATAATGATCACTTTGGTTAAGGTGCTATTCCGATGGCAAGAGTAGGATAGCTCTACCCAATGTGGGTAAGATGTTGGGCTCCATGATAGTTCACATGGATTATGTTAGTCAGAAGATCCTCCCTAAGAAAGAATAAAAGAAAATCTTTTCAAACGAAGTGTTATGGCTCATGAAGTTTATACTTATACTCGTTACTCATGTTTACAATTTTACAGATTTTGTTTTATTTAAGCCCAAGGTGAGTCATTTACACTTAGGATGTATTATTTTAAAGTTTATATGAATCTTCAACTATTTTTTTACTTATGAAATCAACCTCATATATTCAGTACATTTCAGAAGTACTGATCTACATACATGTCTATGTCCTATATTGTCACATAATTTAGGTACCAGGTGTAGCCCACATATCATAATCAGACAGTGTACAACCTCCAGTTAGCCTATGATGAGCCCTTTTAATTTGAGGGCTTGAGTCAATTATAGTTTGAGTAGCATCTTGTTTTATTTATTCAATCATATTGATCAAGGATAGCTGGGGATCATGTCCCGGCTACCTATAGTCAGTATTGATAGAGGCTTGATACAAAGTCAGTAGAGTTGATGTATTTGCTTTTAGTTTTATTTTATATAACCATAGTTGTAATCATTTTACAAAGTTTTTTTTATTGAACCTACTTTGTAAAGGCATAATTTCTTTTAGATTAATGGATCTTATTTAGTTGTTCATGAGTTATGCCATTATAAGCGTTATCTTGGGATCACTTGTGGTCCTAAGCACCATGTGACATCCAGGGGGTAGTCTCGAAGTGTTACAAACTTGGTATCAGAGCACAAAGTTCAAGTGTTCGAGGGTGTCTATGAAGCCATGTCTAGTAGAGTCTTGTGGAACCTTGCAATGACGTTTGTACTTTTCTTTGAGAGTCTATAGGGCATTTAAGAAGAGTTTTTTTTCTTTCATACTTTAGATCATGCAGTAGAGTTATTCTTGTAGAAACTTCTGTCGATTTATGTGTTACTCTATAATTCTCCATCTATGACTTATTCTTGAGATTACACGATTAGTAAGTTCCAATTTCTCCCAAGATGATGCTCTCAGATTTACTATCAGTAATTTTAGAAGTCATACAAGGGGCTTGAGAGGAGCTCGCTAGTGTGTTATAAGTTCCTTAAGTCAAAAGTTATATCCTAATCCATATGAGTTGTTCAGTTAAGATAGAATAAGATATGTACTCTTATTTCTTGTTAACCTTTCATTATAGATAACGCTCATGAAGAGAGATAGAGCATATTCCCTGAGTATACAATTTATATTAAGGAAAAGTGTAACTCAGGATGTTTTGATTCATAAGTAGTAGAACATCCTTAGAGTTGATAGTATGGATTTATAAGTATAGTAACAAGAAAAGTTGGGGTTAGCATTTGATTGAGGGTAAAAATTGATAGATCTATGTCTTCTATTAAGTAGGATGAGGATGATTTGTCTTTGTGCGCTAACTAAAGGATAGTGAATGTGGTGTAGGTTTCATGGTGGAAGGTAAAGAAAGAGTTATTATTTAAGGTAAATTATGATATGCTTAAAGTAGGTAAGAACTTTTTGATGATATTTTACTGTATTAGAAAGTATATGGATGGATAAGTACTGGAGATGTGTGGAAGAGGGATGTTCTTATGGACTATAATTAGATAGGATGTAAGATTATCATCAATCATTATTATTATAAGGTTCTAGTAGACTAGTGTTTCCTGATGTTTTGACATGTAAAGAATTATGTGTTAAGTTGTGGTTAATCATGACTAGTACTAGGATCTAAGCTTGAAGTGTGGATGATCATCAAGGTGGAAAGCGTGATTACTTAGGATAGTATGGCTAGTTGTATGGGAGGTGAACGATTAGGCTTGAGATATTCTAAGCAAGAGTTTAAGTTTATTGTTTTGAAATTAAGTATGACGTCGTAGGAATGATGTAGAGGTGTAACCAAGGTGATATGCAGATTGAATTATTTTCTAAGATTATTAACTGTCATGTGTGCTTAGATAATGCCCATGAGTTTCTAAGCATGAATAAGGCTAGTCATATAGTATATGGTATTCTTGATGGCTAGAGATGTGATATTAATAAATTATGACAAAAAAGGTAGATTATACGTTTAGTGAGGCAGGTATGTTTGTCGAGTTAATAGAGTGCAAGACTATAATGATAACTATTGAAGTTAAAGGAAGTTAAGGGTGGTATGTATTAAGAGAGTGTTCAAGAATGAAGTTAGTATTTTCTAGATATAGTTTATTCAGGTGAGTGAGCATTCATGTGTAGACTATTAGAGAAAAGAAATTATGGCTCAGTCTTGAGGATATGAAGTAGACCTATAATCTTAGAATGTTATCTTTGATCTAAGAGGGAGATGGTAGAGTGAAGAACAAAATCAAGTTTTGAGAATTAGACTTTGATTCATGTCAATAAGAGTTGTGATGAGATGGTGATCCCTTCTTACTCTAAAGTATTCCTTGGATTTTAGTCATTATCACACCATATTCATGTTTTTCATGATAGATTAATGCTAAAGGCCAATTCTTATACACTTCATGTGTATTCGAGTTCGTTCTCAACTTCTGGTAAGTAAGTAATAGCTTAACTCTGGGATTTGAATTATCCCTCATAAATTGATGTACTCCAGTATTATGTTGAATAACTTTTGATAAGTATGAACTCATATTTTAGAGTATGATCAGTTTTCAAAAATCATGATACTAGTGAAATTCGCATTATATCATTTATGTCCTCATTTTATATCTCTTTAATGAATCTATGCCTATGACACTCTATCCCTCTGGCCTTAGTTAAGTGTCAAAGTTATATATAGTATTCTTTCGTGCTTCAGGTCATTATGCGTTAGCTTTTTAGTGACCTCTTCTTATGTTAAGATAGTGGTGATGATAATATATAAGCAATGGTCTAGATGAGAGAGAGTTGGTGACCCTCATTATCAAAGATTTTTTATGCTTTATCTATCTAAGGATAAAGGATAAATGAATATCAAGGTAAATCTTTGGTATATGTCATTGTTAGTTAAGAATTTTGGGTATGTCTTCTTAAGAATAGTGCAAGAAAGTTGTTCTTGATAGAGGTTTAGAGATTATGAGACGTATGACTTTATGGGTGTTTGCCTTGAATTTCATAGGTGGTTATAATGATAGGCTTGAATGTCATGTTGGAATGTAAAAGGATAAATGCAATATGCGCTAGTGAATCCATAGAAATAGTTCAGAGTTATTCATTGAAGTGGTAAGACATCTTATGCTTAGTGTGTGAGCTTTAAAAGAGACATAGAAGATTGAATCTTTTAGTTTAGACTAGTATTATTGTGTGGCATGTTTTACCTTGTGATTTTGAGTTAGGCATGATCCTGGTGAGAGAGTTTAGTTTAGTTTAGACTTTAGTAATGGATTTATCAATACCAATGTGATAATTGTAAGTTGAATCAAATGAGTATGGTATTTAAGGGGAATATTTTAGTTGAGGGAGTATTTGAGAAGTTTTGCTAAGCTTGAAAATAAGAAGTTAGCATTTCCTAAGGCCTAGTAATTTTATCCTAGCTTATGATTTATCTCTATGTTCCATGCTATATAGCTATATCACTGTTGCGATTCCTTATATAGATGTCTTATACAGATCATGCCCAAGATTCTCTGCTCTCTAATGTTATTATAACTTCTTAGAAAGAGCATTGAAGAAATTCTCTAGGTGAGTGTAAGTTTTTAGTATGAGTTAGTCAATAAAGCCAGCAATTCAATCTAGCAGCCAGCCAGACAAGTTCCTATGGTTATTCATATTTTCATGTAGTCATACTCTCTGGAGTCTCATAAATATGACTATTCTAAGAGGTAAAAATGTTTGCATCCTGGTAATTTGCAAATTTAGCTTAGTTTGCGCACCATGCATCAGTTTCAAATTCTAGATATTCAATCATGATTTAGTCTTTTTGTGTCCCTTGCATCATCTCAGTCTTTCCTAAGTATTTTAGCCAAGTCAGTATCATTCGGGGGACGAACTATACCAATGGGGAGATGTTGTAATACCCTTGAGTTTGTATGTACTAAATCTCTCAACTTTTCTTTACAAAACAACATCCAACTTGAAGTAATGGGTACCCATAAGTTGACTCTATCATTTTTATCTCAGCCTTATAACCATTCTCATGTCATTGCATGTATTTACAAAAATAGTTTAGTTATGTATCATGTATCAGACTCAGTCATGTAATCATATTTCTAGCTAATTGTTGGTCTAACCATTATATGGTCTCAGTTCTCCCAATGTTCTCAGCTAACCAATCTCATTTGAGGACAAATGTTCCCAAGGGGGAGATAATGTAACACTCCACATTTTTGGGGTAGAATTAAAATCGTTGTTCCTGTGCGTACGAACTTGAACCCATATATTCTATGTATATACAAGTGTTACTATCAAATATATAATGTGGGAATATCTTTGTTTATTGATTGAGGTCATAATACCCTCCTAACTCAAAGAAGAGTTTAGGACTTTTCTATTGATAGAGTTTTGACAAATGCTCCAGCTAGGGTCCACTTTAGATAAGTGTATCTCATATAATATATTGATTCACGTGTCCTACTATATATTAAATTAAAGATCATAGAGTCATATTTCCAACGCATCTCATTTCACCATAATACGATATTGGACTGGAAAGTTATGATCATTTTTCATCAACATATCTATCTGTCATCAAGGTGACGACTAGGATGATAAGTCATCAAAAACATGACAATCCGTTAGCTAAGTCATTAGGAAGAAGCACTGAAGGAAGTGACGAATAGGCTGATAAGTCATTATCAAGTTGACGACCTATCAACCAAGTCGTCAACCTTAGGAAGCACATGAAAGGAAGTTGATGACTAGGCTGATAGGCTATCAACCAAATTGATAATCCCTCAACCAAGTCATCAACTAAAGAAATTTAGAAAATTTTATTCAGCTTTGGAGAGGTATTTTGGACTTTTCCTCACTTAAAACCCGCCCTCTCCCCCCACAGCTTAAAATCCTTAATTATGTGTATAATTTCATATGCTAAAACACACAACACGTTACTTCCTCTCCCATACTCAAGAACAATCATATAGGGTTTTCTTTAAGATCATCTCCCAAGTCTTAAGATTCAAATTCAAGAATTAAGAACATCAAGATTAGGGTTCCTCACCCAAAATTCTAGCATTTCTATCAAGATCAAGAAATTCAAGCTTTCTTCCCCATGAAATTTAAGTTTCAATTTCAAGGTTTCTTCAAGAATTTGTTTAATTAAGGTATGTGGGGTTATGAACAAGGGTATCCTTTCACCTTTGTGCTCAAATTGCATGATTTTAAGATTTCTATTTACTTGTTTTGAAGTAGCGTTCACACCCAAGTTTCTATATTTTTGAAGCATGTGATTATCATGCGATTTAAAGTTTTAAGTGTATAATGAAGTGCTTATATTTATGTTTTAACTTATAAGATTTATATTATGAATGAGATTGCTCTATCTTGACTTGATGTTGTTGAAATATTTCAAGAGTTATATTGAGCATGAAGTTTTGGTATGAATTACCATGAGTATAAATCATGAATTTTAATCCCTAAGTTTACGTGTTGAGATAACAAGAAGATTATGATTTTAAGCATTCTATGACAACCATATTTTAAGATTTAAAGCAAGAATTGATCTTTTAATCCTTAGCCAAGAGATGGAATCCACAGTTTCTTACCTTGATTATAATTTAAAGCAAAGAAAAGCATAACTGGTCTTCATTATAAACCCTTATGCTATTTTAATGTGGATTTCCTAAAGTATGAGCATTAAGCAATAAGGGAGTAGTATTTAGCACCGAGTTGGGTATGCATCAAAGGTCACATACCCCAAAACTACGAGCCAATGTAGGTTAAGCTTATTCCCAATATGGATGAAGTAACAGATAAAGATCACTTTAGTTAATTTCCTATTCTGATGGCAAGGGTAGGACATCTTTCCCCAACGTGGGTAAGACATTGGACTCTATGATAGCTCACATGGTTTATATCGGTTAGAAGAACCTCCCTAAGAAAGAATAAAAGAAAAGCTTTTAGAACTAAGTGTTATGGTTCACAAAGTTTATACCTATGCTTTATTACTCATGTTTATGATTTTTATAACGCCCCGAGTTTGTACCCCGGATGCTACACGGTGCTAATAACCCTGAAGGACCACAAGCTAAACCATGTCTGGTACCTGCTACAGTAACTAAATAATAGTACTATAACTTTGCGGAAATAGGCAAAAATTTGCCTTAAGATTCAAATATGAAATAAATACTGAATATGGTATCACAATACCAAAACTGACTATCAATACTTAAACCTGAACAAGTGTTTGAAAATACTCTAGTCTGGAAAGCCTCTAAACTATCTGAATTGTGGTGTTGATGGGACAAGCCCCCAACTAACTTTGACTACTGAAAATGAACTAAAATGCTGAAAAACAATCATGTCCTCGAACTATGAGGACTCACCACTAACTTTGTCTGCTAAGAATCTGAGCTGCTAAGGGTGCTTTGGAGCCCGTATATCTAAACCATTAATATAATGCATCATAGCGCAAAATAAAATCATGTGTCAGTACTTTGAATGTACTGGTATGCTTAGTGTGGTAGGCTAAAATATATGGGTTCATATGCATGGGCAATACTAACTGAATACCATGAGTATTATAGAATGAGAGTACATGCATGAATACGTAGACTGTAACAGAGATCGTGATAACAATGAATACTGAGTCTGAATACTGAGTTACTGATATTTGAGATTACTGGTACTATATTACTAATAACTGAATGATTATATCTAAAATTCTTGATTCTATGGAACTATACTGAGTTCCATACTGAGCTGATTAACTGTAACTAACAGTCTTTACTCTGTAGAACTTAACTAAGTTCTATACTGAGACTGAATCTAAAGCTGATACTGTGGGAGGTAATCATCTAACTGACGTGCCACTTTCTAAATAGATTAGGGTCCAACATGTAACCCAAGTTGGAAGGGTGTTAATATCGTGCCTTGGGTAAAGATAGGCTATGACTTAACCCTCCCTGACAAGAAGCTCTTTCGTCAACCCTTGCTGGCAGGAAAACTCGAATAAGATGTATCAACCCTCTTAATATCTGGTAGGAAGATATCTCAACCTACGCTGGCTACATAGTTCTGTAACACAGGGATTCCTACTAAGGGTCAAACCCTCTGTAGGCAGGAGTGTTCCCGTCCCTGGGTTTGCTCAGTACTGAATCCTACTCCTAACTGAATAAACACTGAGATGATTTCTAGTCTGTACTAGTATGGACTAATCTGCTACTGAATTTACGAAGTTCTATTGACTGAAACACTGAATGAGTTTATTGTGGTACGAACTAAATACTGAACTAGACTGGACTAGTACTGGGTCTATTGAGTTTTTCTTGAGTCCCATGACTGATTGTGAGTACTACTGATCGTGAAATGACTGAGATTATCTTGTAACTGACACTGGATCTCAGTGCACAACTAAATTATCGGATGTTAAATACCCCCAGGACTCGATAGAATGAAAGTAAATCACAATATAGTCTTGAAAAGCATAATCATGTGCACTTGGTCAAAACTCATTCACGGAGGCATTTTATCAAACACTTGCATGTACAATTTGCAGATAAGCTGATATGGCATGATTTCCTTCTCTTATTGGTTCGCATGAGCAATTCATCAAGCACTTAATGAGCATGATACATGTACATAACATTAAACACAAGTAAACATCATAATTCAAATCCAACTTCACAATTTTATGGATTCAACATAGAGTCAAATGATATTATATATATTTATCAATTAATCGCACATGAAACTTATCATAAAACATGGATTAGAATCCCAATTAACCATTATAAACATGAATATAGTGAAACCCAACTTGAATTTCATGAAATCCATACATTTAAAGTTTAAAAATAGTTTCTTGGACTCAAAGGGTAGAAGGAACCCTTAGATGAACACTTCACATACCTTAGTTGGTGAATTCTTGAAAATTAACGGTTGAATCTGAAGCCTTGAATTTGAATTTAATTTACCTAGGATTTTTGTTGTTGAGCAATTTGTGAATTAATGAATATAACTTTCTAAACGAGGGATAACTTTCATATTATGGAGGCTGAAGGGCGTAAGAAAATGACTTAATTAACCTTGAGGATGCGACCTTTTAATGACTAGAAACTATGTTATCGACGCGAAGACCAATGCGCCGCATCATTGGCTTCGATGCGATGAATAACGCACCGTACTGTGTCCACGTCAGTTCACTAGAATTTGCATTGAGCTGAGGGAAAAATTATCTGTCGATGCGATGGATGATGCCACACATCAATATCACATAGAATAACTATTTTGGTCACTCGAACATAGTCTAAACGAGGTTTGAAAAATCAGAAACTTGTCCAGGTACACGTATTGAATTTTTGATCATGAACTAACTCTAATATCAACATTTAATGGATGAAAAGGTCGCAAAATAAGATTGCCAACTTTCAAAGGCTAAAATAACACTAAGTCTGAATACTTAGCTAGAATTTTCTAAGTCTACGACCCCCTTTAACAAGGTTAAAGGAATGAATTAAGCTAAGAATTTTGTGAGAGCTTACATTATCTCTCTCTTGGGAACATTTGTCCTCGAATAAGACTGACTAAGCTGAGAAAACTGGTAGACTGAATTTAGTTATTGGACATGAATATCTAAAACATAATTATCTGACTGACATTACTGATATACTAAATTTCATAGTGAACATGCATATCTGATGCATGAGTACATGACTGAGTTATTTCATGAAAGCATCACTGGGATTACTGATAAGTTGAGTTCCTCATATGGAACATGCATATCTGATGTATGAATACATGATTGAATATGGAATGGTAATTAATACCAAGTTTATAATGGAAATATGGGAATGAAACTGAATAAGATTAAGGAAAACTATTACTTTGGGCTGAGTCTGAGTTTGCAGAGAAGAGGTGAGGATACCTGTTATGCATATCTACTTCTGATTCCCATGTAGCTTCCTCAATGGAGTGATTCTGCCAAACAACTTTGACCAGAGGTACTTCTTTTTTCCTCAGTCTGTGAATCTGATAGACAAGGATTTTGACTGGAATATCTTCATAAGAGAGGCTGTTCTGAACATGTATGCCCCCTAAGGGGACTACGAATAATGGGTCACCTATGCATTTCTTTAGAAAGGAGATGTGAAACGCTGGATGAACTAAGGATAGATCTGAAGGCAACTCAAGATCAAAAGCTACCTTTTCGAAACTTCTGAGAATTCGATAAGGACCGACATATTAGGGATTGAGTTTCCCCTTCTTGCCAAACCACTTCACTCCTTTCATAGGAGATATTTTAAAGTACACTAAATCACTAATCTCGAACACGAGATCTTTTCTTCGCACATCAACGTACAATTTGATGGCTTTGAGATGTCTTAAAAATTTCCCAGATCAATAGAACTTTCTCTAAGGCATAAAATATGAAGTTAGGCCCTATTACTGCGGCCTCCCCCACTTCAAACCAACCAATGGGAGATTTACACCTCCACCTATAAAACACCTCAAAAATGTACCCATTTGAGTACTGAATGATAGCTATTGTTGTTTGCAAACTCAATCAAAGGCAAGTGGTTATCCCAACTACCTTTAAAGTTTATCCCACATGCTCCCAATATATTCTCTAGAGTCTTAATGGTCCTCTCTACTTGACCATCTATTTGAGGATGAAAGGTCATACTGAGATGAACTCAGGTACCAAGACCCTTCTGGAATACCTTCCAAAAATAAGAGGTAAACTAGGTACCTCTATCTGAGATAATGGACAACAAAACACCGCATAACCTGACCAACACCCTGATATAGAGTTGGCATAATACTCGACTGAGTAAGAGTTATGGATTGGTAAAAAATGAGCTAATTTGGTCATTCTGTCTGCAATGACCCAAACTAAATCATGCTGATGACAAGTACAAGGTAAACTCATCACAAAGTCTATGTTCACTTCTTCCCATTTCCAGGTGGGAATGTTGAACTCCTGCATGGACTCACTAGGATTCTGATGCTCAACCTTAACCTGCTGGTATGTTAAGAACTTAGCCACAAACTTTGCAATATCTTTTTTCATCCCACTCTACCAATAGATATCTCGCAAATCACAGTACATCTTAGTGGCCCCTATATGAATAGAGTAGAGCGTACCATGGACTTCTTTAATAATTTGGTACCTTAAGTAATCTACACCTGGCACACATAGCCAACCCTGGCGGCGTAACACACCATATCCTCTGTGGGAGCAAACCTCCACTTTTTAATTTTTGACTGATTCTTTCAACTTGACTAGACTGGGATCCCTATCCTACTTTTCCTTCACCTCGTAAGCTAGGGATGATTCTGAACTACTCTGTACCCACATACTGCCTTTTGCTGAATCAACTAAGTGAATACTTAGTAGGGCTAGCTAATGAACTTCCTGAGATAACTTCTTCTTACCGTCTTCAACATGTGCAACACTACCCATAGACATTCTACTAAGAGTGTCGGCCACTATATTGGCCTTGCCTGGATGATACAGAACACTTATGTCATAGTCTTTGAAGAACTCCAACCACCTTCTCTGATAAAGGATTAGGTCTTTCTAAGAGAATACATATTGTAGGATTTTATGATCAGTGAACACATCGAAGTACACATACAAAAATAGTGCTTGTAAATATTTAAGGAAAACACTACTGCTGCTAACTCAAGATCATGAGTAGGATAATTCTTCGCATAGGGTTTAAGATGTGTAGAGACATAGGATATGACCTTACCTCTCTGCATCAGAACATACCCTAAGCCAACCCTAGAGGCATCATAATACACAACAAAGCCTTCTGAACTATCTGGTAGGGTCAAAACTGAACCTGTAGTGAGTCGAGTCTTTAATTCCTGAAAACTCTTTTAACTAGAATATGACCACTAGAATTTGACCTTTTTCTGAGTCAGTCTAGACATAGGGGATGCAATAGATGAAAATTCCTTAACAAATCTTCAATAATAGCCGTCCAAGCCCATAAAACTCTTAATATCTAAAGGAGAGATAGGTCTAAGCCAATTTCTTACTGCCTCGGTGTTTTGGGGATCAACTCTAATGCCATCACCAAAAATAATATGGCCGAGGAAAGCTACTGACCTTAGCCAAAATTTGCACTTACTGAATTTGGCGAATAAGTAATGATTTTTGAGTCTTACTACTATTTTGAGATGGTCTGCATGGTCGTGCTCACTACGGGAGTGGACAAGAATGTCATCTATGAATACTATGACGAACATGTCCAAGTACTTCTTGAACACACATTTAATTAAGTATATGAAGGCTACTGGGGCATTGATAAGACCAAAGGGAATAACTAAGAATTTGAAGTGACCATACCAAGTTCTGAAGGATCTCTTTGGGATGTCACATTACCTGACCCTAAGTTAATGATAGCCTGATCTGAGGTCTATCTTAGAGAAGTAACTGGCACTCTAAAGTTGGTCGTCGAATAAGTCATTGATTCTGGGAAGTGGATACTTGTTTTTTACCGTGACTTAGTTTAGCTGACGGTAGTCAATACACATTCTAAGAGAACTATTTTTCTTATGTACGAATAAAATTGGTGCGCCCCACGGGGACACACTGGGTCTGATGAATCTCTTATCTAGGAGATCCTTCAACTATTATTTTAATTCTTTGAGTTCTGCAGGTGCCATTCTATATGGCAGAATAGATATGGATTAAGTATCTAGACGAAGGTCTATACCAAAGTTGATTTCCCTTTCGGCAGGAACTCCGAGAAGATCTTTCGGAAAAATATCTGGGAATTTACATGATAATGACACTAATTAAAGAGTAGGGGTTTCTGAACTAATGTACTATACTTGAATGAGATTGTAGACACATCCTTTAGATATCATATTTCTCGCCTGAATGTAAGAAATAAGCTGACCCCTAAGTGCTGAAGTACTACCCTCTACTCTAGGACGGGTTTACTCAGAAAAAAATTGGACAATTTTATTTCTATAGTAAACTGAGGGATAGCAGGAATGAAGCTAATCCATGCCGAGAATGAGATTAAATTCGGTCATGTGTATTTTGACTAACTCTACTGAAGTGACTTTCTACGACATCATAACCAGGAAGTTCCTTAATACCCGCCCTGCTATGATGGATTTACCCACTGGGGTAGAGATTGCAAAAGGCTCTTCTAGAATTTTGGGACTGACTCCAAAATCAACTGCTACATATAGAATAACAAAGCACAAGAAAGCTCCTGGATCTAGCAATGGATAGACATATAAATGGAAAACTTGTAACATATCAATGACCACATTAGGAGAACTTTCCTGATCCTATCGATATTAAAGAGCATAGATTCTGTTTAGGCACTGTCCACTAGTGGCACTAGATGCGGCACCCTGCTGATTTGGGTGATCGGACTGAGATGGGGGATGGTTAGGCTAACTCTGAGAACCCACCTAAGAACAATATTTGACCCTGTGGCCTGGATTGACATATCTAAAACATACATCACTGCTAGCTCTACAGATACCCTGGTGGTTTCTGCTATACTTTTGACAAAAAGGATTGGTTCGGGCGCTGCTGACACTACCCTTGGGTTTAGGGCCTGACGCCCTATCCGTATTTCCATCTCTGAATTTTGGCATAGGAGAATTGGCTAAGGTCAGATATAGAACTAAGGATTTTTTTGTGAAACTTAGAATAATTCCCACCCACTTACTTAGGTTGCACGAAATTGAAACTACCTGTTCTCGCTCTCTTTCTCTCCCTCTCTTTCTCTTTATTCTTGGCCTTCTCTATCTGCTGAGCATGGAACATGATCATGGATATGTCCATATCCTTAATTATTGTTGTGGTTCTACACTCTTTGACCACACTACTAGACACCTCTGACACAAACTTACTCATCTTCTCTCTTCTATCTTCTACCATTTAAAGGGCATATCTGGCTAACTGAGTAAACTTGAGAGAATACTCTTATACTATCATATTGACCTGCTTCAGGTTTATAAACTCCAAAACCTTCGCTTCCGTCAACTCTAGCGGAAAGAACCTATCTAGAAAACAACTGCAAACTCCTTCCATTCTATGGGCCCTTCATCTATAACCCTTTTTGCTTTCCACTATTTAAACCACGACTGTGACAATCTTGTAATTGATATGCAGCTAACTCAGTGCTCTCAATGTTCATCACCCCCATAATATCTGTAACTTTTTGTACTTGATCAAGAAATTCCTGAGGGTCCTCATTTGACTTAGACCCGATAAACGTTGGAGGGTTCATTCGGATGAAATCTTGAATCTTGGCAGCAGTAGTATTGGACACTGGGTTGGCTGGAACTACAGCTAGGCATTCATTCTGGGATCCCACAGAATGAGCTAGGGTGGTAAATGCTGCTTTGAGCTAGCATGGGATACATGCTTACCTAGAGGATTTAGATAGATGGGCTGAGGGGCTGGCTGGTCTCTCATTCCTCTTTCTTGAGTCCTCTTTAGAGGCATAAGCTATAAAAAGAAGAGAAACTTGGATTAGACTGAGAATTTAACAGGAGCTCATGCTCACTCCCGCAATATGAATGCTAAAAGAAGGGAAACTTTTCCTAAAACATCTTAGCCTCCTGTCCACAAGTGTGGCACACTACACACCCATGCACAAGACTCTACTTGATATGAATTTCAGACTTCCTAGGACTCTACTGAGCCTTAGGATTTAATACAAAGTTTGTAACACCTCGATTCTGTACCCCGGACAATACATGGTGTTCATAATCCTGAAGGACCACAAGCTAACCCATGTCTGGTATCTGCTGCTATAACTGAATAATAATACTATTACATTGCAGAAATAGGCAGAAATTTGCCACAAGGTTCAAATATGAAATAAATACTAAATATGATATCACAATACCAAAACTGAACATCAAAATTGAAAATTGAATAACTGTCTGAAAATACTATAGTTTGGAAAGCCTTTAAACTGTCTGAATTATGGAGTTGATGGGACAAGCCCGCAACTAAGTCTAACTACTGAAAATGAACTGAAATACTGAAAAAAAAATCATGTCCTCAAACTATGAAGACTCATCACTAACTCTGTCTACTTAGAATTTGAGATGCTAAGGGTGCTTTAGAGCCTGTATGTCTAAACCTATGATATAAGACATCATAGTACAAAAGAAAAGCATGCGTCAGTACTTTGAATGTACTGGTATTCTTAGTAAGGTAGGATATAATTCATGGGTTCATATGTATGAACAATACTAACTGAATAACACGAGTATGACTGAATGAGAGTACATGCATAAATACGTAGACTGTAACTGAGATCATGATAATTATTTGAATAATGATTTACCAATATCTGAGTTTACTGATACTGTATTAATGATAACTGAATGACTGTATCTGAAAGTCTTTATTTTGTGGAACTATACTGAGTTCCGTACTAAGATGACTGACTGTAACTGAAAGTCCTGAGTCTGTAGAACTGAACTGAGTTCTATACTGAGACTGAATCTAAAACTGAGACTGTGGGAGTAATCATCTAATCAACATGACCCTTTCTTTATAGATTGGGGTTCAACCTGTAACCCCGGTTTAAAGGGTATTAATACCGTGCCATGGGTAGAGATAAGCTGTGAGTTTATTCTCTCTGATAGAAAGCTCTTTTGTCAACCCTCATTGGCAGTAAAACACAAATGAGATGTATCAACCCTCATAATATCTAGTAGGAAGACATCTTAACCTACTCTGGCTACATAGTTCTATAACACAGGGATCCCTACTAAGGGTCAAACCCTTTGCTTGCAGAAATGTTCCCATCCCTGAGTTCACTAAGTGCTAAATCCTACTCCCAAATGAATAAACACTGAGATGATTTCTAGTCTGTACTAGGATGGACTGATCTGCTATTGAATTTACTGAGTTCTGTTGATTGACGGAATACCACTAAATGAATTTATTATGGTTTGAACTGAATACTAAACTAAGCTGGACTAGTAATGGGTCTATTGAGTTTCTCCTAAGTCCCATGACTGATTGTGAGTACTACTGATCGTGACATGACTGAGATTATATTGTAACTGACACTAGCTCTAACTACACAACTAAATTGTTGGGTGTTAAATACCCCCAGGACTCGATAGCATGAAAGTAAATCATAACATAGTCTTGAAAAGCATAATCAAGTGCACTTGGTCACAACTCATTAAGTTGATATGATATAATTTCCTTCTCTTATTAGTTCACATGAGCAATTCATCAAGCACTTAATGAGCATGATACATGTATATAACATTAAACATAAGTAAACATCATAATTCAACTCCAACTTCACAATTTCATGGGTTCAACATGGATTCACATGATATTACATATGTATCAATTATTCCTACATGAAACTTATCATAAAACATGGATTATAATCCTAATTAACCCTTATAAACATGAATATAATCAAACCCAACATGAAATTCATAAAATCCACACACTTGAATTTTAAAAATAGTTTCTTGGACTCCAAGGGTGGAAGGAACCCTTAGATGAATACATCACATACCTTAGTTGGTGAATTCTTTGAAATTCACGGTGGAATCTGAAGCCTTGAATTTGATTGAGCAATTTGTAGAGGAATTATTATAACTTTCTTAAAGAAAGCTAAATTTTATGTTATGGGGGATGAAGGGTGGGGAAAAAGACTTAATTAACCCTGAGGATGCGGCCTTTTAATGACTGTAAACTGTGTTATTGATATGCAGACCGATGCACCACGTCATTGGCATCGATGCTGTGACCAATGCGCCACGTTGTGTTCATGTCGGTTTACTGGAATTTGCACTAAGCTGAGGGAAAAATTATCTATTGACGGATGGACGATGCAACGCATAGATATTGCGTCGACTCATTATTTTGGTCACTCGAACATGGTCTAAACGATGTCCAAAAAATTTAAAACTTTTTCGGGTACACGTATTGACCTTCTTGATCATGAAATAACTTAAATATCAATATTTAATGGATGAAAAGGTCACAAAATATGATTTCCAACTTTCAAAGGCTAAAATTACACTAAGTTTGAATACTTAGCTAGAATTTTATAAGTCTGGGACCCTCTTCACAAGCTTAAATGATTGAATTAAGCTAAGAATTTTATGGGATCTTACAATTTTATAGCTTTTGTTTTATTTAAGCCCAAGGTGGGTCATTTACACTTAGAATGAATTATTTTAATGTTTGTATGAATATTTAGCTATTGTTTTACTTAACCATTCACCCCCATATACTCAGTACATTCCAAAAGTATTAATCCATATATATGTCTATATGCTAAATTGTCTCATAATGTAGGTACTAGTTGTAGTTCACATGTCCTAATCAGAGAGTGTCCAGCTTCCAGTCAGCAGGTGATGAGCCCTTTTGATTCGAGGGCTCGAGTCAATTATAGTTTGAGTAACATATTTTTTTTCTTTATTCAGTCGTATTGATCAGGGATACCGAGGGTCATGTCCTGACTACCTATAGTCTATAATAGTAGAGGCTTCATAGTAGAGTTGATGTATGTGATTTCAATTTTTTTTTGTATAACCAAAGTTGTAATTGTTTGACACCATTTTGTATTGAACCTACTTAGTAAAGACTTCTCTACAACATATTTATTTCATATTAAAGTATCTTATTTAGTTTATCATGGGTTATGCCAGTATAAGGGTTAGATTGGGATCACTTGTGGTACTAAGAACTATGTGACGTCAAGGGGGTAGTCTCGGGCTGTTACACTCATTCTTTTTACAACAACACCCACAATTACTCATTGTATCTAACAATGGGTTGTTGCCAGAGTCATTGACCCTGGCAGTTAATAGTCCCAAAATTTCTAGAACTCCTTACTATGATATCGAATTAGGGTAAGACTAGTGGCATTGAAAAGCTAAGTTGATGATTTACCTTTTGATGGGTCTAGAGCACAAAAATTTGGGGTATTATAAGGTTGTATGTGTTTGTTGTAAAAACTATGTACATTAGAGCTTTGGACATATTTTTATTACTTGCTTTGATTCTAATAATCTATGGAGAACTTTTGCCAGAGCAGTAGGAATTCATGACCCTTGTCTTCAAATTAGATATACCATTGACAAATAGTGGAGTGCTGACTATGTTCCTAAGTAGAAATGATTGTATAAGGCAGTCTCATCATTTATTTTATAATAAATTTAGAAAATAAAAACATTTTTTAACATAGGGGATTAGGTCAAAGTGTGTGATGACTATGGAGGTGAATAGGAATTTGTTTTATTTTCTAAATACATACATCATTGGGTTCAAGAAATGCAAAGTACTTGACCTCTTATTGTGAAGATTTTTGAAGAATACACTCCTCTAATTTCATTTAAATTTATTAGATGGAAGTGTCCAGAAATAAGCAGTTATAAGTGTAACATTTTATGGTGCCTCGAGAGGAAATTCTGGGAAAAGTTCTAGTTCATTTTGTATTAGAAATAGTGAAGGAAATTTTGTGTATGATGAATCAAGGAAGGTTGAACATTATTCTGTGTTGAGGTTTGAGAGTATAACCCTAAAAATAGTTTATGAATATTGTATCACTAAGAACTTATTACCAGTGATATTGGATACTGATTAACTTACGTTGCTGAAAAAGATTTTGTATGGAACTTGGGGAGTGCCTTGGGTTGTCACTATGGAGATAAGGCAAATAAAATTGTTAATCAGCAATAAGGATGTAGACATGGGACACATTCAGAGAAGGAAACCAAACAACAAATTTTTTTCCTAATAATATTTTTAGTTTTGTAGGTACATATGTATTACAATAGAATATGATTCAGGAAATCCTATAATAAGCAAAGTCATTGCTACAGCTGGTCAAAGTCAATATCCACAATAGTAGATTCAAGAATTACTAGGACGAATTTGATATGGCATTAAAAAACACGTAGTCACACCAAGAAAAAAAGCATGACATAATTTAGGGAGCTAACCAGTAATGGAGCTCATGAAAGAAATTAACCCTAGATAATAATGGAAATAGTCTAACTAGGGGTGTCTCAATATTTTATCAGCAAGAGTAAAAGTATTGAGGTCATACTTGTTAGATCTAGTGTTTTATGCAGTGACATCAGCCCTTTTAAGCTCAATTTACAGAAACAATAGAGATGATAAGTCATATTCGTCTTGCAATTTTGCCATCAAGAATTATAGAATTTAGGATCTTACCTTGGATTAGAGAAATGGTTACACTGACTGTGAGCTGAGGAAGTCTTCAAAAAGATCAAATTCATGGCATTTATGAGAATTTTAACATCAAAGTGAATGTCTCTCAAGCTCACTCTCTTGGTTTCCTAAATTTAGTCATCAAGGTGATTATCTTTTGACTACTGAATCGACGTTCTTGAAACCATTGGATCTTTCTAGTCCACTTATCAAAAAATCTCTAGGTATTGTATTCTGGTCTATGGCATTGGATATCTTCACCTGAAGAGTATCGAGTTATGTTAGTGGTAGATAGTTGTTACTTTTCTTTTTTCTTCTTGTACTCATGCCACTCTAGGACCCTAGTCATGTACAAACAATTTTTTATGCTTAATAATTAGGGGAAAGGATGAGAATGGCCTGTCGGCCAAAATATTTCCACAAAAATGGCCCTTGATTCATGTTATCATATAGTAGCCATTTCCATGAAAATGGCTCCTAAATGTTGCATTTCTCTTTCTTCCTATTTTTTTTTTGTTTGTTTTTCACTATTTTTTTTCCTTTTTCTTTTAATATTGTTAATTATTTTTTTTTTTGAAAAAAAGTCCAATTTGTCCATCCATTTATTTCTTTAGATGTGATCACAAAAATATAAATATGAAATACATGTTCACCCATAATTGTTCTATCTCTTTTCATATGAGTTAACACTATTGCGGCACTTTGACTTATTTATTTTTTCTGGTATCTCTCTCTTTTTAATCAAAAAAAATTAAGGAATGTTTGGACAGTAAGGGTACATGGTTTAATAAATTTTGTATATGCTTGCACAAATTTTCACAAAATTTTAGGTGAAGTTAACAAATTCAGGAATAACAAATTACTGTATATGCTTGCACAAATTTTCTCTGTAAAAGGTGTATTTATATGGTATATATACTGTGTCAACATGGTATAGAAGTGTATCAATATAGTATAAAAGTATATCAATGCGGTATCAAACTGTATCAATGTAGTATAAAAGTGTATCAATATGGTCTAAAAGAGTATCAATTGGGTATAGGGATTGCACGTACTTGCATAGAATTTCCTTTCTCTTTTCTAAAAAGTGCATCAATATAATATAAATGTGTATCAATGTGGTATAAAAGTGTATCAATTGAGTATAGAGACTACATGTGCCCAATTGGGTCAAATGACTAAAAAAGGGTATTAATTTAGCTGACTGACTACAATATGTCCACCTTTTCAAATGTTGGCCATTCTTTTTTAAAATGGCCAGCTCATGTCCTTTCCCTAATAATTAGGCCTTGACCCAATTTTTTCCTTTTCAAAATACTCTCCTCAAGTAACCTAGATTTTTGAAATATGTCCTCCTAGATAAAATAATTCACTTCAGCAAATGACAGTGCCTTACATTTTCTAAACAACAAACTCACTCAATGTTTTGCAAATCATACTTGAGTTTTTAGGGAGAAGAAGAGTTTAACTTCAAATGTCATGCCTATACCTAAGGAAAGATTAGGTATTTATAGTCAAAAGGTGTTGCTTCAAAAAATAAGCAATGGTTCATGAAGATCTACATTATTTTAAAGAGTTGGGCCCATATGTGGATCCATGTGTGACACAAATGGTGACATGCAACCACACATCATTATTTTTTACAAAACCAAAAATTTGAGGCCAATATGTATTGGCATGTGCTTTGGCACAAGTGACTGCACAAGGCCAGATACACACACATCATTCCTCGCCATTCAAATAGTGAAGAGAAGGGCTGTGACCATTCTACATGCATCTGCTCATGCTCGTGTGCATCCATAAATAGAAAAATATTTTGTATTATATTTTTGGATTAAAAATCATTGAATCTCAAGTTTTAAATAATTTTTTTTCTGAAAAGATAATCTCTCGATCAATTATTTAACAAATTTAAATCCAAATTTGAAGAGAAAGATGAAGTCGAGTTGAGCGATAAGAATGACAATGGTGTGATGATTTTCTTCATCTTTCTTAACTATCCACTGGAAGTAGTGCTTCTATACTTAAGAAAAAGGGTTTTACTTTGTCCCACTAATATGGAAGAACAATTCTTTTATAAAGTGAACACATATTTCACCTTTCTTTTATTTTGGACTCTCTATTTTTCATTCACACTTTAATTAGAACCTAAAAATCCCAAACATGAATGAGAAATAGCTATATGATCAAAAGATGTATGGAAAAATGTGTAATTTACAAGACAAGAATAATTAAATATGGATAAGTAGGTTTCCTATTGAACTTTCTATAGTGAACTTGTATCGGATGAACTCGGTCAAATGATAGATAGGATATCTTTGAACTATTGAACTTTGTTGAATATATAGAAAACACAGTTACACAACTAAGATTTTACCATTTATGATTCTCATGGTTTTGATAATTTTAACCCTGATCACTACCTAATTTCATGAAAGCTTAGAGAATCAGCCTTTACTGTCATTCTCTTTGTAGCAACTTTTACTTCATCCTCACATACGTTATTCCAAAACATTTAATCCTATAGATCAAACTATTTTGTCATACCTTCCAAACATAGAAACTATTAAAAAGCTTTAAACCATAACCCTTATCATTGTTTTCTAAAAATTGTTATTATTATGAGAATTGGTTGAGTTAATTGACAATATTGAACCATCTGTCACAACTTTGTTTGATCTCCTTGAACCTATCTCTTGGGTATCTGATATTCTAGGTAAATTTACCACCATGATGACTTTCCCTATGCCTTGAACTTATTTTCTTTGATTATCTCTCAACCCACTCTCTAGTTAGGTCTTTTGAAAGTGAATCTGATGCATCCTCCTTTGACTTCACAGTCAATCATGATATCTCAACCAATGAGTAGTTCTCTAATGATATTATGTCTCCTTCATATATGAAGTGATTTATCACTATGCATCATGCTTCTTTCCTTCCTATTGCAGCTTTACTATCTCAATATATGCATATCGATGCCAAAGGTTTGTCCCAATATGGAGTATGTTCCAAGAAATTTTGGAGTTATTCAGCTTCTTCACTGGCCTTATCTAAAGCGATAAATTTAGATTTCATCATAGAACGACCAATGTATTTTTTTTTGAAAGATTTCCATGAGACTGATCCTTTACAAAAAGTAGATACATATCCACTCATGGATTTTACTTTATTAAGCCTAGTGATCTAATTTACATCAATATATCCTTCAATGACCTCAGGATATTTTCTTATCATGAAAATATCATTTTTGAGTATGTTTTAGATACCTCAAAACTCTTTTCATTGTCATTTAAAAAGTTTAATTGGGATTAATTGTGTACCAACTCAATTTAATAATAAAACATGCTATGATTGGTCGCATATAATTCGTGATATGCATCAAACACCATATGACGTCCCTATGGAGTAAAAGGAAGTGGATGAGTTCTTGAAAAAAGAGAGAGCAAGAATAGTTTAATTGTGAGTCAGTTCTACCTTCATTATTCTATTGTGCAAAACTCACATTCATTGGTGTCTTGGCAATATTAAAATCCAAACACTCGAACTTGTCAAGTATATTTTTTATGTAATGAGATTGTGATAATACTAAGAATTATGGAGTTCTATGAATGTTTATTCCTAAGATCACATCAGCAACTCCAAGGTCTTTCATATCAAATTTTCTTTCCAACATTTATTTAGTACCATTTATGTAAAAAATGTCTCTACTGATGAATGACATGTCATCAATGTACAAATAGATAATGACTTTGTAATATGGAGTATCTTTATTGTAAAAACATTTGTCACACTTATTAGTCTTAAATCCAGTTGTTAGTATCATTTATTCAAACTTTGCACGCCACTATTTGGGTGCTTGTTCTAGTCCATAAAGTAACTTAAAAAGTTTGCACACTTTCCTTTCTTTACCAAGAACAACAAAACCCTTGAATTGTTCCATGTAAATTTACTTCACCAATTCTTTATTTAAGAAAGTATTTTGCACATATATTTAGTGGATTTCAAGACCTAATGCCACAACTAATGCAACCAACATCCTAATGGATGTAATCCTTGTTACTAACGAGGATCAATCAAATAATCAAGACCTTTTTTTAGTCTAAAGACTTTGACAATAATTTTTTCCTTTTACTTGTCAATAATTCTATCAGCTTTTATTTTTTGTTTGAAGGTCCATTTAGAACCTAAATATTTATTTCTCAAAAAACGATCAGCCAACTCCCACGTGTGGTTGCTCAAGGTTGAACCAACATAATTATTAACAACCTTTTTCCAAGAGGATGAGTCCTCGGAAGATATTACTTTTTTGAATGTTTGAGGCTTATTTTCAAGAACAAATATTATAAATCTGATTTAAATGAAGTTCATGTCCTTTTATATTTACTATGCCTTGGATTCTCTTCATTGTGTACATTATCCTTTGGTTCTTATGAAGGTGGTTTAGACCCTTCACTAGAAAATTCATATTTAATTTTATATGGATAGATCTTTTTAAAGAACTCAACACTATCAAATCCAAATCACCATATTGTCATTAATATTTGGATGTTCCAATTTATAGACCAAAAATTGACACGCTTTACTGTTTGTAGAATATCTAATAAGAACACAGGCCATAATCTTTGGTCATATTTTCAACCATTTGGGTATAGGAATTTAGACTTAAGGTAGATACCCCACAATTTAAAGTATTTCAAGTTGGATTTCCTTTTGTGCCTTGCTATAAGGCACTCTATTGAGTATTTGATTTTCTATAAGGATAGCTTCCCCTACATGTTTTATAGTAAACCTGAACTTATAATTAAGACATTCATCATTTCCGTCAATGTTTTATTTTTTTCTTTTTGGAATTCCATTTGATTTAGGTTAGTAGGGGTAGTAGTTTAGTGGACAATTCTATTTTCCAAACAAGTCTCTGCAAAAGGAGATTTATAACTTCCACCCCTATCACTTATATTTTTTTATCATTTTATCCAATTGATTTTCAACTTTAGTTTTGTATTGCCTAATTATTTCTGTTGTTTCATCTTTAGTATTAAAAAAAAATAACAATATCTAGTGCAATCGTGAATAAAAGTCCTGAGCTACTCTTTCCACAAAGAGGTGGTGTTAACTTCATATCACAACTGTCTGTATGAATTAAGTCTAAGGGATTCAAATTTCTTTCAGCAAACTTATAAGGATTCTTAGCATACTTAGATTCAAGATATGTTTGACACTTTGATTTATAACACTCAAAGTTAGGGAAAACCTCAAAACTAACTAGTTTTCACAAGGTCTTATAATTGACATATCTGAAACATTCATGTCGTAAATCATTTGTGTAATAACCTGATTTATGAAAAATGATTTATATATAGTTTTACCCTTTTACCCTTCCTCTTAGTGGCGAAATGCTGATTTTGGAGTGTGAAAATTGTTGATGCAGTTTCTGGTGCAATCATGTATGATTTTGATGAGTTTATGGTTTGTAGACGCCTAAAAATTCATATAGTTGACTTCGATTAACATTTGTTGTTCTGAATGATGGATGAAAATTCAAGCAATTCCATTATTTCAAAAATATTGAATGTAGGTTAGTATCATGGTTGGTTTGGGTTTCTGTAACACCTCATATTTTTGGACTAGACTTTTATAAGATCCCGCAAAATCCTATGCTTAGCTCAGTCCTTTAGAGCTTGTTAAGGGGTCCCAGACTTAGAAAATTTTAGCTAAGTATTTAGACTTAGTGTTATTTTAGCCTTCATAGATTGGCGACTCTATTTCATTACCCTCATGACCTTAAAGTGATGAATTTTAGGTTGAATCATGATCAAGAATGTCAGTAGGTATTCTGAGACATGTTTTAGATTTTTCGAACATCATTTAAAACACATTTGAAAGCTCAAACCAGTAGATCAACATTATTTCAATGTGCTGCATCACCCATCATGTCGATGAGTATTTTCCCCATCTTCCAGTGCAAATTCCAGTGAACCGACACATACTCGATATAACACATTGGATATCGCGTCAATTCCAACGATGGGACGCAGCGGTCTATGCATCACTATATCAATTTTTAGTCATTAAAAAGCCACATCCTCAAGGATAATTTGGTCTTTTTCCCACCTCATGTTCGCCCCCAAAACACGAGATTAAGCCCCTGTAAAGGCAAAATCCATTCATCTTTCTCAAAATTTCTCAAGAAGCAAACCTTAGGATCTCCAATTCAAGATTTAGCCTTCAAGAACACTCCATCAGTCTTTGCAAATTTGAATACCAAGGTATGCCAAGTGTTCATCCAAGGGTCCTTTCCACCCTTGGAGTCTAAGAAACTCTTTTAAACTTTAAGTAAATTGCTTTTATGACGTCAATGATTTTGATTCAAGTGTATTAATGATTATAATGTTGATTGGGTTTCTATTCCATGATTAAGTCCAAGATTTATGTAAAAACAATTATTATGTAGGTAGTTGATGTTAGGCGTATTTACACGCCTGAAGCACCTTAATTCACGCATATTTTAGCTAAGTTTTAAGGACAAAATATGTAATTCCTGCACTTTTAGTCCTTTTTCCTGTAAGTGACCTAACCAACGTGATTAGCAAGTTTTCAGGTATAAATGATGAAGATTTCAGTATTTTATGGACTGTTTGACGCCAAAGGAAACCTCACGTAAGAAGGAAGGCAGCTTTTGGAAGCCTATGGACTAAAAGTGATGCATGGAGAGCTTGTCCCGAGAAAAAATAGCATTTCTAAAGACTTGGAGGATCAGCAGTAACTTAGTAGGATTAGGACAAGTATGCAATAACTCAGTAGAACTAGGACAAGGATAAAAACCCTCTTTCAATAGGACTAGGATATGGATGTTATATAAACCCTATTTTGCTGAAACTTTTCAGCATTCTCTTCTTATCCCCCTTTCTATTCTTTCCCTTCTTCACAAAATCATTTTAAAACATTATTCTTCATCTATTCAACTTTTAATTTTCACGATAAGAGAAACGCTACTAGCAAGGAAATCACGCCACAAGTGACACCAAAACATACTTCATGTGAGATTGTTATTATTTTGGTATGATAATAATGTCTATTGTGTTTTCCATTGCACTCATGAGTAGCTAAAAACTTCTCTGTTAGGGTTATGGAAGCCTTATGATATACTATCTATTGCTAGGAGTTTGTGAATTCTTGATACGTATGCTGCTTATATCATTACTCTCTTTATCTTAATTGAATTCTTGTGGTTGCAAACAAATAGAATACGCTAGTATAGCATTAACTTGTTCGAAAGAAAAGTTACATGTCTGGAAAAGTGAGAATGACAAGAAAATAGGGCTACCAACCCCTGTTTAAAAGTTAGTGTCGTAACTGGATTAACCTCTTAGAGAATTCGTACCATTAGATACGCTTTAAGTCGAAAGAGTTAAAGTGAGATAATCTGTGATGGTCGAAAGACGCTAGGATTTATCATAGAATATGAATCTCTATAAGCGCATGCATGTCGGAATTCCGCATAACTCATAGCCAATAGATACGTAGAACTCATAAGGTGGACATAACCCTAACTTAAAATTCTCATTGATTAAAACCTACTAAACATTCTGATTTTCTTTGTTACTTTGATACTTTTAATTCACGCTAAAATTAAATCCCCCCTTTTCGTAGAATTTTCGATCAACAGTCTACTAATCGTTGCTTACTTAGTGACCAAGTATTCCCTGTGGGATTCGACACCCAACCTAGTTGGGTTCTATATTTGACAACGATCGCTTATACTCTTATGAGAGCTGTAGTTTGAGCGTTATCAAATTTTGGCGCCGTTGCCGTGAATACGGTTGTCAACTAAGTTTGTGATAATTACTAGACCCTTTGGTCAAAGATTCTCGTACTTTACTTTTAGTTGTTGTTTTTGTTTTCTGCAGGTTTTTGTTGAGTGCATGCCAAATACTCGAAGTTCGGGACAATCATTATTACCCATAAACCTTGAACTACAACTTATTGGAAGGATGGATGCACAACGTGACATTGAGAGAAGGGCTGCTTAATAGGAGCAAGCTAGACTAGCTGTGTTGGCCACTGCCTAAGTACATCAACCGAATATTGATAACCCTGGGCGGGCAATAAATCCTGACGATGAAGAACTAGGGGATGAGGAGCTACTGAATCCTAGGCGTACAGATGAGGTGGCGATACCTGGGAATAGAAGAGATCGTCAAGCTAGATTCAGGCCTGAACGCCGAGCTGTGCAGATTCCTTTTGAGGATAATGATGATGATTTGGATGGAGCTGGTGCCACAGGGGATATTATTCCTCCACCCTTGGAACCTGGAGCCAAGTTCAATATCACCAGCACCATGATTCAGTTATTGCAGCTCAAGGGATTATTTGGTGGACTAGCAGGCGATGATCCGAATATGCATCTGATCAACTTTATCTCTACATGCAAGTCATTTGACAACCCAGGCGTTGGACAGAATGAAATTCAGCTGCATTTATTTCCATTGTCTCTATCTGGGGAGGCAACTCTATGGTTGAATGGGCTAACTCCTGATTCTATTACGAATTGGAGGCAATTGAAAGACACTTTCCTAGAAAGATTCTTTCCGCCATCCAAGAAAGCACAGTTGAGAGATGAAATCAACAATTTTTGACAGCTTCCAACTGAAGCTCTCCACGAAACATGGGAGAGGTTCAATACGAAGCTTATGCGGTGCCCAAACCATCATATGACCAATGTCCACTTGATGGAGATATTATACAGATCTTTGAATTCGGTGACTAAGTCAGTGGTTGATAATGCTGCAGGAGGGTCATTCATGGACCTTACTTTTAATGAGGCAAGTGGTATGCTAGATCGTATGACAAAGCAGAGTAGAGCTTGGTAAACTAGGGAGTCTGAGGAAGCAAGCTCTACTATATCTATTGGCATGACTGCAGAACAAAGGCGAAGAGAGGAGAAACGCGATCAAGATATGGCGGATCTTCTTACCAAGCACTTATTATCAGGGAAGATCGAAAAAGTCAAAGCTGTTGTGTCACAGGCAAGAGGTGAATTCGATTCTAAAGAAGAAGCTAACTACTTGAATAATCAGGGGGGTTTTTGAGGCAATGCCCAAGGAAACCAAGGTCGGAACTATTATGATAAATCAGGAAACAAGGACCGTGATCAAGGAAGTTGGAAGAACAAAACTGATAGGAGTGGTTTGTATGGTCCTCCTGTAAGACGTAACGCCGCTGCATCTGGTTCTGGAAATATGTCCATAGAAGATATGATGGCTAAGATATTGAAAAGAGTGGAGGCAACCAACACGGGAGTAACTGAGGTAAAAAATAATTTATCCTCAATGAAGTAATTAGTTGACTTGCATTCTACTGCAATAAAATAGCTGGAGCAACAATTGAGTCAACTATCAGCAATAATAAACCAAAGAAAAGCTGGCACTTTACCTAGTAACACTGTGCAAAATCCAAGGAATGATGGATCATGCAGGGCTATTAATACCAAGAGCAGTAAGGTGTTAGACAATCCATCTAAAGGCAAGAAGGTGGTTGTTGATATAGAGGAGATTGTTATTGACGCAGATTGTGATGATTCTGTAGAAGTTGAAAATCAGAAGGAGCGCGTTCATGATAAAAATATTCCTCTTCCACCCCCACCTTTTCCTCATAGATTGAAGAAAAAGGCTGATGGCACACCTGAAAAGGCTGATAATCGGAAGCAAGATAAAAAGGAAGTGGTGGAGAAAACGATTTCCCTTCCACCACCACCTTTTTCGCAGAGACTGAAGAAGAAGGCAGATGATACAAGGTTAAGTAAATTCGTGACGATGTTGAAGCAGATGACTATTAATGTTCCTTTGGTGGAGGCACTGGAATAGATGCCTGGGTATGCTAAATTCATGAAGGACCTTTTAACAAAGAAGCGGGCAGTAAACTATGAGTCGGCAGATAATATTCATCATTGCAGTGCAATTGACACAAGGTCCTTAGTATAGAAGAAGGCAGACCCTGGTGCTTTCCCTATTCCTAGCACAGGTTGGATATATGAATTTTTCTAAGGCATTGTGCGATTTGGGAGCAAGCATCAATTTGATGCCACTATCCGTCTACAGAAAGTTGGGGTTAAGCGAGCCTAAACAAACCAATATGCGGCTCGTGATGGCAGATAGGTCGGTAAAATGACCTGTTGGTATCTTAAATGATGCATTGGTGAAGGTTTCCACCTTCATCTTTCCTGCAGACTTTGTTATTTTGGATTGCGAGGTGGATTCTGAAGTTCCCATAATCTTGGGATGCCCTTTCCTCGCAATTGGAAGTGTGCTTATTGACATGAGAGCTAATGAGATTTTATTTTTGTTGAATGACAAAATGGTCCGTTTTGATGTATGAAAGAAAGTGAAGCAGCTCGAAGATATGGATGTGTTCTCTGTAGCTGAAGTTAATTATAAGGATGACAAAGAATTATCTGTAGAAAAGCAGCTTACTGATGAGTCACTATCTGATGAACTGCTGAATTGTGAGCGTGAGGAGGATCAAGAACATGAAGAAACTATGTGTGCTCTAACAGAAATAGGGTCCTATTCTCATACTCCTAAGCAGCCGGACCTTGATCTTAAGAATCAACCGTCACCAACAGCAAAAACTTCTATTGAAGAGCCCCCAGTGCTAGAATCGAAAGAGCTTCCCAATTATCTAAGGTATGCATTCTTGGGAAGCGGAAATACACTTCCTGTGAGTGTGGCGGATGATTTAAGTGAACAGCACATAGAGGCTCTCATCTCTGCTCTGAAGAGATACAAGGGAGCTATGGGTTGGACTATTGATGATATAATTGGTATCCCTATTGGGATATGTATGCACAAGGGTCATCTCGAAGAAGATTGCATGCCTACAAGTAAGTATCAGCGTCGTCTGAATCCATTCAGAAAATAATGCACCATATATCTCGATGAAGTCTAAGTAATCGAGATAAGCTATGTCGTGCTGCGACAATAAATCAAGCACTGGATAGGAGGCAACCCATCGTATTTAATTGTTTTGTTTCACTAGGAGTTTGTTTTTGAAGTTGAGCCACGACCAAAACTAAGGCGCTTGATGGGAGGCAACCCATCGTTCTAATCGTTTTGGTTGTTTTTGAGTAAGCGTAGGTGCAAGACGTATAAAGGAGGAGATTCGTCTCAAATTTCAATTTGAAAGTAAGCTATGTTAAAGGTGGTAAGTGAGTAATGAAGGAGCAAAAGGCTTTCGGTTAATCATTGCCTATACAAATCTAGGAAACAGACAAGGCAAGGCCTATGCTATTGCCTTCTGCTCAACTAGGCAAAGCATTAGGCGCTGCCTATGCTATTGCCTTCTACTCAACTAGGCAAAGCATTAGGCTCCGCCTATGCTATTGCCTTCTGCTCAACTACGCAAAGCTAAAGGCACCGCCTATGCCATTGCCTTTGCTCTCTGAATCTACAATGCCATAACATAGGCGCTGCCTTTGCCTCCCAAATCTCTCAAAATTTTTATTTTTGCTCATCTAACCTTGCAAGATCATCTTCCGAGTTCAACACCAAGATCTCAGGAAGAATGGCCTCAAAAGGACGACAAGGAAAACAAAAAGCGCCCACCTCACAGAAAGGTAAGAAAAGAGGAAGAAAAGAGCAAGCTGAATCCTCCGGCCTGCAAATACCTCGACGCACTCTTGGAATCAAGTGGGGTACATTTTGAGGAACTTCTGAGGATGACGACTCTGATGATGATTCCGATGCAGGGGGTATGACCCCAGGCATAGAGGAGGAGTCCGACTAACCAGGTTCTTCTTATTTATTTTCCACTGAGGACAGCGTGTCCCGTCTAAGTGTGGGGTGATGGTATTTGTATGTTGTATTTCTTTGCCTACCTACATTTATTTATGTTCATTTGTTTGGTTTTTAGTAGTAGTTAAATTTTCGAAAATTTTTTCCTTAAGTTTTTTTTTTAGATTTTAAATGAAGTACATAAAATTGTTCTGATAGGCGGCATGGTATTATGACAAGAGTTGGGCTAAAATCATTACTATTGAGAGGTTTAGTCTCTAAGTGTGACTCACTATATGATAAGTGTGTGGTTTAATTCCTTTATTTGTTGGGTCAAGGGTCTACAATACTCCCAATAAAGTTGACCATGTGCCTTATGTGTGTGAGATTATAGTATACTCTGTGTTTGTGGCTGATGCTAGAACTTGCCTGGTGTGTATGTAAAACGAATAAAGAGTGTAAGTTTAGGAGATGATTTAGGCATTTCTTTGGAAACTTGTACTTGTTTACCTTCATTTTACCTACCCGTGGACATTATCCTAGTTAACCCCCTTTGAGCCTTTAAGCCATTTTCTTTGACAGCCTCATATGTAGTCTGATCCATTTTTTTTCAAGACCATAATTTGATCCAAATTCCTAAGATCTTTAAATTGTAAAGCCATGTGACAAAATAAGAGGAAATTGGGTGAGAGTGATGCTTTAGAAGGTATTGGTACTTGAATTTGTTATGAAAAAAGAGTGGCTATCATAGAGGTGTGTTATAAAAAAAAGAAGAAAAGAAAAAGAAATAGAAAAGATAGTTATGTTTGAATGGCAAAATCGGTGAAAACGGGTGATAGATGAAAGAAAGGTAGCAAGGTTGATTAAAACAGAGTGTTAATGGCATAATGTGATGTATTAAAGCGCTTAGGAACATAGTCAGTATTTCTGGTCAAAATAGTCCTACCCGTCCCTTAGCCTACATTACAACCTGTAAAAGACCTATTTGATCCTAAGCTTAGCATTCTGATATTAGTAGAGCATTACACTAAGGGCAAGCCTACGGTCAACAGTTGCAACATATGAATTCTTTGTGAGAGTGAGAGCAAGGAAAATCTTATACCTATGTTTCAAAAAATGGAATACTTGTGAGTGAGTATGGGTGATAGATTGTGAGACACACATGGTTGATGAGTTTTGGGTAGTTCTGTATGATTCTTTGTGCCTTAACTTGTGGATACGAATTAACCATCATCACGAGTCTATGTTAGAGGTTAAATTGTTTCTAGTAGTGATCAGAAAACTACTCTTTATTAATAATTGTCGTGCCTGTCTTGATGAATATTTTGTGCTGTTACTGTGAAACCCTAAGTAGATGTTTACATGGACATGATATTTTGTTCGAGGACGAACAAATCTTTAAGTGTGGGGTGTTGATGTTAGGCGTATTTAAACGCCTAAAGAACCTTAATTCACACATATTTTAGCTAAGTTTTAAGGACAAAATATGTAATTCCTGCACTTTTAGTCCTTTTTCCTGTAAGTGACCTAACCAACGTGATTAGCAAGTTTTCAGGTATAAATGATGAAGATTTCAGCATTTTATGGACTGTTTGACGCCAAAGGAAACCTCACGTAAGAAGGAAGGCAGCTTTTGGAAGCCTATGGACTAAAAGTGATGCATGGAGAACTTGTCCCGGGCAAAAACAACATTTCTATAGACTTGGGGGATCAGCAGTAACTTAGTAGGATTAGGACCAGTATACAGTAACCCAGTAGGACTAGGACAAGGATAAAAACCCTATTTCAATAGGACGATGATATGGATGTTATATAAACCCTATTTTGCTGAAACTTTTCAGCATTCTCTTCTTATCCCCCTTTCTATTCTTTCCCTTTTTCAAAAAATCGTTTTAAAACATTATTCTTCATCTATTCGACTTTTAATTTTCACGACAAGATAAACGCTACTAGCAAGGAAATCACGCCACAAGTGACACCAAAACATACTTCACGTGAGATTGTTATTATTTTGGTATGATGATAATGTCTATAGTGTTTTCCATTGAGCTCATGAGTAGCTAAAAACTTCTCTGTTAGGGTTATGGAAGCCTTATGAGATACTATCTATTGCTATGAGTTTGTGAATTCTTGATACGTATGCTGCTTATATCATTACTCTCTTCATCTTAATTGATTTCTTGTGGTTGCAAACATATAGAATACGCCAGTATAGCATTAAATTGTTTGAAAGAAAAGTTACATGTCTGGAAAAGAGAGAATGACAAGGAAATAGGGCTACCAACCCCTGTTTAAAAGTTAGTACCGTAAATGGATTAACCTTTTGGAGAATTCGTACCATTAGATACGAGTTAAAGTGAGATAATCTGTGATGGTCGAAAGACGCTAGGATTTACCATAGAATACGAATCTCTATAAGCGCATGCATGTCGGAATTCCGTATAACTCATAGCCAATAGATACGTAGAACTCATAAGGTGGACATAACCCTAACTTAAAATTCTCATTGATTAAAACCTACTAAACATTCTAATTTTCTTTGTTACTTTGATACTTTTAATTCACACTAAAATTAAATCCCCCATTTTTATAGAATTTTTGATCCACAGTCTACTAATCGTTTCTTACTTAGTGACGAAGTATTCCCTGTGGGATTCGACACCCAACCCAGTTGGGTTCTATATTTGACAACGATCGCTTACACTCTTACGAGAGTTGTAGTTTGAGCGTTATCAGTAGTATCATGTGAATTTATGTTAAAGCCTTGAAATTGTGATGCTGATATGTTGATTAGTACTATGTGCATATACAATGCCTTCCAAGTGTTTGATGATTTGTTCATGTGAATTAAATAGTGGTATTATATCATGTTAGCATGTATATTAGTTCATGCCATTCAAGTACTTGATAAAATGCCTCTATAGATGCATTATGAACAAGTGTACATTTCTATGCTATGCAAGGTTATGTGATGCTTTACTTTTATGCTATCGAGTCCTGGGGGTATTTAATACCTGACTATTTAGCTGATTACTGATAACGCTCAAACTACATCTCTCGTAAGAGTGTAAGCGGTCGCTGTCAAATATTGAACCCAACTGGGTTTGGTATCGAATCCCACAGGGAATACTCGGTCACTAAGTATGCAACGATTAGTAGACTTTTGGAGAAAGTTCTGTGAAAAAGGGGGGATTGGAGTGTGACGTTAAGTAATTAAAATAGCAAAGTAAAAACGGAATGCTTTATAGGTTTTAATCAATGAGAATTGTAAGTTAGGGTTATGTCCACCTTATGAGTTTTACGTATCTATTAAATATGAGTTATGTGGAATTCAGACATGCATGTGCTTATAGAGATTCGTACTCTATGGTAAATCCTAGCATCTTTCGACCATCACAGATTATTTCATTTTAACTCTTTGGAGCTTAAAATGTATCTAATGGTACGAATTCTCCAAGAGGTTAATCCAGTTACGGCACTAACTTTTAAACAGGGGTTGATAGCCCTATTTCCTTGTCATTCTCTCTTTTCCAGACATGTAACTTTTCTTTCGAACAAGTTAATGCTATACTGGCGTATTCTATATGTTTGCAACCACAAGAATTAAATTAATATGAAGAGAGTAATGATATAAGCAGCATACGTATCAAGAATTCACAAACTCATAGCAATAGATAGTATCTCATAAGGCTTCCATAACCCTAATAGAGAAGTTTAGCTACTCATGAGTGCAACGGAAAACACAATAGTCATTATCATCATACCAAAATAAGAATTTCACGTGAAGTATGTTTTGGTAGCACTAGTGGCGCGAATTCCTTGCAAATAGCGTTTCTCTTGTCGTAAAAATTAAAAGTCGAATAGATGAAAAATAATATCAACAACAAATTTGTGAAGAAAAGGGGAAAGGATCGAATGGGGATGAGTAAGGATGTGGGTGGCGGAAGATTGGTGCTGAAAAGTTCAGTAACATAGGGTTTTTATAACACCTATATCCTATTCCTACTAAGCTACTGCATACTTATCCTAATCCTACTAGGTTACTGCATCCTTTTCCTAATCCTACTAAGTTACTGCTGGTCCCCAAGACTATGGAAATACTGTTTTTGCCCTGGACAAGTTTTCCATGCATTACTTTCCGTCCACAAGCTTCCAGAAGCTGCATTCCTTCTTACGTGAAATTTTCTTTGGCGTCCAATTTCCATAAAATGCTGAAATCTTCATCATTTATACCTGAAAACTTGCTAATCACTTTGGTTAGCTCACTTACAGGAAAAAGGACTAAAAGTGCAGGAATTATATATTTTGTCCTTAAAACTTAGCTAAAATATGGGTGAATTAAGGTGCTTTAGGCGTGTAAATACGATTATCATCAACACCCCACACTTAAAGATTTCTTCGTCCTCAAACAAAATATCATATCCATATAAACATCTACTTAGGGTTTCACAGTAACAACACAAAATATTCATCAAGAATGGCATGACAATCATTAACAAAGAGTAGTTTTCTCATCAGTACTGAAACAATTCAACCTCCAACATAGACTCGTGATGATGGTTAATTCGTATCCACAAGTTAAGGCACAAAGAATCATACACAACTACCCAAAAATCATCAACCATGTGTGTCTCACACAATATCTTACCCATAATCACTCACAAGTATTTGTATTTTTTCAAAACATGGGTATAGGATTATCCTTGCTCTCACTATCACAAAAAATTCATATGTTGCAGCTGATGACCATAGGCTTGCCCTTAGTGTAATGCTCCACTAATATTAGAATACTAAGCTTAGGATCAAATAGGTCTTTACAGGTTGTAATGTAGGATAAGGGACGGGTAGGACTATTTTGGCCAGAAATAGTGACTAAGTTCCCTAAGCGCTTTAATACATCACATTATGCCATTTACACTTTCTTTCAAACAACCTTTCTACTTTCTTTTAATCTACCACCCCTTCTCACCTCTTTTGTTATTCGATTTTAAACAGAACTAACTTTTTAGCTTTCTTTTCATTTTTTTATAACACACCTCTATGATAACCACTCTTTTTCATAACTAATTCATGCACCAATACATTCGAAGGCATCACTCTCACCCAATTTCCTCTTATTTTGTCATATGACTTGACAATTTAAAGCTCTTAGGAATTTAGATCAAATTATGGTCTTGAAAAAAAATGGATTAGGCTATATATGAGGCTGTCAAAGAAAATCGCTAAAGGCTCAAAGGGGTTGACTAGGATAATGTCCACGGGTTGGTAAAACGAAGGTAAACAATCACAGGTTGCCAAAGAAATGCCTAAATCATCTCCTAAACTCACACTCTTTATTTCGCTTCACACACACACCAGGCAAGTTCTAGCATCAGTCACAAACACAGAGTACACTATAATCTCACACACACAAGGAACATGGTCAACTTTATTGGGAGTATTGCAGACCCTTGACCCAACAAATGAAGGAATTAAACCACACAATTATCACATACTGAGTCACACTTAGAGCCTAAACCTCTCAATAGTAATGATTTTAGCACAACTCTTGTCATAATACCATGCCGCCTATCAAAACAATTTCATGTACTTCATTTAAAATCTAAAAAAAAATTTAAGGAAAGGAAATTTTTTTTGAAAATTTAACTACTACTAAAAACCAAACAAATGAACATAAATAAATGTAGGTAGGCAAAGAAATACAGCATACAAATACCATCACCCCATACTTAGACGAGACACACTGTCCTCAGTGGAAAATAAATAAGAAGAACCTGGTTAGTCGCACTCCTCCTCTATGTCTGGGGTCATACCCACTGTATTGAAATCATCATCGGAGTCGTCATCCTCAGAAGTTCCTCAAAATGTACCCCACTTGATTCCAAGAGTGCGTCGAGGTATTTGCAGTATGGAGGATTCAGCTTGCTCTTTTCTTCCTCTTTTCTTACCTTTTTGTGAGGTGGGCGCTTTTTCTTTTCCTTTTCATCCTTTTGGTGCCATTCTACCTGAGATTTATGTTAGCTCATCTCGGAAGATATAATCAAAAAACAAACTATAGTGGCACCACCCCACACTTAATTTGTTTGTACAAACTAATTAATTGAGTGATGTCGATTACTCAGACTTCATCGACATACATATAGGCGATATGTTCCAACAATAAGTTCATTACAATCATTCTTGCATGTCATCTTGACTATCCTATCCACTTCTATTTCATGTAATCTTGACTATACTTTCATATGTGGATTAATGCTCCTTTTGAACAAGACTACTACATAGAGATCGTATCATGTTATGGGATAGAAATAATCACAACATCTCATGCTTGTATTCAATCATGATCTTTATCTCGATGAGCGAGTCATTCAAACATTCAAGCATTCAAGCATTCAACTATTGAAGAGTATGCAATTGGCTTCACTATTTCGATTTCTCAAAAAGAGGACAGTGTATAACAATCAAATACAAGTCGGCACTAAGTCCATAATACCCATACATATTCTTTCACTCAACTAGATGTATCATACAAATCAACACATTCTAATCACCAACACCACTTTAAGATCTAAAATACCATGATAAGCGTAAGAATGTAACAACTTCGAAATATAAACGAAGAACTTACTTGGTGTTGAACTAGTAAGATGATCTTGCAAGGTTAGATGAGCAAATATAAAAGTTTTGAGAGATTTGGGAGGCAAAGGCGGCGCCTAATGCTTTTTCTAGTTTAGCATAGTTGGCGCCTTTTATGCTATGGCATTGTAGATTCAGAGACCAAAGGCATTGGCATAGGCGGCGTCTATGCTATGGCAATGTTAGACCAAAGGCTTTGGAATAGGCGGTGCCTATGATATGGAATTGTTGGACCAAAGTCTTTGGCATAGGCGGCGCCTATGCTATGGAATTCTAGATTCAGAGACCAAAGGCCATAGCATAGGCCTTGCCTTGTCCATTGCCTAGATTTACATAGGCCTTGCCTTGTCTATTGCCTAGTTTTGTATAGGCAATTCCTAACCGAAAGCCTTTTGCTCCTTCATTACTCACTTACCACCTTTAACATTGCTCACTTTCAAATCAAAATTTGAGACCAAGCTCCTTCCTTATACGTCTTGCACCTACGCTTACTCAAAAACAACAAAAATGATTAGAATAATGGGTTGCCTCCCACCAAGCGCCTTAGTTTTAGTCGTGGCTCGACTACAAAAACAAACTCCTAGTAAAACTAAACAATTTAAATATGATGGGTTGCCTCCCATCTAGCGCTTGATTTATTGTCGCGGCATGACATAGTTATCTCGATTACTTAGACTTCATCGAGATATATGGTGCATCATTTTCTGAATGGATTTAGACGACGCTGATGCTTACTTGTGGGCATGAAATCTTCTTCGAGATGACTCTTGTGCATACATATCCTAGGTGGGATACCAATTATATCATCAATAGACCAACCAATGGCTCTCTTTTACCTCTTTAGAGCAGAGATGAGAGCCTCTACATGATGTTCACCTAAATCAGCCCCAACACTCACCGGAAGTGTATTTTCACTTCCCAAGAATGCATACTTTGGGTGACTGGGGAGCTCTTCCGATTCTAGCACTGGTGTCTCTTCAACGGAAGTCTTCACTGTTGGTGAAGGTCGATGCTTAAGATCAAGGTCCAGATTCTTAGAAGCATGAGAATAGGACCCTATTCCTGTTAGAGAACAAATAGTTTCTTCATGATCCTCAACATCTTCACTCTCAAAATTCAAAAGCACAACAGATAGTGACTCAACAGTAAGCTGCTTCTCTACAGATAATTCTTTCTCATCCTCATATTAAACATCATCTATCATATCGCTGGGCTGCTTCATTGCTTTGCATACATCAAAACGAACCACTTCGTCATTCAATCGAAATAAAAGCTCATTAGCTCTCAAATCAATAAGCACGCTCCCTGTTGCAAGGAAAGGGCACCCCAATATTATGGGACCTTCAGAGTCCACCTCACAATCCAGAATAATGAAGTCTGCAGGAAAGATGAAGGAAGAAACCTTCACCAATACATCAAATAAGATACCAACAGGTCATTTTACCGACCTATCTGCCATCACGAGCCTCATATTAGTTGGTGTAGGATCGCCTAACCCCAACTTCCTGTAGACGGATAGTGGCATCAAATTGATTCTAGCACCCAGATCGCACAATGCCTTGAAAAAATTCAAAGATCCAACAATGCAAGGAATAGTGAAGGCACCAAGGTCGGCCTTTTTCTGAACTAGCGATCTTGTAGCGATTGCACTGCAATGGTGAACATTATCTGCCGGCTCATAGCTTACTATCCGCTTCTTTGATAAAAGGTCCTTCATGAATTTAGCGTACCCAGGCATCTGTTCCAGCGCCTCCACCAAAGGAACATTAATAGTCAGCTGCTTCAACATAGTCATGAATTTACTGAACCTGGTGTCATCAGCCTTCTTCTTCAGTCTCTGCGGAAAAGGTGGTGGTTGAAGGGGAATCATTTTCTCCACCACTTACTTTTTATCTTGCTTCTGACTATCACTCTTTTCAGGTTGGTGACGTCTAGGTGTAACATCATGAGCACTCACTTCAGCTTCTATGGCATCTTCAAACTCTGCTTCATCAAGAATATTCTCCTCTGTATTATCAACTACCTGCTTGCCTTTGGATGGATTGTCTAACAGTTTACCACTTCGGGTAGTGATGATAGGCGGATTTACACGCCTATATCAATATATTTTGCCCATATTTTAGCCTAGTTTTGAGAACTAATTATCTATTTCATGCACTTTTAGTCCTTTTTCCTATAAATGAGCTAACGAACATGATTAGTAAAGTTTCAGGTATAAATGATGCAAAATACAGCATTTTATGGCTTACTTGACGCAAAAGAAAGCTCATGAACGAAGGAGAAGGAAGTGGGACGCCTAAAGGACCAAATCTGCTGCATGGAAAATCTGTCCCGGGCTAAAACATCAATTCTGAAGACTTTGGGGACTTACAGATACAAAGCTGGATTTTTACAAAGATACATTAACCTAGTACAATTAGGTTATGTATTTCACTATTCTATTTGGATTATGATATTGTAACCTTACCTTAGTACATTTGGGTCAAGGATTTTATTAGTATAGTAGGATTTGGCTATTTATTTCATTAGCTTAGTAGGAGTAGGATAGGAGTATTATAAATACCCTATCATGCTAGAGATTTTTATTCATTCAGAAATTCATTCTTAAACTATTAATTTTCCTCCATTCTTCTCATCTTCCACCACAAACACTTCTAATCTATTCTTCTATTCATCTATTCCACAACAAGAGAATCGTTACTTGCTAGGGAATCACCAAAACCACACGCCTATCACCTACTTCTCATGCCATCAACCATGCAAATCATGATATCCTTCGCATTCATGGGTAACTAAACCTCTTAGTTGGGGTTATGGAAGCCGAATGAGTTACTATCTATTACTGTGAGTTTGTGAGTTCGAGACACGTATATTGCTTATATCATTATTCTCTTCATCTTAATCTACATTCTTTGCGGTTGCAAACGCGAGAATACGCCAGTCTAACATTTAACTTGTTCGTGAGAAAGGTTATTTGTCTGGAAAAGAGATAATGTCAAGGTAGTAGGACACCCTTCCCTATTAAAAAGCTAGTGCCGTAACTGGACTAACCTCTTGGAGAATTCGTACCGTTAGACACGCTTTAAGCTCACGAGAGTTAAAGTGAAATAGTCCTTGTTTAGGTCGCGAGATGCTTGGATTTACCATCGACTACAATTCTCTATAAGCAATTGCATGTCAAGACTCTACACACTCATAGTCAATAGAGACGTATACCTCAAAAGGTGGACATAACCCCAACGCTTCAATTCTCATTGTTTACAACCAACGTGACAATCTCTCTTTTTTTACTTTATTATTTTCTGCTTTTGTTTACATTACTTGCAAAACAAGAATCCCCCCTTCTTACGAGACTTGCACCAAAAGTTTAGTAATTTTACTTACTTATTGTCAAAGCTATTCCCTGTGGGATCGACACCCAACCCAGGTTGGGTTCTATATTTGCTAACGACCGCTTTACACTCCTACGAGAGCTGTAGATTGAGCGTTATCAAAAATTGGCGCCGTTGCCGGGGAATACGAGTGTCAATCAAGTTCGTGATAATTACTAGACCCTTTGGTCAAAGATTCTCGTACTTTTACGTTTAGTTTTTGTTTTTGTTTCTTGCAGGTTTTTCTTTTAGTGCATGCCCCATACTAGAAGTATTGGTCAACCATTATTACCAATCAATCCGGAACCACAACGCATTCGTAGAATGGAAAAACAAGCTGAAATCGACAGGATGGCTGCTCAACACGAGCAGGCGAGATTAGCTGCTCTTGCTGCCGCCCAAGTACACCAGCAAAACATTGATAATCCTGGGCGAGCTACAAATCCTAACGACGAGGATTTAGGTGATGATGAGTTGATAAACCCAAGGCATGTCGCTGAAACTGCAACACCTGCCAACCGAAGAGGTCGACAAGCTCGGCATAGGTATGATCGACAACCAATGCAGCCAGCTTTCGACGATGATGATGATGATCTTGATGGTGCCGGATCCACTGGAGCTATAATTCCACCCATTAGCGCCCGGAGCCAAGTTCAACATCACAAGCACCATGATTCAGTTATTGTAACTCAAGGGATTATTTGGTGGACTAGCAGGCGATGATCCGAATATGCATCTCATCAACTTTATCTCTACATGCAAGTCTTTTGACAATCCTGGTGTTAGTCAGAATGCTATTCTATTATGTCTATTTCCATTGTCTCTGTCTGGGGAGGCAACACTATGGTTGAATGGGCTGACTCCTGATTCGATTACAAATTGGAGGCAATTGAGAGACGCTTTCCTAGAAAGATTCTTTCCGCCGTCCAAAAGAGCTCAATTAAGAGATGAAATCAGCAACTTTCATCAGCTTCCCTCTGAAGCTCTTCATGAAACATGGGAGAGCTTCAAGACCAAGCTAGCGAGATGCCCAAACCATCACATGACTAATGTTCACCTTATGGAGATCTTATATAGAGCCTTGAATTCAGTAACTAAACCAGTGGTGGACAACGCAACTGGAGGTTCTTTTATGGACCTCACCTTTGGTCAAGCAAGCAATATGCTAGATCGCATGACAAAGCAAAGTAGAGCTTGGCATACCAGGGATTCTGAGGTAGCAAGCCCCACTTTGTCTATTGGCATGTCTGCAGACCAAAGAAGAAGAGAAGAAGAACGTGAGCAAGACATGACACACATGAAAACACAATTGGATCTTCTGACAAAGAACTTATTATCAGGGAAGACCGAAAAAGTGAAAGCTGTGGCGCTAAAATGAAGAGACGAATCTGATTCGGAAGAAGAGGCCAACTACTTGAACAATCAGGGGGGGTTTCCGAGGGAATAACCAAGGGAACCAGGGTCGGAACTATTATGATAAATCTGGAAGCAAAGACCAAGGTAGTTGGAAGAAAAATAATGAAAAAAGTGGTTTGTACGTTCCCCCTGGAAAACGTGATACCACCACATCTAATTCTATGGAAGACATGATGGCTAAGTTATTGAAAGGAGTGGAAGCAACGAGCGCGGGAGTTAAGGAGGTGATTGATGATTTGTCCTCCATGAAGCAACTAGTTGATTCTCATTCCACTTCTATCAAGCAAATAGAGCAGCAATTAAGCCAACTTTCAGCAGTATTTAATCAAAGAAAGGCTGGCACCTTACCTAGCGATACTGTGCAAAACCCAAGGAATGATAAGTCATGCATGGCCATCACTACCAGAAGTGGTAAAGTGCTGGAAACTTCAGCAAAAGGCAAGAAAGTAGTTGACGTAGCAGCAGACATTGACGCCACACCTAGTGACGTTACAAGAGAAGAAGCCGCAACAACTACTTCAAACGTCAAGGATGTTTTACCTAGTGACGTGTAGCCTGAAAAAAATGATAAACGGGAGCAAGAGGAGAAGAAATCCATGGAGAGAACACTTCCATACCCACCACCACCTTTTCCACAAAGATTGAAGAAGGTGGCCGATGACACTAAGTTCAGCAAATTTATGACTATGTTGAAGCAGCTGACCATTAATGTCCCATTGGTAGAGGCACTTGAACAAATTCCTGGGTATGCGAAGTTTATGAAAGATCTTTTGACTAAGAAGAGGGGAGCAAGTTATGAGCTGAAAGATGATGTGCATCATTGTAGTGCACTTGCTACCCGATCGATAGTTCAGAAGAAGGCCGACCCCGGAGCTTTCACGATTCCTTGCACCGTCGGATCTTTGGACTTTGCTAAAGCATTGTGTGACTTAGGATCCAGCATCAACTTGATGCCATTATCGATCTACAAGAAGTTGGGGTTAGGAGATCCTACACCAACTAATATGAGGCTTGTTATGGCGGATAGGTCGGTAAAACGACCGGTTGGTATTCTATGCGATGTCTTGGTGAAGGTATCTTCATTCATATTTCCAGCAGACTTTGTCATCTTGGATTGTGAAGCAGATTCAGAGGTTCCCATAATCTTGGGACGCCCTTTCCTTGCTACGGGAAGTGTGCTCATAGATTTGAGAGCTAATGAACTCTCATTCCGAATCAATGACGAAGTGGTTCATTTTGACGTTTGCAAATCAATGAAGCAACCCAAAGATCTGAGTGTATTTTCTGTGGCTGATGTTGTCATTGATGACGAGGAAGAACGACTTGAAGAAGAACAAATTCTTGATGATCCTTTGGAGGTTTCGCTCATGAAAGGAGAGAATGAGGATGCTGAAATTTCTGAAGAAGCTATTTGTGCTCTATCGGGATTAGGAACATATCGTTATACTCCTAAGAAGCTGGATCTTGATCTCAAGAATCGACCCACACCACCAGCTAAGCCATCTATTGAAGAGCCACCCACGTTAGAATTGAAGGAGCTGCCAAGCCATTTGAAGTACGCATTCTTAGGAAGCAGAAATACTCTTCCAGTCATAGTGGCAGCCGATTTGGGTGAGCATCAAGTTGCAGCTCTTATTGCAACTCTACACAAGTATATTAGAGCCATTGGATGGACCATTGCGGATATTATTGGTATACCACCTGGGATTTGCACTCATAAAATTCAGCTTCAAGAAAAGTGCACACCCACCATTGAACATCAAAGACGTCTAAACCCACCAATGCAAGAAGTGGTGAAGAAGGAGATTATCAAGTGGTTAGACGCAGGAGTCGTGTATCCTATTTCTGATAGTACATGGGTAAGCCCATTACAATGTGTTCCCAAGAAAGGAGGCATGACCATGGTCGCGAATGCAAAAAATGAACTTATACCACTCAGGCCCGTTACTGGATGGAGAGTATGCATGGACTACCGCAAGCTGAATTCTTGGACGCTCAAGGATCACTTCCCCATGCCATTTATGGACCAAGTGCTAGATCGATTAGCAAGGAAAGGATGGTTTTGATTTTTGGATGGTTATTCAGGTTATAATCAGATTTGTATTGCACCTGAAGACCAAGAGAAGACAACGTTTACATGCCCATATGGTACGTTTGCCTTCAAACGCATGCCATTCGGGTTGTGTAATGCACCAGCCACCTTTCAACGTTGTATGATGTCTATTTTCTCTGATATGGTTGAAGACACTTTGGAGGTATTTATGGACGACTTTTCAGTTGTTGGTGAGTCTTTTGAAGCATGTTTGGCAAACTTGAGCATGGCATTGCAAAGATGTGTAGAGTTCAACCTTGTGCTGAATTGGGAGAAGTTCCATTTCATGGTAAAAGAAGGAATCGTTCTTGGGCACAAGATCTCCAAAAGAGGAATGGAGGTTGATCGCGCAAAAATAGAGGTAATCGAGAAGCTACCACCTCCAATTTCGGTGAAGGGAGTTCGTAGTTTTCTTGGCCATGCTGGGTTTTATCGTAGATTCATCAAAGACTTCTCCAAAATTTCTAGTCCATTGTGCAAACTATTGGAGAAAGATGCAAAGTTTGACTTTAATGATGATTGCTTAAAAGCATTCGAATGCCTTAAAGGAAATCTCATTGAAGCCCCTATCATGGTAGCACCAGATTGGACGCTCCCGTTCGAAGTCATGTGTGATGCTAGTGGTGTAGCCATTGGTGCTGTTCTTGGACAAAGAAAGGAGAAACTATTTCATCCTATCTACTATGCGAGTAAGGTCCTAAATGAAGCCCAAAGGAACTACACCGTTACTGAACAAGAGCTCCTAGCGATTGTGTATGCGTTTGAGAAGTTTCGCGCCTATCTATTGGGTACTAAGGTGATCGTTCATACAGACCATGCAGCTCTTAGGTATCTAATGACGAAGAAGGATGCAAAACCAAGGCTGATTCGATGGGTGTTGCTGCTGCAAGATTTTGATTTCGAAGTCAAAGATAGAAGAGGTTGCGAGAACCAAGTGGCTGATCACCTATCTAGACTTGAGAATGAGTATGTGGCGCAACCAGAAAATCAGATTGATGATGCATTCCCTGACGAGGAGATACTAGCTACAACAATGGAGAAATTACCATGGTATGCCGACTTTGCAAATTTCGTGGTGAGTAATGTGTTACCTTTCAATTTATCTTACCACCAAAGGAGGAAGTTTATGCATGACGTTCAGCACTACTATTGGGATGAGCCTTATGTGTTTCGAAGATGCGCGGATGGTATCATTCGACGATGTATATCCCATGAAGAAGTGCCTACTATATTGGAAGCATGCCACACTTCGCAAGTTGGAGGACATCATGCAGGGAATCGAACGGCAAGGAAAGTCTTGCAAAGTGGTTATTATTGGCCTACAATATTCATAGATGCATACGACTATGTGAGAAGGTGTGACCAATGCCAACGTCAAGGTGCTATTTCAAAACACCATGAAATGCCCATGTCCAAAATTCTGGAGGTAGAACTCTTTGATGTATGGGGTATTGATTTCATGGGTCCATTCATGAATTCGTTTGGAATGAAGTACATCTTGGTTGCTGTGGATTATGTATCGAAATGAGAGGAAGCTGTAGCATTGGCCGACAACGAAGGAAAGCGTGTTGTAGCGTTTTTAAAGAAGAATATCTTCTTTCGCTTTGGAGTACCTCGTACTATCATAAGTGATGGAGGATCTCACTTTTGCAACAAGCTATTCAAATCTGTATTGGCCAAGTATGGAGTCAAGAAACACAAGGTAGCTACGCCTTATCATCCGCAAACCAGTGGACAAGTTGAGGTTTCCAACCGCGAGATCAAGCAAATCCTTGCCAAGACGGTTAATGCGAATAGGAAGGACTGGTCTCGAAAGCTAGATGATGCACTATGGGCGTATAGGACAGCATTCAAGACACCCATTGGCATGTCACCTTATCAGCTAGTTTATGGGAAGGCTTTTCATCTACCCATTAAACTTGAATACAAGGCATTGTGGGCATTGAAGATATTGAACTTGAATTGGGAAGATGTGAAGAATCTGAGGTTGGAGCAGCTGAACGAACTAGATGAATTCTGTCTTCATGCATATGAATTATCGGATTTATACAAGGAGCGGATGAAGAAGTATCATGATCAGCGGATTATTCGACGAAATTTCCAAAAGTGTGACATGGTACTACTCTTCAACTTCAGATTTAAGCTCTTCCCAGGTAAGTTAAAATCAAAATGGTCTGGTCCATTTAAAGTCATCCAAGTCTACTCGTCTGGAGTAGTCGAATTGGAAGACAATGATGGTGTTGTCTTCAAAGTGAATGGCCAACGTGTTAAGCCATATATCGGTCCTCTTGACTAGATAAATGACATGGCCATCACTTATCTCGACGAAGTCTAAATACTCAAGATTATTACGTCGAGCCACGACAATAAATAAGGCGCTAGATGGGAGGCAACCCATCGTTTCATCGTTTTATCATTTTATCGTTTTAGTACTTGTATTGTTTTGATAAAAGAAAAATCCAAAAATAAGAGTCGTGCCACGACCAAAACTAAGGCGCTTGGTGGGAGGCAACCCATCGTACTAATCGTGTTCATTTGTTTTGAGAAAATATAGGTGCAAGAAGTATGCGACGAGGAGATTGATTTCAATTGACGATTTGGACGCATTGTATGGTAAAATCGGTAAGTTAGGAATGGTGATGCATAAGGCTATGAATTAAGCCTTTCTCACGTCAAAATAGGCTTCGAGGAAGGCTAGGCCTTGGTAAAAATAGGCCACGAACGATGCACAACCTATTCTATAGCCTAAGGACTCGGAATCTAGTGTGCTATACACTATGCGCCGCCTATTCCTAGGTATGCTTTTGACTATACGCCGCCTATGCTATGGCATTTGGTCTCAGTATCTCATGTTCCATAGACTATGCGGCGCATATGTCTACAAATGCCATAGACTATGCGGCACATATGTCCCATTATGCCATAGACAATGCGCCGCATATGTCATTGATATGCCGAGTGATATACGCCGCATATGTGGTGATTTTGTCTCCAAAACCGATTGTAAATGGGTTATAACCCGACCCATACTCTTCCTATATAAAGGGGACTTAGTTTTATAACAAAACCACATTAGAATAAACTCTAAGGGCGCCGCATAACCTTCCAAATCCTCTCAAAATTTTCTTCTTTTGCTCTTCTAATTCACAACACCATCTCCACGAACTTCAAGCAAGTAAGTACTCTCTTATTCTTCATTTATTTCACGTAAGTACTACGTTACTATGTTTATGATGAATTGCTAAATCATATAAGATTGGTGGTGATATTCTTGTGTTTGGATTGTTGTTACAAAATCATGTGAAGCAAACGTATACGTAGGGACTTCTTGGAGTGTTCCCGATTTGAATTTGGTTTCAATAGCATTGTTATGATAATTGATGAATTGATATGGCTATGAACATTGCTTAAGATTGTTGTTTGGATGCTTACATGATAGACTATCCCGGCCATCGGGATAAGGTTATAGTGCCTATCGACTTAGGAGGTTGTGCTTGTTGTAAGAATAACGATTCTATGTGATAACCCCTATGTCGTAGTGTTGCTATATCTACCATGAAAGTAGACCAATGACTGCAAATAAGTGATGCAATGCTGATTTTCTTGTCGGAACATAATCCTAACACGTATGTCGACGAAATCTGAGTACTCGACCACTTTCACTTCACTGATTTGTGTTAACAAAACAAAGTGTGGGGTGGTACCCCTAGTGCTTGCATATAGATTGTATCAAGTGAGATTGTGCTGCAACTAACATTATTTCTAGTCTCCGGTACAATGGCACCTAAAGCGAGGCAAGGCAAGGAGAAGGTTACCACGCAGCACACCTTTTATGCAGAATGTTCGGAATAAAGTGGGTTCTTGAGGAAGACGCCAAAGCATGGTACAGCAGCAACAAAGAAAGAAAATATGTGCACGTCGACTTGATCAACAAGGAGACCTTAGCAAAGAAGGAGCCGCGAATGTTGGCAAAAATAATGGCTTTGAAGCTGGATTTCATCTTCCGCGACATGGGAGAGTGTAATCTTGACTTGACAAGAGAGTTTTATGCCAAATGGTCGCCGAACACAACAGGCAATGAAGTCAAAATTCGGGGCCAAGTGTTACAGCTTACAGCGGATTGGATCAACTCTTTTCTTGGCTTACCTTCGGTTGACACTGCACCATTCAAAGAGCTGTATAGCAGGCCTCCTTACAGAGCAATACGACACACTCTTTGTGGAAGCATATCGATGGCAAGATGGGGCAGACATAAGGAAACAGGCCGTCACAACACCTTCCCCTATGCTCCACTAAATAGGGAAGCAAGAATCTGGATGCACATTGTCAACTCATGCCTTATTCCTGGGACTCAATACACCAAGATATCGAGAGATAGAGTGTGTTTGGTCTATGCTTTGATGACAAATATCCCTATCAACTTTGGGGAAATCATTCGATCTACCATGAGAAAGGCCAGACTCCACAAAAGGTCCCATTTCATATTCGACAATTTGTTGACAGCAATATTACGGAAGGAGGATGTCGAAGAGGAACCAGCTGACGACAAACTCCCACATAACCCAAAGAAGGTTGACCTCACCAAGGTCAAAGATGCTGAAACAACTCATGGAGTCAACCTTACTACTGCGGAGAGACATGCTCGTGACGAGAGTTTCTTCCGTCATCTCTATGGCATGACACGATTTACTATGATGAGTGGTGGACGTATTCCAACTGCTGAAGAGCTCTAACAGCTGGACCACGACTACCCAATGAACATGCATGCCCGGGAGATGTGTGGAGTAGGCGTATATTTTGAGGAACCTCTAGACGATGACGTGCCGACTGATGATGATCGACGCTTGCCTGATTCTGATGATGAGGAGAACTCTGCCGATGACTCTTCTGATGATTCCGACGAAGGGGGAATGAACCCCGACATTGATGAAGGGTCCGACTAACCAGGTTCTTCGACTTTATTTTCCACTAAGGGCAGTGTCCCGTCTAAGTGTGGGGTGGCAGAATCGCATGCTATACTTCTTTGTTTGCACCTATGTTTTTATGTTTGTTTGTTTACTTTGTTTTTTTTTGAGTCCTTTTTTTGTGTTTTTTTCGTTTGACATTTTTTTTTTTCGGAGTCAAATTTTTCTAGCTTCGCATGAAATTATTTTGATAGGCAGTATGAGATTATAACAAGAGTATGTGTTACAATTGTGATTATTGAGACGTTTAGGCTCTAGTTGTGACTCATTATGTGATATTGTGTGATTCAATTCCTTCACTTGTTGGGTTGAGAGTCTATATTACTTCCAATCAAGTCGACCATGTTCCTTGTGTGTATGAGATTAATAGTATCTTCTATGTTTGTGGCTGATGCTAGAACTTGCCTGGTATGTATGCAAAGCGAAAAAAAAGAGTGTAAGTTTAGGATATGATTTAGGCATTTCTTTGGCAACCTATATTTGTTTACCTTTAGTTTTACCGACCCATGGACATCATCCTAGTCAAACCCTTTTGAGCCTTTGGCCTATTTCTTTGACAACCTTGCATGTAAGCCTAATCCATTTTTTTCAAGACCGTAATTTGATCCAAATTCCTAAGTGCTTTAAATTAAAAAAGTCATGTGACAACATAAGAGGAAATTGTTTAAGTATGATGCTTTAAATTGTAAATGGTGCTTGAATGTGTTATGGAAAAGAAAGTGCTATCATAAGAGGTATGTTGTGAAAAGAAAAAGGAAAAGAAAGCTGAAAAGTGAGTTGTTCTTAAAACCGAAAAACAAAAGAGGAGAACAAGGGTGGTAGAACAAAAGAAAGAAGAAAGGTTGAAAGAAAAAAGTGTCAATGATACAAAGTGATGTATTAAAGCGCTTAGGAACCTAGTCACTATTCTTGGCCAAAATAGTCCTACCCGTCCCTTAGCCTACATTACAACCATCAAAAGACCTACTTGATCATAATCTTAACATTCTGACATTTAGTGGAGTACTACACTAAGGGCAAGCCTATGGTCATCAGTTGCTACATATGAATTCTTTGTGAGAGCGAGAGCAAGGATATTTTGATACCCATGTTTGATAAATGTGCTATACTTGTGAGTGATTATGGGTACTATATTGCGAGACACACATGGTTGATGAGCTTTGGATAGTTGTATATGATTCTATGTACCTCAACGTTTGCATGTGAGTTGATCACCATCACGAGTCTATGCTTGAGGTTAAACTGTTTCTACTTATAATCGAAAAGCTACTCTTTGTTGATAATTGTTGTGCTTGTCTTGAAGAATGTTTTGTGTTGTTGTTGTAAAACCCTAGGTTGATGTGTAGAGGGACATGATATTTTGTTCGAGGACGAACAAAGCTCTAAGTGTGGGGTATTGATGATAGGCGGATTTACACGCCTATATCAATATATTTTGCCCATATTTTAGCCTAGTTTTGAGAACTAATTATCTATTTCATGCACTTTTAGTCCTTTTTCCTATAAATGAGCTAACGAACATGATTAGTAAAGTTTCAGGTATAAATGATGCAAAATACAGCATTTTATGGCTTACTTGACGCAAAAGAAAGCTCATGAACGAAGGAGAAGGAAGTGGGACGCCTAAAGGACCAAATCTGCTGCATGGAAAATCTGTCCCGGGCTAAAACAACAATTCTGAAGACTTTGGAGACTTACAGATACAAAGCTGGATTTTTACAAAGATACATTAGCCTAGTACAATTAGGTTATGTATTTCACTATTCTATTTGGATTATGATATTGTAACCTTACCCTAGTACATTTGGGTCAAGGATTTCATTAGTATAGTAGGATTTGGCTATTTATTTCATTAGCTTAGTAGGAGTAGGATAGGAGTATTATAAATACCCTATCATGCTAGAGATTTTTATTCATTCAGAAATTCATTCTTAAACTATTAATTTTCCTCCATTCTTCTCATCTTCCACCACAAACACTTCTAATCTATTCTTCTATTCATCTATTCCATAACAAGAGAATCGTTACTTGCTAGGGAATCACCAAAACCACACGCCTATCACCTACTTCTCACGCCATCAACCATGCAAATCATGATATCCTTCGCATTCATGGGTAACTAAACCTCTTAGTTGGGGTTATGGAAGCCGAATGAGTTACTATCTATTACTGTGAGTTTGTGAGTTCGAGACACGTATATTGCTTATATCATTATTCTCTTCATCTTAATCTACATTGTTTGCGGTTGCAAACGCGAGAATACGCCAGTCTAACATTTAACTTGTTCGCGAGAAAGGTTATTTGTCTGGAAAAGAGATAATGTCAAGGTAGTAGGACACCCTTTCCTATTAAAAAGCTAGTGCCGTAACTGGACTAACCTCTTGGAGAATTCGTACCGTTAGACACGCTTTAAGCTCGCGAGAGTTAAAGTGAAATAGTCCTTGTTTAGGTCGCGAGACACTTGGATTTACCATCGACTACAATTCTCTATAAGCAATTGCATGTCAAGACTCTACACACTCATAGTCAATAGAGACGTATACCTCAAAAGGTGGACATAACCCCAACGCTTCAATTCTCATTGTTTACAATCAACGTGACAATCTCTCTCTTTTTACTTTATTATTTTCTGCTTTTGTTTACATTACTTGCAAAACAAGAATCCCCCCTTCTTACGAGACTTGCACCAAAAGTTTAGTAATTTTACTTACTTGTTGGCCAAGCTATTCCCTGTAGGATCGACACCCAACCCAGGTTGGGTTGTATATTTGCTAACAACCGCTTTACACTCCTACGAGAGCTGTAGATTGAGCGTTGTCAGGTAGTAATAGCCATACACGATCCATCATTCCTCAGATTTTTCACTGTGTTGCTAGGTAGCATTCCATCCTTTCTTTGGTTGAATGTCACTGATAGTTGACTCAATTGTTGCTCCAGCTATTTTATTGAAGTGGAATGCAAGTCAACCAATTGCTTCATTGAGGACAAATCGTTTATTACCTCAGTTACTCTCGTGCTGGTTGCCTCCACTCCTTTCAAAAGCTTAGCCATCATATCTTCCATGGACATATTTCCAGAACCAGATGCAGCGGCGTCACGTCTTCCAGGAGGAACATACAAACCACTCCTGTCAGTCTTATCCTTCAAACTACCTTGATCACGGTCCTTGTTTCCAGATCTATCATAATAGTTCCGACCTTGGTTTCCTTGGGCATTGCCTCGAAAAACCCCCTGATTATTCTAGTAGTTAGCTTTTTCTTCAGAATCGAATTCATCTCTTCCTTTTGATGCAACTGCTTTGACTTTTTCGGTCTTCCCTGATAATAAGTGCTTTGTAAGAAGATCCATCTGTGTTTTTATGTGCGCCATATCTTTATCGTATTCCTCCTCTCTTTGCCTTTGTTCCGTAGTCATGCCAATTGATGTGGAAGATCTTGCTACCTCTGAATCCCTGGTATGCCAAGCTCTACTTTGCTTTGTCATTCGATCTAACATATCGCTTGCCTGAATAAAAGTGAGGTCCATGAATGATCCTCCTGCCGCATTATCCACCACTGGCTTAGTTACCGAATTCAAGGATCTATATAATATCTCCATCAAGTGGACATTGGTCATATGGTGGTTTGGGCACCTCATAAGCTTCTTCTTGAATCTCTCCCATGTTTCGTGAAGAGCTTCAGTTGGAAGCTATCGAAAATTGCTGATCTCATCTCTCAATTGTGCTCTCTTGGATGGCGGAAAGAATCTTTCTAGGAAAGCATCTTTCAATTGCCTCCAATTTGTAATAGAATCAGGAATCAGCCCATTCAACCATAGAGTTGCCTCCCCAAATAGAGACAATGGAAATAAGCGCAACCGAATTGCATTCTGCCCAACGCCTGGATTGTCGAATGACTTGCATGTAGAGATAAAGTTGATCAGATGCATATTCGGGTCATCACCTACAAGTCCACCAAATAAGCCCTTTAGTTGCAACAACTGAATCATGGTGCTGGTGATATTGAACTTGGCTCCAGGTGCCAAGGGCGGAGGGATAATAGCTCCTGTGGCACTAGCTCCGTCCAGGTCGTCATCATCATCATCAAAAGGCATCTGCATAGCGCAACGTTCAGGCCTAAATCTGGCTTGACGATCTCTTCTGTTTGCAGGTGTCGCCACCTCAGCATCACGCCTAGGGTTTAGTAGCTCGTCATCACCTAGGTCCTCATCGTCAGGATTTGTTGCTCGCCCAGGGTTATCAATATTCTGTTGATGTACTTGGGCAGCAGCCAATGCATCTAGTCTAGCCTGCTCCTGTTGAGCAGACCATCTCTCAATGTCTTGTTGTGCATCCATCCTTCTAATAAGTTGCGGTTCAGGATTTATGGGTAATAATGGTTGTCCCGAACTTCGAGTATTTGGCATGCACTGAACAAAAAACCTGCAGAAAACAAAAACAACAACTAAAAGTAAAGTACGAGAATCTTTGACCAAAGGGTCTAGTAATTATCACAAACTTAGTTGACAATCGTATTCCCCGGCAACGGCGCCAAAATTTGATAACATTCAAACTACAACTCTCGTAAGAGTGTAAGCGATCGCTGTCAAATATAGAACTCAACTGGGTTGGGTGTCGAATCCCACAGGGAATACTCAGTCATTAAGTATGCAACAATTAGTAGACTTTTGGACAAAGTTCTGTGAAAAAGGGGGGATTGGAGTGTGACGTTAAGTAATTAAAATAGCAAAGTAAAAACAGAATGCTTGATAGGTTTTAATCAAGGAGAATTGTAAGTTAGGGTTATGTCCACCTTATGAGTTTTACGTATCTATTAAATATGAGTTATGCGGAATTCAGACATGCATGTGCTTATAGAGATTTCTATTCTATGGTAAATCCTAGCGTCTTTCGACCATCACAGATTATTTCATTTTAACTCTTTGGAGCTTAAAATGTATCTAATGGTACGAATTCTCCAAGAGGTTAATCCAGTTATGGCACTAACTTTTAAACAGGGGTTGGTATCACTATTTCCTTGTCATTCTCTCTTTTCCAGACATGTAACTTTTCTTTCGAACAAGTTAATGCTATACTGGCGTATTCTATATGTTTGCAACCATAAGAATTAAATTAAGATGAAGAGAGTAATGATATAAGCAGCATACATGTCAAGAATTGACAAACTCATAGCAATAGATAGTATCTCATAAGGCTTCCATAACCTTAACCGAGAAGTTTAGCTACTCATGAGTGTAACGGAAAACACAATAGTCATTATCATCATACCAAAATAAGAATCTCACGTGAAGTATGTTTTGGTAGCACTAGTGGCGTGAATTCTTTGCAAATAGCATTTCTCTTGTCGTAAAAATTAAAAGTCGAATAGATGAAAAGTAATGTCAACAACAAATTTGTGAAGAAAAGGGGAAAGGATCGAATGGGGATGAATAAGGATGTGGGTGGCAGAAGATTGGTGCTGAAAAGTTCAGTAACATAGGGTTTTTATAACTCCCATAACCTGTTCCTACTAAGCTACTGCATACTTATCCTAATACTACTATGTTACTGCATCCTTTTCCTAATCCTACTAAGTTACTGCTGGTCCCCAAGTCTTTGGAAATACTGTTTTTGCCCAGGACAAGTTTTCTACGCATCACTTTCAGTCCACAAGCTTCCAGAAGCTGCCTTCCTTCTTACATGAAATTTCCTTTGGCGTCCAATTTCCATAAAATGCTGAAATCTTCATCATTTATACCTGAAAACTTGCTAATCACATTGGTTAGCTCACTTACAGGAAAAAGGACTAAAAGTGCAGGAATTATATATTTTGTCCTTAAAACTTAGCTAAAATATGGGTGAATTAAGGTGCTTTAAGCGTGTAAATACGCCTATCATCAATTACCTAGAGTTAGTGTTAGTTATAGAATAATCTCAATCATGTCACGATCAGTAGTACTCTCAGTCAGTTACAGAACTAGGGAAAAATTCAGTAGACTAAGTATTAGTCTAGTCAAGTTCAGTATTTAGTTCAAACCTCAGTAAATTCAGTCACTTAACATAATTCAGTAGTATTCCATTAGTCAACGGAACTCAATCTAGTTCATTTAGATAGTATAATCAGTAACAGTTTAGTCAAGCCTAGTATGAACTAGGAACCAGTTCAGTGTCTACTCAGTTGGGAGTAGGATTCAACACTGAGTGAACCCAAGAATAGGGACTCACCTACCAGTATAGGATGTGATCCTTAGAAGCAATCCTTGTGTTCCAGAACTTCATAGCCAGTGTAGGTTGAGACATCAACCTACCAGTTAAGGGTTGATGAGGTGTCCTACCTGCCAGTTGAGGGTACCACCTTTCTCATTTAGAGCACCTTCTAGATGAGGGTGACTCAGCTTGTCTTTATCCGTGGCACGGTACTGAAATCCTTCCATCTGGGGTTACAAGTTAGACCCAAATCCATCCATATAGGGGCAAGTCGGTTAGATAATTACCTCCCACTATCTTAGTTTCAGTCTTCAGAATGGAACTCAGTTCAGTTCTACAGAAATCAGGACTATCAAACACAATCACTCAGTTCAATATGCAACTCAGAATAGTTTCACAGAATTAGGACTATCAGATACAGTCGCTCATTTAACATTAATACAGTATCAGTAAACTCAGATATCAGTAAATCAGTGACTCAAAAATTAGTGTCCAGTGTCATCATGATCTCAATTGTAATTTACGTATTTCATGTATATACTATTTACGTATGAGCATGAACTCTCATTTAGTTATGTTAATGTTATTCAGTCAGCTATTGTTCTTGCATATGAACCTACACATGTCAGCCTACCTCACTTAGCATACCAGTACATTCAAAGTACCGACGCATACCTTTGTTTTATGCTATGATATTTTATCTCATAGGTTTAGATGCACGGGCTCCCGAACCTACTTAGCAGCCCGATCCATCACCAGCAAATTAGTGGTGAGTCCTCATTGTTCGAGGACATATTTATTTTTCCAGTATTTCAGTGCTTATTTTATTTTAGTAGTCGGAGTTAGTTGGGGACTTGTCCCATCAACTCCTTGTTCAGACAATAGAGACTTTTCAGACTAGAGTATTTTCAGATAGATTTTCTATTTCAGTATTTATTTTAGATTTTAACATTATGCCACATTTCTTCCTAATTTCTACATAATTACTATATTACTATTCAGTAATTGCAGCAGGTACCATTCTTGGGTTAGCTTGTGGTCCTTCAGGATTATGAGCACTGTGTAGCATCTGGGGTACAGACTCGGGGTATTACAACTTTGTACCATCGTTCCTACGTGTATAAGTTATAATAAAAATAATTTCCATATGAATATGAGTTTCATGATCTTTATCATCATGTTTGATGTGCTTTAAAGGTGAATAATGTTCATAAGAATCACTTACAGCCAAATTGAGTTAAGAACCTTAGATTCGTCCAAAGTGTGGGGTTTGATTCTTCAAGGGTCTAATCTAAATGTGTATAACTATACATATACGTGTAATTTTGTAGATCAAGACCCACAAAATTTTATATAATTTAATTAGCTTTCCAACAATACTAATTTCTCCTTAATCCAATACCCGAGCCAAAAGTTATGACAGTTTTTGTGAGATGCAGTACGCTGACACAATTGGAATGCGACGCATTGGTCGTCGATACGATAGTGATACGACGAGATGGAAATTGTGTCACAAAACTATTTCACACTCTATTTCAGTTCCTAAAGGGTCTAGGGGCACTTTGGTCACTTTCCCTCACTCAAATTCGCCCATAACATTAATTTCAGCCTTCAAAAGCATTAGATACATGATTTCTCATCTTTTCTCTTCAAGAAAACCCTATCCCCCTCTAGAACACCAAGAACTTCATCAGATTTTAATCAATACAATCAAGAAATTAAGGTTCCTAATCCAAGAAGTTCAAGAAAAAACTTTTAATAACATTCCCAAGGCTTCCAAGTTAATCTTTCAATTTCAAATCATCTATTAAGGTATGTAGAAGTTCATCCATGGGTTTTCTTTCACCCATGGAGCCCAAAACCCTTTTATTTCAATTAAAGAATAATTTTGTTGACAATTATATTATTTTAAATGTTCATGAAAGATTGAATTGCATGTTTTCATGGTGATTTTAATTAATTTCAGCCCATGTGTGATTCCATGCAAGATTTTAAATTCATCATGCTATGGAGTTGAGTTTCCCATGCTCTATTCAATAAATTCCATTATAGATCCTGAATTCATGATGTTTTGCAATATTTCCATATTTTAAATTCATGATTACCACATGTTTGATGAAATTCCCATATCATGTTCAATCAATTTCAAGATAAATCCCCAAGTTATGAATTTTGCCATATAACTCTATTGTTCACCCATGTTTAAGACATTCTTAGGCTCAAAGTAGGATCTTTACATGAGGGATTAAATGCCCATGTCCTATTTCAAGCGAATTTCATGTCATTTCCTAAATTCTTGATTTTAGTTATGTAACTATGCTATGCTCCCATATTTAAGATTTTCCCATGTCTAAGTCCATAACCCCCATGTGTTTGGTGAATTGCTCCATGTTAAAGTATTAATCTTCATGTGATTGATGAAATGCCTAAGTGATTGATTTTTTTAAATAGTGCTTACTTATTATGGTCTCAAATGCTCTCATATGTCATTATTATATATGCTATCAAGGTTTGAGAGTATTGAATACCCAAAATTTGGCTATTTATCCAGTCTCCAGTCAAACTAGAATGATTTTGTAGTATCCCAAAGTAGCATTTGGTCAGTCAACAAAATTAGTGTGAGTTCAGTCAAGCCTAGTATAATCTAGTGATCAGTTCAGTGTCGATCTAGTTGGGAGTAGGATTCAGCACTGAGTGAACCCAGGGGTGGGGGCATTCCTGCCAACAGAGGGTTTGACCCTTTGTAACAGTCCCTGAGTTACAGAACTATGTAGCCAACGTATAGTAAATCAAATTTCTACAACCCTATAGTTGACGTAACCATATACATCACATGAGTCTTCTTTCTATATTAGGGTTGACCCAACTACTTTTAGTAACCTGTGACATGGTTCCAACACCCTTCCAACTAGGGTTATAGGTTGGACACTAAATCAGTCTATAATCAGGGTATGTCGGTTTGATGATAACTCCTACAGTTACAGTTTCAGTATTGAGTATTTAGTTCAGAACTCTGTTCAATTTTTGGTTTACTTAACCGTAACATATAGTTATCAATTATTCAGTAATCAGAATTTTAGTATTTCAGTTTATAGACTATTTAAGAATTATGTTATATGCTTGGTCTTGCATTCTCAGATAATATAATTTTTATGCATTCATGTTCGGTCATCTCATGTTTTTTGGTTAGTCCTTATCTCTTATGATAGTACTCTACAGTTTTTCTCTAGTTATACAGACTAAGTATAGTCCAGTCTAACTTGACCAGTATGCAACTATCAGTCATTCAGTTAATCAGATAATCTTAGTATATGTTACATTTTTTTTATATGTTTAGGTATTCATGCTCAGTATAATTGTATATTCAGATCCCTGATGCAATGTCAATTTTTATCACGTTGTTTCAGACTCAATATTCATACAGTGTTTACATGTTACTGTATCCTAGCTTCTGTTCTACTTATATCATTAAAGTAATGTTTTATAGAACCATCTTATTAGAGTATGTTTGTCACTCATGCTTTAAGATGTTTTCAGCTTTCAGTTTATTCCAGCCTATTGGTGAGTCTACATACACTTAGCATGCAAGTTTTAAGATTATGTATGAAATCAATTTCACTTATTGCATTCACCCCTGCATATTCAGTACATTCTAGACATACTGAACCATATATATGTCTATGTGCTACATTGTCTCATAATATAATCACCAATTATAGCCTATGTATCATGGTATGAAAGTTGCATTTTCCATCCAGTAGGTGATGACTTCTCTTATTTTAGGAACTTCAAACAATTTTAGTTCATGTACAAGTCATCTATTTTCATATGTATTGATTAGTGGTAGTTGGAAGCATGTCCCAACTATCTGCAGTCAATATAGTAAAGACTTCATCGATGTCAGTCAGAGTCAGTTATATAAATTTTAGTTTTTTTCTTCAGTTTTATCAGATTGTAAACTTTATTAGGAATGTATTTATTCAGATTATGCCATGATTATGTTTTCACACAGCAGAAATTATTATATATTTTATTATAATTCAGTTGCATAATAGTATGCCAGTTTATGGGTTAGCTTGGGATCACTTGTTGTTCCAAGCACCGTGTGTCATCCAGGGTATACTCCCTGGGTGTTAAAAATATGGTATCAGAGCACGGATTTCAAGTGTCCTAGGGTGTCTATGAAGCTATCTCTTGTAGAGTTTTGCAGAATGGTATGGAGACGTCTATACTTTTCTTCAAGAGGCTACAGGGCATTTAAGCAATGTTTTCATTCTTTCAAGTCTTAGATCATACAGTATAAGTGTTATCTAAGAGAATTATACAGATTCTCATATCACGCTATTCATGCCAACTCTGCCTTAGTCTTGAGGTAGCATAAATAGTCAAGCTTAAATCCCTGCAGATAGAGTTTTCTCCTACAATCCCTATAGACAGTTATGGGATTTCAAGAAGACTAGAAAATATCCCAGTAATTCTTTTAAATTCTGAAGTTTGAAGGATTTTATTTCCTGTATTGAAAAATCATGCATTCAGCCGAAGTTAGATGGGCTCTCAGATCCCTTCCCAGAATCAAATGATAGTAAATAATCTAGAGTTAGAATCATGAACCCAGAAGTTTAGTAGTAGTAGAGTTGGGATAGTGTTATCTGGATTGAGCAGATTAAGTATTCATGGGGTTTGTTGTACAGAAGGTGAATCACTAGGCTTGAACAATATATGCAAGAGTTTAAGTTTATTAATTTGAAATTAAGTATGATGATGTGTTTATGATCTAGAAGTGTACCCGAGTTGATGGGATTACATTATTTTAAAGTTTTAAAGTATGTATTGAGAAGAGTGTAAGTATGTGATGATTATTGCAAAAGCTCAAGAAAGTTAAGGGTAGTATATTCTATTGTAGTATAGTATTTATGTGTATCATTATACCTCGGGATCTAGAGTAAAGTGGTTGCATTTCAGTTAAAGTTTATTAAGTAGTTCATAGACGTAGAATGTTGGTTTTAAGATAAGGTGGAGATGATAGAATAAGTAACCAAGTTAGGTTCTCAGATTCTAGTAGTAATGCCAGTATGTGTAGAAAAGTAGTAAGGGAGGATGATTTCCAACCTATTCTTACCTCAGTGTAAAGTTTTTAAGTTATCAAGACATCTACTCATGCCTTACATGTCAGCCCTATGAGCACAACTCATATTCATGTGCTTTATAGAAAAATCATGTATGTTCCAGTTCCTAGTATAAGGAATTTCAGTTTAGTCAACAGTACGAATCATGTTCCATGAAATAATGAACTCCAAACTTAGGTCATACATCTCATGACTCATGTACTCATGCTTTATAGTATGTTCAGTTCTAGTACCCACGCCATAATTTTAATGATCAGTAAAATTTAGATTTTAGTCATGTATATCCTCAGTTCAGACCTCTTTGACGAATTCATGTCATTGATTCCTTATTCCTCAGGCCTCAGTTAAGTGTCAAAGGTATCCTTTCATATTTCAGGTCATCATGTTCTAACTTTCACGGACCTTTCCTTATGTCATGATTAGTTGAAATTATATGTGTGTTTTCTTGGACTAGTGTATGAAATTGTTATTGATAGAGTTTTAGAGAATATGAGAGAGATGTTTTTGTGGTTATTTTTCTACAAGTTCATGTGTGGTTATGAAGAAAGTCTTGAATGTCATGCTAATGTGCAAGTGGAATGTATATTTGAGTATAAGCTTTCAGTATAATTCAGTTCGTATAGCTAGAAATCCAGTATAGCAATCAGATAGAGAAGTTCCTAGGTCTATTTAAAAGTCTCGTGAATATGGCTATTTAAAGAGGTAATTCATTCACTTCTATGTAATTTGTGAATTCAGCTTAGTTCATACATCATGCATCTGCTTCAAATCCTGGATATTCAGTCACGATTCAGTCCATAAGTTTCCCATGTATCAACTCAGTCTTCCTTAGTATTTCAACCAAGTCAGTACCATTTGGGGGATGAAGTATCCCAATGGGGAGATGTATTGTAATACCTTGAGTATTCATGTCCTAAACCATTCATTTTTTTTCACGAAATAAGATCTAGTAGAAGTAATAGTTACTCATCAGTAGACTCTCTCGTTTCTATCTCAGCCTTATAATCATTCTAATGTCATTGAATATATTAAAGAAATCAGTTCAGTTCGTGTATCATGTTTTATAATTAGTTATGTAATAATGATCCAAGTCATACATGTTCAAAATATGATCTCAATTACCTTCGTATAGTACTCTCAGTCTAACCAGTCTCATTCGAGGATGATTATTCCCAAGGGGGAGATAATGTAACACCCCATATTTTTGGGCTAGTCTTTGAACCATCGTTCCTAGTGTATAAGTTATAATACAAATGATTCCATGTGAATATGAGTTTCATGATCTTTATCCTTGTGTTTTATGTTCTTTCAAGGTGAAAAATGTTCATAAGAATCACATAGGGACAAGTTGAGCTAAGAACCTTAGATTCATCCAAAGTTTGGGGTTCGATTCTGTAAGGGTCTAATTTGAACATGTATAGCTTTTTATATATGTGGAATTTGGAAGCTCAAGACCCACAAAATTGTAGATAATTGAATTATATTTCCAACGATACCAATTTCGCCTTAATCTGATATCCGAGCGAATAGTTATGGTATTTTTCATGAGAGGTAGTAAGCCGACGCGATTGGGATGCGATGCGTCGGTCAACGACACATTTAGCGATGCAACGTGATGGAAACCGCATTACTGAACTATTTCATATGCTATTTTAGTTCATAAATATCTAGGGGAACTCTGGTCACTTACCCTCACCCAAATCCGCCCATTACACTTAATTTCAGCCCCTAAAAGCATTGGATACATGATTTCTCATCTTTTTATCTCCAAGAAAACCCTATCCCCCTCAAGAACACCATAAACTTAGTCAAAGTTTCTTTAATACAACCAAGAAATTAAGGTTCCTAATCAAAGAAGTTTAAGAAAAAAACTTTCAATAACATTCCCAAGGCTTCCAAGTCAAGTTTTCAATTTCAAATCATCTATTAAGGTATGTGGGAGTTCATCCATGGGTCCTCTTTCACCCATGGTTCCCAAAACCCTTTTATTTCAATTAAAAAATGTATTTTTTGATCATTATGTTATTTTAAATGTTCAAGAAAGATTGAATTGCATGTTTTCGTGGTGATTTTAATTATTTTCATCCCATGTGTGATTCCATGCAAGATTTTAAATTCCTCATGCTATGAATTTTAGTTTCCTATGCTGTATTCTAATAAATTCTATGATAGATCCTAAATTCATGATGTTTATCAATATTTCCATATTTTAAATTCATGCTATCCACATGTTTGATGAAATTTCCATATCATGTTCAATCAATTTCAAGACAAATCCCCTAGTTCTAAATTTTGCTATATAATTCTATTTTACACCCTTGTTAAGACATTCTTAGGATCAAGCTAGGATATTTAAATGTATTATTAAACACCCGTGTCCTATTTCATGTGAAGTTTATGTGAATTCCTAAATTCATGATTTTAGTTATGTAATTATGTTATGCTCCCATGTTAAAGATATTCCCATGTCCAAGTCCATGATTCCCATATGTTTGGTGAATTTCCCCATGTTAAAGTATTAATCTCTATGTGCTTGATGAAATACCTAAGTGATAGGTTTCTTTAAATAATCAGTACTTATTATGGTCTCAAATGCTCTCATATGTCCTTATTATATATTCTATCGAGTCCTAGAGGTATTGAATGCCCAAACTATAGTTGTTTATCCAGTCTCCAGTCAAAATAGAATGATCTCGTAGTATCTCAAACAGTAGCATTTGGCAGTCAACAAAATCAATGTTAGTTCAGTTAAGCCTAGTACAGTCTAGTGATCAGTTCAGTGTCGATTTAGTTTAGAGTAGGATTCAGCACTGAGTGTACCCAGGGATAGGGGCATTCTTTCCAGCAGAGAGTTTGACCCTTAGTAGCAGTCCCTGAGTTACAGAACTACGTATACATCATAGGGTAAATTGTCTACCTGCCATACTAGGGTTGACATAACTATATACATCACATGAGTCTTCCTACTTGATCAGGGTTGACCCATCTACTATTAGCAACCCATAAGAGATGCTAACACCTTTCCAACTGGTGTTATAGGTTGGACCCAAATCAGTCTATTATCGAGGTATGTCGGTTTGATTATAACTCCCACAGTTACAGTTTCAATATTCAGTATTCAGTTCATAACTCAGTTCAGTTTCAGGTTTACGTTACCATAGAATACAGTTATAAGTTATTCAATTATTAGTATTTCAGTATTTTAGTTTACAGAATATTTAGTAATTATATTATATACTTGGTCTTGTATTCTCAGATAATACAGTTTTCATGCATTCATGTTCGGTCATCTCATGTTATTCGGTTAGTCCTTATCTCATATGCAGAGTACAACATAGTTTCAGTCCAATTATTAAGACTAAATACAGTCTAGTCTAACATGACCAATATTCAACTATTAGTCATTCAATTAATTAGATAAGCTTAATATATATTATGTTTTTTTTTGTATGTTTAGGTATTATTGCTTAGTATAATTGTATATTCAGATGCTCGATGTGATGTTAGTTTTCATCACATAGTATAAGACTCAGTATTCATACAACATTCATATTTTACCATATCCCAGCTTCACTTCTAATTATATTATTAAAGTAAAGTTTTACAGAATCTATGACTAGATATTCACCATCTTATCAGAGTATGTTTGTCACTCATGTTTTAAAATATTTTCATCTTTTAGTTTATTCCAGCCTTTTGGTGAGTCTACTTACACTTAGTAAGCATGTTTTAAGATTAAGTATGAAATCAGTAATACTTATTGCATTCACCCTTACATACTCTGTATATTCCAAAAGTACTAATCCACATATATGTCTATGTTCTACATTGTCTCATAATGTAGGTACCAGGTATAGCCTACGCATCATGATCAGACAGTTGTAGTTTCGAGCCAGCAGGTGATAAGCTCTCATATTTCAAGAAATCCAGATAATTTTAGTTCATGTACAGTTCATCTATTTTCATATCTATTGATTAGTGGTAATTCGAGGCATGTACCATCTATCTATAGTCGGTATAGTAGAGGATTCATAGATTTTAGTCAGAGTCAGTCATGTAAATTTTAGTTTCTTACTTTAGTTTTATCAGATTGTAAACTTTATCAGTATTGTATTCATTCAAATTATGCCAAGATTATGTTTCTGCATAGCAAAACTTGTTATTTATTTTATTATAGTTCAGTTGCTTAACAGTATGTCAATTCATGGGTTAGCTTGTGATCACTTGTCATTCCAAGAACCGTGTGGCATCCAGGGTGTACTCTCGGGGTGTTACAATTTCAGAACATTATTTTATATTTCAATACTTCATTTGAAAAATAGTAAAGAAGGAGTTCCGAGAGTTAATTTGCTGAAAATGGTCTATTTTTAAAAAATGTGGCATCACTATTGAGTCTGCAACGTCGAGATTACCCTGGTAGTAAATATAATTTATTTTTTTAGGTCCTAATCAAATCTCAATGTTCAATTTGGAGTTTGGTAGGCTTGCACCAAAATTATTATATAATGATATCTGGTGAAGCTTCTTAAGCGACCAAGGTTTGCTTAAGCGACATCTACTTTCACGGCCAAACACATCTTAAGCGATAGAAACTTTAATGTACAGACATCACTTATGTAGTAGTGATGTCGCCCAAATTATACCCTCTATGAAAGTACAATGCGATCGCTATCAAATATAGTAACCCAATAATAGTTGGGGTCGAACCCACAGGGAATAGGCCAAATCTATCTCAAGAACTTGCTGAAGAAGCGAAAAAATGTAGAAAAGTAAATGGCAGATTTTGTAGAAATAGTAAAGTAGTAACAAGTGCTAATCGTTTTAGATTGATATCAATCTGATATGAATACTAGGACTGTGTTCCCCCTGGATTCCTAATACCATAGAAATATCATGCTCAGTCTGACTAGCTCACTGCCCCACATGAAGAGTCTGGCAAGATATGTATCATCAACCTGCTTGTGAATGCCTTTGGTAAATATAAATCTTCACCTTATGAGTCTCAGAGTGTCACCTTACTAACCTTTATATTTGATACCATATTAGATATCTCTTTTTGGATATCCAATTAATTAGATGAGGGTTGGTAGCCTCGAATTACTATTGCAATTTTTTTCCTAATCTCGACCTGTCTTGTGAAGATAATCTCAAATACAGGTAAGTTCTTAACTTTTGCAGTAGTTAAGATGTAATACCTTGTGTCTTAAAGCCTCTGTTCATCATACTACTCAGTCCCTTGAGTTGTACATACAACATATGAGTAGTATGTTGTAGTCGTATCCAAGATAGTGTGAAATGGTTAATATTCTATTTTAGGTATGACTCAACCCTTAGATTCATAAGATAACTATACATGTTTTATGAAGACAAGTCATGAGGTCAGTAGCCTAGGTTCTCTAAGTTTCTGTCCAAGTTACAAGTAAAAGGCTACAAGTAGAATTGTGATGATACTAGTCGTAGGTTTAGACTCATATATTGACCAGTGTATACAATCTTAATTCTGCAGAGATTATGAGTCATGAGGCTAACTTGTAATATCACCATACAAATTATATGGTTGACTCGTATAAATTAGAGATCAATTTTTTAAAAGTTCAATTAAGGGCCTTTTGGTCTTTCCCCTCTTGTAACTCCTAACCCATGGCTTATAACGTAAGGAGTATATTTTTCTCCACTTTAAGTCAATAAACAAAACTTTCCTCCTCCCATCTACAAGATCATCAAGATAAGGGTTTCTCTCACCAAGTCATCTTTCAAGTCTCAAAGTTCAAGCTCTCTTCACAAGTTAAGCAATTCCAGGTATGTGTGTCACGACCTAAACTACATGATCGTGCGGGCACCTTCACTATTTTAAGTAGCTAGGAGAACCATTATTACCCAACTAAAAATATGTGGAAATTTTTCATTTTTTTACAAATAATTTCGTAACGATGCAATGGGTCGTTACAATGTGGGGTTTATGAGAAAGGTTATTCTTTTATCCTTGTGTCCAAAAAATGCATGAATTTTAGGTTATTCTTTTATCCTTGTACCCAAAAACGGCATGAATTTTAGAGTGAATTTACTTGTTTTGAATTAGGGTTCTTACCCAAATAACTATATTCTTGAAGTATGACATTACCATGTGATAGAAAGCTTCAAGTATATCAAAGTGTACATATATTCATGTTTTGACTTGTAAAATTTATACTGTGATTTGAAATTCATTATTTTGACTGGGATGTTGTTAAAAGATTTCAAGGAGATAATTGAGCATAACGTTTTTCTATGAAATAAAGCATAAATTACAAGTCCAAAGTACAAGTACTGAGTTTACAAGAATTTTATTCTTTTAAGCTCCATTGATATATTCAATAACATGATTTAAAAAAAAACTTTATCTTTTTATTTAAAGATAAGACATGAAATCCACAACTGTTCATCTTGATTATGATCTAAAGTAAAGAGAAGCACATCTGGTTTTCATTATATAAACCCTTATGCTATTTTATGGTGGATTTCTTAAGTATGGGAACATATATTACTTAGGAGTAGTATTTAGCACCGAGAAAGGAATGTTGATTAGTGTATCCTAAATTCCTTGAAACTATGAGCCACCGTAGGTTAAGCTTTTTCCCAATATGGATGAATTATAGTGATCACTTAAGTTAAGGTTCTATTTTGATGGCAAGTGTAAAATAACTCTCTCCAACATGGTTAAGATGTTGGACTCCTTGGTAGCTCATATAGTTTATGTTGGATAGAAGAATCTCCCATATAAAAGACTAAAAGTAAAGATTTTAGAAACTTGGTGTTATGGTTAACTAAGCTTACTCTTATACTTTATTATCCAGGTTTTATCATCTTACAATTGATGTTTATTCTCAAGTTCAAGGTGAGTCATTTAGACTTAGCATGCATCATTGAAAGTGCACATATATATTCAGTCCTTGTTTTACATATACATTCACCACTACATACTCTGTGAATTCCAAAAGTACTAACCCATATATATGTCTATGTCCTATATTTATAATGTAGGTTCTGGCACTCATTTTTATTAGCACAATTGATTGCCGGCATCATCACCTGTATCCCGACTTTTGGTACATCCTCATAGTCAAGGACCCATCTTATCAAACTTATGTTTAAGATTTAATATTGTTTTAGATCTTTGGTTTCTGTTTAAAGTTTGAGTCAGCTGGGATTTATCCCAATGGATCTGTAGTTAGCAGTAGAGGCTTGTCAAACTATGTATTTTCTAAGTTCAAGAAGTTTGTGTAAGGTTTCCAAATTTAAAGATTTATATTAAGATATGGAAAGGTTTATCTTTATTTTCCTATAACTGCTATTTCACTTGTCATGTTAGTTTTAAGATGAATAGGTGTCATGGGTTAGCTTGGGGCTATTCATAGTCTTGAGAACCATGTGACGTCCAGGGGGTAATTCCAAGGCATTAAAAACTTGATATCATAGCCTAACATTTTAAATAGTCCTAGGAAGTCAGACAAGACATGTTACATAGAGTTTTGATCATGAATGTGAAGTGCACCATATTTATAAGAAGGAGGCTATGGAATGAGTTAGGAATCATCATTTTCTTCATGATTTATCGTGTTTACTATTGTATCTATCTACCTTTACTTGTGCTTTTATATGATAGAATATGCCTCCTCGCTGAGACGATGTACGTAGAAAAGTGATCAACCACCTCTGTATACTGACCCACTGAATGAGAATGTATCTCATGCTCAATTTTAGGCTACCTTTTAAGAGTTGGCCAAAGTTATGAATGCCAATGTTCAGTAAAACCAACAGGTATCAATCCCACTTCTAGAAAATGGTAACCTAGCAGCATCCGAAATTTGAGACTTTATGAAGAAGAATCCACCTGAGTTCCATAGGTCAAAGGTGGATGAGGATGCTTAACTTTATATTGATAAGGTGAGAAAGATTACTCAGATTATGCATGTTACTGAAGAGGATTGTGTCGATATAGCATCCAATAGGCTAAAGAATGTTGCTTATGATTGGGTTGTTATGTGAAAGGAAGGTAGGGGTGAGAATGCACCTCCTATGTGTTGGTAGGTGTTTAAGAGAATACTTTTCTAGACATGTTCTTTTCGTGTGATATGAGGGAGGATAAGGTGGAGAAGTTTATGAACTTGAGGCAGAGATCTATGATAGTGAAGGTCTACTGTCTTAAGATCACTCAGTTGTCTAAATATGCCCCAAAATTATTATCTGACTCTATAGCCCGTATGAGTAAGTTTGTTACTGGGTGTCTAATTTGGTGGTCAAGATATGTAGAACTGCCATGCTTATTAGAGAAATGGATATTTCTCGATTGATTACTAATTCTTAAAAAATTGAGGTAGAAAAGTTGAAGGAAAGAGAGAAGAGAAACAAGAGATCTAGGACTAGATAGTTTAAGTATAGTAATTCAAGGTTTGGAGGGGGAAACCATTTGTAGTTTTAGGGTCATTCATTATTTCCCGCACCATCTTTAGCTAGTGCCCCTACACCTAGTTCCAAGCAGAAGTAGTGGGGCAGGACTTCAAATTTCAGGACTGAGAATAGTGTAGTCGGGAGGCCCAGTAACACGACATGTGTAAAGTGTGGAAGGACCCATCCTGGTGAGTGTTTGATGGGAAAAGTGGTCACTATTGTTATGGAATGTTGGGCCACAGGATCAAAGAGTTTCTATACGCTAAATAGGGAGGTAGAAATTGTCATCCTCAGACTTAGGATACTAATCCAACAGCTCAACCAGGCCACTTAGTTCCTCCACACAACACGTTATCCAGTTCAAATAGCAGTCAGTGCTAGAATCAATTTTATGCTTTACCATCCCATCAGCAGCAGGAGAGTTCACTATATATTGTCACCGGTATGCTTGTTGCCTTTCATATTGATGTATACGTGTGGTTGGATACGAGATCAAATTTCTTTTATGTAAATCCCTTGGTTGCTGTTATTTTGGGGTTGGTCCTAAAAATCTCCCTAATGTCTTCTCAATTTCTAACCTAGTGGGAGAGTCAGTTCTTGTTAGGAGAGTTTATAGGGAGTGTCCTATTACCGTCATCCAAAAGATCACACTAGTAGACCTAATAGAGTTAGAGATTTTAGATTTCTATGTTATTTTGGGCATGAATCGGCTTTATTCATACTATGCATCAATAGATTGTTCCACCCTTGTGGTGAATTTTCAGTTTCCTAGTGAGGTAGTTTTTAAATAGGAGGATAGTTCAGTGTCTCCGAAAGGTCTTTTCATGTCGTATATTAAGGCCATAAGGTTAATATCAAAAGGGCGTATTTACCATTTTGTTTGAGTCAAAGATACTAAGTCTGAAGTCCCGATAGTTTAGTCAATCCAGGTAGTAAATGAGTTTCCAAAAGTTTTCACCAAAGATTTTCCAAGGATACCTAAAGACATATAAATAGAGTTTGGTATTGATCTTCTTCCTAATCCTCAGCCTATCTCTTTTCCTCCATATCATATGGCTCCAGCTTAACTTAAAGAGTTGAAAGAGCAACATAAGGATCTCTTATATAAAGGTTTCATCAAACCCAATATTTCTTTATAGGGTGCTCCAGCTCTTTTTGAGCACAAGAATGTGTCACTCTTAGAATGTGTATAGATTATATATAACTAAACATGGTCACCATCAAGAATAATTATCCTATTCCTTGAATCGATGATTTATTCAAAAAAATTTAGGGTGACTAATGTTTTCCAAGGTTCACTGTAGGTCAGGATATCATCCGTTTAAAGCCACGGAGCAAACCATTCCAAAAACAACTTTCCAAATAAGGTAAAACCATTTCGTATTTGTGGTTATGTCTTTTGAACTTACAAATGCTCATGCAACCTTAATAAATTTAATGAACATAGTCTTCAAGTAGTACTTGGACATATTTGTCATTGTCTTTAGAGATGACAAACTGGTATATTCCATGAGTGAGGAGGAACATGAAGACCATTTGAGAATAGTACTGCAGACTCTCAAGGACCGTCAATTATATGCAAAGTTTGGTAAATTTGAATTTTTGTTGGAATCTTTTGCCTTCTTGGGGCATGTCATTTCAGGGGCTAGTTTTTATATAGATCCTCAGAAGACTAACACAGTGAAGCACTGGCCTAGACCGATTACTCCATTTGATAGGTTTGGCTAGATATTATTGAAGGTTTCTTGAAGGGTTCTCTTATATAGGCACCATTGACTAAGATGACCCAAAATAAAGTGAAGTTTATATGGTCGGATAAGTGTGGGAAGAGTTTCCAAGAGCTGAAGGAAGGATTGAGTTTTGCTCCATTGTTAGCTTTACGAAAGGGGTTAGACCGATTTATGGTATATTGTGATGCTTTTAGAGTTGGGTTTGGTTGTGTGTTGATGAAGAATAGGAGAGTGATATCCTATGCCCCTAAGAAACTTAACAATCATAAAAAGAATTACCCAACTGACGACTTGGAGTTAGTTTCCTTGAAAATTTGGAGGCATTACCTCTATGGTGTGCATGTTAATGTTTCACAATCATAAGAGTCCTCATTATGTATTTTCATAGCGGGAGCTGAATATTCATCAGAGAAGGTGGTTGGAATTATTTAAGGATTATGATATGAATGTGCTCTATCATTCAGGTAAGGCCAATATGGTGGCAGACGCACTGAGTAGGTTATCTATGGGTAGTGTGTCATATGTGAAAGAGAAAGAATAGGAATTATCCTAAGAGGTGCATACGTTATCCCGTATGGGAGTATGTTTTCTCAACACTGATGATAGGGGAGTAGTAGTTTAGAATGGTTCAAAATCATCTTTGGTAGTGGAAATGAAGAAGAAATAGAAAAATGATCCCATACTTATCCAAATATTGGGAGCATTTTAGTAGCAGAAGATTGAGGTTTTCTCCTAAGGGGGAGATGGTGTAATTCATTATCAAGTCAGGATTTGTAATTTGAATGTAGGCGGGTTGAGGGAAAGGATACTAGCTGAGGCTCATGGTTCGAGTTATTCCATTTATCCGGGTGCTAATAGGATGTACCACGAATTACAAGAAATTTATTGGTGGAACAATATTAAGAGGGACATAGAGGAGTTTGTGGCCAAGTGTCCAAATTTCCATCAAGTTAAAGTGAACACCAGATACCGAGTGGTATGCCACAGGAGATCAATATTCCTCTTTGGAAGTGGGGAATTTTGAATATAGATTTCAACATAGGGTTGCCTCATACAAGACTTCAGCATGATTCAATTTGGGTCATAGTAGATAGAATGAGTAAATAAGCTTATTTCCTACCTGTCAGGAATTTAGATACCACAGACGATTATGCCAAAACATATATCCTTGAGTTAGTAAGGCTTCATGGGATACCCTTTTCCATCATTTCAAACAGAGGCACACAATTTACTTAACAATATTGGTAGTCTATTAGAAAGGCCTTGGTACAACGGTTATGCTTAGTACTACCTTTCATTCCCAAGCAGATGGTTAGGCTAAACCTATAATTTAGACATTAGAAGACATGTTGAGGGCGTGTGTCTTAGAATTTAAAGAAATTCGGTATGGCCACCTAACTTTGATTGAGGTATCTTATAATAATAGTTACCATGCTAGCATTTAGATGGCTCCATTTGAAGTGTCGTATAAGCTTAGATGTAGATCACTAATATGATGGTTGATGTTTGTGAAACGGCTTTGATTGGGAAATACTCTATTCTTGAAGCTATGGAAAAGGTTTAGTTAATTCATGAGTGAGAGACTGAAAACTAATCAGAGCCTTTAGAAGTCGTATGCTGATGTAAAGAGAAGAGAGATTAAATTTGAAGTGGGCAATTGGATATTCTTGAAGGTGTCACCTATAAAGGGTATTATGAGATTTGGAAAGAAAGGGAAGTTATGTCCATAATTTTTTGGTCTGTATGAGCTAATGAAGCATATAGGAGAGGTTTTTTATGAATTGAATCTTCCATCGGAGTTAACTGCAGTTTACCTAGTGTTCCATATTTTGATGCTTAAGAGGTGCATTGGAAATCCACCCTTAGTAGTTCCCCTATAGAGTATTGGGGTGAAAGATAGCTTGTTGTATGAGGAGATTCCTGTGGAGATACTTGATAGGTAGGTATGAAGGCTAAGGAATAAGGAAGTAGCATCAGTAAAAGTTCTCTGGAGAAACCAATTGGTTAAAGGGGACACTTGGGAAGCTAAAGCAGACAATATGGACAAGTATCCTCATCTCTTTTCTTCCAACTTAGCAACTACCAAAGGTAAATAGTTATTTTTATCCAAGACTATTTCTCTCTAAGTTAGTTTATGTATTCTTAAGTCATATTTTATGTTGTGACTAATTGGTTCCTTGGGACATATATAAGCGTGGTTAAGTTCGGTGTAGGTGTGTTGATCCTTTTTTTCCAAATCCTAAGTGAATCACAGTCGAGGATGAATGTCTCCAAGTTGTAGATATTGTAACACCCCGTGTCTTAAAGCCTCTGTGCATCATACAACTCATTTTCTTAAGCTGTATATACAACATATGAGTAGTATATTATAGTCGTATACATGAAAGTTTTGAAATAGATGACATTTTGTTTTAGGTATGACTCAGCCCTTAGAGTCGCAAGATTACTATACAAGTCGTATGAAGATGAGTCGTAAGGTCAGTCGCATAGGTTCTCTAAGATTCTGTCCAAGTTATGAGTGGGGGCATATAAAATGTATTGTGATGTTACTAGTCATAGGTTTAGACTCGTACATTGACAAGTGTATACCATCTTGATTTTTCCAAGCTTACGAGTTATTAGGCTAGCTCGTACCATCACCATGTGACTTATATGGTTGACTCGTATAGACTGGCAATTAATTTTATTAAAGTTCAGTAAAAGAGTATTTTTGTCTTTTCCCCACTTGTAACTCCCAACCCACGACTTATAAGCAAAAAAAAGAGCATTATTTTCCTCCGCTTTTAGTCAATTAACTATACTTTCCTCCTCCCATATTCAATATAATCAATATTAGGATTTCTCTCACCAAGTCATCTTTCAAGTCTCAAAGTTCATGCTCTCTTAACAAGTCAAGCAATTCTAGGTATGTGGGGTTTATGAGCAAGGTTATTCTTTCATCCTTGTGCCCAAAAAAAATATGATTTTAAGAGTGAATTTACTTGTTTTTAATTAGGGTTAATACCCAAATAACTATATTTTTGAAGTATGACATTACCATGTGATTGAAAGCTTAAGTATATCAAGGTTTACATATATCCATGTTTTGAATTGTAAAATTTATATTGTTATTTGAAATTCATTATCTTGAGTGGGATGTTATTGAAATATTTCAAGGAGATAATTGAGCATAATGATTTTCTATGAATATCTATAAAATAAGGCATAAATTCAAAGTCCTAAATACAAGTATTTAGTTTACAAGAAGTTTATGATTTTAGGATCCATTGATATATTGGATAACATGATTAAAGAAAAGTTTGATCTTTTGATTTAAAGATAAGACATGAAATCCACAACTGTTCATCTTGATTATGACTAAAAGTAAAGAGAAGTATAATCGGCTTTCATTTTATAAACGCTTATTCTATTTTAAAGTGGATTTCTTAAGTATGGGCATATTTATAACTTGGTAGTAGTATTTAGCACCGAGAAGGGAATGAAGATGAACGTATCCTAAGTTCCTAAAAACTATGACCTTTCGTAGGTTTTTTACCAATATGGGTGAAGTATATTGATCACTTAAGTTAATGATCTATTCTTATGATAAAGGTTTAATAGCTCTCCCAACGTAGGTAAGACATTAGACTCCATGGTATCTAACATGGTTAATGTCGTTTAGAAGAATTTCCCATAAGAAATACCAACAGTAAAGATTTTAGAAACTAAGTGTTATGGATTACTAATCTTACTCTTATGCTTCATTATCCATGTTTTATCATCTTGCAATTTTTGTTTATACTCAAGTTCAAGGTGAGTTATTTACACTTAGCATGCATCAATTAAAGCACACATATATATTCAATTCTAGTTTTACATATGCATTCAACCCCACATACTTAGTACATACTAGAAGTACTGACCCACATATATATATATGTGCTACATTATCTTATAATGTAGGTTTTAGTGCTCGTTTTTAGCAATGTGATTGACTACGGGCATCATTACCTGAATCCCAACTTTTGGTGAGTCCTCATAGATCGACGACCCAGCTTATCATATTTATGTTTATGATTGAATATTGTTTTAGATATTTGGTTTTTGTTTAAAGTTTGAGTCAGTTGAGGTCTTTCCTAGTGGCTCTTTAGTTAGCAGTTGAGGCTTGTCAGACTGCGTATTTTCTAAGTTCAAAAAGTTTTTTTAAGGTTTTCCGACTTTGAAGATTCATATTAAGATATGGAATGGTTTATCTTCATTTTCCTATACCATCTATTTCACTTGTCATGTGAGTTTCAAGATGAATAGATTTCATGGGTTAGATTGGGTCTTTTAATATTCTTGAGCATCGTGTGGCATCCATGGGGTATTTTGGGGCATTACATAAGATAGAAAATAAATTGAAGATGATTATAATACATGCGTAGACACTTATATAGAAAAACCTTGCACTTCCTCTACTTCGTTATCTTCCAGGGTTCCCACGACCTTAGTTAAGTGATTTAGCCACTCATGTTTGTAATAAAATCAATAGAATTCATAAAATAAAGCATAAGAATAGTCCCACAATAATTAAAGAAAAAAACCCAGAATCTTAAATTATTAAATAACTATAAAAACCAAGAACAATGGATTCCATGATCAAAAGTCAAATCTTAGAACCAATATAGAGTTATGAATATAATGAGTAACTATTTGCAGTTTTATAAAATAACCTACAAATTCTAACTAAAACAAAATACAAAAATAAGGTCGGCAGTTGCTAAGCCTCAGGCAATGAGTGTTATGGACTTTCGACGACTCATTGTCAGCTTCATTTACTGCTTTCTGTCTTTAGTGTTGATGACTCATTGTCTCTCCTTATGATTTGTCTACTAAACACATTATCTCACTAGTAAATTTTCATCTTTTAGATCTTTTCTCATCTTGCTCAAAATGGTTAGAACTACGAGTCGTATCCTAACGTATGACTTGTAGTCAATTTCGTCTACACTAGGCTCCAATTTGTAAACTCTCAGAACCTTTCTCCATGTTTGCTCGGAACGATTTCTTCCTATGACTTATAGTCAATACCTAAGATTCATATCTAGCTTCAAATTAATTCCTCCTCTTAGGATTTTCACTATTCTCCTAAAGACTTGGGCTACGAGTCGTATAGTTACTTAACAACTCGTATTTCGGGAAGTGACTTCACTTTTTTTAGAATTCTCTTATAATCTTGTTCTAATCACTCTAACCCTATTTTCCTGTAATATAAATAAAAACACACATGGATAAACACATGTTCTAAACACTATTTTCTCGAAATTCACTCGAAGTCACACTTCCTGAATTTGGCGAACAACTGCTGATCTCTAAGAGTTTGCAACACAATTCAGAGATAGTCTGCATCATCCATACTATGAGAGCAGACAAAGATATCATCTATAAAGACTATGACAAACATGTCCAGATAATGTTTGAACACTCTGTTCATCTAGTCCATGAAGGCTGCTGGGGCATCGGTTAATCCAAAGGACATGACTAAAAACTCAAAATAACCATAAAGGGTTCTGAAAGCTGTCTTTGAAATATCACATTCCTTTACTTTAATTTTATGATAGCCGGAACTAAGGTCTATCTTTGAGAAATAACTTGCACCTTTGAGTTGATTAAATAAGTCATCAATTCTGAGAAGGGGATATTTGTTCTTGACTGTAACCTTATTTAGCTGATGATAGTCAATGCACTTGGTGACTTCACTCCCTTTAGAGACGATTAAAGACTAACAAAGGCAGGGAAGGAGAGGCAAAGAACTATCTTTCTTTCGCATGAATAGGACGGGAGCACCCCATGGAGAAATACTAGGCCTTATGAAACCTTTATCTAGTTGATCTTTGAGATTCTCTTTTAACTCCTTAAGCTTTGCGGGAGCCATTCAATATGGAGGTATAGAAATAGGCTGAGTATCGGGAAGAAGGTCAATACCGAATTCTATTTCCCTATCAGGAGGTACCTCTGGAAAATCTTTGGGAAAGACATTAGGAAACCCATTAACTACACTGACTGACTTAATTGTTTGAGTCTTAGACTTAGTATCCTTAACTCGAATTAGATGATAGATACATCCTTTAGAAATCAAATTTCTGGCTTTAAGATAGGATATGAAATGGATTTTGGGAGATAATGAATTACCTGACCACTCACAGACTGGCTCGCCGAGAAACTGAAATTACACCACACGGGTTCAACAATCTATAGATGTATACCAAGAATGAAGCCAATGCATACAAAGAATAAGGTCAAAGTCAACCATATCTAACTCTATTAGGTCTACTAACATGACTTTATGTAGGACAGTGATAGGAAGCTTTTTATAGATTTTTTTAGCTACAACTGACTCACCTATTGGAGTAGAAACCAAGAAAGGCACAAGGATCTTTTCAGAACATATCTCAAAATTTACTGCATCTAATTGCGTCACATAGTTGAAACTTGACCTAGGGTCTAGCAACACATAAACATCAAGATGAAAGACACGAAGCATACCCATAACCACATCTGGTGAATCCTCCTGCTTCTAGCGGGATGGTAAAGCATAGAACTGATTCTGGCACTGACGACCACCGGTACTGGATGTTGTGACCGAAGGAGGAGCTGGGTAACCTAAAACAGCTGGTGCACTAGTAGCCTGAGTCTGGGGATGGTCATCTCTGTTTCTTTTCTTAACAAGCAAACAATATCAAATGTTGTGACCCAACGTACCACATCCAAAACAACCTCTCTTACCAGCTAAACACTCACTAGAATAATTTTGTCCACACTTAGTACAGGAGGATAATTGGGCCTACCATCCACACTACTCTGGGATTTGGATATAGAAGACTTACCCCACTGGTCCTATCTACTTTTGGGAGCGGGAGCACTAGCTAAAGATGGTGCTTGCATAGATGAAGGATTAAGAGACTGCAAACAATTTCCTCCTCCAGACCTATTCTAAGCATAATCAAACTACCCTATTCTATCCTTCTTATTTCCCCTCTCACTTTCCTTCAACTTCTCTACCTCAATCTTGTATCGCCCCAAAAAAGGGTACCTAGATGTCACACAGTGCTTAAGGCTACAGTAGCCCCAAGCTAACCCTTTGAGCCTATTACTACATATAATAACATACTTTGAGATGAAATAAATGAAACACTGATGCTGTCATATCAAATGATAGGAAATACAAAGAAAATATTTGGTCGAAAGGACCACAATACTGGAAATCTTAACATACAAATAATCTATTAACTAGTCTGACAAAGACCTTACTAATCCATGAACTTGAGAGCCATTGGGACAGGTACCCAACTAACTCAAACTAAAATGCCTGATGATAGGGCCTCGAACTATGAGGACTCACCACTGTGGAGATATAGACAAAGTTACTCGGAAATCACTTGCGAGGCTGGGACTGAGCACCTGATCCTACATTATAAGACAATGTAGCACATAGACATATATGTGGATTAACACTTGGGAATGTACTGAGTATGTGGGGGTGTATGCATTTACATAAAACAATATAAGTAATCTTTAATCAAATCATGCATGCAATAAGGAATGACTCACAGAGCTTGAATAAGTCTAAAAATGTAAAACTCATAAATCATGTATAATGAAGCACGTAACACATATCTCGTGACTCGCTGTACTCTTTTAAAAATATCTACTCTCCTCTTATTCTCAATATTTAAAGGTTAAAGGGACTTTAAACAATGCTTTCAAACTCATACTTTTATCTCATGGAGAGTAAAACTTCTTCTAAACTCAAGGCCTCAGGACTCTTTTAAACTTTAATACTTGGGAACTCTGTGACTCTTGGGATTAAATAACTTTGGACACTCAAGAGTCTCTTCTAACCGACATAAACCATGTGAGCTACATGGAGTCCAACGTCTTGTCCTTCTAAGGAAGAAACCTCATATTGGGGAGAGGTGTCATACTCTTGTCAGGGAGTATAACCTCAACTCAGTGATCACTATCTCGATCTCATTCCCATAAATCTCAGTCCTGCGATGACACGTAGTTCTAGGGTATGAGACCTCGGAAAATCCACCTCAAAACAACTCAAGGGTCTATAGTAAAGACCAAATTATAATTTTCTTAGCTTTAAATCATAAATACTAAATAATGTGGATTCCTGTCTAAACTCAGGCTAAAAAATAATCTTCCTTTAAAATCAAAGTACGGGTTGATTGAACCATACTCAAAAACATACTCTTCAAGAAACATCAAAACTCATACTTGATTTAAAAGTATTACTCATGCTCAAATAATCTCAGTTTCATAATAAAGCGTAAATCATGACATCAATCTTGAAAACATCAAATCGCTACAAGGATGTGCAACTCATAGCATAATTTCTCAACTCATGCCATAAAATAGTGAAATAATCATGCAAATCAAGACTTGAACAACTCGTAATCTCATAATCTCAAAATAAAGTAATTTGGGTATAAACCCACTTGCAAGAATATGAAATTCTTTAATAAAAATCAACAATTTGGGCACAAGAACCAAAGGAGTATTCTTGTTCAAATCCAACATACCTTGAATTAGAAGCTTTGGATGAACTCTCGCTCTTGGGAGTCTATTTGTACTCTTGAATGTGGGTTCTTGAAGCCTTTGACTTGAGAACCTTGAATCTTGACTCAATTTAGAAAATCTATGGTGAATCCTTGAGATTTTTAGAAGAGGATCTAGATACTTAGGGTTTTTGGTTGAGGGAAATTGTGCGAAAATCTCATATAATGCTTGTAGTGGCCCTAAATTCTAATGTTTGCACGGTTTAAGAGGGTTGGAAAAAAGTCAAAAGTGCCCTTTTTTACTTCTATACGAAGCTAGTAAATCGAATTGGGAACCCGATTTTCTGGGCCACCGTGACGCACCACTATCTTGCTGGCTCAATGAAAATTGACAAATGGGAATCTGGGAGTCACCATGATGCTGAGCCATCGCGTTGTCCCACTGGTTGGGACTTGGAACTTCAGTGCGATACATCACAATTGCTCTAGGCCACTGGAAATTGACTATTGGGAAATTGGGGTCCTCCGCGATGCACCTCTATCGCGGAGTTCCACTAGAATTTTATAATTGTCAAATAGGCCCTCTCTAATGCGCCAAGCACTAAACTGACGTTGTTTTACAACTAGGACTTAAATTAGCCATAACTTTTTGCCCAGTTATCGGATTTAGGAGAATCTTATATCGACGGAAAGCTTATCAAATTTCCCATGTGATGAAAAGTCAAAATTTGGGAAATTCTATATAGTTAACACGATACTCACTTCTTAATTTTGTGGGGTCTTACAATATCTCCCCCTTGGAAATATTCATCCTCGAATGTCTCTAGGTAGACTAAGAACACAGTAAAAACTGAGTACATATAGTTGAAGGAATTTGCTAAATGGGCTCTTTGTCTTTCTAAACTCTTGAAAACTTTAGAGAATGCATAACTTAATAAGGGTAGAGGCATAGCTAAACTTTAGATTAGGAGGGATGAATTAAGGAAGAATATTACCTTCGGCTTGATCTGAACTCACAGAAAAGAGGTGCGGGTACTTGGCTCACATGTCTGTATTTGCCTCCTAAGTAGCGTCCTCAACTGACTGGTTCCGCCACAAAACTTTGACCAAGGAAACCTCTATGTTCTTCCGTCTAGGGATCTGAAAATCGAGAATCTCAATAGGAATCACATCAAATGAGAGACCATTCTGAATATCAGCACTCTCTGAAGGATCTACTACAACAGAATCACCAATATGCTTTTTAAGCATGGAGACATGAAAAATAGGATGAATGACTGACAACTCTACGGGCAACTCAACTTCATAGGCTACTTTACCAATACGGCTCAAGACTCTATAGGGGCCAACATAACGGAGAGTAAGCTATCCTTTTTTCCCAAACCTTTTCACCCCTTTCATGGGTAAAATCTTCAAGTACACCAAATCCCCAACCACAAACTCAAGATACCTTCTGCTCACATCGGCATATGATTTTTGATGACTCTGAGCTGTCGTCAAACTTTCTCTAATCAATTTCACCTTCTCCATACCCTCAAATACTGCATGAGGCGGAATTACAGTAGCCTCACCTACTTTAAACCAACCTATGGGGGATCTACATCTTCTACCATACAAAGCCTCAAATGGTGCCGTCCCGTTGCTAGCATGATAACTATTGTTATATGGAAACTTGATCAGTGGAAATTGCTCATCCTAACTACCATTGAAATTGACTGCAAATTCCCTCAACATATCTTCTAGAGTCTGAATGGTCTTCTCAGCTTGACCATCTGTCTGCGGATAAAATGCGAAACTCAAATAAACTTAGGTACCAAGACCCTTCTGAAATGTTCTCCAAAACTAAGAGGTGAATTGAGTACCATTATCTGAGATGATAGACAAGGGAACTCCATACAACCTAACCAACTCCCAAATATACAATCTAGCATAATCCTCAATTGTATAAGATGTAGACATGGGCAAGAAATGCGCGGACTTAGTCAAACTATCTACAACAACCCAAATAGAATCATGATGACAACGCGAAAGAGGTAAACCAGTCACGAAGTCCATATTCACCTCTTCCCACTTCCAAGTGGGTATATAAAACTCTTGCATCACACCACCAGGTCTTTGATGTTCTACCTTAACCTGTTGGCATGTTGCACACTTTGCTACAAACTCAGCAATATCCTTCTTCATACCACCCAACCAATAGATTTCCCACAAGTCGCGGTACATCTTGGTAGTGTTGGGATGAAAAGAATACCATGCGCTATGTGCCTCATCCATAATCCTCTGCCTTAGATCATCAACATATGAAACACATAATCTACCCTACAATCTCAGCACACTATCTTCCTATTAGGAGAAAACCTCTACCTTTTAGTCCTTAACTGACCCCTTCAGTCTGACTAAACTGTCATCTAAGTCTTGCTTCTCTGTCATTTCCAAAACTAAAGAGGATTTGGAAAAACTTTGCACCAAAGTACTTCCCTCAGAGGAATCAAGAAACCTAAAACCCAATCTATCCAGACAATGCACATCAAGAGCTAACACCTTTTTACCTTCCTCAATATGAGTAACACTACCCATGGACAATCTGCTAAAGACATCTGCCATTACATTGGACTTGCCCAGGTGATACAACACACTCATATCATAGTCTTTTAACAACTCTAACCACCTCCTTTTATGATCAGTAAAGACATCAACATGAACACCATAAAGATAGTGTATCCATATTTTCAAAGTAAAGACCATAATAACTAACTCAAGATCATGGGTTGGGTAGTTCTTTTCATGTGACTTGAACTATCTAGAGGCATAGGCTATAACCTTACCTTTTTGCATTAACAAACAACCCAAACAAACTCTATAGGCATTGCAATACACCACAAACCCAATCTGGCCTCTAGAACTTAACTTTATTTTGGGTCAACCTGGTCATGAGAGACGCAATAGAAGAGAAATCTTCAACAAAATGGCGGTAGTAACCAGCTAGACCTAAGAAACTTCTAATGTTAGATGGGGAAATAGGTCTAGGCCAATTTCATACAATTTTTGTCTTTTGGTGATCAACTCTAATGCCTTCGGCTAAAATAATATAATCCAGAAAGGCTACTGATCTTAGCCATAATTCACACTTGTATTTTGTGAACAACTGGTGATCTATTAGAGTTTGTAAGACAATTCTAAGATGATCTGCATGGTCATTCTCAGTACAGGAGTACACAAGGATATCATCTATGAAAACAATAACAAATATATCAAGATTTTGCTTGAACACTCGATTCATGAGGTCCATAAAGGCCGCTGGGGCATTGGTTAGCCCAAAAGACATGACAAGAAACTCAAAGTAAGCATAACGGGTTAGGAAGGCTATCTTTGGAATATCACATTCCCTCACTTAAAGTTGATGATAGCCTGATCTAAGGTCTATCTTAGAGAAATAACTTGCACCTTGCAACTCGTCAAACAGGTCATCAATTCTCAGAAGAGGATACTTATTTTTTACTGTGACCTTATTAAAATGACGATAGTTAATGCACATACACAAAGAACCATCCATCTTTCATACAAACAGGACAAGTATACCCCAAGGACAGACACTAGGCCTTATGAAATATTTATCTAAAATATCTTTGAGTTTCTCTTTCAACTCCAAAAGCTCTGTAGGTGCCATACATTATGGAAGAATAGAAATAGGCTCACTGTCGGAAAGAAGGTCAATCCCAAATTCTATCTCTCTATCGGGAGATACCCCCGGGAGATCTTCTGGAAAAATATCAGGAAACTCATTAACATTGTTGATTGACTGAATAGTTGGACCTCAGACTTAGTGTGTTTTACTCTAACTAGGTGATAGATGTAACCTTTAGATATAAGCTTTCTGGCTTTGAGATAGGAGATGAAATGACTCTTGGGAGATACTGAACTCCCAGACCACTCAAAAACTGTTTCATCAGGAAACTGAAACTTAACTACATGGGTACGCCAGTTTATAGATGCATAACAAAAATAAAGCAGTCCATATCCAGAATAAGGTCAAAATCCACCGTCTCCAATTCTATCAAGTCAGCAAATATGACTCTATGAATAATAGTAACAGGATAATATTTATACACTTGCTTAGCACTAACCGACTCTCCTATTGGAGTGGAAACTAAGAAAGGCTCAGGAATTTTCTCAGGGCTCATTTTGAAATTCGCATCTACTAATGGGGTCACATAAGAGAAACTTGACCCGGGGTCCAACAACATAAAAACATCAAAGCAAAAGACATGGAGCATACTAGTAACAACATCAGGAGAGTCCTCCTTCTTTTGAAGGGATGGTAAGGCATAGAATCTGTTCTGGTGCTGATCACCAGCAGTGCTATATGAAGCGCCCTGAGCAGAGGAAGGACAGGCTACAGGAGCTAGTTGATAACGCTCAATCTACAACTTTCGTAGGAGTGTAAAGCGGTCATTAGCAAATATAGAACCCAACCTGGGTTGGGTTCTATATTTTCTAACGACCGCTTTACACTCCTACGAGAGTTATAGATTGAGCGTTATCAAAAATTGGCGCCGTTGCCAGGGAATACGAGTGTCAATCAAGTTTGTGATAATTACTAGACCCTTTGGTCAAAGATTCTCGTACTTTTACTTTTAGTTTTTGTTTTTGTTTACTGCAGGTTTTTATTTAGTGCATACCCCATACTCAAAGTTCTGGTCAACCGTTATTACCTATCAATACTGAACCACAACGTATTGGCAGAATGGAAGAACAAGCAGAAATCGAAAGGATGACTGCTCAATAGGAACAAGCAACACTGGCTGCCCTTGCCGCAGCCCAGGTTCAGCAGCAGAACATTGATAACCCTGCACGAGCAACAAATCCCGACGATGAGGATTTAAGTGATGATGAGTTACTAAACCCTAGAGGTATTGCTGAAATTATAACACCTGTCAACAGAAGAGGTCGACAAGCACGGTTTAGGTATGATCGCCAACCTATGCAGCCAGCTTTCGACGATGATGATGATGATCTTAATGGTGTCGGAGCCACTGGAGCCATAATTCCACCACCATTAGCGCCCGGAGCCAAGTTCAACATCACAAGCACCATGATTCAGTTATTGCAACTCAAGGGATTATTTGGTGGACTAGTAGGCGATGATCCGAGTATGCATCTCATCAACTTTATTTCTACATGCAAGTCGTTTTACAATCCTGGTGTTGGTCAGAATGCAATTCGATTACGCTTATTTCCATTGTCTCTGTCTGGGGAGGCAACACTATGGTTGAATGGGCTAACACCTGATTCAATTACAAATTGGAGGCAATTGAGAGACGCTTTCCTAGAAAGATTCTTTCCACCATCCAAGAGGGCACAATTGAGAGATGAAATCAGCAACTTTCGTCAGCTTCCCACTGAAGCTCTTCATGAAACATGAGAGAGGTTCAAGACAAAGCTAGCGAGATGCCCAAACCATCACATGACTAATGTCCACCTAATGGAGATCTTGTATAGAGCCTTGAATTCAATAACTAAACCAGTGGTGGATAACGAAGCAAGAGGATCTTTTATGGACCTCACCTTTGGTCAAGCAAGCAATATGCTGGATCGTATGATGAAACAAAGTAGAGCTTGGCATACCAGGGATTCTGAGGTAGCAAGCCCCACTTTGTCTATTGGCATGACTGCAGACCAACGAAGAAGAGAAAAAGAACGTGATCAGGATATGACACACATGAAAACTCAAATGGATCTTCTTACAAAACATCTATTATCAGGGAAGACCGAAAAAGTGAAAACTATTGCGTCAAAAGAAAGAGACGAATCTGATTCGGAAGAGGAGGCCAACTACTTAAACAATCAGGGGGTCTCCGTGGGAATATCCAAGGAAACCAAGGTCGGAACTATTATGATAAATCTGGAAACAAGGACCAAGGTAGTTGGAAGAACAAGAATGAATAGAGTGGTTTGTACGTTCCCCCTGGTAGACGTGACACCACCACATCTAATTCTGGAAGTATGGAAGACATGATGGATAAATTATTGAAAGGAGTGGAAGCAACGAGCGCGGGAGTTACGGAGGTAATTAATGATTTGTCCTCCATGAAACAATTAGTTGATTCTCATTCCACTTCAATCAAGCAAATAAAGCAGCAATTGAGCCAACTTTCAGCAGCACTCAATCAAAGAAAGGCTGGCACCTTACCTAGCGATACTGTGCAAAACCCACGGAATGATGGGTCATGCATGGCCATCACTACCAGAAGTGGTAAGGTGCTGGAAACTTCAGCAAAAGGCAAGAAAGTGGCTGACGAAGTTGCGGGCATGGATGACAACGCAAAAGGAGAAGATGCCGCAGCACCTACTCCTGATGACAAGGACGCCTCACCCAGTGCTGTGCAACCTAAAAAATCTGAAAAACGGAAGCAAGAGGAGAAGAAAACCGTAACACTTCCATACCCACCACCACCTTTTCTCCAAAGATTGAAGAAGGTGGCGGATGACACAAAGTTCAGCAAATTCATGACTATGTTAAAGCAGCTGACCATTAATGTTCCATTGGTGGAGGCACTTGAACAAATGCCTGGGCATGCAAAATTTATGGAGGATCTTTTGACTAAGAAGCGGGCAGCAAGTTATGAGTTGAAAGAAGATGTGCATCATTGTAGTGCAATTGCTACCCGGTCGATAGTTCAGAAGAAGGCCCACCCCGAAGCTTTCACTATTCCTTGCACCGTTGGATCTTTGAATTTTGCCAAAGCATTATGTGACTTAGGAGCCAGCATCAATTTGATGCCATTATCGATCTACAAGAAGTTGGGGTTGGGTGATCCTACTTCAACCAATATGAGGCTCGTCATGGCGGATAGGTCGGTAAAATGACCTGTTGGTATTCTATGTGATGTATTGGTAAGGGTTTCTTCATTCATCTTTTCGGTAGACTTTGTTATTTTGGATTGTGAGGCAGACTCAGAAGTTCCCATAATCTTGGGGCGCCCTTTTCTTGCTACAGGAAGTGTGCTTATTGATTTGAGAGCTAATGAGCTTTCATTTCGAATAAATGACGAAGTGGTTCACTTTGATGTGTGCAAATCAATGAAGCAACTCAAAGATCTATGTGTATTTTCGGTGGCTGATGTTTTCTTTGATGATGAGAAAGAATTACTTGAAGAAGAGCAAATCATTGATGACCCTTTGGAGGTTGTGCTTATGAATGGAGAGAATGAGGATGCTGAAAATTGTGAAGAAGCTATTTGTCCTCTATCGGGATTAGGGACACATCGCTATGCTCCCAAGAAGCTGGACCTTGATCTCAAGAATTGACCCACACCACCAGCTAAGCCATCTATTGAAGAGCCACCCACGTTAGAATTGAAGGATCTGCCAAGTCATTTAAAGTACGCATTCTTAGGAAGAGAAAACACACTTCCAGTTATTATGGCAGTTGATTTGGGTGAGCAACAAGTTGCAGCCCTTATTGCTATTCTACGCAAGTATATACGAGCCATTGGATGGACCATTGCGGATATTATTGGTATTCCACCAGGGATTTGTACACATAAAATTCAGCTTCAAGAAAATTGCACACCCACCATTGAGCATCAAAGACGTCTAAACCCACCTATGCAAGAAGTGGTGAAGAAAGAAATTATCAAGTGGTTAGACGCAGGAGTTTCATATCTAATCTCTGATTGTACATGGGTAAGCCCGGTACAATGTGTTCCCAAGAAAGGAGGCATGACGGTGGTCGCGAATGTGAAGAATGAGCTTATTCCACTCAGACCCGTCACTGGATGGAGAGTATGCATGGACTACAGAAAGCTGAATTCTTGGACAGTCAAAGATCACTTCCCAATGCCATTCATGGACCAAATGCTAGATCGATTAGCGGGGAAAGGATGGTTTTGTTTCTTGGACGGTTATTCAGGCTACAATCAGATTTGTATTGCCCCCGAAGACCAAGAGAAGACAACGTTTACATGCCCATATGGTATGTTTGCCTTCAAACGTATGCCATTCGGGTTATGTAACGCACCAACCACCTTTCAACGCTGTATGATGTCTATTTTTTCTGATATGGTTGAAGACACTTTGGAGGTATTCATAGACGATTTTTTAGTTGTTGGTGAGTCTTTTTAGGCGTGCTTAGCAAACCTAAGCATGGCTTTGCAAAGATGTGTAGAATTCAACCTTGTGCTAAATTGGGAGAAGTTCCACTTCATGGTAAAAGAAGGAATCGTTCTTGGGCACAAAATCTCTGAAAGAGGAATAGAGGTTGATCGAGCAAAAATAGAGGTTATTGAGAAGATACCGCCTCCAATTTCGGTGAAAGGAGTTTGTAGTTTTCTCGGCCATGCAGGTTTCTATCGTCGGTTCATTAAAGACTTCTCCAAAATTGCTAGTCCATTGTGCAAACTATTGGAGAAAGATGTGAAATTTGACTTTAATGAAGATTGCTTAAAGGCATTCGAATGCCTCAAAGCAAAACTCATTGAAGCCCCTATCATGGTAGCACCAGATTGGTCTCTCCCGTTCGAAGTCATGTGTGATGCTAGTGGTATAGCCGTTGGTGATGTTCTTGGTCAGATAAAGGAGAAATTATTTCATCCTATCTACTATGCAAGTAAGGTCCTAAATGAAGCCCAAAGGAACTACACTGTGACAGAACAAGAGCTCCTAGCGGTTGTGTATGCGTTTGAGAAGTTTCGTGCCTATCTATTGGGAACTAAGGTTATCATTCATACAGACCATGCAGCTCTTAGGTATCTAATGACAAAGAAGGATGCAAAACCAAGGTTGATTCGATGGGTATTGCAGCTACAAGAGTTTGATTTCGAAGTCAAAGATAGAAGAGGTTGCGAGAACCAAGTGGCTGATCACCTATCTAGACTCGAGAATGAGCATGTGGCGCAACCTGAAATTCAGATTGATGATGCATTCCCTGACGAGGAGATATTAGCGACGACAATGGAAAAATTACCATGGTATGCCGACTTTGCAAATTTCGTGGTGAGTAATGTGATACCTGCCAATTTATCTTACCACCAAAGGAGGAAGTTTATGTATGACGTACAACACTACTATTGGGATGAGCCATATTTGTTTCGACAATGCGCGGATGGTATTATTCGACGATGTATATCCCATGTAGAGGTGCCTAATATTTTGGAAGCATGCCACACTTCCCAAGTTAGAGGACATCATATAGGTAATCGGACAGCAAGAAAGGTGTTGCAAAGTGGTTATTATTGGCCTTCGATATTTAGAGATGCCTACGACTATGTTAGAAGGTGCGACCAATGCCAGCGCCAAGGTTCTATATCGAAACACCATGAGATGCCCATGTCCAAAATTCTTGAGGTAGAACTTTTTGATGTGTGGGGTATTGATTTCATGGGTCCATTCGTGAATTCGTTTGGAATGAAGTACATCTTGGTTGCTGTAGATTATGTTTCGAAATGGGTGGAAGTTGTAGCGTTGGCCGACAATGAAGGGAAGCGTGTTGTATCGTTCATAAAGAAAAATATCTTCTCTCACTTTGGAGTACCTCGTACTATCATAAGTGATGGAGGATCTCACTTTTGCAACAAGCTATTCAAATCAGTTTTGGCCAAGTATGGTGTCAAGAAACATAAGGTAGATACGCCTTATCATCCCCAAACTAGTGGACAAGTAGAAGTTTCCAATCGCGAGATCAAGCAAATCCTTGCGAAGACGGTTAATGCAAATAGGAAGGATTGGTCTAGGAAGCTTGATGATGCACTATGGGCGTACAAGACTGCATTCAAAACACCCATTGGCATGTCTCCTTATCAACTAGTTTATGGGAAGGCTTGTCACTTACCCATCGAGCACGAGCATAAGGCATTGTGGGCATTGAAGTAATTGAATTTGAATTGGGATGATTCAATGAATCTGAGGTTGGAGCAGCTGAACGAATTAGATGAGTTCCGTCTCCATGCATATGAAAGATCAGACCTATACAAGGAGCGGATGAAAAAGTATCATGATCAGCGGATTGTTCGACGAAACTTCCAAAGGGGTGATATGGTACTTCTCTTCAACTCTAGATTGAATCTCTTCCTAGGTAAGTTAAAGTCTAAGTGGTCTGGTCCATACAAAGTTATCCAAGCCTCCTCGTCTGGAGTAGTCAAATTGGAAGAAAATAATGGTGTTGTCTTCAAAGTGAATGGCCAACGTGTTAAACCTTATATCGGTCCTCTTGACTCAATGAATTATATGGCCATCACTTACCTTGACGAAGTCTAAGTACTCGAGGAAACTATGTCGAGCCACGACAATAAATAAGGCATTTGGTGGGAGGCAACCCATCGTTGTATTGTTTTATCGTTTATCGTTTATCGTTCTGTCTTTCTTTTGTTCTATTATTTCTTTTTAATTTGATAAGAGAAAATCAAAAAATAAGAGTCGTGCCACGACCAAAACCAAGGCGCTTGGTGGGAGGCAACCCATCGTACTAATCATTTTCATTGGTTTTGAGAAAATATAGGTGCAAGAGGTATTCAACGAGGAGATTGGTTTCAAATGACAATTTGGACGTATTGTATGGTAAAGGTGGTATGTTAGGAATAAGGATGCATAAGGCTATGGATTGAGCATTGCTCATGCCAAAATAGGCATTGAGGAAGGCTAGGCCTAGGTAAAACTAGGCCACGAACAATGCAAAACCTATATTATAGCCTAAGGTCTCGGAATCTAGTGTGCAAAGACATAGGCGCCGCCCATGCTTAAGTGTGCTATACACTATGCGCCGCCTATGATAGAACATTAGGTCTCAGTTTCTCAAATGCCATACACTATGCGGCGCATATGTCCCTAAATGCTATACACTATGCGTCGCATATGTCCCTAAATGCACTACACTATGCGCCGCCTATACTATGATTATGCAAAGCACTATGCGCCGCATAGAGGTCATTTTTGTATCCAAAACCGTTTGTAAATGGGTCAAAACCCGACCCATTCTTTTCCTATATAAAGGGGACTTGGTCTTGAAACATAACCACATTGAAACCTGACCTAAAGGCGCCGCACATCCACCCAAATCATCTCAAAATTTTTCTTTTTTGCTCTTCCAATTCACAAGACCATCTCCAAAGGCTTCAATCACGTAAGTACTCTTTTATTCTTCATCTATTTCTCGTAAGTACTACGTTACTATGTCTATTATAAATTGCTACATCTTGAAGGCTTATTGGTGATGTTAATGTGTTTGGATTGTTGATACAAAACCATGTGAGTAAACATATACGTTAGGATAATCTTGACTTGTTTCCGACTTGAATTTTGTTTTACTAGAATTGTTATACTATTTGCGGAATTGCTATGGTTATGAAAATTACTTAAGCTTGATACTTGGATACTTACATGTTAGACTATCCCGTTCATCGGGATAAGACTTATAGTTGCCTACCGACTTAGGAGGTTGTGATTGTTGAAAATAACTATAACATGATGTAACCCCTATGTAGTAGTGTTGTTATACCTAACATGAAAGTAGTGCAATGGCTGCAAGTAGTGATGCATCGCTGATTTTCTTGTCGGAATATAGTTCCTAAAACGTATGTCGACGAAGTTCAAGTAATCGACTACATTCACTTCACTGTTTTGTATTAACGAACCTAAGTGTGGGGTGGTACCCCGACGGCTTGTTTATAGATTGTTTCCTTTGAGTTGATGCTAACATGCATATTGTTTAAGTCTCAGGAACAATGGCACCTAAAGCGCGACAAGATAAGGCTACCACTTCCCAAAAGGTCAAGAAGAGAGGTCGCAAGGACCAAGGAGAATCATCCTCCATGCAACTACCCCGCCGAATGTTTGGAATAAAATGGGTTCTTGAGTAGGAAGCCAAAGAATGGTACACTAACAACAAGGAAAGAAAATATGTTCACGTCGACTTGATCAATAAGGACACCCTAGCGAAGAAGGAGCCGCGTATGTTGGCGAAAATAATGGCGTTGAATCTGGATTTCATCTTCCGCTACATGGGAGAATGTAATCTTTATTTGACAAGGGAATTCTATGCCAACTGGTCGCCGAAAACCACAGGCAACGAAGTCAAGATTCAGGGCCAAGTTTTACAGCTTAACGCGGATTTGATCAACTCCTTTCTTGGCTTACCTTTGGTCGACCCAGCACCATTCAAAGAGCTGTACAGTAGGCCTCCTTATAGAGCAATATGACACATACTTTGTGGAAGTAGATCCATGGCAAGGTGGGGCAGACACCGAGACACCGGACGACACAACACCTTCCCCTATGCTCCATTGAATAGGGAAGCAAGAAACTGGTTGCGTATTGTCAACTCATGCCTTATTCCTGGGACTCAATACACCAAAATATCAAGAGATAGAGTGTGTTTGGTATATGCTTTGATGACGAATGCCCCTATCAACTTTGGGGCAATCATTCGCTCTACAATACGGAAGGCCAGACTCCACAAAAGGTCCCACTTCATTTTTGGTAATCTGTTGACAGCAATCTTACGGAAGGAGGATATCGAAGAGGAACCATCTGATCACAAACTCCCACATAATCCAAAGAAGGTTGACCTCACAAAGGTCAAAGATGCTGAAACAACTCATGGTGTCAACCTTACTACTGCGGAGAGACATGCTCGTGATGAGAGTTTCTTCCGTCATCTTTATGGCATGACACGATTTACTATGATGAGTGGTGGACGTGTTCCAACTGCTGCAGATCTCCAACAGCTGGACCACGACTATCCAATGAACATGCATACACAAGAGATGTGTGGAGTGGGCGTATACTTTGAGGAACCTCTAGACAATGATGTGCCAACCGATGACGATTGATGCTTGCCAGACTCCGATGAGGAGGAGAACACTGACGATGACTCTTATGATGATTCCGACAAAGGAGGTATGACCCTCAACATTGAGGAAGAGTTCGACTGACCAGTTTCTTCGCATTTATTTTCCACTGAGGGCAGTGTCCCATTTAAGTGTGGGGTGGCGGTATCGCATGCTATACTTCTCTATCGCATCTATGTTTGTTTACTCTGTTTACTTTATTTTATTTTTGTGTCATTTTTTTAGTTTTTTAGGAATAATTTTCTTAGCTTAGCTTCGCATAAAATAATTACAATAGTCAACATGAGATTATAACAAGAGTATGTGCTACAATTATGACTATTGAGACGTTTAGGCTCTAATTGTGACTCATTATGTGATATTGTGTGGTTCAATTCCTTCACTTGTTGGGTTAAGAGTCTATATTACTTCCAATAAAGTCAACCATGTGCCTTGTGTGTGAGAGATTAATAGTATATTCTATGTTTGTAGCTGATGCTAGAACTTGCCTGGTATGTATGCAAAGCGATAATAAGGAGTGTAAGTTTAGGAGATGTGCCTGGTATGTTTACCTTCGTTTTACCTACCCTTGGACATCATCCTAGTTAAACCCTTTTGAGCCTTTAGACTATTTCCTTGACAACCTTGTATGTAAGCCTAATCCAATTTTTTAAAGACTGTGATTTGATCCAAATTCCTAAAGTGCTTTAAAGTATAAAGTCATGTGACAATATAAGAGGAAATTGGGTAAGTATGATGCTTTAAATTGTAATGGTTCTTGAATGTGTTATGAAAAAGAAAGTGCTATCATAAGAGGAAGGAAAAAGAAAGCTGAAAAGTGAGTTATGTTTAAAATTGAAACGCAAAAGAGGAGAACAAGGATGGGAGGAAAAAAAAAGAAGAAAGGATGAAAGAAAAAAGTGTCAATGATACAATGTGATATATTAAAGTTCTTTGGAACTTAGTCACTATTTCTGGCCAAAATAGCTGATCCTACCTGTCCCTTAACCTACATTACAACCATCAAAAGACCTACTTGATCCTAATCTTAACATTCTGACATTTAGTGGAGTATTACACTAAGGGAAAGCCTATGGTCATCAGTTGCTACATATGAATTCTTTGTGAGAGTGAGAGCAAGGATATTTTGATACCCATGTGTGAAAAATATGCTATACTTGTGAGTGATTATGGGTACTATATTGTGAGACACACATGGTTGATGAGTTTGGGTAGTTGTATATGATTCAGTGAACCTTAACTTTTGCATGCGAGTTGACCACCATCACGAGTCTATGCTAGAGGCTAAACTGTTTCTACTAATAATCAGAAAGCTACTCTTTGTTAGTAATTGTTGTGCTTGCCTTGAAGAATGTTTTGTGTTGTTACTGTGAAACCCTAAGTTGATGTTTAGACGGACATGATATTTTGTTCGAGGACGAACAAAGCTTCAAGTGTGGGGTGTTGATGATAGGCGATATTACACGCCTATATCAATATATTTTGCCCATATTTATGCCATGTTTTGAGAACAAAGTATATATTTCATGCGCTTTTAGTATTTTTTCCTATAAGTGAGCTAACGAACATGATTAGCAAAGTTTCAGGTATAAATGATGCAGAATTCAGCATTTTATGGCTTACTTGATACCAAAGAAAGCTCACGAAGGAAGGAAAGGGAGCTTGAACGCCTAAAGGACCAAAATTGATACATGGAAAATCTGTTCCGAGCTAAAACAACATTTCTGAAGACTTTGGGGACTTGCAGTAACTTATGTGGATTAGGATAATAATACATTAACCTAGTACAATTGGGTTAAGTATTTCATTAGTTTATTTGGATTTGGATAATGTTACATTAACCTAGTACAATTGGGTTAAGTATTTCATTAGTTTAGTAGGATTTGGTTAAGTATTTCATTAGCTTAGTAGGAATAGGATATGGGTATTATAAATACCCTATCTTGATAGAGATTTTTATTCATTCCTCCCTTAGTGGAGAGATACATTCTACTTCTCAATTCCAAATTCTTCCATTAATTCTACAGCGGCGCCAATCTACAGCTCTCGTGGGAGTGTAAAGCGGTCTTTAGCAAATATAGAACCCAACCTGGGTTGGGTATCGATCCCACAGGGAATAGCTTGGCCAACAAGTAAGCAAAATTACTAAACTTTTAGTGCAAGTTTCGTAAGAAGGGGGGATTGTGATGTGTAACCAAAACAATAAACTAAAAGCTGAAAATAGCAAAGTAAAAAGAGAAGGATTGTTACGTAAGTTGTAAACAATGAGAATTGAAGCGTTTGGGTTATGTCCACCTCCTGAGTTATACGTCTCTATTGACTATGAGTGTGTAGAATTGCGACATGCATGTGCTTATAGAGAATTGTATTCTATGGTAAATCCAAGCATCTTTCGACCTATTCGAGGATTATTTCACTTTAACTCTTTCGAGCTTAAAGCGTGTCTAATCGTATAAATTCTCCAAGAGGTTAATCCAGTTACGACACTAACTGTTTAATAGGGAATTTAGGATGTGACCCTACTACCTTGACACTATCTCTTTTCCAGACAAATAACCTTTCTTTCGAATAAGTTAAATGTTATACTGGCGTATTCTTGCATTTGCAACCACAAAGAATGTAGATTAAGATGAAGAGAATAATGATATAAGCAGCATACGTGTCACGAACTCACAAGCTCATAGTAATAGGTAGTATATCAGTTGGCTTCCATAACCCCACCAGAGAAGTTTAGTTACCCATGAATGCGAAGGAGATCACGATTGACATTGTTGTTATACCACAAGATTGATTAATTTCGTGTAGCACAAATGGTAGGCATTTAGGCGTGAATTCCTAGGCAAAGTAACGATTCTCTTGTTGTGGAAATTAAGAATAAATGAATAGAAGAAGAAAAATAGAATTAATTGAAGAATTTGGAATTGAGAAGTAGAATGTATCTCTCCACTAAGGGAGGAATGAATAAAAATCTCTATCAAGATAGGGTATTTATAATACCTATATCCTATTCCTACTAAGCTAATGAAATACTTAACCAAATCCTACTAAACTAATGAAATACTTAACCCAATTGTACTAGGTTAATGTAACATTATCCAAATCCAAATAAACTAATGAAATACTTAACCCAATTGTACTAGGTTAATGTATTATTAACCTAATCCACATAAGTTATTGCAAGTCCCCAAAGTCTTCAGAAATGATTTTTTAGCCCGGGACAGATTTTCCATGTATCAATTTTGGTCCTTTAGGCGTTCAAGCTCTCGTTCCTTCCTTCGTGAGCTTTCTTTGGTGTCAAGTAAGCCATAAAATGCTGAATTCTGCATCATTTATACCTGAAACTTTGCTTATCATGTTCGTTAGCTCACTTATAGGAAAAAGGACTAAAAGCGCATGAAATATATACTTTGTTCTCAAAACATGGCATAAATATGGGAAAAATATATTGATATAGGCGCGTAATATCGCCTATCATCAACACCCCACACTTGAATCTTTGTTCGTCCTTGAACAAAATATCATGTCCGTATAAACATCAACTTAGGGTTTCATAGTAACAACACAAAACATTCTTCATGGCAAGCACAACAATTACTAACAAAGAGTAGCTTTCTGATTATTAGTAGAAACAGTTTAGCCTCTAGCATAGACTCATGATGGTGGTCAACTCGCATGCAAAAGTTAAGGTACACTGAATCATATACAACTACCCAAACTCATCAACCATGTGTGTCTCACAATATAGTACCCATAATCACTCACAAGTATAGCATATTTTTCACACATGGGTATCAAAATATCCTTGCTCTTACTCTCACAAAGAATTCATATGTAGCAACTGATGACCATAGGCTTGCCCTTAGTGTAATACTCCACTAAATGTCAGAATGTTAAGATTAGGATCAAGTAGGTCTTTTGATGGTTGTAATGTAGGCTAAGGGACGGGTAGGATCAGCTATTTTGGCCAGAAATAGTGACTAAGTTCCTAAGAACATTAATACATCACATTGTATCATTAACACTTTTTTCTTTCATCCTTTCTTCTTCTTTTTTTTCTTTACCACCCTTGTTCTCCTCTTTTGCTTTTCAATTTTAAACATAACTCACTTTTCAGCTTTCTTTTTCCTTCCTCTTATGATAGCACTTTCTTTTTCATAACACATTCAATCACCATTACAATTAAAAGCATCATACTTACCCAATTTCCTCTTATATTGTCACATGACTTTATACTTTAAAGCACTATAGGAATTTGGATCAAATCACAGTCTTGAAAAAAAATGGATTAGGCTTACATACAAGGTTGTCAAGGAAATAGGCTAAATGCTCAAAAGGGTTTAACTAGGATGATGTCCAAGGGTAGGTAAAACGAAGGTAAACATATGTAGGTTGCCAAAGAAATGCCCAAATCATCTCCTAAACTTACACTCCTTATTTTCGCTTTGCATACATACCAGGCAAGTTCTACCATCAGCCACAAACATAGAATATACTATTAATCTCACACACACAAGGCACATGGTTGACTTTATTGGAAGTAATATAGACTCTTGACCCAACAAGTGAAGGAATTGAACCACACAATATCACATAATGAGTCACAATTAGAGCCTAAACGTCTCAATAGTCATAATTGTAGCACATACTCTTGTTATAATCTCATGTTGCCTATTGGAATTATTTCATGCGAAGCTAAGCTAAAAAAATTATTCCAAAAAAAACTAAAAAAAATGACACAAAAATAAAACAAAGTAAACAGAGTAAACAAACATAGATGCGATAGAGAAGTATAGCATGCGATACCGCCACCCCACACTTAAACTGGACACTGCCCTCAGTGGAAAATAAATACGAAGAACCTGGTCAGTCGGACTCTTCCTTAATGTCGGGGGTCATACCCCCTTCGTCGGAATCATCATAAGAGTCGTCGTCAGAGTTCTCCTCCTCGTTGGAGTCTGGCAAGCGTCGATCGTCATTGGTCTGAACATCATCGTCTAGAGGTTCCTCAAAGTATACGCCCACTCCACACATCTCCCGTGCATGCATGTTCATTGGATAGTCGTGGTCCAGCTGTTGGAGCTCTGCAGCAGTTGGAACACGTCCACCACTCATCATAGTAAATCGTGTCATGCCATAAAGATAACGGAAGAAACTCTCATCACGAGCATGTCTCTCCGCAGTAGTAAGGTTGACACCATGAGTTGTTTCAGCATCTTTGACCTTTGTGAGGTCAACCTTCTTCGGGTTATGTGGGAGTTTGTGATCAGCTGGTTCCTCTTCGATATCCTCTTTCCACAAGATTGCTGTCAACAAATTACCAAAAGTGAAGTGGGACCTTTTGTGGAGTCTGGCCTTCCGCATTGTAGAGCGAATGATTGCCCCAAAGTTGATAGGGACATTCGTCATCAAAGCATAGACCAAACACACTCTATCTCTTGATATTTTGGTGTATTGAGTCTCAAGAATAAGGCATGATTTGACAATACGCAACCAGATTCTTGCTTCCCTATTCAATGGAGCATAGGGGAAGGTGTTGTGTCGTCCGGTGTCTCGGTGTCTGCCCCACCTTGCCATGGATCTACTTCCACAAAGTGTGTGTCGTATTTCTCTATAAGGAGGCCTACTGTACAGCTCTTTGAATGGTGCTGGGTCGACCAAAGGTAAGCCAAGATAAGAGTTGATCAAATCCGCGTTAAGCTGTAAAACTTGGCCCCGAATCTTGACTTCGTTGCCTGTGGTTTTCGGCGACCAGTTGGCATAGAATTCCCTTTTCAAATCGAGATTACATTCTCCCATGTCGCGGAAGATGAAATCCAGATTCAACGCCATTATTTTCGCCAACATACGCGGCTCCTTCTTCGCTAGGGTGTTCTTATTGATCAAGTCGACGTGAACATATTTTCTTTCCTTGTTGTTCGTGTACCATTTTTTGGCTTCCTCCTCAAGAACCCATTTTATTCCAAACATTCGGCGGGGTAGTTGCATAGAGGATGATTCTCCTTGGTCCTTGCAACCTCTCTTCTTGCCCTTTTGGGAAGTGGTAGCCTTATCTTGTCGCGCTTTAGGTGACATTGTTCCTGAGACTTAAACAATATTCATGTTAGCATCAACTCAAAGGAAACAATCTATAAATAAGCCGTCGGGGTACCACCCTACACTTAGGTTCGTTAATACAAAACAGTGAAGTGAATGTAGTCGATTACTTGAACATCGTCGACATACGTTTTAGGAACTATATTCCGACAAGAAAATCAGCGATGCATCACTACTTGCAGCCATTGCACTACTTTCATGTTAGGTATAACAACACTACTACATAGGGGTTACATCATGGTATAGTTATTTTCAACAATCACAACCTCCTAAGTCGGTAGGCAACTATAAGTCTTATCCCGATAAATGGGATAGTCTAACATGTAAGTATCCAAGTATCAAGATTAAGTAATTTTCATAACCATAGCAATTCCGCAAATAGTATAACAATGCTAGTAAAACCAAATTCAAGTCGGAAACAAGTCAAGATTATCCTAACGTATATGTTTACTCACATAGTTTTGTATCAACAATCAAAACACATTAACATCACCAATAAGCCTTCAAGATGTAGCAATTTATAATAGACATAGTAACGTAGTACTTACGAGAAATAGATGAAGAATAAAAGAGTACTTACGTGATTGAAGCCTTTGGAGATGGTCTTGTGAATTGGAAGAGCAAAAAAGAAAAATTTTGAGATGATTTGGGTGGATGTGCAGCGCCTTTAGGTCAGGTTTCAATGTGGTTATATTTCAAGACCAAGTCCCCTTTATATAGGAAAAGAATAGGTCAGGTTTTGACCCATTTACAAACGGTTTTGGAGACAAAAATGACCTCTATGCGGCGCATAGTGCTTTGCATAATCATAGTATAGGCGGCGCATAGTGTAGTGCATTTAGGGACATATGCGGCGCATAGTGTATAGCATTTAGGGACATATGCGCCGCATAGTGTATGGCATTTAAGAAACTGAGACCTAATGCTATATCATAGGCGGCGCATAGTGTATAGCACACTTAAGCATGGGCGGCGCCTATGTCTTTGCACACTAGATTCCGAGACCTTAGGCTATAGTATAGGTTTTGCATTGTTCGTGGCCTAGTTTTACCTAGGCGTAGCCTTCCTCGATGCCTATTTTGGCATGTTCAATGCTCAATCCATAGCCTTATGCATCCTTATTCCTAACTTACCACCTTTACCATACAATACGTCCAAATCGTCATTTGAAACCAATCTCTTCGTTGAATACTTCTTGCACCTATATTTGCTCAAAACCAATGAAAACGATTAGTACGATGGGTTGCCTCCCACCAAGCGCCTTGGTTTTGGTCGTGGCATGACTCTTATTTTTGGATTTTCTCTTATCAAAAGCAAAAGAAATAATAGAACAAAAGAAAGACAAAACGATAAACGATAAACGATAAAACAATACAACGATGGGTTGCCTCCCACCAAGCGCCTTATTTATTGTCGTGGCTCGACATAGTTTCCTCGAGTACTTCGACTTCTTCAAGGTAAGTGATGGCCATATAATTCATTGAGTCAAGAGGACCGATATAAGGTTCAACACGTTGGCCATTCACTTTGAAGACAACACCATTATTGTCTTCCAATTCGACTACTACAGACGAGTAGACTTGGATAACTTTCTACAACGGCGCCAATTTTTGATAATGCTCAATCTACAGCTCTCGTAGGAGTGTAAAGCGGTTGTTAGCAAATATAGAACCCAACCTAGGTTGGGTATCGATCCGACAGGGAATAGCTTGGCCAACAAGTAAGCAAAATTACTAAACTTTTAGTGCAAGTCTCGTAAGAAGGGGGGATTGTGATGTGTAACAAAAACAATAAACTAAAAGCTGAAAATAGCAAAGTAAAAAGAGAAGGATTGTTACGTAAGTTGTAAACAATGAGAATTGAAGCGTTGGGGTTATGTCCACCTCCTGAGTTATACGTCTCTATTGACTATGAGTGTGTAGAATTCCGACATGCATGTGCTTATAGAGAATTGTATTCGATGGTAAATACAGGAGTCTTTCGACCTATTCGAGGATTATTTCACTTTAACTCTTTCGAGCTTAAAGCGTGTCTAACGGTACGAATTATCCAAGAGGTTAATCCAGTTACGACACTAACTATTTAATAGGGAATTTAGGATGTGACCCTACTACCTTGACACTATCTCTTTTCCAGACAAATAACCTTTCTTTCGAACAAGTTAAATGTTGTACTGGCGTATTCTTGCATTTGCAACCACAAAGAATGTAGATTAAGATGAAGAGAATAATGATATAAGCAGCATACGTGTCACGAACTCACAAGCTCATAGTAATAGGTAGTATATCAGTTGGCTTCCATAACCCCACCAGAGAAGTTTAGTTACCCATGAATGCGAAGGAGATCACGATTGACATTGTTGTTATACCACAAGATTGATTAATTTCATGTAGCACAAATGGTAGGCGTTTAGGCGTGAATTCCTAGGCAAAGTAACGATTCTCTTGTTGCGGAAATTAAGAATAAATGAATAGAAGAAGAAAAATAGAATTAATGGAAGAATTTGGAATTGAGAAGTAGAATGTATCTCTCCACTAAGGGAGGAATGAATAAAAATCCCTATCAAGATAGGGTATTTATAATACCCATATCCTATTCCTACTAAGCTAATGAAATACTTAACCAAATCCTACTAAACTAATGAAATACTTAACCCAATTGTACTAGGTTAATGTAACATTATTCAAATCCAAATAAACTAATGAAATACTTATCCCAATTGTACTAGGTTAATGTATTATTATCCTAATCCACATAAGTTACTCCAAGTCCCCAAAGTCTTCAGAAATGTTGTTTTAGCCCGGGACAGATTTTCCATGTATCAATTTTGGTCCTTTAGGCGTTCAAGCTCCCTTTCCTTCCTTCGTGAGCTTTCTTTGGTGTCACGTAAGCCATAAAATGCTGAATTCTGCATCATTTATACCTGAAACTTTGCTAATCATGTTCGTTAGCTCACTTATAGGAAAAAGGACTAAAAGCGCATGAAATATATACTTTGTTCTCAAAACATGGCATAAATATGGGCAAAATATATTGATATAGGCGCGTAATATCGCCTATCATCACTAGTGCACTAGTAGTCTATGTCTGAGGTCGAACATCTCTGTTTCCCTGCCTTGCATCCAGACAATCTCTAAGTTTATGGCCCAGCTTGCCATAACCAAAACAACCCTTCTGATAGTTAAGCACTCACCGGGATGGTCCCTACCACATTTAGTACACAAAGGACCACGAGGTCTGTTACTCACACCGTTCTGGGGTATAGACATAGAAGGTGTATTATCCTGGTTCTGCCTACCTCTAGGTATGGGAGCACTAGCTGATGATGGTTGAAGCATAGATGGACGACCCTAAAACTGTGGACGGTTCCGTCCATGGCTTGTCAGACTCCCTAGGCCACCTTAAACCTTAGGCTTTGATACCAAGTTTGTAACGTCCTAAAAATGGGTCCAGGGATGTGACACGATATTTAATGCTACAAGTATCCCCAACCTAACCCTTTGATCCTATTAATACATATAACAACTTACTTCGAGATAAAATAAATGAAACACTGATGCTGTCATATCAAATGATAAGAAATATGAAGAAAATATTTGGTCCAAACGACAAAAATACTGGAAATCTCAACATACTAACAATCTAATAACTAGTCTGACAAAGCCTTTACTACTCCATGAACTAGAGAGCCATTGGGACAGGTCCCTAACTGAATCAAAATGAAGTGAAAGCCATAATATATCTACTAAAGTATGGAAATGTATGAAGATAGGTCCTCAAACCATGAGGACTCACCACTATTGAGATGTAAACAAAGGTACTCGAAAATCACTGATGAGGCTGGGACTGAGCACCTGAACCTATATGTGGATCAACACTTGGGAATGTATTGAGTATATAAGGGTATATGCATTTACATAAAACAATATCAGTACTCTTTCATCAAATCATGCATGCAATTAGGAATGACTTACCTAGCTTGAATAAGTCTAAAAATGTAAAGCTCATAAATCATGTATAATGAAGCATGTAACACAAATCTTGTGAGTTATTATACTTGACTTTTAAAGATCTCCACCCTCCTCTTATTCTCAATACTTGAAGGTTAAAGGGACTTTAAACAATGCTTTTAAACTCATACTTTTATATCATGAAGAGTAAAACTTTTTTGAAACTTAAGGACTCAGGACTCTTTGAAACTTTAAGACATTGGAACTCTATGACTCTTGGAATTACATAACTTTGGACACACGGGAGTTTCTTCTAACCGAAATAAACCATGTGAGCTACATGAATTCCAATATCTTGTCCTCCTAAGGAAGAAACCTTACATTGGGAAGAGGTTTCATACTCTTGCCTGGGAGTATAACCTCGACTCAGTGAACACTATCTTGACCTTGGGCCCATAAATCTTAGTCCTATGATGGCATATAGTTCTGGGGTATAAGACCTCAGAATCATACCCAACTCGGTGCTAAATAGTACTCCCATACTCAGCTCAGAACTCTTAGGAAATCCATCTCAACACAACTCAAGGGTCTATAGTGAAGACCAAATTATAATTATTTTAGCTTAAATCACAAAGACTAAATAGTGTGGATTCCGGTATTAACTCAGGATAAAAAATAATCTTCCTTTCAAATCAAAGTACTTGTTTATTGAATCATACTCAACAACATACTCTTCAAGAAACATCAAAACTCATACTTGATTTAAAACTATACTCATGCACAAATAATCTTAGTTTCATAATAAAGCTTAAATCAAGACATCAATCTTAGAAACATCAAATCGATACAAGGATGTGTAACTCATAGCATAATTTCTCAACTCATTTAAAAAAATAGTGAAATAATCATGCAAATCAAGACTTGAACAACTTGTAATCTCATAATCTCAAAATAAAGTAATTTGGGTATAAACCCAGTTGCAAGAATATGAAATTCTTTAATAAAAATCAATAATTTGGGCACAAGAACGAAAGGAGTGTTCTTGTTCAAACCCTACATACCTTGAATTAGAAGCTTTGGATGAACTCTCTCTTTTGGGACTCTATTCGTGCTCTAGAATGTGTGTTCTTGAAGCCCTTGACTTGAGAACCTTCAATCTTGACTCAATTTAGAAAATATAGGGTGAATCCTTGAGATTTTTAGAAGAGGATCTAGATACTTAGGGTTTTTCGTTGAGGGAAATAGTGAGAAAATCTCATATAATGCTTGTAGTGGCCCAAAATTCTGATGTTTGAACGGTTTAAGAGGCTTGGAAAAATTCCAAAGTTTCCTTTTTGACTTCTGTACGAAGTTAAAAAATTGAACTGGGAACCCAATTTTATAGGCCACCGCGATGCGCCACTATCATGGTGGCTCACTGGAAATTAACAAATGGGAATCTGGGAGTCATCACAATGTAGAGACATGGCGTTTTCTCACTGGTTGGGACCTAGAACTTCAGTGTGACGCATCACAATCATGCTAGCCCATTGGAAATTGACTATTGGAAAATTGGGGTTCTCTGCGATGTGCAACTATCATGGAGTTCCACTGGAATTTGAAAATTGTCAAATAGACCCTTTTCGTAATACACCAAGCATGAAAATAACGTTATTTTATGACTAGGACTTAAATTAGCCATAACTTTTTGCCCGGGTATTGGATTTGAACGAATCTTATATCGACGAAAAGATTACCAAATTTCCCATCTGATAAAAAGTTGAAATTAGGAAAATTCTATATGGTTAACATGATACTCACTTAGAAAGTAATTTCTCAATCTTTTAGGGCCAGAAATATGCCTCACTTAACATGCCCTAAGGCTCATTCGATGAGGGAATTTTATGAGGTCTTACAAATCTGCTGAGCATGCATCATCAATCCAACAAGATCCATGTCTCTAATAAGAATGGTTGTCCTGTACTCTTTGACCATCAATCTAGACACTCCGGTCAAGAACATACTCATGCTTGACCTAGGGTCAGCTATCTTATTAGGGGAATACTTAGACAACTGGATGATCTTGAGACAATACTCCTTTACTGTTATTGAGCCCTGTCATAAGTTTATGATTTCTTCTATCTCAACTTCCCTCATCTCACGTGGAAAGAACTAATATATAAATACATCCCAAAATATCTGCCAAGTCATAGGAGTAGTATTCTCCCCTCTACTCTTCTTCCACATCATTACCCAGTCATATGTAACATCCTTCTGCCTATAGGATTCCAATTCTAGACTCTTCTCTTCAGAAACATGTATAATTCAGGTGATCTTCTTTACCTTATCAAGATACAACTATAGGTCCTCACCAACCTTCGATCCAAGGAAATCTGGCAGGTTTATTTTCATAAAATCTAGAATTCTGGCTACGGCTACGTCCCCATCTTTCTAATGTGGGACTACAGCCTAATGGTTGCCCTGAATATTAGCTGTAATAGCTTAGGCTAGAGCCTGAAAGGCAGACCAAAACTCTATATATGACACATTCTCATTCAAAGTATTAGGGGGCTGAGGTGGCTGCTTATCATTTTTGCAGGAATTAGCTCGACGAAGAGGCATTTTCAACTGTCACATACAAGTGCAAGTTCAAAGAAGATAGAATTACTGTAATCATGATAGATCATGAAATAAATAGGTGATTTCCTAAGAATATTCCATAGCCTCTTGGTCATAAATGTGGCATTGTTCATAAATGCGGCACACTTCATATCCATGACCAAGAATCTATGTAACGCGTCTTGTTTGACTTCCTAGGACTCTTAAAAACCTTAGGCTCTGATACCAAGTTTGTAACGCCCCAAAATCTAATACCGAGACGTCACACGGTGCGCAAGACTACGAGTAGCCTTAAGCTAACCCTTTCTGCATACTACTGAGCATGAATCTTATAATAATAGAAATATAGACATAAAAGTCATGCTAGAATGCGGAAACTATTTGTAATATCTGAGAATAATCTGAACATAACATATGAAACATCAAAACTGAATAATCTACATAAAAACTAGTAGTCTGACAAGCCTCTACTAGCCTCTTGTAACGCCCTAAATCTGGTACCCAATATGCTACACGGTGACTATGATCCAGAAAGACCACAAGCTAACCCATGACTGATATCTATAAATTGAAAACTGAATAATAGTAATAATATCGTAAATGCAGAAACATGAACTGAAATGCCATAAGTTTCAATACTAGTACATAACTGAAAAATATGGTATAATAATACCAAAAAAACTGAGATAATTATCTGAACATACTGTAGTCTGAAAGCCTCTAAACTATATGAATAAGGAGTTGATGAGATATTTCCCCAACTAAATGCAACTATTGAAATAAACTAAAAACTAAAATAGAAATGAGATCATCATGTCCTTGAAGGATGAGGATTCACTGCTAACTCTGATCGCTGAACTGGGATGCTACTGTTTCTTTGCAGCTTGTGCTTCTAAACCTATGGTATAAGGCACCATAGCGCAAATGTGTCTGTACTTCGAATGTACTAGTATGCAAGTAAGGTAGGCTGAATACAATAGGTGCATATGCATGAACAATACTAACTGACTGACTAACATGAATGTGAGAATACATGTATGTATACATAACTGTAACTGACATCGTGGTAGGACTGAATGCTAAGTTTTGATTACTGAGTTTACTAATACCATGAAATTATTGATATCTAAGGGACTGATACTATGTTACTAAAACATAAATAACTATTTCTGATAGTTCTGATAATAAAGAATTGGTCTGGTTGACTGTTTCTAACAGTCCTGAAGCTGAATAATGATAACATGAGTTTTGATAATTGATATAACTAATAACATGAGTGACTATATTTGATAGTCCTGAATCTGATGGAACTAGCTAAGTTCTGTACTGTATCTGAGTAATTGAATCTAAGATTAGTCCTACTGGCGGGTGATCTCTAAATATGATGATACCATTACTGATTGACCATAGTTAAGGTCAATCCTATCTAATGGGAGATCCCAGAGTCTATTTATAATGATAAGGAGTGACTGTATCTAACAGTCCTAAATCTATACTACTGAGCAAAATTTACTGTATGTGACAGTCCTGATTCTATAACTAAAATTGTGGGATGCATTAATCTAACCAACATGCCCCATACTAAGCTAACTAGGGTCCAATTTGTAACCCTAGATGGATGGATATCCGTACCGCGCCACTGGTAAAGACAACTGCTCTGGAGTCTATCCTAATCTAGTGGGTGACCCCTGGGATCAATCCTATACATTTAAATACGCTAACAGGTGATCCCTAAATATGTCAGTCCTATATAACGAGTGACATCATGTACCTACGCTGGCTACGTAGTTCTAGACCTTAGGGATTGCTTCTAGGGATCTCAATCCTATCTAGCAGGTGAGTCCCAATCCCTAGGCTCGCTCGGTGCTGAAATATATTCCTATTTGAAAGACACTGAACTGAGTTAATTAACTAAATTGAACTGATGCTAGTGGTATTTTTTAGTGGAGCTAAACTGAATTTACTGAGTTTCATTGACTGACAGAATGTACTGAGTTCTGAGGACTGACTGAGAACTAAAGTTACTGAGATTGACTAGGAATACTGAGGTTACTGAGATTACTGAGTACTGAGAACAATGAGATTACTAAACTACTGAGATTATTGAGATTTCCTGAGTCACATGGCTGACTGAGTTCTATGGATCATAGCTTGATTGAGGAGATCGTGAAAACATGACATGGCTCTATGCACACAACTAAATATTTGGGTACAAGTACCCCCAGGACTCGATGAGAAGAAACTGACATAGCATGGCTTACTTGAACATATGACCAATAACATAATTCATAATTCATATATTAAAGCACTTCACCAAACATGTGATATGCATAAGCTTGTACATACATGGGGATTTCATGATATCTTACTAGTTGGGAATTGTTCTTTCATCTATGCATTTAATCAAACACATAGTAGGCATAGCACATGTAGACAACATTATACAATAATTAATCATCATGATTCATCTATAATTTCATAATCCTAGGGTTTATTCATAGGTTCACATGAATGTACATCTATGCAAATCAATTTCCATATAAAATTGATCACCCAACATGGATTTGAATTCAATTGATCATTGTCAATATAAACAAAACAAACCCAACATCAAATTCATAAAGAAATTCATAGACTTAAACTTAGAAAAGAGGTTCTTGGGCTTCCTAGACAAAAGGAGTCCATGAATGAACACTACGCATACCTTTGCTTGTGATTCTACGAGGATTGATGGAGAGATTCTTGAAATTTAATGGTGAATTCCCTTGGAATTGAACCTTTTATGAAAACCCTAGGGCTTGTCTTGAGAGTTTTTGAGAGTAATTGAGTATAAGCTGCTGAATTATGGCCAAATCTCGTGTTATAAGGCTTATATATGGTGGGAAATTGACCCTTTTAACCCTAGGACATGTATTTAATTCTAGAAAAACATTTTGATTTTCATCCTTGGTGCGACGCGCCACTATCGCGCCAAGTCACTGGAAAGTAAAAAATGGGAAATTGCATGGTAGCACGATGCGGAGCTATCGCGTTGCCTCCTTGTCTACGACCTAGAAGTTTGGCACAAAATGCCACTATCATGGAGCAGCACTGAAAATTGACAATTTCCATTTGAGCTATCTCCGCGACGTGTTGAAGGCTTAGGTGATACAATGTCTCACTAAAAAGGCTTTAACTCTTCACCTAGGTGTTGGATTTGGTCGAATTTGGTATCAATGGTAAGCTTATTTGATTCCCCACATGTAGAAAAGTAGATTCATCATTTAAAGAAAGCTTCTAAAATTCTTGGGGAAACTTTTGAAGCTAGAAAAAGTATGGGGTATTACAAAAACAAGAAGTAGAAACATAGGGCCCCCTCTATTTATTAATCCAATTTAGGTCGAGTCAGTTGATAAAACCCAAGATATCGAGCCTGAGCATAACTCATGATAATGCATCATAAGTGGTGACAATAAGTATAGTCTCCCTCTATTTTGAGTTAGAACCTTACCTAGGTCTCCAGTCATGAAAATTAAAGGAGAGAAGTAATTGTCACTGACAACTATTCATTCTGGCAGTCATCATGACTCTATAGACTTCTTATCTGAGAGGTACTTATTTACTACTCATAAAGACTTTGATGATGAGTCGTAGGAGTCCCTACCACTCCTAGGGTCTCTCTTAGAGACCTGTGCACCAAAATTTTTTTTGGTCTTTTCCTAAAGTTTCCATCATTGAACATTGCACACCCAAGCTACCCTATAATCTAATAAGTACAAAACATGGGTTGCCATTCATGGAACGCTTTATTAAATATCGTGGCATGACGTGGCTAGGTTACATACTAATATTTTACTAATTAGCCTATGGGTGGGCTCCCATGAAGAGACTTATTTAACTTCACAGCTCAAAGTTATTGCCTAGGCGACTCAAACTTCGCTAAGGCTTATCTCAACATAAACTTTTACCTCATTAGTGTTTCTCATATATTGCTTAACACGATGCCCATTCACGTTGAATGAGTCTATTCGATCTTGCTTCAATTCAATAGAACTATGTCGGAATACTCTAACCATAGTGCATAGTACATACAAACTAAACTTTAACTTTTCTAGAAACAAGTGAAGCCTCAAATTATACAACAAGACCATATCACTTGGCTTAAACACCCTTTCCTCAATATTTTTGTCATGATACAACTTTATACTTTCCTTTTACAAAGTTGAACTCTTATAAGCATGAAGCCAAAATTCATCCAACTAATTCTCCTTACTCATTCTCATGTTAGTTGCATCACTCCACTTGAAATTGAGCTTTTTCAATGCCTATAGTGCCTTGTGCTCAAATTTGACTACAAATGGTATGCCTTGCAATACACAAGCTAATATGGAAAGGCATTTATGGGGTTCTTAAAAGTTGTTTGGTAAGCCCAGAGTGAATTGTCTAATTTCCTTGACCAATCAGTCCTATTTCCAATCACAATGTTCACTAAAATGGACTTGATCTTATGATTGTAGATCTCAACCTTCTCACTCATTTGAGGATGCTAAGGTGTTGCCATCTTATGATTCACACTATATTTTTTAGTAGGGCCTGAAACAAATGATTACAAATATGGGACCCACCATCACTAATAATAGCATGTGGAGTGTCAAAGCGAGAAAAGATATTCTTCTCTAAAACACCAGTGACACTTTTACCCTCATTGTTGGGAAGAACAACCATCTCCAACTATTTTGAAACATAGTCAACCACGACCAGCATATACTCCATCCCATAAGAACTCATAAACAGAACTATGAAATTAATTTCCCATATATCAAATAATTCTAAATCCAAGATAGGTGTTAGGGGGAGTTCATTTTTGTGGAAAATATTACTTTGCCACAAACACAGATCATAGGCTTGAGGAAAATCATGAGTAACCTTGTAAATAGTCGACCAATAAAACCCACATTACAAAATTTTATGTATTGTAATGGTACCACCATGATGACCCTCCAATTGGCAATGAATGGAAAGCCTTAAGAATACTCATCATCTCCACTTTAGGAATACACCTCCTCATAACTTTATTTGTACAAACCCAAAAAAGATAAGACTCATGCCAGAAAGACTTTCTAACCTCATGCTTGAATGATTTGTGCTTTGCTAAAATTATAAGACATCTGGAATAAGTCCACTTGCCAAAAAGTTAGTAAAATCAGCATACCAGGGGATTAAGCCTTGAGATGCTGCCAAAACCCACTCATATATAAAGTTATCATCTCTATCAAACTTATCTCTCAATTTTATCATTTCCCTATACTCGAGGTGGGATAAGTGATCTCCAACCTAGTTTTTAGTGCATTTCCAGTCTTTCACCTTAAAGTTAAAATTTTTCAACAAGAGTACCCAATGAATCAACCTCTGCTTAGCATCATTCTTTGACATAAGATACCTCAACGTATCATGACCAATATGAACAATGACTTTGGTAACTATCAAATAGGATAGTATTTCTCAAAAGCAAAAACCACCAAAAGTAATTCTTTCTTAGTGACCGTATAATTCTTTTGTGTAGGGTTTAATGCTTTACTTGTATAGTATATTTAGTGAAGGATCTTCTCATGTTGTTGTCTTAGGATAGCTCCCAAATACACTCCTTTAGCATTGCACATCACAATAAAGGGGAATGACCAGTCTGGAGACATAATAATTAGAGAAATGACTAACCGCTCCCTAAGGCACTCAAATACCTTTAGACACTCATCATCAAACTCTAATTTTACCTCATTCTCTAAAAGTTTGTATAATTAATTAGTAATTTTACAGAAATCCTTAATGAATCTCTTATAGAACTCAAGATGACCCAAGAAAATTCTGGTAGATTTAACTGAAATCAAAGGAGGTAATTTTCAATCACCACTATCTATGCTTTGTCAACATCAATACCCCTCTACAAAATCTTGTGTCCAAGAACAACCCTTTCATTCACCATAAAGTGGTACTTTTACCAATTTCACATAAGGTTACTCCTCACATCTATAACGCTTGAATCTGGTATCCAAAATGCTACCTGGTGCTCATGACCCCAAAGGATCACAAGCTAACCCATGACTAATATCTATAACTGAGCGCTACATAAAATATTGTATAAATGTGGAATAAAGGCTGAAAGGCGATAAGGTTCAAAACTAAAGACTAATAATAATACTGAATGTGGTCTAACAATAGAAAAAAACTAAAATAATTGATAATACTGAAGTCTGAATATCGAGTATGAAAGACTCTAAACTATGTGAATAAGGAGTTGATAGGACATGTCCCCAACTAACTCCAACTACTGTAGTAAACTAAGTACTGAAATACTGAAATAATAAAGCATCCTCGAATGATGATGACTCACTGGTAATCTACTCCTTCTGACTAAAACCTAAGATGCTATGTGCGATCGGGAACCTAAAAGTCTGAACCTATGGTATAAAATACCATACCGTAAAAGAAAAGTATTTGTTAGTACGTGAGAATGTACTGGTATGAGAGAATGTACTGGTACGCAAGTGAGGTAGGCTAGATGAATGGGGTTCATATGCATGAACTCTAATTGACTGATAACATGAACATGAACATGGCCGCGTGAGGATACATACATGAAAACATAACTACAACTGAAACATGGGGATTCTGAATACTTAATTTACTGATAACATGGATTACTGATAGCTGATATAATTGATATTGGGTGACTATTGCTAATAGTCTTGATTCTGATGGAACTAGCTGAGTTCAGTACTAAGCTAAGTGACTGAATCTAACAGTCCTAAAATATGTGGAACTATCTGAGTTCTATTACTGAGACTGAGGTCAAGACTGTGGGAGGTAGTCAACTAACTGACATGACCCTAAAAAGTTGTTATAGCTTAGTTGGGGTCTAATCTGTAACCTTAAATGGAAGGGTGTCAACACTGCACCACTAGTAACGACAAGCAGTAAGTGACCCTCATCTGGCAGAGTCCCCTAAGGAGAATGGTGGAACCCTCATCTGGTAGTGTTAATCCACCTCATAAACCCTCAACTATCAGTTTTGATGTCTCAACCTATGCTGGCTATATAGTTCTAGAATGCAATGATTGCTTCAAGGGTCACACCATCTACCGTTAGTGTATGCCCTCATCCTTGGGTATGCTCGATGCTAAATCCTACTCCTAACTGAATAGACACTAAACTGATTATACTTGAATGAAATGGACTAAGTTGACTGAGTTTTGTGGACTGATGAATTATTAGTAAATTCTGTTAAGTGACTGAGTTCAAGAGATTACTGAGTTTTCTTGAGTCATATAACTGACTTAATTCTATTAATCATGGCATGACTGAGATTATCATGAAACTAAAACTGGCTCTAGGCGAACAACTAAATTGTCGGGTATAAATACCCCAAGACGCGATGGTATAAAAGTAAATCATGGTACAAGTTCAAAAGAACAAAATGGCTATATATATATATATACATCCATAATTCATTGACTAAGACATTTCATCAATCACTTAACATGCATTAACTTGTACATGAATGGGGATTTCACATTAACATGCTATAATGGTACTTTTTCCTTCACATAGGCATTTTATCAAACACCTAGGGAGCATATTTTGGTTATACCATAATTAATGCATCTAATTGTCATGGTTGCATAAATAAATTAGCAATTTGAAGGGTTTATCATGAATATTATGGAAAACATTACATACTAGGATCAATCATTGGAACATGTAATTTAAAACATGAATCAAAACCCAGCAACAACATAAACATGAATTTCAATTCAAATAAATCATGAACATTCATAAATACAAAATCTTTTGATTTTGTACAGAGATTCATGAGGTTCATGGGTGAAAGAGACCCATGAATCAACACTTAACATAACTTAGAACGTAGTTCCTTAATGGTTCTTGGAGAAATTCTTGAGCTTGGCCTTGATTCTTGAGAGCTAGGGTTTTGATTCTTGGGAGAGAATATTCTTGATTTGGGAAAAAAGTGAGTAAATAATAGTTTAAAATGTTTTTAGGGATTAAATCCCGCACTTGGATATGTTAAAACTTTGGGAAAAGACCAATTTATTCCTAAATGAAATATTTACTTTTTGTCAAAATTTCTCAATTTGGCAGGGTAGCGCGACGCAGCGCTACCACATCATGTCACTGGAAATTGCAAACAAGGAACTGGCCAGATGGCGTGATCCAGTGGAATCGCAGATCAACACTAGATGCAAATTTCATCCATGGCGCGATGTGCTAGGAATGCGTTGCCTTACTGGAATTCGATAATTGGGAACTGGGTCTTTGGCGTGATGTGCAACTATCGCAGTGCAATACTAGAAATTGAAAATTGCTATTTTCATACTCTCCGTGATGGGCTACAGGCATGAATGATGGTGTTTAATGATTGAAACTTTAAATCGCCATAACTTCTTACTCGGTTATCGAATTTAGGTGAACTTGGTATCGATGGAAAATTTATTCAATTTTCCACATAACAAAAAGTTAAAATATTGAATATTTCACATTTACAATAATGTTTTCATATTCAAAGCATGGATTTAACATTTTTGAAATGATCTTAAGCTAGGTAGATGTAAGGGGTGTTACCATATCTCCCCCTTGGAAACATTCTTCCTCAAATAAGACTAATTGAGATGGGAGAAATGATAAGCTGAAGTACATACTAAACATGAAAAACTGAAACATGACTACATGACTGAGATTCATATAGAGCATGCATATCTGATGTATGATTTTATGACTGAGCTGATACATGAATGCATGACTGAGAGTACTGATAAGTTGATCATAAATACATGACCCAAATTTCTAATAGTTGAGTTTATCACAAGGAGAATTCATGTCTGATGCATGAACATATGATTGAATATCCAATGGTAAATGGATACCAAGTTTAAAAATGGGAATCTGAGCAAGAAATTGGTTTGTAACTTGAATTTGAGCATGAAACTGAATAAACTTCAAGGAAAGCTATAACCTTGGGTTCAGTCTGAGTTTACGGAGAAAAGGTGAGGATACTCGGTCCGCATGTCTACTTTTGCATCCCAAGTATCTCCCTCAATGGAATGATTCCACCAAAGAACTTTGACTAGAGGAACTTCTTTGTTTCTCAGTCTGCGGGTTTGATAGTAAATGATTTGGACTGGAATTTCCTCGTAAGAGAGATTGTTTTGGATATTTACACCCTTTATAGGGACTAAAAATGCTGGGTCACCTATGCACCTCTTTAGAAAGGAGACACAAAAGACTAGATGGACTGAATCTAGATCCGAAGGTAATTCAAGCTCATAAGCTACCTTGCCGAAGCGACTTAGAATTTTGAAGGTACCGACATATCGGGGACTGATATTTCCCTTCTCGCCGAATCTCTTCACTCCCTTCATAGGAAAGATTTTCAAGTACATATGATCACCAATCTTGAACTCGAGATCTTTTTTGCGTAGATCTGCCTACAAATTCTATTAGCTCTGAGCTATCTTGAGCCTTTCTTTGATCAACTGAACTTTATCTAAGGTATCGAATACTAAGTCAGGCCCTATTATAGTGGCCTCACCCACTTTAAACCAATCGATTGGAGACCTGCATCTCCTACCATAGAAAGCTTTGAATGGAGCTATCTAAATATTGGTATTATAGCTATTGTTGTATGCAAATTAAATCAAAGGCAAGTGGTCATCCCAACTACCCTTGAAATCAATTGCACATGCCCTATGCATATATTTCATAGTCTGAATGGCCCTTTCTGCTTGAACATCTATTTGAATATGGAAGGCTGTACTGAGGTAGAATTGGGTACCAAGACCCTTTTGGAACACTTTCCAGAAATGAAAGGTGAATTGGGTACCTCTATCTGAGATAATAGACAATGGAGTGCCCTGCAATCTGACCAACTTTATGATATAGATTTTGGCGTAATCCTTGGCTAAATAAGAGGTGTGGACTGGAAGGAAATAAGCTAACTTGGTCATTCTATCTACAATGATTCAAACTAAATCATGTTGATGACAAGTATGAGGCAAACCCATTACAAAGTCCATGTTGACTTCTTTCTACTTCCAAGTTAAAATATTGAATTCCTGCATGGACCCACTAGGTACATCTTAGTGGTTTCTAGATGAATAGAGTGGCGTGTACCATGCATTTCTGCAAAATTTTTTTGCCTCGAGTCATCTACACCTATCACACAAAGACAACCCTGACAATGCAAAACACAATCTCCCCCTTGGAAGAAAACCTCAACCTTTTGATCCTTGACTGATTACATTAACTTGACTAGACTGGGATCCCTATCCTGCTTTTCCTTCATCTTAGAAACTAGAGAAAATTCTGAACTACTTTGAACCCATATATTACCCTCTGCTGAATCAACTAGGCGGACACCTAGTCTGGCGAGCTGATGAACTTCCATAGTTAGATGCTTCTTACTACCCTCAACATGAGAAACACTACCTATAGAAAGTTTACTAAGAGCATCGACCACTATGTTGGCCATGCCCCGATGGTAAAGGATAGTTATGTCATAATTTTTCAAGAGCTCTAACCACCTTCTCTGATGCAGATTGAGATCTTTCTGGAAGAATACATACTGAAGGCTTTTATGATCGGTGAACACATCTATATGAATACTGTATAAGTAGTTCCTTTAAATCTGTAAGGCAAAAACTATGGCTGCTAACTTAAGATCATGAGTAGGATAATTCTTCTCATGAGTCTTAAGTTGTCTGGAGGAGTAGGCTATGACCTTATCATGCTGCATGAGGACACAATCCAAACCTACTCTAGATGCATCAAAGTACACTATGAAACCATCTGAACCATTTGGAAGATCTAAAACTGGGGTTGAGGTGAGTCGAGTTGAGTCTTCAACTCCCAAAAACTCTTCTCGGAAGTATCTGACCAATGAAACTTGACTTTCTTCTTAGTCAATCTGGACATAGGGGATGCAATAGATGAAAATCCCTCAAAAAACCATCTATAATAGCCAGCCAAAACCAAGAAACTTCTAATATCTAATGGAGAGACAGGGCGAGGCCGGTTTCTTACTGCTTCAGTCTTTTGAGGATCAACTCTAATGCCATCACCAGAAATGATATGACCCAAGAATTCTACTGACCTTAGCCAAAATTCACACTTGCTGAATTTGGCGAACAACTGATGATTTATGAGATTCTACAATAATATTTTGAGATGGTCAGCATGATCGTGCTCACTGCAGGAATAGACGAGGATGTTATCTATAAAGACTATAATAAACATATCTAAGTACTTCTTCAACACATGGTTCATCAAGTCTATGAAAGTGGTTGGGGTATTGGTAAGACCTAAGGACATGACTAAGAATTCAATGTGACAATACCGAGTTCAGAAATGTGTTTTTAGAATGTCACATTCTCTAACTCTGAGCTGATAATATCCCGATCAGAGGTCTATCTTACGGAAATAGCTGGCACCCTGAAGTTGGTCAAACAAGTCATCAATTCCATGATGTGGATACTTGTTCTTGACCGTGAATTTATTGAGCTAACGGTAATCTATACACATTTTGAGACAACCGTCTTTCTTTCGCACGAATAATACTGGTGCGCCCTATGGGGACACACTAGATCTGATGAATCCCTTATCTAGGAAATCCATCAACTATTCTTTTAATTCTCTGAGTTCTACTGGTTCCATTCTTTATGGAAGAATAAATATAGCCTGAGTATCTGGAAGAAGATCAATGCCAAAGTCTATTTCCCTTTCAAGAGGAATTCCTAGAAGATCTTCGGGAAAGATATCTGAATACTCGATCACTACTAGGACTAATTTAAGATTGGGAGTTTCAGAACTAGTTTCCTTAACTCGATTAATATGATAGACACATCCCTAAAATATCATTTACCTTGCTCGAAGGTAGGAAACAACCTGACCCCTGAAGGTTGAAGTACTGCCCCTCCACTCCAAGATAGGTTCATTCAGAAACTAAAACTAGAAAATTCTATCTCTACAGTCTACTGTGGCAAAGTAGGAACGAAACCAATCCATGCCGAGAATGATATCAAAATCATTCATCTCCAATTCGAATAAGACTACTTATATGATTTTTTGGGATATCATAACTGGACAGTTCTTGTATAACCTTCAGGCGATAATGGTTTTACCCACTGGGGTAGAGACTGAGAGGGGCTATATTAGAATTTTGAGACTGACTCCAAAATCAACTTCTATATAAGGAGTAACAAATGACAAAGAAGATCCTGGATCTATCAAATCATAAACATGTACATGAAAGATCTATAGCGTACCCAGTGAACACATTAGGAAAATTTTGTTGATCTTGTTGGGACTGAAGAGTATATAGTCTGTTTGGGCATTGCGCACTAATGGCGCTGGAAGTAATACCCTGCTGGTTCGTACAACTGGATTGAGATGAGTAGCGATTATGTTGACCCTGAAAACCTAACTTGGGACAATCTCTAACTCTGTGGCCTAGCTTACAACTTCCAAAACACACATCACTGCCAGCTATGCAAACAACCTTGTGATTCTTACCACAAGTCTGACAGAGAGGATTGGTTCGAGCACTGCTAACACTTCCATGCAATTTAGAGCCTGGCGCCCTATCTTTGTTACCCTCTTGAACTTAATAACATAAGCAATGGGTAAGGAAGGAGTTGGAACGGATGGCTTTGGGAAAAAATGGGAATGGTTACCACCCTCTAACTTAGGCTGATTGAAATTGAAGCTACATATTCTAGCTCTCTTATTCTGCTTTTTCCTCTCTTTAATCTTCTGCTATTCTATCTTTTAAGCATATCGCAAGCTTGGCTATGTACATCACACTAATAAACAAGGAAGTCCTGCACTCTATGACCACACTAACATTCACCCCAAAAACAAACTTTCTCATCTTTGCTCTACTATCTCCAACCATATGAGGAACGTATCTAGGTAGTTGAATAAATTTAAGATAATACTCTTTCACCGCCATATTTCCCTACCTGAGGTTGATAAATTCTAACACCTTAGCTTCTCTCAGCTCTAGGGGAAAGAATCTATCTAAGAAGGCAGTGGTAAACTACTCCTACTCAATAGGCCCTGTATCTCTAGCTCTCTCTTCCTTCCACTATTTGAACCACGTGTGAGCCATATCCTGCAACTAATATACAGCTAGCTCAACACTCTTACTAATGGTAACCCCTATGATAACTGTAATCTTCTGAACCTGATCAAGGAATTCCTGAGGGTCCTCGTCTGTCTTAGACCTAAAAAGGATGGAGGATTCATTCGGGTGAAGTCTCGAATCCTGGTTGCAATAGTGTTGGCCACTAAATTGGTCGGAACGGTAGCTGGCCATTTATTCTGAGTAGTAACTTAATTAGCAAGAGTAGGGAATGCAGCTCTAAACTCTGCATGAGAGACATGTTCATCCAAGGGATCTACTTAGATGTTCTGAGGGGCTGACTGATTTACGTTTCTGACTGATTTACGTTTCTTCTTTTGGGAGGCATATTCTGTAAATGAAAAGGGAGAAATGGATTAGACTATTTGTTGAATTTTTTAGCTCATACTCACTGGCATGACATGAATACTGAAAGAAGGGAAACTGTTCCTAAAACATCTTATAGCCTCCTATACATAAATGTGGCGCGCAATACACCCATATACAAGACTCTAATAGATGCAGCTTTCAGACTTCCTAGGACTCTATTGAACTTAAGGCTCTAATAACAAGTTTGTAAAGCCCCAAATCTAGTACCTAGAATGCTAACCCATGGCTGATATCGGTAACTAAGCACTGTATAAAATACTGTATAAATGCAAAATAAAAGACTAAAAGGCCATAAGGTTCAAAATTGAAGACTAATAATAATACTGAATATGGTATATCAATACCAAAAAAACTAAAATAATTGAAAATACTGAAGTCTGAATATCTAGTCTAAAAGCCTCTAAACTGTCTGACTAAGCAGTTGATGAGACATGTCCCCAACTAACTCCAACTGCTGTAGTAAACTAAGTAATAAAATACTAAAATGATAAAGCATCCTCGAATGATGAGGACTCATTGCTAATCTACTACTTTTGACTGAAACCTAAGCTGCTAAGTGAGATTGGGAACCTGAGTGTCCGAACCTATGGTATAAAACACCATAGCACAAAAGAAAAGTATGTGTTAGTATGTTAGAATTTACTGGTATGCAAGTGAGGTAGGATAAATGCATGGGGTTTATATGTATGACCTATAATTGACTGATAAAATGAACATGAACATGACTGCATGAGGATACATGCATGAAAACATAACTGCAACTTAAGTATAGAGATTCTGAATGCTGAATGCACAATAACATTTATTAGTGATAGCTGATATAATTGATACTGGGTGACTGTTGTTAACAGTCTTGATTCTGATGGAACTAGCTGAGTTCCATATTGAGCTGATTGATAGTATCTGATAGTCCTAAAATTTGTAGAGCTATCTGAGTTTTATTACTGAGATTGAGACTGAGACTGAGACTGTGGGAGGTAGTCATCTAAATGACATGCCCCTAACAAGATGTTATTGCTGAGTCGGGGTCTAACCTGTTACCCCAATTAGAAGGGTTTCAATACATCGCCACTAGTATAGACAAGCTATGAGTGACCCTTATCTGGCAGTGTCCTCAAAGGAAAATGGTGGAACCCTCATCTGGCAGTGTTAATCCACCTCATCAACCCTCAACTATCAGTGTTGGTGTCTCAACCTATGCTGGCTGGATAGTTCGGAAATGCAAGGATTGCTTCTAAGGGTCACACCCTCAACTGTCAGTGTTGATTTCTCAACCTGTGCTGGCTATATAGTTTTGGAATGCAAAGATTGCTTCTAAGGGTCACACACTCTACCGTTAGTGTATGACCTCATCCTTGGGTTTGCTCGGTGCTAAATCCTACACTCAACTGAATAGATACTAAATTGATTATACTGGGATGAACTAGACTGAGTTCACTGAGTTCTGTGGACTGAAGGATTAATACTGAATTCTATTAACTGACTGATTTCATGAGATTTTTGAGTTTTCCTTATTCATGTAACTGACTGAATTCTACTGATCATGGCATGACTGACATTATCGTGAAACTGACACTGGCTCTAGGTGCACAGCTAAATTGTCGGGTATAAATACCCCAGGACTCGATTGCATAAAAGTAAATCATGGCACAATTTAGAAAGCAGAACAACGGCTATATATATATATACATCCATAATTCATTGACTAAGACATTTAATCAAACATTTGTCATGCATTGACTTGTACATGAATGGTGATTTCACATTAACATGCTATAATGGTACTTTTTCCTTCACATAGGCATTTTATCAAGCACATAGGGAGAATATATTTGTTATACCATTAACAATGGATCTAATTATCATGGTTGCATAAATCAATTTGTAATTTGAAGGGTTTATCAAGAATATTATGCAAAACATCACATGCTAGGATCTATCATTGGAAAATGTAATTTAAAACATGAATCAAAACCCAACAACAACATGAATATGAATTTCAATTCAAATAAATTTTGAACATTCATAAATACAAAATCTAAAGAGATTATTGACCTTCTTGGGTGAAAGGGACCCGTGAATCAACACTTGACATACCTTAGAGCTTAATTCCTTAAAGATTCTTGGAGAAATTCTTGAGCTTAACCTTGATTCTTAAGAGCTAAAGTTTTGATTCTTGGGAGAGAATATTCTTGATTTGGGGGAAAAAGTGAGTAAATAATAATTTAAAATATTTTTAGGGATTAAATCCCGCACATGGATGTGTTAAAACTTTGGAAAAAGACAAATTTATTCCTAGATGAAATATTTATATTTTTTCAAAATTTCTCAATTTGGCAGGCTGGCGCGACGCAGCACTACCGCATCGTGACACTGGAAATTTCCAACTGAGTACTGGGCGGACGGTGTGCTGCAGTGAAATCGTAGATCATCGTGGTGGTTGGTATTGATAAAAATGATGTTATAAATATTCCTATGATTTAAAAAAAATTAAAAAATTGAATCTTAAAGGAATAAACAATATGTCCACTATGTATTTGTGAAAATGCTTAAAAGAGATAGGACAAAAAAAGATTTGGGGGATGAAAAAGTTAAATTTGATTATTGGAGAGTTGTTTTTAATGTTAATATAGTATATTAAAGTTATTATAGAAGTTAGTCACTATTCCCAAAATAGTTTCTACCCGTCTGTTAGCCTATATTACAATCAGAAAAAGTCCTAATTGATCCTAAGCTTTACATTCTGATATTAGTGGAGAATTACACTAAGGGAAAGCCTATTGTTCATTGTGTGTAACTTGTGAATTCCTAGTGAGAGTGAGCATAATTTGATTATTGTACCCATCATGTTATAAATTGCTTAATTGCGAGTGATTGTAGGTAACTCTCTTGCTGTGAGGAGCACATGTTTGATAAATGTGGGTAATTTGTATGATTTCCTTGATTTATAAATATGCATGAGTTTTCCACTAGGTGAGTAAATTCTTGAGTCTAGGATGTTTTGGAGCAGTGTTCATGATCTTTCAATTGTGTAAATAACATGCTTAGTGTAGTAACTTACATTGTATGTAGTCATTGTAGTACTAGCTTGAGTGTATTGAATTTTGTAGAAGTGTAGAGTCTCCTTAGTGTATGATGATTATATTTAAGTGTTTTTTGAGGACGAACAAGGTTTTAAGTGTGGGGTGGTGATGTTGGGTGCATTTATGCATTCTAGTATCACTATTCTAGTCGTTTTAGCCTTGTTTTGAGGATGATTATATGCTATTTATGTTTAAAATGATATAAATGTGTATCAAAGTGTTAAATCATGTGTTTATAAGTTTCAAAGTGAATTTCAAGCAAGATGGTACTTCAAAGAGTCAATTAGAGTTCAATAGAGAAAACTAGTATTTCTAGCTTGGTTAGTTGCTTGTCTAGTCTATCTTATTGGATTCTATTGTGTTCTAATTGTACCTTATGATTTTAAATGTGTTATTATATTTGGAACAAGTTTTTATAAGTGTACAAAGTTCAACTGAGTCATGGAAAGATTCAAAACATTGAGTGGAAGATCATGGAAAATTGCATAGTCTAAGCTCTTGTTTTTTATTCATCGTGATGGATGTTGTGTTATTTGAAACTCTAATTCGTGTGGTATTTTCTTTTAGGGTCCTTTTTTATATTAATATAATGATATATGGATGATATATAGGCTGGAAAATTATCGGAAAGACACCATAACACAAAGGATGAAAGGAGGAAGGACCAACACTTAACCAAAATTTGAAGGGCAACTTCCAGTAGCACCATGCATTTGCGTATGTCACATGCTATATTCCTATGGGTGCTCTTCATACTCCCTTACATAGGAATATAGGGTGTGATTCAAGGTCTACTCCACCCCTGGGCGTTTCAAGCTAAATTAACTTCTAAATGTACTTGGTTTTTCCTGATGTTATAAATACATGTAGTATCACATTTTTACATATCTTTGGACATATTTTGGAGATCAAGGGTCTGCTACAACTTTATATTTAGGTTTTTATTATTTTAATTTATTTTATTCATGTTTTTTGTCATTAATTAAAACATTGTGATTACAATTATGACTGTACGTGGTTAAATGCCCTTTTCTGGGGTTGAAGCCAAGAACATGAGTACTTTAGTTTTGGATTAAGTTAGTTTAACTTTTCTTATCATTATTGGTTGTGTGTTCATCTTTGATTTAACTATTTACGGATTCGCGACCCTTATAAAATATCAATTGTCTACCTTTTGATCTTAGGAGAGGGAATAGGGGATATAATAAGGAAATGAACAAAGTTTAGGATTTTATTCTTTTATGAAATAAAGAATTGAACTTAGAACCTCGGACAGAGATGTACTTAGGAGCCAAACTTGATTCAAACATAGGATGATAGCTTAAATAATATAATTGGATCATTACATCCCCTTTCAATGATGTAGTTGTAAGGTTCAACATAGGTAAGGGATTAAAGGTTGGGAAACCATAATCATGCAAATAACCCTATGAATCTACAACCAAGATAAAAGGGTTAATGAATGGAATTCAATAGCGTAGTATGATTGTTCAAAGTTCGTCATCCCTGGGTTTTCTCCTATTAATTGTTTTAAGATTTTCATTTCCGAATTGTTTACTTTTCTACAGTTTACAACTCCCAAATTTTCTTTTTGGTTACAATTGCATCAATTGAATCTAAGTTGCAAACTAAAATAAAATCGTTTTTAAATCAAGTCTCTGTGAGATTGATACATGGATTTTATTAGGCCAATTTACCAATTGATAAGACCACGTACACTTGCGTGTGCGTTTAGGCTCTGTCAGCATCATCAACATCCACAAAATTATCCCAAACATTAACCACTATAGAAATAAGAGGATCAATATTATCCTTACCACTCCAAGTGGTGATGGCTATAAAATGACTATCTTTCTTTGGATTTTGTACAGTATTACTCAGAAGGGTGCCCGACTAACAATTATTCAAAGTAGCTGACATCGGACCAAACTGTTGCTAAAGTTTTTTGATCATAGTGGCATACGATTCCACCTTCTTGCTCAAACCTGAAATATCAGCCTTAGTCTTCTTCAGGCAACTCTGTTTATTCTATGAACCCTTAACCAGTTTCATAAGGAACGCTTTGTTCCTTGATTCTATATCACAGTTCCCTGGAGGAATATATGCACCACTCATTTCTTTATATTTTTCCTTTCGCCATTAGTCACCATCTATTTCTCTGCAGTGATCCCTATATCTATCTCTATACTAGTTTCAACCTGGATTTCTTTGCCTAAAGTTCCAGGTATCTTGATTAGAACCTTGGACTTTGGATCAAAAACCCACTATCTCTCAATCCAAGTACTTAACCTCTTCTTCAATATCAAAGTCATACAACCTAGGTGCTTTACCTTGTGATCCCACAACACTCACTTTTTTGGAATTCATAGTTCCAAATTATTTAGTTAATGTCCAATGTCCGTTCTAAGTTATACAACCTCTTGAGCTACAATATCATCTAAGATTCTCTGCTCACTGGAAGCCCCAATAGCATAAGCATCGACTTCTCTTTTTTACTTTTGAGCATGCCACCATCAGTTGGCATTAGAGGCTCGGTTTAAAATTTCTTAACCTAACTCCTAACAAAGGCTTATGAAAACTCCACTAGTGTAGGATTTTATCATTTTGAGGTAGGTTATGGCTTAACTTTCTTTCAAATTGATATGGATACTTAAAAAAAAAGTAAATCATACTATAGGTTGGAAAAAATAACTATGGAATTTATATTTTTGAGAATATTATTATTGTTTTATGCCTGTATGGGGGATTACATTTTGTTGTTGTTGACTTGAGATATTTGATATTGCGTATTGCCCATGTGAAGATATTATTTTACATTATTGGGTTTATTTATGCATTTAAATGCCTTGTAGTCTAGATATAATGCCCGATCGATAGATTGAACTATTTTTTTGACCTTTTTGAGTATTGGTTACCTATAACATGATAGAAATGCCATAGTTAATGGTTGATATGATCAAAATAATGTCTTACATGCATATTTATTTGGATTGGGCCAAAGTGAAATTGATAATCATGAATTGTGAACATATTGAGTTGATTTATGTTCTCAGTTATATACATGTTAGAGAGATTGGATATCTTCATATGAAGTTGATTGTTAGCATTGTTGTAACGCCCTAAGTCTAGTACCTGGAATGCTACACGGTGCCCATGACCTTGAAGGACCACAAGCTAACCTATGATTGATATTTGTAACTGAGCACTGCATGATACACTATATAAATGTAGAATATAAGCTATAAGGTCGCAAGGTTCAAAAATGTAACATGTCTGATAAAACAAATCTGAACAAGGTATAGAAATACCCAAAACCAAAATAAACTATCTAAACAAACTGTAGTATAAAAGCCTCTAAACTATCTAAAAATTGTGGAGTTGATGGGACATGTCCCCAACTAACTCCAAAATACTAAAATAAAATAAGTACTGAAGGAATAAAAAAGTCATATATTAACATCCTCGAATCATGAGGACTCACTGCTGACTCTGACTGCAGAAACTGGAATGCTACTGATGCTTTGAAGCTCATGATTCTGAACCTATGGTATAAAAACACCATAGCACAAATGTGTCAGTACGATTGAATGTACTGTTGTGCAAGTGAGGTAGGCTGAATGCAAAGGGTTCATATGAATGAAAAATACTAACTAACTATATAACATCAATGTGAGTATACATGCATGGATAAGTAACTGAAATTTAATATGTGGTAATACTGACTACTGAGTCTGAATACTGATAACATGAGCTACTGATAGCTGAGATAACAGATAGTGAGTGACTATATCTAACAGTATAGATTTTGATAAAACTAGATGAGTTCCATACTGTACTGAGTAATTGTATCTGACAATCCTGATATCTCAAGAACTATCTAAGTTTGATTACTGAGACTGAGTGACTGTATCTGACAGTCCTGATTCTATAACTGAAACTGTGGGAGAATTTATCTAAATGACATGCCCCTAATAAAATATTATAGCTGAGTTGGGGTCCAATGTGTAACCCGAATTGGAAGGGTGTCAACACCGCACAATTAGTAAGGACAAGCTATGAGTGACCATCATCTGACAGGGTCCCCAAAGAAAAATGGTGGGACCCTCATCTGACAGCATTAATCCACCTCATCAACCCTCAACTGACAGTGTTGATGTCTTAACCTATGCTGGCTACATAGTTCTGGAATGGAAGAACTGCTTCTAAGAACCATACCCTTTACTGATAGTGTGTGTTCCTATTCTTAGGTTCATTCATTACTGAATCCTAATCCCATCTGAATAGACACTGAACTGGAATGGACTAATCTATTATTGATTATATTAATTAACTAGACAGAATTGAGTTCACTGGATTTCATTAACTAATGGAATACTACTGAGATCTGATAACAGACTGAGATTTCTAAGATTTTTGAGTACTGAGATTACTAGATTACTGAGATTACTGAGTACTGGACTGAATTTGAATTTTCTGAGTTTTCCTGAGTCATTTGACTGAGAGTATCGTGAAAACTAACATTGGCTCTAGGCACACAACTAAATGGTTGGCTGTTAAATACCCCTAGGACTCGATAGCATAATAAGTAAATCATGGCACAATCTTAAAATCTCAACAATGGCTACATGTTCATTATTCTTTCATTAAGACATTTCAATGAACACTTCTGATACATTACTTGTACATGGATGAGAAAAAAAATTAGCATACTATAGAATGGAATTATTTCATTCTCATAGATAATTTAACAAACACTTGCATGATACAACTTACACATAAACTAGCATGGTATGATTTCTTTCTCTTATTAACTCACATGAAAATTTGTGAAACACCTAGTGAGCATAACATATGCACATAATGCTATTCAATAAATAGGAATAATAGTTCACATTCCTATTGACAAATTTTAAGGGTCTAACATAGTCTCAGATGATACTACACATATATCACTTTACTTCACATAGATTTTGCAATTAAATCATGAACTAGAGAACCCATTAACATAATAGTCATGAACACAATCAAACTAAATCATGAAATTCACAGAACATTATCTTGAGTTTTTGAAAAGGTTTCTTCGACTCCAAGGGTGGAAGGAACCCTTGGATGAACACTTGACATACCTTGGTGAATTCTTGAAGGTTGATGGTGAAATTTCTTAGAAATTGAATCTTTAATTGATAGTCCTAGGGTTTTGTTCTTGAGAATTTTGTGAATAATGAATATGATTAGCCAAAAGAGGGATAAATTTGGAGTTATGAACACTAAAGTGCATGGAAAAAATACTAAAATAACCCTGAGGACACGACTTTTAATGACTGAAAACTGGGCATTGATACGATACCCAACACGTCATGCTATGATCGTGCCAAGCCTCAGTAGTTTTGGCTCTGGCAACCTGCAACAATGTTAACCAACACAATTGGCAATGCGGTGCGCCCAGATCGCATTGGTCCACTTTTTAGGACTCCGAACGTGGTTTAAATGTGTTTCAAAAAATCCAAAACTTGTCCGGGAACACTTATTGACCTTCTTGATCATGAATTCAGCAAAATATTGAACATTTAAGAATATTAAGGTCGCGAAATGAGATTGCAAACTTTCGAAGTATAAAATAAACTAAGTCTAGAAACTTAGCTATAATTTTCTAAGTCTCGAACCCCTTAACAAGCATAAATAGTCTGAATTAAGATTAGGATTTTTTTGTGGGGTCATACAATGTCTCTCCCTTGAGACCATTCGTCCTCGAATGAGACTGACTGAGATGGGAGAAATGATAAACTGAAGTATATACTAATCATGAACAACTAAAACATGAGTACATGACTGACATTACTGCTTTACTGAGATTTACTTTAAGCATGCATATCTGATGCATGATTTTATGACTGACATGACTGATAAGATGAATGTACTATACTGTACATGCATAGCTTATGCATGAGTAACTGATTCATGAATGCCTGACTGGGATCATTGATAAGCTGAGTATAGTAAACATGCATATCTGATGCATAAATGCATGGCTGAACTGACACATAAATGCATGTATGGGAGTACTGATAAGCTGATCATGCATATGAGATGCATGAATACATGACTGAACTAACTCATGAACATGAGACTGAATATATAATGTTAAAGATACCAAATTTGAAATAAAAACTGAGCTTGGAACTGAATACCAAGTTTGTAAATAAAATTTGAACATAAGACTGAATAAGCTTAAGGAAAGCTATTACCTTGGACTGATCCTGAATTTGTGGAGAAGAGGTAAGGATACTTGGTTCACATATCTGTTTCTGCTTCCCAAGTAGCTCCCTCAATGGACTGATTCCACCAAAGAAATTTGACTAAAGTGACCTCTTTTCCTCAGTCTACGAGTCTGATAGGCAAGGATTTAGACTGGAATCTCTTCTAAAGAGAGGTTGATCTTAATGTCTATGTCCTCTATAGGGAATACAACTCTTGGGTTACCTATGCACTTTCTTAAGAAAGGAGATATGGAACACTGGATGAACTGATGCAAGATCTGAAGGAAATTCGAGCTCATAAGCTAATTTTCCAAAGTGATAAAGAAGTTTGAAGGGACCGACACATTGGAGACTGAGCCTTCCCTTCCCTTCTGGCAGAATATTTTCACTCTCTTCATGGGAAAGATCTTTAAATAAACACCATCACCAATCTCAAACTTAAGATTATTTCTCAACATGCATGAAATATAAAAGCATGACTAAGTCTGTAACATGTGTCATGGGCTGAGTATCGTGAGCTGAACTAAGCCATTGAGTACATGTCTTAAAATCGATATTGGAGCTATAGGGTCAACGTATGAGTACCCACTACTTCAAACTAGATTCATTATGTGAAGAGGAAAATAGAGTATCTAGGTCATGGAAGTTTAGGAGTTATAGTGTATCTTCCTCTCGGGACACTATGTCCCTTAAAGAATGCTGATTGGATTGAGATGTTGAGGAAAAGTAAGGCGATGCACAAAGAACCTATGAACTAAATCATGACTGTATATCTGGGATCTAAGATTGAGACTTGAAACATGGACTAAGTTGTAAATACAACTACATGATTATCCCATCTTAGAATGGTCACATTCATGAGACTTCGGATTGTGTAACTAGATGGACAGAATGGGAAAATATATGAACTTGTCTATCTAACGGCTAGATGGAGGTACTGTCTATTCAGACTAATTCCTACTGATTGACTCATTTTATCTGCTGACTAACCGATGGCTGAGTACTGGACAAGTAATACTGAATTATACTTAGTTTGGATAACTGGACTTAAACTATAGACTATCATACATAGAAGGTAAGGAATGACAAGGTAATATGAGGTAACTGAGCATAAATGAATGAATTTTGTATTATCTTAGGGATTAAAGACCAAACATATAACATGATTCGGAAACTCTCTGTAATCTCAGGTACTGAAATACTACTAACTGAGTAACTTTTAGCCATATGCTATGGTCAGGTAATCCTGAAAGTGAACTGAGTTTCTGATCTGGCTTGACTATGAATAGGGCTGGGATTGTAGCTATGATGGTAATTGAGACTGTAATCATAACAACGACTATAACTGGGACTAAATGTTAGTTTCTCATAACTGAGGTTTAGACTGGTACTGAAGTACTAATTTTTGATGGATAAGTAACTAATAACTAAAAGCACAGTTCCTGTAGGACTACCCGAGTCCCTTACTGAATATATATTATTAAACTGATGCGGTAATTAAGGCTTAGGAATAGAACATCTACACCATGGATTCAGCGAGGGATCTTCATTAAGGGTATTCGTGACATAAATCTTAGTTTGGCTGATCACAAGGAGTGGAGCATGTGTCATGTAAGCTAGGCATATTGTAAAGCATGACATGAGTGTATGATTCATGAGCTCATGGCCTAAGTCTAAAGTTTCTATACTCATGGGACATAATTTGTAACACTGAGTGAACTACAACTCCTTATCCTAGGAATTGGGAGTGTATATGAGTTTTCAGTAACGTGAATGAAAATGATCAATGGTCATAGAGCTAACATACAGGACATGAATAGATATCATTTTAACTGATAGGTTTTGATATTCTGAGATGTTTGTAGGATCACGCTCACTGTGGGAATAGACAATAATATCATCTATGAATACTATGACGAACATGTCCATGTACTGGTTGAACACTCGGTTCATCAAGTTCATGAAGGTTGTGGGTTCGTGGGTAAGACCAAAGGACATGACTAAGAATTCGAAGTGGTCATACCAAGTTCTGAAGGCCATCTTCAAAATGTCATATTCTCTGAGGCTGAGCTACTGATAGCCTGATCTAAGGTCTATCATAGAGAAATAGTTGGCACACTGAAGTTAATTGAATAAGTCATCGACTCTGGGAAGTGGATCTTTGTTATTGACTGTGACCTTGTTGAGCTGTCGGTAGTCTACATATATTCTGAGAGAACCATCTTTCTTGCGTATGAATAAGACTGGTGCACCCCATAGGGACACAGTGGGTCTGATGAATCCCTTAAATAGGAGATCCTTTAACTTTTCTTTTAATTCTCTGAGTTCTACTGGTGCCATTCTGTATGGCGGAATAGATTTAGGGTGATTATCTGGAAGAAGGTCGATGACAAAGTCTATTTCCCTTTCGGGAGGAATTCCTAGATGATCTTCGGGAAAAACATTTGAATATTCATTCATTGCTGGGACTGATTCAAGACCAGGATTTTCAAAACTAGAGTCCCTAACTCAAACATGATGATAGGCACATCCCTTAGATATCATTTTTCTAGATCGTTGTTAGGACCCTTCCACTATAGGACACGTTCATTCAGAAACTCAAACTAGACAATTATGTTTTAGCAGTCGACTGTCGCATAGCAGGAATAAAGCCAACCCATGCCGAGAATGACATCAAAATCAGTCATCTCTAATTCGACTGAGTCTACTGAAGTGACTTTCTGAGATGCCATAACTAGACAATTCCTGTATACCCGTCGGGCTATGATAGTTTTACCCACTAGGGTAGAGACTGCGAAGGGTTCTACTAGAATTTTGGGACAGACTCCAAAATAAACTACTATATAAAGAGTAACAAAAGATAAAGAGGCTACTAGATCTAGCAAAGAGTAGACATACAAGTGAAAAATCGGTAACATACCAGTGACCTCATCAGGAGAATTTTCCTGATCTTGTTGGTACTAAAGAGCATATAGTCTATTTGGTCATTTACTACAAGTGGCACTGGTGGTGGCACCCCATTGATTTAAGCGATCAGATTGAGCTGAGGAAAGGTTATGCTGGCATTCTGGACTATCCTTAGGACCGTATCACACTCTCTAACCTGACTCGATACACTCATAACACACATCACTGCCGACTCTACATATACTCTTTTGATATTTGCCACAAGTCTGATAAAGTGGATGAGTTCGGGCACTAATAACACCATCCTGAGGTTTAGGTTTTTGTTCCCTATCTCTAAATTTAGGGATCGGAGCACCGACTTAGGGAGGAACTGGAATCAAATAATTTGGTTAGAACTGATAACGGTTACCACCCTCTAACTTAGGCTAAGTGAAATTGAGATTACCTATTCTCACTCTCTTATTTTCTCTCTTTATTTCTTTTTTTCTATGCTTTCCCACCTCAATCTGCTGGGCATAAATCATATTCTTGGGTGGGATAACAACCTGTTGATTGCTTTGAGCTACTAATAAATAAGATAAAGTAAGAGAGTTAATTATAAATTTGCTATGAAAGACATGGTCGTCCAGGGAATCTACCTGAATGGGTGGAGGTGCCGACTGATTCTCGATTCTCCTTTCATTAGTCCTGTTAGGAGACATGTTCTATAATGCAAGGGAGAAAGGATTAGACTGGGAGTTAATTTAGAGCTCATGATCACTGGCACAACATGAATAATAAAAAGGGGAAAGTATTCCTAAAACATCTCATGCCCTCTTGTCCATAAGTGTGGTGCACAACATACACATGCACAAGACTCTACTAAATGCGGCTTTTCACACTTCCTAGGACACTGTTGAACCTTAGGCTTTGATACCAAGTTTTTAACACCCCGTGTCTAGTACAAGAAATGCTACAAGGTGCCTATGATACCGAAGGACCACAAGCTAACCCATGACTGATATCTATAACTCAGCATTACATGATATACTATATAAATATGAAATATAAGTTGTAAGGCTAAAAGGTTCAAAAAACTATAACATGTCTGATAAAACAATATCTGAATGGGGTATAAAAATAACCAAAACTAAAATAAATTGTCTGATAATACTGTAGTCTGAAAGCCTTTAAACTGTCTAAAAATTATGGAGTTGATGGGACATGTACCCAACTAACTCCGAACTACTAAAATAAACTAAGTACTGAAGATATAAAATAATCAAATAATAACATCCTCAAATGATGAGGACTCACTGTTGACTGTGACTGCTGACACTGGTATACTACTGATGCTCTGGAGCTCATGCTTATGAACCTACGATATAAAAAACCATACCACAAATGCATCAGTATGATAGAATGTACTGGTTTGCAAGTGAGGTAGGCTGAATGCAAAGGGTTTCTATGCATAAACAATACTAACTGACTGTATAAAATGAACATGAGAATACATGAATGGATAGGTAACTAAAACTTAATACGTTGTAATATTGACTACTGAGTATGAATACAAATAACATGACCTACTGATAACAAAGATAACTGATACTGAGTGACTGTATCTGACAGTCTAGATTCTAATAAAACTAGCTGAGTTTTGTACTCTATTGAGTGACTGTATCTGATAGTCCTGATATCTAAAGAACTATCTGAGTTATATTACTAAGACTGAGTCTATTTATCTGACAGTCCTAAATCTATAACTAAAACTATGGGAGAATTCATCTAACCGACCTGTCTCTAATAAGCTATTATAGCTGAGTTGGAGTCTAATCTGTAACCACTATTGGAAGGGTGAAAATACCATGCCACTGGTAAGGAAAATCTGTTAGTGACCCTCATCCAACAGTGTCCCCAAAGGAGAATGTTGGGACCCTCATTTGACAGTGTTAATCCACCTCATCAACCCTTAACTAACATTGTTGATGTCTTAAACTATGCTGGCTACATAGTTTTGGATCACAAGTATTGCTTCTAAGAATCACATCCTCTGCTGACAGTGTGTGTTCCCATCCTTGGGGTCACTCGATGCTGAATCCTACTCCTATCTAAATAGACACTGAATTGGACTGTACTGATCTATTAATAATTATACTGATTAACTGGACTGAACTGAGTTCACTGGATTCTGTTGACCGACAAAATAGTACTGAGATCTGATAATTGATTGAGATTTATGAGATTTCTGAGTACTAACATTACTAGATTACTGAGATTACTGAGTACTGGATTGATACTGAATATACTGAGTTTTCCTAAGTCATGTGACTGACTTAATTCTACTGATCGTGTCTTGACTGAGAGTATCATGAAAAATGACACTAGCTCTAGGCACATAACTAAATTGTTGGGTATTAAATACCCCAGGACTCGATAGCATAATAAGTAAATCATGGCATACGTTAAAAGCTCAACAATGGCTACATGTACATTATTCCTTAATTAAGTCATTTCAATGAACATTTTATGATACATTACTCGTACATGGATGAGAAAAACACATTAGCATACTACAACATGGCATTATTTTATTCTCATAGACAATTTATGAAACACTTACATGATACAACCTGCACATAAACTAGCATGGCATGATTTCTTTGTCTTATTAACTCACATGGTAATTCGTCAAACACCTAGTGAGCAGAACATATGCACATAACACTATTTAATAAATAGGCATCATAATTCACATTATCAGTGATAAATTTCAAGGGTTTAACATGGTTTAACATGATACTACACATATATCACTTTATGTCACATAGATAATGCAATTAAATCATGAACTAGAGAACCCATTTACATAATAGTCATGAACATAATCAAACTAAATCATGAAATTTACAGAACATTATCTTGAGTTTTTGAAAAGATTTCTTGGACTCCAAGGGTGGAAGGAACCCTTGGATGAACACTTGACATATCTTAGTTGGTGAATTCTTGAAAGTTGATGGTGAAATTTCTTAGAAATTGATTCTTGAATTGATAGTCCTAGGGTTTTGTTCTTGAGAATTTTATTAATAATGAATATCATTAGCCAAAAGAGGGCTAAATTTAGTGTTATGAGGGATGAAAGGTATGGGTAACAGATTGAAAAAACCCTAAGGCCCCGACTATTAATGACTGAAAACAGCTCATCGACACGATACTTAAAGCATCGCGTTAGGATCGTGCAAGCCTCAGTAATTTTGGATCTGGCAACCTACAACCATATTAACCAATGCGATTGGTGATGTGGCACGCTAATATTGCATTGGTCTACTATTTTTGGAATCCAAACATGGTTTAAATGAGTTTTGAAAAATCCGAAAATTATCTTGGAACACTTATTGACCTTCTTAATCATGAATTCAGCAAAATATAGAACATTTAAGTATATTAAGGTAGCGAAATGAGATAGCAAACTTTTGAAGGTAAAAATAAACTATGTCTAGAAGCTTAGCTAGAACTTTCTAAGTCTGGGACCCCTTAAAAGCATAAATGGTCCGAATTAAGTTTAGGATTTTTTTGTAGGGTCTTACAATTGCATCCTCATTCCATACATATACATTTATGTGAGAAACTGGTACCATTATAAATATTATTTTGAAAGAAAATAAGATATTTTATTGAAAACTCTCTTTGTGAACACGAACCAAAGAGGTGGGTTATGATATCGAGATATGAGTTAAATTATATGGGTTGTGAACCCCCTATGGGTCCTATTTTTGAAGTTGCAATCTTAGTATGTCTTAACCTATGCTGGCTACATAGTTGTGGAATGCAAGAACTGCTTCTAAGAATCACACCCTTTACTAATAGTGTGTGTTCCCATTCGTAGGTTCACTCATTGCTGAATCCTAATCCCATCTGAATAGAAACTGAAATGGAATGGACTGATCTATTATTGATTATATTAATTAACTAGACAGAACTGATTTTACTGGATTTTATTGACTGATGGAATACTACTAAGATCTGATAACTGACTGAGATTTCTAAGATTTATGAGTACTAAGATTACTAGATTACTGAGATTACTGAGTACTGGATTGAATTTGAATTTTTTGAGTTTTTCTGAGTCATGTGACTGACTGAATTCTACTGATTGTGGCCTGACTGAGAGTATCGTGAAAACTAACATTGTCTCTAGGCACACAACTAAATGGTTGCGTGTTAAATACCCCCAGGACTCGATAGCATAATAAGTAAATCATGGCACAATCTTAAAATCTAAACAATGGCTACATGTTCATTATTCTTTCATTAAGACATTTCAATGAACACCTCTGATACATTACCTGTACATGGATCAGAAAAAAAATTAGCATACTATAGCATGGCATTATTCCATTCTCATAGATAATGTAACAAACATTTGCTTGATACAACTTACACATAAACTAGCATGGTATGATTTCTTTCTCTTATTAACTCACATGGAAATTCGTCAAACACCTAGTGAGCATAACATATGCACATAATGCTATTCAATAAATAGGAATAATAATTCACATTCCTATTGACAAATTTTAAGGGTTTAACATAGTCTCACATGATACTACACATATATCACTTTACTTCACATAGATATTGCAATTAAATCATGAACTAGAGAACCCATTAACATAATAGTCATGAACACAATCAAACTAAATCATGAAATTCACAGAACATTATCTTGAGTTTTTGAAAAGGTTTCTTGGACTCCAAGGGTGGAAGGAACCCTTGGATGAACACTTGACATACCTTGGTGAATTCTTGAAGGTTGATGGTGAAATTTCATAGAAATTGAATCTTTAATTGATAGTCCTAGGGTTTTGTTCTTGAGAATTTTGTGAATAATGAATATGATTAGCCAAAAGAGGGAAAAATTTGGAGTTATGAACACTAAAGTGCATGGAAAAAATACTAAAATAACCCTGAGGACACGACTTTTAATGACTGAAAACTGGGCATTGATACGATACCCAACACGTCATGCTATGATCGTGCCAAGCCTCAGTAGTTTTGGCTCTGGCAACCTGCAACAATGTTAACCAACACAATTGGCAATGCGGTGCGCCCAGATCGTATTGGTCCACTTTTTAGGACTCCGAACGTGGTTTAAATGTGTTTCAAAAAATCCAAAACTTGTCCGGGAACACTTATTGACCTTCTTGATCATGAATTCAGCAAAATATTGAACATTTAAGAATATTAAGGTCCCGAAATGAGATTGCAAACTTTCGAAGTATAAAATAAACTAAGTCTGGAAACTTAGCTATAATTTTCTAAGTCTCGAACCCCTTAACAAGCATAAATAGTCTGAATTAAGATTAGGATTTTTTTGTGGGGTCATACAATATCTCTCCCTTGAGACCATTCGTCCTCGAATGAGACTGACTGAGATGGGAGAAATGATAAACTGAAGTATATACTAATCATGAACAACTAAAACATGAGTACATGACTGACATTACTGCTTTACTGAGATTTACTTTAAGCATGCATATCTGATGCAAGATTTTATAACTGACACGACTGATGAGATGAATGTACTATACTGTACATGCATAGCTTATGCATGAGTAACTGATTCATGAATGCCTGACTGGGATCACTGATAAGCTGAGTGTAGTAAACATGCATATCTGATGCATAAATGCATGGCTGAACTGACACATAAATGCATGTATGGGAGTACTGATAAGCTGATCATGCATATGAGATGCATGAATACATGACTGAACTCACTCATGAACATGAGACTGAATATGTAATGGTAAAAATACCAAATTTTAAATTAAAACTGAGCTTGGAACTGAATACCAAATTTGTAACTAAAATTTGAACATAAGACTAGATAAGCTTAAGGAAATCTATTACCTTGGACTGATCCTGAATTTGTGGAGAATACGTGAGGATACTTGGTTCACATATCTATTTCTGCTTCCCAAGTTGCTCCCTTAATGGACTGATTCCACCAAAGAACTTTGACTAAAGTGACCTCTTTTCCTCAGTCTACGAGTCTAATAGTCAAGAATTTAGACTGGAATCTCTTCAAAAGAGAGGTTTTTCTGAATGTCTATGTCCTCTATAGGGAATACAACTGTTGGGTTACCTATGCACTTTCTTAAGCAAGGAGATATGGAACACTGGATGAACTGATGCAAGATCTGAAGGAAATTCGAGCTCATAAGCTAATTTGCCGAAGTGATAAAGAATTTTGAAGGGACCGACACATTGGAGAATGAGCCTTCCCTTCCCTTCTTGCAGAATATTTTCGCTCTCTTAATGGGAAAGATCTTTAAATAAACAGGATCACCAATCTCGAACTTAAGATTCTTTCTTAACATGCATGAACGGAAATATAAGAACATGATTGAGTCTATAAGATGTGTCATGGACCGAGTATCGTGAGCTGAACTAAGTCATTGAGTACCCGTCTTACAACCGATATTGGAGCTAGAGGGTCAACGAATGAGTACCCACTACTTCAAACTAGATTCATTATGTGAAGAGGAAAATACAGTGTCTAGGTCATGGAAGTTTTGGAGTTATAGTGTATCTTCTTCTCGGGACACTATGTTCCTTAAAGAATGCTGATTGGATTGAGATGTTAAGGAAAAGTGAGGCGATGCACAAGGAACCTATGAACTAAATCTTGATTGTAAATCTGGGATCTAAGATTGAGACTTGAAACATGGACTGAGTTGTAAACACAACTACATGATTATCCCATCTTAGAATGGTCACATTCATGAGACTTCGAATAGTGTAACTAGATGGACAGAATGGGAAAATATATGAACTTTTCTATCTGACGGCTAGATTGAGGTACTGTCTATTCAGACTAATTCCTACTGATTGACTCATCTTATCTACTGACTAACCGATGGCTGAGTTCTGGACAAGTAATACTGAATTATCCTTAGTTTGGATAACTGGACTTAAAATATACACTATCATACATAGAAGGTAAGGAATGACAAGGTAATATGAGGTAACTGAGCATAAATAAATGAAAGTTGTATTATCTTATGGATTCAATACCAAACATATAACATGATTCGGATACTCTCTGTAATCTCAGGTACTGAAATACTACTAACTGAGTAACATTTAGCCATATGCTAGTGTCAGGTAATCCTGAAAGTGAACTGAGTTTCTGATCTGGCTTGACTATGACTGGGGCTGGGATTGTAGCTATGATGGTGAATGAGACTGTAATCGTAACAAAGACTATAACTGGGACTAAATGCTAGTTTCTCATAACTGAGGTTTAGACTGGTATTGAAGTACTGATTTTTGATGGCTAAGTAACTAATAACTAAAAGCATATTTCCTGTAGGACTACCTGAGTCCCTTACTGAATATATATTATTAAACTGACGCAGTAATTAAGGCTTAGGAATAGAACATCTACACCATGGATTCAGCGAGGGATCTTAATTAAGGGTATTCGTGACATAAATCCGAGTTTGACTGATCACAAGGAGTGGAGCATGTGTCATGTAAGCAAGGAAAATTGTAAAGCATGATATGAGTGTATGAGTCATGAACTCATGGCCTAAGTCTGAAGTTTCTATACTCATGGTACATAATTCGTAACACTGAGTGAACTAGAACTCCTTATCCTAGGAATTGGGAGTGTATATGAGTTTTCACTAACGTGAATAAAAATGAGCAATGGTCATTGATACTCCCAAATTACAACTCTCGTTAGAAAGTGTAAGTGGTCGCTGTCAAATATAGAGCCCAACTGGATTGGGTGTCGAATCCCACAGGGAATACTCTGGTCACTAAGTATTGTGATTATTAGTAGACTGTTGATCGAAGGTTCCAAGATAAGGGGGATTTTGGTTTTGGTTTAAGTGCACAAAAATACTATTAGTGTAACGAATAAGACGATATATGTAATAATATTTAATCACAGAGAATGACAAGTTAGGGTTATGTCCACCTTGTAGTTTCTACTTCTCTATTAACTATAAGTAATGCGGAGTTTATGCATGCATGCACTTATAGAGAGTCGTATTCTAATTCTAAATCCAAGTGTTTTTCAACCATCAAGGATTTATTCACGCTCTCTCGAACCTAAAGTGTACAACAAATTATACGAACTCTTCAAGAAGTTAATCCTGCTAGGGCATTAACGTGTAAATAGAGGTTGGAAACCCTGTTTTCTTGTCACACTCTCTTTTCCAAGAAATAACTTTTCTGTCGAACAAGTTAATGCTATAATGGAGCATTCCCTATGTTTGCAACCATGGGAATTCAATCAAAATGAAGAGAGTAATGATATAAGTGGCATGACACATCATAAATTCACAAACTCATAGCAATAGAGAGTGTATTACAAGGTTTCCATAACACTAACAGATAAGTTTAGCTACTCATGAATACAACGGAAATCAAAATAGACATAATCATCATACCAAAACATAGAACAATCTTGGCGATGGAGATGATTAGCGACAATAAGAGAAGAACGTGTTTCTCTCTCTCCGTTGCTTAAGCTAAGCCGTTTTCTGCTTTCAAAATATTACAGAATCTGAATAATGAATAATAAAAATTCAGCAATAATGCTTTTAATAACATCCTAGTCTAATAAGTTGCTAATGCATCCTTAAGTATTTAAAAATACTGAGTTTGCCCGGGAAAAGTTCCCATGCATCACATTCAGTCCAAAAGCTGCCTTCCCTCTTATGTGAAGTTTTCCTTTACTGCCCACAGGTCCACAAAGTGCTGAAATCTATGACAAAGTCTATTTCCCTTTCGGGAGGAATTCCTGAAAGATCTTTGGGAAAGACATCTGAATATTCATTCAGTACTGGGACTAATTCAAGGCCGGGAGTATCAAAACTAGAGTCCCTAACTCAAACAAGATGATAGGCACATCCCTTAGATATCATTTTCCTAGATCATTGTTAGGACCCTTCCACTCTAGGACGGGTTCATTCAGAGACTCAAAATAGACAATTATGTTTTAGCAGTCGACTTTGGCATAGCAGGAATAAAGCCAACCCATGTCAAGAATGACATCAAAATCAGTTATCTCTAATTCGACTAAGTCTACTGAAGTGACTTTCTGAGAGGCCATAACTGGACAATTCCTCTATACCCGTCGGGCTATAATAGTTTTACCCACTGGGGTAGAGAATGCAAAGGGTTCTACTAGAATTTTGGGATAGACTCCAAAATAAACTACTATATAAAGAGTAACAAAAGACAAAGAGGCTACTGGATCTATCAAAGAGTAAACATACAAGTGAAAGATCGATAACATACCAGTGACCACATCAGGATAATTTTCCTGATCCTGTTGGTACTAAAGAGCATATAGTCTGTTTGGTCATTGCCTACTAGTGGCACTGGAGGTGGCACCCCATTGATTTAAGCGATCAGATTGAGCTGAGGAAAGGTTATGCTGGCATTGTAGACCATCCTTAGGACCGTATCAGACTCTCTGACCTGACTCGATACACTCATAACACACATCACTGCCGACTCTACATATACTCTTTTGATATTTGCCACAAGTCTGATAAAGTGGATGGGATTGGGCACTACTAACACCATCCTGAGGTTTAGGTTTTTGTGCCCTATCTCTGAATTTAGGGATCAAAGCACCGACTTAGGGAGGAAATGAAATCAAATAATTTGGTTGGAACTGATAACGGTTACCACCCTCTGACTTAGGCTAACTGAAATTGAGATTACCTATTCTCGCTCTTTTATTTTCCCTCTTTATTTCTTTTTTTCTATGCTTTCCCACCTCAATCTGCTGGGCATAAATCATATTCTTGGGTGGGATAACAACCTGTTGATTGCTCTAAGCTACTACTAAATAAGATAAAGTAAGAGAGTCAATTCTAAATTTGCTATGAAAGACATGATCGTCCAGGGAATCTACCTGAATGGGTGGAGGTGCTGACTGATTCTCGATTCTCCTTTCATTAGTCCTTTTAAGAGATATGTTCTATAATGCAAGGGAGAAAGGATTAGACTGGGAGTTAATTTTGAGCTCATGCTCACTGGCACAACATGAATAGTAAAAAGGGGAAACTATTCCTAAAACACCTCATGGCCTCCTGTCCATAAGTGTGGTGCACAACACACCCATGCACAAGAATCTACTAAATGCAGCTTTTCAGACTTCCTAGGACACTGTTGAACCTTAGGCTCTGATACCAAGTTTTTAACGCCCCGAGCCTAGTACATGAAATGCTACAAGGTGCCTATGACCCCGAAGGACCACAAGCTAACCCATGACTGATATCTGTAACTCAACATTGCATGATATACTGTATAAATATGAAATATAAATTGTAAGGCTAAAAGGTTCAAAAAACTTTAACATGTCTGATAAAACAATATCTGAATGGGGTATAAAAATAACCAAAACTAAAATAAATTGTCTAAAAATACTGTAGTCTGAAAGCCTTTAAACTGTCTAAAAACTGTGAAGTTAATGGGAAATGTACCCAACTAACTCCGAACTACTGAAATAAACTAAGTACTAAAGATATAAAATAATCAAATAATAACATCCTCGAATGATGAGGACTCACTATTGACTCTGACTGCTGACACTGGTATACTACTGATGCTCTGGAGCTTATGCTTCTGAACCTACAATATAAAAAACCATAGCACAAATGCATCAGTATGATTGAATGTACTGGTATGCAAGTGAGGTAGGCTGAATACAAAGGGATTCTATGCATAAACAATACTAATTGACTGTATAAAATGAACATGAGAAAACATGCATGGATAGGTAACTAAAACTTAATACGTGGTAATATTGACTACTGAGTATGATTACTAATAACATGACCTACTGATAACAGAGATAACTGATACTGAGTGACTGTATCTGACAGTCTAGATTCTAATTAAACTAGCTGAGTTTTGTACTATATTGAGTGACTATATCTGATAGTCCTAATAGCTAAAGAACTATCTGAGTTCTATTACTAAGGCTAAGTGACTTTATCTGACAGTCCTAAATCTATAACTAAAACTATGGGAGAATTCATCTAACCGACCTACCTCTAATAAGCTATTATAGTTGAGTTGGAGTCTAATCTGTAACCCCAATTGGAAGGGTGAAAATACCACGCCACCAGTAAGGAAAATCTATTAGTGACCCTCATCCGACAGTGTCCCTAAAGGAGAATGTTGGGACCCTCATTTGACAGTGTTAATCCACCTCATCAACCCTTAACTAACATTGTTGATATCTCAAACTATGCTGGCTACATAGTTTTGGAACACATGTATTGCTTCTAAGAATCACATCCTCTGCTGACAATGTGTGTTCCCATCCTTGGTGTCACTCGATGCTGAAACCTACTCCTATCTAAACAGACAATGAATTGGACTGTACTGATCTATTACTAATTATACTGATTAACTGGACTGAACTAAGTTCACTGGATTCTGTTGACTGACGGAATACTATTGAGATCTGATAATAGACTGAGATTTATAAAATTTCTGAGTACTGAGATTACTAGATTACTGAGATTACTGAGTACTGGATTGATACTGAATATACTGAGTTTTCCTAGGTCATGTGACTGACTTAATTCTACTGATCGTGTCTTGACTGAGAGTATCATGAAAATTGATAATAGCTCTAGGCACACAACTAAATTGTTGGGTATTAAATACCCCAAGACTCGATAGCATAATAAGTAAATCATGGCATACGCTTAAAATCTCAACAATGGATACATGTACATTATTCCTTCATTAAGTCATTTCAATGAACATTTGTGATAAATTACTTGTACATGGATGAGAAAAACACATTAGCATACTACATCATGGAGTTATTTCATTCTCATACACAATTTATGAAACACTTGCATGATACAACTTGCACATAAACTAGCATGACATGATTTCTTTCTCTTATTAACTCACATGGCAATTCATCAAACACCTAGTGAGCAGAACATATGCACATAACACTATTTAATAAATAGGCATCATAATTCACATTATCATTGACAAATTTCAAGGGTTTAACATGGTTTAACATGATACTACACATATATCAATTTACTTCACATAGATATTACAGTTAAATCATGAACTAGAGAACTCATTTACATAATAGTCATGAACATAATCAAACTAAATCATGAAATTCATAGAACATTATCTTGAGTTCTTGAAAAGATTTCTTGGACTCCAAGGGTGGAAGGAATCCTTGGATGAACACTTTACATACCTTAGTTGGTGAATTCTTGAAAGTTGATGGTGAAATTTCTTAGAAATTGATTCTTGAATTGATAGTCCTAGGGTTTTGTTCTTGAGAATTTTGTGAATAATGAATATCATTAGCCAAAAGAGGGCTAAATTTAGTGTTATGTGGGATGAAGGGTGTGGGAAAAAGATTGAAATAACCCTAAGGACTCAACTTTGAATGACTGAAAACTGTGCATCGACACGATACCTAAAGTATTGCGTTTGGATTGTGAAAGCCTTAGTAATTTTGGATCTGGCAACCTACAACCATATTAACCAATGCGATTGGTGATGTGGCACGCTAATATTGCATTGGTCCACTATTTTTGGACTCCAAACGTGGTTTAAATGAGTTTTGAAAAATCCAAAACTTATCTGGGAACACTTATTGACCTTTTTGATCATGAATTCAGCAAAATATAGAACAGTTAAGAATATTAAGGTAGCAAAATGAGATTGCAAACTTTTTAAGGTAAAAATAAACTAAGTCTGGAAGCTTAGCTAGAATTTTCTAAGTCTGGGACCCCTTAAAAAGCATAAATGGTCCGAATTAAGTTTAGGAATTTAATGCAGGGTCTTACAATTGGATCCTCATTTCATACATATACATTTATGTGAGAAACTGGTACCATTATAAATATTATTTTGAAAGAAAATAACATATTTTATTGAAAACTCTCTTTGTGAACACGAACCAAAGAGGTGGGTTATGATATCGAGATATGAGTTAAATTATATGGGTTATGAACCCCCTATGGGTCTTATTTTTGACATTGCAATCTTAGTATGTGTATAACAAAAGGTCATGTGATGGCTTCCATCATTCATGTCATCATTATTGCATTGAATTTCATGTACATTTTACATGATTTTTCTTAGTTACCTTGACTTGTTCTTAGTTTCTATATATTCATTATGTATATCTGTGTTGTTTTCATTTCCATATATATATATATATATATATATATATACTAAAACTGTTAGTGAAAATAATGTGAGCTAGCATTTGGGACTATTCTGCTTATAGGTAACGTGCTCATAGTTTCTTACTTATATTATTTTCTTCTTTTCTCAGTCATTTTAAAATACCTATTATGTATAAGTGGATCATACTCATACTTATTCTGCCCTTTAGATGTAGATCTTAGCATAATATTTAAGGTATCGATTGCTTTATGTCTTCAGAGTTGACCCCAGTCCTCTTGTTATCTATCTGGATGTCTTTATTATAATTTTTAGAGACAAGTTATGTACTTCAAATGTAGTTCATATTATTAGATGCTCTCACTTATGACATCAGATTTTGGAATGCTTTTTCTATTTTTTTTTATTTTATCCTTCACTTATATATCTGTGTGACTTGATTTTGTTTTAGAAGTCTTATTTTACTTTATTACTTCATTTATCTCATACTTTTTCCTTAGGGAATGATTTGCATACTTGTCAATGTTGAACCATACTTATTTCTATCATGACTTTATTTTAGGTCATGATAAATTAGTATCAGAGGAGATAGGTTCACCCATCTCATAAGGGTAAGAGAAAAATGTCTAGTAGAGTCTCACAGATTGGTATGTAGACGTTTGTATCTATCTTTAAGAGTTTATAAGATATATTAAGGAGAAAATTCTATAATTGGATTCCTCTCCATACGTATCCTTTATACCCAATGTTCTAAGCTTATATTCTATTCTTTTCTACATACATGGTGAGGACTAGGTCTAGAGAGGCTAGAGATACAGAATTGGCACCCGACATAGGTCTTTAATTTGAGGATATGGCAAGGGTGGCGGTCGACCCAAAGTTAGATAAAGAGTACTAAAAATTGCTTCAGCTAAAGGACATGCTAGGAAAGCCTCTCTCAAGCCTGAGGTTATGTATTCAAGGTAGTATTATCAGTCAGGAGATGTGAGACAAATCAGGTTCCACAGGGTTTAGTCGACACACTAGTATTTCAGGTTCTTTTTCTTTATCCCTTGAGTCATTTGAGAGTGTTTCCTTAAGTGTACCAGGTATTCCTCAGCCTACGAGTGATATTCCACCCTCAGTGCTGACATATTCTTATAGTATTCCCACTTCTAGAGTATAACAATCATCTAATGCAAATCGAGAGACAAATATTGATAGCAAACTAATAATGTAAACTATCTTGAATATGAAAACTTTCAGTCACCCAAAAAGAATTTAAAGTATGATGGAAGGATCCTCAAAGAGATTTTGAAGTCCATAACATCTTCAAATAGATCTATAAGGAAATTGGTGACAACCAAGGATATCATTTAGGGTACAAATGGCTTTCATTTTTAGAATTTAGTCATATTTATAATCTATTCATGTTTGTAGTTTGAATGTTTTTGCAAGACTTGTATAAATAGTCTTAACTCTTCCATATTAGGGTCAGTTAGAGATTTTGGATAGTCCTACTTTGTGAGCTCAAGTTTAAACCCGTTTATTTTATCAATGAACCTCTCTTAAAACCTTTTGGTAAGGTTTTCCTTGTATGAGTTTATTCTTTTCTCCCATAGATTTATTTTAGCAAATAAATCTTTCAATTGCTTGATTTTCCCTTCTTTCTTCTTATTTCTATTCTCCTCAATCGAATTTTGTTCTTTAAATAAGAATCTTTTAGTCTTATCTCTATTTTATTTATTGTTTTCATCTTTGGTGTGTTATTTTATATCAACTAGTATTAGATTAAGGTTAAATAATTGTTCCTACAATACTTAATTCATGGATTGAATCATTTAAAAATCCAAAAAAAAACGAATTTGAAAGAAAAGAAAAAAGGATCAACAAATTGGATTAATTTTTTGAGTTGATGTTGTTGGATTATGTTGGAAATAGCCTAAAGTACTTGAATATCGAACTTGAGAGCATTTGAAGGTGATTTGGAGTTGATTTTTCCTATTTTCAGTCATTTTTGCACAAAAATTCTTCACTATTCAAAGTGCAAAAAATTGAGTTTTGAAGATATTTTGTGTGAAACTTTGCCCCATCTTTAGAATGTAAGTTGTTTCCTTCATGGGTAAACTATATCATATTCTCTTTTTGGAATCTAAGAATGAATTAAGAGTCAAAATTGAATGAACAATTGAACAATTTTTCCTTGTCCGAATTTCTTAAATTTTTTGGAGTTTGAGTTGATTTCTTGCTTCAAAACCTATTAGGTGCTGCTTAAAATTCTACATACTGGTTAGATAACCTTGATTTGAGTTGGGTATTTCTTGACTTGAATATTACTTTGAATAACTTTCTTATTAATTCAAGATTCTACTCGTCATTCATAACTAATCATTTGCTTTCTTTAGGATACTTGTTTGTATACTTTGTATTACTAATTATATGCCTTAAATTTGTTTCATGCTAATTCATTCTTACTTTTATCTTTGTTTTCTTTGTGAATTTCTTGATTTAAGTCTTCTAGCTTTATTTGTCCTTCTTTGTTATTGATATAGACTTCACTATGAACTTACTTGGGTGCTTACTATAGGTTGATTGTGTTGTTGGTTACAGAAGAGATTTGAGATAATTTTCTTTAGGAAAAAAAGACACGAGTTGATGAGATTAATTGAGTGAGATCTAAAAGCCTTGACCTTTAGTGTATACACGAGTGTTGAGTGATACATATGAGTGTGTGAATTTGTGATGTTCTTTGTCTTTATTGCTACTTTATTTCAGTTGAAAGCATTTCTTCCATAGCTTTGGATGTTCTTTGTGATGATGATCCTAAAGATTATGGCTATCAGGATACTTATTTTTTGAACAATGATACTTGAACGCATCACACTTCTGTATAGTCTTATTTGTAATGAATCTAATAGTACAGAAAGTGACTATGGGCCTGATTATGATAACAAGTAATCTTGTAGGAAATCTCACCTTTATACTATGGTTTCTAAGTCCAAATATGAACATCAGGGTAGGTTTTATGTAATTTTATTAGTGGAGAAGGTGGAAGATCATTCACCAAAATAGGAGAGACAAGAATTAATATTTATGGTAGAAAGATTTTACATTAATCAAATGATGATTTAAATTCTTTGATAAAAGGAGATCATTTTGGTAAACACCATAAGTGGGATGAAGAATGCATTGACCAATTTATGGAAGAAAGAAAAAAAATATTTCATATTTATGATAAAATTAAAGGACTTTGTGGTTTCATGAATAGATATAACAAAAATTCCATAAATATTACAAGTTCGAGCATGGTTGAGCACTTAATTTGACTTGAAAACATCCTTAACCAAATCGATTGTCATGGCCAAATGAAAAACAAACTTTAGAAATCACAAAACAAATTTTGGTGGAGCTCCAACTTGGAAAGTTTCATCACATTATCCCAATGAGAGCTTCTAATTTGTTACTTGGAAAATCTTGGATAATTGACTATGCTCTTGGTGAGTGATATAAAATGTGACGATGTAAACTATCTTGAATATGGATTCTTTCAATCAATTATAAAGAATTTAAAGTGACATGAAAATATTATAAAAGAGCTTTTGAAATCCATAAAATGCCCAAATGGATCTATAAAGAAAGTGGTGCCAACTAAGGAGGTCATTAATGGCTCAAATATCTATCATTATTATAATTTGATCATATTTAAGATTTGGTTATGTTTTTAATTTGACTAGTTTTACAAGACCAATATAAACGGTCTTAAGTCTTACGTATTAAGGCTAGTTAGAGATTGAATATTGAGTATGCTCTTTGCGAACATAGGTTTTGCCCTATTATATGCTTAATGAACCTCTCTTCAATACTTTATGTAAGGTTTTCCATGTATAAGTTCATTCTCTTCTTTCATGGATTTATTCTAGTAATTAAATCTTTTAAGTGCTATATTATCCCTTCTTTCTTCTAGTTTCTATTCTCACCAATCTAATTTATTTGACTTTTTAAAATCATTTTATTTCATCTCTACTTTATTTATTATGTTCATCTTTGGTGTATCATTTTACATCATTATCTATGGTACCCTTAAGTTTGGACTCCTTTCCTACCAGACATACTATTTCTTCAATTTCTTTAGGTACAACTATGTCTTCTAATAATCAAAAGATATTTGATAGATTTATTCACATGGATCCACCAAAATTTAGTGGAGCTATTGGCAAGGATGCCTATGAGTTTATGATTTATTGCTATAAGAAGTCATAATATTAGATACCTTGAGTCTCATGGAGTTGCTTATACTACCTACCAATTGATAAATATGGCTAGGGATTGTTGGAGGTTGCTTGCTAGCTGTAGGACTTTAGGTTTAGTTGTCATGACTTAGATTCAGTTTTTTAGGCTTTATTGAAGAGATTTATGTCGTATAGTTTGAAAGATCAAATGCGTGATGAGTTTGATTATTTGGAGCAAGTCTCCATGCCTAATGCAGTCTATAAGGCACGTTTTCAAACCTTAACAAGATATTCAGCCGCTAGCATCTCCACCGATTTTGGGAGAATTCAAAATCTTGTGAAGGGGTTGGATTATACATATAAATTGTCTATATTCTAGATAGCATTTTAAGGTGCTTCTCTTTAGAGTATTATTAATCATGCTAATATAATCAAGTCTATTATCCAGGCTATATCGGAAGGCTCCAAAAAGGTTTCTTATCAGGGTGAGTTTAGTGGTCAAACCTTTTGAGATAGAGATTTCTCTAGTAGAAGTTCTAGTGTTTATCATAGTAGGTTGTTCAAATCCATGTTGCAGGGATTAGGTGGTAGACCTTCATGTCTTAGAACTTCTGGTAGTTAGGTATTGAATCATATAGGTGGAGGTTCCACGATCAATTTTTAGGACCGAGTTTGTCGTTCTAGTTCATATATATCTTTTCATATAAAGTTAGGCAATAAGGTATATTTTGTATCTGATAAGTTTGTCAATGTGGCCAAAGATTGTCCTCGATGTGTGTTTGGAATCACTTGATAGAGTTCTCAACTTCAGCTTTTCCCAACTCTGATTTCTACAATAAGAGGTAGTCCATAGAGTTATAAGAGTGGTGCTAGTGGTACTGGTGTTTCTAGAGATATAGGTGAGGTAGCTTGTGAAAATGGATGCATGGTTACTCAGTTTGGGAATGAAGATGGTTAGTGTTATGTTATACTTGGGAGACCCGAGGCAGAGCCTTTTGATGCACAAATGATAGGTATTGTACCAGTTTGCTATAGATTTTCTTCCATACTATTTGACCCTATGTCTGTATTATTTATGTATCTATATATTATTCTTCTAGCTTTGATATTGCATATGAGTCTCTTTCTATGCCTTTTGATGTTTCTACCCCCCTAGAAGACTCCTTAGTAGTGGATTAGATGTACCAATCTTGTGTTATTTTCTTTGTAGTATATGAAACATAGGTGTAATTGGTTATATAGGTATGATTAATTTTGATATTATGCTGGTTTGGCTTGTTTAGCTCCTTATTATGTTATTTTATATTGTTATGGCAAGAGTGTGACCTTAGAAACACCGGGTATGGTGGGGTTAGTTTGGAAGGATATGCATAATTCTGAGTTTGAAGGGTGTTATATCTTTAAAACAGGCTTCTCGCATGATAGAGAAAGGTTAGGTGCCTTATTTAGCTCGTGTCTGTAATGTTAGATTTGCCTCACCGCCTTCTATGAATTCTATTAAGGTTATTCACGAGTTCATGGATGTGTTTTCTATGGATTTGTTTATTATGACTCTGAATTGTGATGTTAATTTTTGATTGATGTGGACCCGAGTACAAGCCTATTTACATCCCTCCTTATAGGATGGTCCCAACTGAGTTGAAGGAATTAAAGGAGTAGTTGTAGGATAAGTTAGGTAAGGGGTTTATCAGATGTAGTGTATCTCCTTAGGGTATCGCCATCCTGTTCGTGAATGAAAGGATGGTTCTATAGGTATGTGCATTGATTATAGATTTTTGAACAAAGTGACAATTAAGAACAAGTATACTTTTCCATACACTGATGATCTATTTGACCAGCTTCATGGTTCTTTGATGTTTTCTACAATTGAGTTAAGATTTGGTATCACCAATTTTAGAGTAGAGATTCAAATATTTTGGAAATGGCATTTCTTACTTGATATGAGCATTATGAGTTTTTGATCATGTTATTTGGATTATATTGACCAATGTTTCTATAGCGTTCATAAAGTTGATTAACTGGGTATTTCCATCGTGTCTCAACTCCTTTGTGATGGTATTTATTGATGTCACCTAAGTTTAGTCCAAGAATAAGTCCGACCATGTGCAGTAGCTTATTTTGTCATGTGGTGACCTATGATGGTATTATTATTGATCCGACCAAGATAGCAGCAATTCGTGATTGGGCTAGCCCTACTTCTCTTATCTAGATTCAATGTTTTATTGGTTTGGCATATTATCATCAGCGTTTTGTAGATGGTTTTTCATCTATTATGGATTCTTTGACCAAGTTAACTCTGAAAAGATTTTTTTTCAATTGTCAAATGCGTGTAAAAAGGCTTCAAAAACAAAAAAAAAACTATTAACTTTGGCTCCTATTTTGACTTTGCCTATGGAGGGTGTGGGTTTTACCATATTTTATGATACTTTTTATTTTGGTTAGGGTGAGGTGTTGAAGCAGGAGGGTAAAGTAACTTCTTATTCCTCTGATTAGTTGAATACCCAAAGAGAAATTAACCTACCCATAATTTGGATTTGGCATCCTTAGTGTTTGTGTGGAAGTTATGACATCACTACTTGTCGCAGTTCCTTGTTAGATTTTTATGGACCATCATAGCCTTCAGTGTTTCTTCATCCAATGGGATCTTAGTATGAGACAATGGTACTGTCTTGCATTTCTTAAGGATTATGATCTCATTATTTTGTATTATCTAGGAAAGGCTAATGTGGTTGTTGGTGTCTTGAGACAAAAGTTGACTAATATGCGGAGTTTAGCTCATCTCTTGAGCCAATAAAGGCCATTATATCTAGATGTTCAAGGCCATTATATCTAGATGTTCAGTCATTAGGTAACTATATTTTTAAGTTTGATATTTCAACACCTGGCATGTTTAGCCTCTATTGATTCTAGATCTTCCTTGATGGAAAAAATTTAAGCTCACTAGTTTGATGATGAAAGTTTGATGGTAATTTTAGATAAGGTGCTAAGTGGTTGGGTAAGGCAACATCTCTTAATTCTGATGGTTTTTTTTAAGAATTAGAGGTTGAGTTTGTGTATTGCGGGTTTGTAGATAGGTGAGATTGATTTTGGAGAAGGCATATTGATCTTGATACTCTATTTATTTAGGAATGACCAAGATGTATAATAATCTGAAGCATCTTTACTAGAGGAGAGGTATGAAGAAGGATCTGGCCAACTTTATATCTCTTTACTTGTGTTGTCAGTTGGTTAAGGTCGAGCATCAGAGATTGGTTTGCTTACTTCAAAGATTGCCCATTCCTAAGTGGAAGTGGGAGTGGATAACAATAGACTTAATAAGTGAGTTACCTCGTTCATCTCATGGGTCTGACAACATTTAGGTCATTCTGGACCAATTGACCAAATAAGCCTATTTATACCTCCTCAGATTTCCTTCAGTGCTAAGAGGTTGGATCGTATTTATGTTTGTGAGATAGTTTGAATATATGGGATACCCATGTCTAATTTCAGATAGAGGCTCAGAGTTCACTTCTAGATTCAAGCAGAAAATCCAAGAGGAGTTAGGTACTAAGGTTGACCGTAGCATAATTTTTCACCCCTAGACCAATGTTCAGTCGGAGCAAACTATTCAGGTTTTGTAGGATACGCTCCACAAAAGTGTTATGAACTTCAAAGGTCAGTGGGAGAGATATTGCCATGGAGGAGTTTTCTTATAATAATTCAACCATTCAAGTACTGAGATGGAACCTTTTGAGGCATTGTACGGTTGGCATTGTCAGTCTCTTTTTTGTTTGTTTGAGTCCTCAGAAGTTAGAAGTAACAACCAAGATTTTTGGTCCTTGAAAATTTCTTGAATTTTGAGCCTACTTCCCAAACTATGAGTCACTATATAAGTTGTAGGGTGTCTATGCGGGTCGTAGAGCCCCATTTTAGTGGTCCCAGTAAAGGCTGACCTAGCTTATTCCATGTTGAAGACTAGATTTAATGAGTCATGAATACTCCTAATGAGTCATAGAGTGATTCCATAGGCAATCTAGTATAGGTGCACAAGTCATTATGACTAAGACTTTATAAGTCATAAGGTCTATTTATGAGTTATAGGGTACTAGACGTAAGGTATCATATTTAGGGACCCTTTGATTTTGCCTTGACAACAATTAGGACCCTATGAATCATAAGTTAAATTAATTAGTCATATAGTGAACTCGTAGGGTCAACAATTAGATGGCTTGAGACACTTTCTTGACTATGAGTCAAGGGAACGATTCTTATCCAGTCGCTACGAGTCTTAGGGTGACCCATAATGACTGGGCGGAAACTTTAAGCATATTTAAGTGGGGGTATTTTTTTGATTCCCTCCTCCCCAACCTCCACGTCTATAATATACAAAAAGGTGTTATTTTCACCCTTTAACATATAAAACACACTTTTAAACTCTCTCAAATTCCCCACTCAGAGACAAGACTAGGTTTTCTAGAAATTGGTCATCTAGAGATTCTTAATAGTGATTTCTCTTCCTAAATATTTGATATATCAATCATGTGACTCTACCCATAAAATTGTTCTGTTTATAGAATGAAATTATTTAATTGTTTATATAAATTTAAACATGGGGTTTGATATGGGTTGAGGCTTTTGGAATGAATATTTTGTAAATTGGATTCCCATGATGTTATATGCATTATTCCTGCTTTATTTATGATTTTAAGCTTAAGGGGTGCATGGGAATGGTTAATAAACTAAGAGGACACGGTTTCCCACAATTTCATTCATTTTGGTAATTGAATTGGTATAACCTCAACTTTAATGCCCCGAGATTACAGCCTGGGCATCACATGACCCTTACGACCCCGAAGGACCACAAGCTAACCCATGACTAGTACCTGTTGTGAGCACTGAATATAATACTAGAATATATGTGGAAGAAATTTAAAAATTTCATAAGGTTCTCAAAATACTGAAATAACAGCTAAGTATAACTGATAATAACATCTGAAAACAAAATAACTGACTATGCTAGTCTGAGAGCCTCTAGCTATCTAAGTATGGAGTTGATGGGACAAACCCCCAACTAATTACAGCTTAAATAACTACTAAAATGCAGGAATACTAAAATATATAAACACTGTCCTCAAAATATGAGGACTTACCACAATAACTGTTGCTAATATCCTGAGCTGTTAAGTACTTTCAAGAACCTGAGCGTCCAAACCTATGATATGAGACATCATAGAGAGAGAAAAAGTATGCGATCAGTATGTGGAATGTACTGGTATGCTAAGTAAGGTAAGATTGTTATACATGGGATCATATGCATGAGATGATAACTGACTAAATGAATATCATGAAGTAACTTGATCAGAGTACATGCAAAATTGTAACTATTGAACATGCAATATTGTGCGTAAAGGTACTCATCGTGTATTTGAGATTATGTTGAAACTGAGTACTGAATTCTGAAGGCTGAGTAACTGATAACTGATAGTCATGGTTTTGTAGAATAGACTGAGTTCTTTACTGAATACTGAGACAAAAACTATACATATGTGAGTGTTCATCTAACAAACATACCCAATATTGACTGATTTGGGGTCCAACCTATGACCCTAGTTGGAAGGGTTTTAGCACCTTGCCATGGTATACTAACAATGCTGTGTCAACCCTAATCTGGAAGGAAGACTCATAAAATGTATATAATATTGCATCAACCCTAGTCTGGAAGGATCACTAGACTATACTAAGCTTGACTAAGCTAACCCTGATCATTTTGACTGACTGAACTGGACCGAGTTCACTGAGTTCTGTTAACTGATTGAGTACTACGGACCTTGAAATTTATAGGGATGATTCTAGAACTACTGCAAGTAAACAACTAGATTTTGGGTAATAAATACACCTAGTACTCGATAGCATAATTGATTAACTCATATCACAACTTTAGCAATACAACAATAGGTTACCATGCATAATTTACTCATATAAACATTTTATCAAACATTTTGGGAGCACAATTGCTATACATGAAAACTAACCACATAGGGCATCATAATTACAACTTGCAACGTGCCAATTCTTGGGTTTTGACATGAGTGATTCATAATTCAATGTACATGCTAACTTAATCTCATGGATTTCATAAAAGATCTTAAATTAAAATCCATACAATAGCACAAACAGGAGCATAATTCATTTCATAATATGAGAATCCGAAATCAATTTTTGGAACAGGTTCTTGAACTCCAAGGGTGGAAGGAAACCCATGGATGAACACCTAACATACCTTCATTGTTGATTTCCCAAGAATTTTCCTGCATTCTTTGGACTTAGACTTGAACTTGATGAAACTAGGGCTTAGTTCATGAAAGTATTTGTGAGATAATGAGTAAATTTTGCCATTTGGGAGGTTTAATTTCATGTTATGGCTTAGTATTGTAAGGGAAAAATGACCCAATTACCCCAACAAATCCGTAACTTAATACACAAAGATATTCCACTAACACAATAAGTGATGCTCTACATCGATGAGGTCGACACGATCATAGACGCATTGCATCGATGGTGCTGATGGGATAGTCAACGTGACTCATCATGATTACGTTGGCTTGCTATTTTGGTTATCCAAACATGACTAAAACAATGTTCAGAAATTTTATAACTCACCCAGATGACCTATTGATATCTCTGATCATGAATCAACTTAAAAATCAACATTTTAAGGTCATAAGGATCGAAAATAAGATCATCAAACTTCAAAGGCTAAAAATGATTCTAAGTCTTAACACTTAGAAAAGCTGAGTATGGGATCCCTTTTTGCATACTATAAAGGACTGAATTGAACTAGAACTTTGTAGGGTCATACAATATCTCTCCTTGGGGAACATTCATCCTCGAATGAGACTAACTAAACTGGGAGGAACTGAGGAGCTATACTTACACTGACATGCATAAATGAAGCATGACTGAATTCTGGATACATGATACATGACTAAACTATTTCATAAATGCATGAATGATATGAGAATGTTATGTAGCTGTAACTGAGTATGGAATATAGTAAATCTAAGGATAGTTGTTACCTTAGGCTAAGTCTGAGTTTGCGAAGAAGAGGTAAGGATACTTGGTTTGCATGTCTGCCTCTTCTTACCATGTATCTCATTCAACAGACTGATTCTGCCAAAGAAACTTCTTTGTTCATTAGTCTGTGACTCTGCCGATCAAGGATTTCAAGTGGGACTTCATCATAAGAGAGACTATTCCAAACATCTATACTCTTTGTAAGGACTACAACTGCTAGGTCACCAATGAACTTCTTTAGCAAGGAGACATGAAACATTGGGTGCATTGATGCTAAGTATGCAGGTAACTCAAACTCATAAGCTACCTTACTGAAATGACTCAGAATCCTATAAGGACCATTATATCGGGGACTAAGCTTCCCCTTCTTACAAAATATTTTCACCCCCTTTATGCGAGAATTTTCAAATACATATAATCACTAATCTCAATTTCAAGATCTTTTCTTCTCACACTTGCATAAGATTTCTGTCGACTCTGGGCTGTCTTAAGCCTCTCCCTGATCAACTATACTTTCATTAAGTCATCAAATACAAAGTCAGGACACACTTCCACGGCCTCATCTACCTTAAACCAACCAATGGGAGATTTATATCTTCTCTTATAAAGAGCCTCAAATAAGGTCATCTAAATACTGGAATGGTAGTTTTTGTTATATGAAAACTCAATCAAATTTTAGTGGTCATCCCAACTGCCCTTAAATTCAATGAAATATGCTCTCAATATATCTTTTAAAGTCTAAATGGTCCTTTCTTCTTGACCATCGGTCTGAGGGTGAAATGTTGTACTGAAGTGGACTTGGGTACCAAAACCCTTTTGGAAGGCTTTCAGAAAGTGAGAGGTGAAGTGTTTATCTCTATTTGAAATGATGGACAACTAGGATACCATGAAACCTAACCAACTATCTGATATAGAGCCTGGCATAGTCCTTGGCTGAATAAAAAGAATGAACTGGTAAAAAATGAGTTGATTTGGTCATCCTGTCCACAATGACCCAAGTCAAATCATGTTGATGATGAGTATGAGGAAAACCTATTGTGAAATCCATGTTCACTTTCTCCCACTTGCAAGTGGGAATACTAAACTCTTTTATAGACCCACTAGTCTTCTTATGTTTAATCTTAACATACTGACAGGTGGAGTACTTAGCTACAAACTCTACAATATCCCTCTTCATCCCACTCCACCAATAGACTTCCCGCAAGTTGCGGTACATCTTAGTGGTCCCTGTATTAATAGAGTAACGTGGACCATGTGGTTCAGCAAGAATTTATTGCCTCACACCATCCACACATGGTACACATAGCCTTCCCTGGCAACGTAACACACAATCTCTCCCTTGGGAGAAACCCTCTACTTTCTGGTCTCTAACTGACTCTTTCAGCATTATTAAAATGGGATCTCAGTCATTCTTTTCTTTTACCTCATAAACTAAAGAAGACTCAGAACTATTCTACATCTAAACACTTCCCTTAACCAAATCAACCAAATGGACACCTAGTCTGGCAAGATGATGAACTTTTTGAACTAACTTCTTCTTACCATTCTCAATGTGAGCAAGCAACACTACCCATGGACAACCTACTGAGGGCATCTTCCATTACATTGTCCTAACTTGGATGATACAAAACACTCATGTCATAGTCTTTTAACAACTCTGACCACCTTCTTTGATGCAAGTTTAGGTATTTCTATGAAAAAACATACTGTAGGCTTTTGTCGTCTATGTGTACATCAACATGCACTTCATAGAAATACTGGCTCCAAATTTTTAAGGCAAAAATAATAGCTACTAACTCAATATCATAGGTGGGATAATTCTTTTCATGGGGATTAAGATAGTTAGAGGCATAGGGTACAACCTCACCCCGCTGCATCATTACACACCCTAAGCCAACTCTAGAAGCATCACATTGTACAAAAAATCCATCTAGACCATCAGGTAAAGTCAAAATTAGGGTTGTAGTGAGTTGAGTCTTCACCTCCAGAAAACTCATCTCACAAGAATCTAACCACTGAAATTTAACTTTCTTCTGAATCAATATGGACATGAGGGATGCAATAAAAGAAAATCCTTTAACAAACCGTTGGTAATAGCCATCCAAACCCAAGAAAATCCTTATATCTGATAGAGAGATGGGTCTAGGCCAGTTATTCATAGCTTCGGTCTTTTGTGGATCAACTTTAATACATCATTGGAAAATATATGACCAAGGAATGATACTGAGCTTAGAAAAAACTCGTACTTACTAAATTAGCTAACAACTGATGGGATTTGAGAGTCTATAATACTGTTTTGAGATGGTCTTCTTACTACGGGAGTAGACAAGAATGTCATCGATGAAGACAATTAAAAACATGTCCAAGTACGGCTTGAACACTTGATTCATCAAGTCCATGAAAGTTGTTGGGGCATTTGTAAGACCAACTGACATGACTAGATACTTGAAGTGACTATACCGAGTTTTGAAAGATATTTTTAGAATGTCATATTCTCTGATTCTAAGCTGATGATAGTCGGATCCGAGGTCCATCTTAGAAAAGTAACTGGCACCCTTAAGTTCGTCAAATAAGTCATCGATTCTAAGAAGTGAGTACTTATTCTTGATGGTGACTTTGTTCAACTGATGGTAATATATAAACATTCTAGGAAAACCATCTTTCTTTCGCATGAATTGAACTTTTTCACCCCAAGGAGATATATTGGGCTGATAAAATCATTGTCTAAGAGGTCCTTCAACTATTCTTTCAATACTTTAAGTTTAGCTGGAGCCATTCTGTATGGAGAAATAGAGATATGTTGGGGATCAAGAAGAAGGTCTATTCCAAAGTTAATGTCCTTTTTGGGAGAAACTTTGGGGAGGTATTCCGAAAATATATCTGAAAATTCACTTGCAACTAGGACTGACTAAAGATTAGGAGTTTCAAAACTAGAGTCTTTGACTTGCAACAAAGGATAGACACACCCCTTGGATATAATTTTTCTTGCTCTAGGTATGTAATAAGCTGACCCTTAAGCATTGTGGTATTACCCCTCTATTCTAGGATAGGTTCATTTGGGAACCTAAAATAGACAACTTTGTTTCTACAATCAACTAAATCATAGCGCGAATGGATCTGATCCATGATGAGAATGATGTCTAAATCTATCATCTCTAAATCTACTAAGTCTGCTGATGTAACTTTCTAAGACACCATAACTAGACAGTTTTTGTATACCCATCGGGCTATGATAGACTTACCGACTAGGGTAGAGAATGATAAAGGCTTTATTAGGATTTTAGGACTCGCTTCAAAGTTGATAGCTATATAAGGAGTTACAAAAGACAGGGAAGCTCCAATATCTGATAAAGAAAAAACATGTAAATGGTAAACTTGTAACGTACCAGTGACCATATTATGATAACTTTCCTGATCCTGTCGGGACTGGGGGCACTGGAAGCGACACCCTAATGAGATGAATGACCAAACTGAGCTGGGGAATGATTATGCTGACTCTGCGAACCCATCTGAGGAAACTCTCTGATTATATGACCTAGTTTACTACACTCAAAACAGACATCTCTTCCAGCTTTTCAGACACTCTGATGATTTTTTCTACTCTTCTGACAATGATGATTTGTTTAGGCACTGTTCACACTACCCTGAGATTTAGAGCCTGGTTCCCTATCCTTATTACCATTTTTGAATTTAGGCACCAGAGAACTGGCTGAGGACTGGGCTGGGACTGAAGATTTTGGACAGAACTAATGACGATTACCATCCTCTAACTTAGGTTGAGAAAAATCTAAGATACCTATTCTAGACCTCTTGGTTTTCCTTTCTTTCTCCTTAATTTTCTGTTCCTTGATCTATTTAGCATGGACCATCAACCTAGCTAAGTCCATCTCTTTAATCAGCATTGCGGTCCTACAATCCTTGACCACACTATCAAACATACCAGACATAAACTTGCTCATCATAGACCTATTATTAGCTACCACCTGAGGGGCATACCTGGCCAATCGAGTATCCTTGAGGGAATATTCTTCATTATCATGTTGCTCTATTTTAGATTGATAAACTCTAACACCTTAGCTTCCCTCAACTCCAATGAGAAAAACCTATCTAGAAAGTAAATAGTAAACTCCTCTAATTCTATAGGCCCTGAATCTTTGCCCCTATCTATCATCCACTGCTTAAACCATGCATGAAACACAACCAACAACGGATAGGCAGCTAACTCAGCATTCTCACTAGCGGTTACCCCCATAATGTTTGTTACCTTCTGCACCATGTCAAGGAATTCATGTTGTTCCTCTTTAGACTTAGACCTTGAAAATGAAGGAGGGTTGACTCGGGTGAAGTCCTGAATTCTAGCTGCAGCAATATTGGCCATAAGGTTAGCTGATAATTCTGAGCTACCACAGAATGAGCTAGAGTGGTGAAATCTGCTCTAAATTCTGCGTGAGAAATATCCTCATTCAGGGGATCTTCCTGAATGGCCGAAGGTGTTAGCTGGTCCAATTCTTCTTCCATTAGTCTTTCTAGGGGGAATATCCTGCAAACAAAAGGAAAATTTGGATTAGATAGAGATTTTAATTTGAGCTCATTCTTACCAGCACGATACGAATACTAAAAAAGGGAAATTTTCCTAAAAATGCATTATAGCCTCTTGCTTATAAGTGTGGCGCACAACACACCCATGAATAAGATTCAACTTGACGCGACTTTCAGCCTCCCTATGATTCATTAGAACCTTAGGCTCTGATATCAAGTTTGTAATTCCCTGAAAGTACACCCTAGTCATCACACGGTGCTTACGACCCCAAAGGACTACAAGATGAACCATGACTCGTACCTACTGTGAACACTTAATATAATAGTGGAATATACGTGGAAGAAATCTTAAAATGACATAAGGTTCTCAAAATACTAAAATAACAACTCAGTATTACTGATAATGACATCTAAAAACTGAATAACTGACTATGATAGTCTGAGTGCCTTTAACTATATAAATAAGGAGTTGATTGGACAAACCCCCATCTAACTCCAACTGAAATAACTACTGAACTGCTGGAATACTAAAATATAAAAACTCTGCCCTCAAAATATAAGGACTCAACACTATAACTATTGCTGATATCCTGAGCTGCTAAGTACGGTCAGGAACCTAAGAGTCTGAACCTATGATATGAGAAATCATAGTGCAAAAGAAAGTATATGATCAGTACGCAGAATGTACTGGTATACTAAATAAGGTAAGGCTGATATACATAGGTTTATATGCATGATATAATAACTGACTGAATTGACATAATGAAGTAACTAGATGAGAGTACATGCAAAGATGTAACTACTGAATGTAATGAACATGTAATACAATGCATATAGTTATACATCATGTATCTGAGATTATTCTAAAATTGAGTACTGAATTATGATGGTTGAGTAATTGATAACTGATAGCCATGGTTTAGTAGAACTGACTGAGTTCTTTACTGAATAATGAGACTAAAACTGTAACTATAAGAATGTTTATCTAACCGACACACCCCGATATAGACTAATTTGGTGTCCAACCAATGACCCAAGTTAGAATGTTGTTAGCACCTTGCGACGGGATACTAAAAATACTTTGTCAACCCTAAATTAGCGGGAAGACTCATGAAATATATATATTATTGCGTCAACCCTAGTATGGCATGAGAATGACTTACCCTACACTATCTACGTAGTTCTATAATTCAAGGATTGCTACTAAGGGTCAAACCCTAACTGGTAGGAATTACCCCATCCCTAGGTTTACTCAGTGCTAAATCCTACTCCCAACTAAAAGACATTGATAACTAGATAGTACTATGCTCAAATGAGCTGACCCTGATCGTTTTGACTAACTGAACTGGACTAAGTTCACTGAATTTTTTAATTGACTGAGTACTACGATTCTTGACCTTTACTAGGACGATTCTATAACTACTACAACCAAGTTAACAGATAAATTTTGGGTAATAATACCCCCAAGAATCGATAGCATAATTGATAAACTCATATCATAACTTTAGCAATACAACAAAAGGTTACCATGCATAATTTGCTTTTATGAACAGTTTATCAAACACTTGGTGAGCATGATTTCTATATATTAAAACTAACCACATAAGGGATCATAATTACAACATTCAACTTTCAAATTCAAGGGTTATGACATGAGATATTCATAATTTAATGTACGTGCTAAATTAAACTCATGGAATTCATAAAATATTTTAATTTTAACCTATACAACAATACAAATATGAGCATAATTCAATTCGTAGCATGGGAATCATAATTCATGTTTTAAAAAGGGTTCTTAAACTCCAAGGGCGGAACGAGACCCAAGAATGAACACCTAACATACCATGATTATTGATTTCACGAGAATTGTTATGAATTCTTGCGACTTGGACTTGAACTTGATGAACCTAGGTCATTGTTCTTGAGAGTATTTGTGAGATAATGAGTGAATTTTGCTGTTTGAGAGGTTTAATTTCATGTTATGGATGAGTATTACAAGGGAAATGACCTAATTACCCTCACAAACCCATAACCTAATACACAAAATATTCCTGGTGATGCAATATGTGATGTTCTGTGTCGATCGGGTCAATGAGATCATTGATGTATTGCATCAATGGTGCCAAGGAGATAGCCAATGTGATGCATCATGATTGTGTTGGCTTGATATTTTGGTCATCCAAATATGACTCAAATGATTATTGAATATTCTGAAACTCACCCAAGATTACCTATTGACTTCCTTAATCATGAATCATCTTAAAAATCAATATTATAATGTCGTGAGGATCGAAAATAAGATCCAATTTTGAAGGCTAAAAATGATTCTAAGTCTTAACACTTAGCTGAATTTTTCTAAGTCTGAGACCCCTTTTGGCATGCTATAAAGGACTGAATTGAACTAGAACTTTACGGGGTCATACATCAACCCAATAATTTAAAATTAGCTTTGAATATGATTACATGTATAGTGAAAATACCTTTGGAACCCTTGTATCACATAAAAGTAATTTGAAATATGAATTGATTTATTGAACCTTGGGGATTATGGATAACCTATATGAATGAGTAATTGAACCTAGAGGGGTCATGAATTCACCCATGTGAATGGTTAATTACTATGGCATACAGTGTTACTTTGCAAATGACATTGGTACGAGATACCAATGGGGTAACTTAATAAATTGGTTGAATGAATGGGAATGTGTGAAAATATTTTAAATTGGTTTAAAGGGTACTATAGCTAGGCCATAAAAGTAGAGGTCCCAAGGGACCAATATTGGAAATTGCATTTTCTAGCAGGAGTTATAATTGGTTGAGTAGTTTGAGTCCTTCTTTGCTTTATGATCGGGTGGTTTGAGTCCCCCTTATTACATTATCGGGTGCTCATGTCACCCTTGATATATGATTGAGAGATTTGAGTCCCCTGTGCATATAGGTTATGATTATTCATATGTTGGGCGCCCTTTCAGCAGGGAGAGCTGAACCCATATAGCCTGTGTGTCACGACTCGAGCCTACCCCCTTAGTTGCGACAATAGTGCTTATGGTTATAAGTGAACACAAGATGACCCATAAGCTAGTACCTGCTATGAGCACTGAATAATTATAAACATACCACCTGTGTGGAAGATAAATTGAGGAGTAAAATATAAATCTAAAAACTGAAATACCAAATCAATCATAAGTCTAAAACATCTGATAAAAATTAAAAGTAACTGATTGGATGTCTAACTAACTATCTAAACGTCCAAAAGCCTCTACACTGACTGAGGATTTGATGGGATACACCCCAACTAACTCTAACTAACTGAATAAAATTAAATACTAAATTAACTAAATAAACATAATATGTCCTCGATGGATGAGGAATCACTACTACCACTTCTGGATTACGCTGAGTTATCTAACTGAAGTTGGGAGACTGTGTGTTCAAACCTATAATATAAGACATAATAGTGCAAAAAAAAGTATGCAATCAATACTTTCAATATACTGGTATATGAGATGAGGTTAGGCTGATATACATGGGGTATTATGCATATTAAATAAGGAATAACTGAATAGTATGAGATAACTGAACATGAATACATGAAAACTGTACCCTCTAAGAATGCAAGACCAAGCATAAATATATATCTAAAATAATCTATAAATTAAAAGACTGAAATTTGATAAATAAATAACTGAGAATTTGTATGATTTGGTTAGGCAAACATAAATTGAAACTATACTGAATATGGTACTGAGATAGTGGTAGGTATCATCTAACCGACATACCCATATCTGAGCTAATCGGTGTCTAACCTATAACCCTAGTTGGAAGGGTGTAAGTACTGTTCTATAGGTACTAACATTGGCTATGTAGATACATTAAACTGGTGCCCCGAAGGACTAGTAAGTCACCCCTCCACTTGAAAGTGCTCTAACGAGATATGTGTCACCCTCAATTGGTACTTAAACACTTTATCAACCCTTAGCTGGAAGGTAAACATCTCAAACCTAAGATGGATACGTAGTTCTGTAACTCGAGGATTTCTACTAAGGGTCACACTCTCTACTAATAGGTCAGCCCTCATCCCTGAATTCGCTCAGTGCTAAATCCTAATCCCAACTGAACTAACACTGATACTAGAATTGACTAAACTAGATTGAACATTATTACCTAACTGATAGTTTTCATCATTATCATAAAACAAGTAAATATACTGATAAGAGTCATGGATTAAACTCCTAAGTAATTAAAAATCTAAATTCATGTAAAACACATAGGTATTGGGTGATCATAACCCACCAGTAATAGATGAACATGAGTATGCGATATCAAACTTTAAATACGGTAATACGTGATTATGGTTCAAAGATCCAAACATGGCATCTCATCAAAACATGTGAAAATCATAAACTTAAATATGATTATATCTTAAACATGATGAAATAATAGGATTTTATGGCTATACTAATAACTTGAAGACTCATCCTGAAACCAATTGAACACGACATAGAAATTCCAATACTTAAACCTGATACGGTTCATTCTACTTGAAAATACTTATATCCATGACTTGTAATTGAACTAACAAGATATTCATGGAGTTGTTTAAACTTAGTCATTAAAAACTCATAATTTAAAACTAAAATGGGATTCTTGGACTATATGGGTGAATGGAACCTATGGATGAACATCACACGTACCTCAATAGATAAATTTGTAAAGATTCTTGAGAATCTCTTGAGCTTTGAAGCTTGAATTCCTTGATTTCTTGAGAAAGGGTTAGGATTTTGTTCTTCAGGTAGAAGATAGTTTTCTTGAGAGATTTTATGAGTAATAGGGAAAATAATGTTACTTAAGGACCTAAGTTTCATGTTACGGATGAGTTTGGGTGAGGGGAATTGACTCAAATGACCTTAATGATGAGGAACAAAAGCTGAAAAAAAAAGGTAAGGGGGTGACGCGAGCTCGGGAAAACTAGACACGAGCTCGAGAAAACTAGACGTGAGTGGGAAATATGGTCTCTAGAGTGGTGCATTGGGGGCATAACACGGGATCTAGAGCAGTGTACTGGAGGGCACAATGTGGGCTTATCCTAGTGATGCAACTATTTTGGATTCCTAAACACACCCCTATGCTCATATAAAAATTTTGAAACTCACCCAAGATGTATAGTTAACATCCCCAATTATGAATCGACTTAAAAAATGATGTTTTGAGTCGAAAAGATCAAAAATAAAATCATAGAAGTTTAGTGCCCTTGGAAATGACTAAGTCCCAAAACTTAGTCAAATTTCTAAGCTTTGGACCCTTTATTCATGCAACTGAGAGCTAAAATGAGCTAAAACTTTTATGGGGTATTACACCGTGGATGTCTTTTCATGATGATTAAGCTACATAATACAGGCTAAGGTTTTAAAATTCATGTTAACCTTGTTCCATACCCCACCATATGATATATATGTATTTGCATTTAATTGTGTGCATTGATTTTAAATGGTTTAGAACTTTTAATCATGGAAATATTTTTATCCCTTATCCTAGAGTTACATGCTAGCACTCAACCCCTTAATCATCTTCGGATGTTGTATCCCCACATGATACACGTCCCAGAGACACTCCTACCTTTCCTGCATAGTGATAGGATTTTTGAATTTTCAATAGTTAAATTGAAGTGGTGAGCCTTCTTCTTTTGAAAGGTCATTGATTTTTGGTTTATCTATTATAATAGACATTTCATGGGACTTTGTGTTTGCTACTATCGGGGGCATGTCCCAAATTAGATTGATTTTGTTTTGTTAGAGGCTTTGTGGATTATTGTGGATTAGGTATTGTTGTTGATTTTATTTGAATCTTTTGAGCTTACATTATCCTATCTTATTATATTTTTGGAATTCATCTGCATCTAGCTATATTATGTTCTAGTCATCTAGACAAAAGGGGTGGTATCTAGTCCTCAAAGTGCTTGAAATAGCCAGCATGTCAGACCCTGGTTCAGGTCATGACAAGTTGGTATCAGGGCCTAGGTTCATGATCAATTGGGTGTCCACAAAGCCATGTAAAGTAGAGTCTCTTTTTATGGGTATGTAGCATGCGCCACTTATAAAGGAAAGGCCATGAGTCATTAAGGAAGGTTTCCCTTTCTACTATTCTATTTTTGGGCTATAGAGTCAAATTTCTTGAAAATACTCTAACTTTCAGTTAATCACACTTTAGATCATGCATCAATAAATATTTGTTACTTATCTGAGGACAAAGTGGATGGAGCTCGTCTCGTCTATGGAGTATGGACTGGTGTGAGGTCCCTGCTCATGATTCTCCCGCCTCTCGTAGAGTTCTACCTGTTCTTCATAGTCCTCCTTAGGTTTCTCGAAGTGATGTTACTCCCCCCTAGACACCTTAGGGTAAAGATTCCAATGTAGAGTTTCACCGTTCTATTCATCTGTTGTCCCAGATAGTTGCCTCTCTATCATGCCATTCTAGTCTTGTTAGAGGAAGGAGAAATCAGGCAAAGTTAAGAGATAGGTAAAATGAGAACTTAAGACATTCAGAGTAGGGTAAAGGTCAGTAAAATAATGGTATTCATGGGAAATAATGTGTTAATAAAAGGAACTAAGAAAGTTCCCATGCGACTTTCAATGCTCCTTATCTTAAGTCTTTTGTTAATCATCGCTTTGAGTACAACATTGGTTTTGAGGCATAGGGATCCCAACTTTGGCTAGTGGAGCTCAGTCAGCTCCACCTTATCCTCTTTGTAGCCTCTATGGATGGCGTTACATTGGTTATTATGATAAAGGGAGGAACTTTTTCTTCAACTGTGGTCAGTCTCGTCATATTTGATGGAATTGTCCTTTCGCGAGTGTTGCTACTTGAGCTAATAACAATTTGGTTGCTATTATTCAATTTTCACACTAAGGTGTGCTATTTTTAGCGTCGACACTAGTCAGAACCATCTCTACGCTCTTACCACCCATTAGGATTTGGAGTAATCTCTCAACTTCATTATTGTTACGTTAAATCTCTTCTCTAGTCATGTGTATTGCTTACTTGATCTGGGGTCTACTCTTTCATATGTGACCGTGGATATTTATTTTGGTTTTAGTCTAGAGTGTATTTCTGACCCCTTTTCTATGTCTACCCCGATGGGTGATTCTGTTATGACCAAATAGGTTTATAAGGGTTGGGTGATCTATCTGTGGTAGGAAGACCTTTGTACGTTTTATAGAGTTAGATATGATAGACCTTGATATGAACATTAGGGATGGATTGGATTCACTCGTAAGGGTCGGTTTCAAATTCCTGAATAAGCCGGTGATTGAGTGAGAAGGTATTTCTTTTGTACCTAAGGTAAGATTTATTTCATATCTTAGAGCCTAAAAGATAAATTCTAAGGGGGTGTCATTACCATCTGGCTCAGATAAAATATTCTATCTCGGAGAGTCCATCTTTCCAATTCATTCTTAGAGTTAATGAATTTCTTGAGGTATTTCCTGATTATCTTGCTGGTATTCCTCCCCTTACGAAAATAGACTTTGGGATTGATCTTCTATCGGATACCCATCCTATATCTTTCCTTTCTTATGAAATTACTCTAACTAAGTTGAATGGGTTAAAAGATCTTTCCGATAAATGTTTTTATGAGCCCTAGTGTTTCTCCATAGGGGTGCTCCGGTTCTCTTAGTGCATAAGAAAGATAGTTTCCTCCGGTTATGTATAAATTATCGACAATTGAATAAGGAATTTAGGCTAACTTCCTTATGGGGTGGACCAGTATAATATTTAGGTACTTTGTTAGTGGTGTATGATTGTTGCGAGAGACTAAATTTTAACTTTAGATGTTGATTGTGGTGAAAAAGATGTTGGCTTGAGGATAGTGATGTAAGATTTTTAAGAATAAATTAGTAGACTTGTTGGGATGTTCAGAAGAGATTAGGTTGATAATTTATGAAATAGTAGGGTGGGTAATTATGATACATACCGGAGGTCTAGTGTTGAAGTGAAGAATTGGGGCTAAGTCATTAGGTGGGTAAGAGTATTAATTTTATAAGATTATGTCGAGCCCCAGTTAGCATCTTGATAGATGAGATTTTAAGCATGCAAATACTAGGTGTACCTAGTTCATGTTATTGAATGTCTTAGTATGGATGTGTATGCTCATGAGAATTTGATTCATAGGGTGATAGCTATAGGGGCTAACAAAGATTATGATTAGTTTCGCTGGAGGGTAGTGTCATCATATTATAGTTATTGGGAGGGAGTTGGTGAACTAAGGCTGGTCTAAAATTTTTCTCATGGTAGTGAGTTCTAGGGATGAGTTATGGTTAATCTACTCTTATTCTAGCAAGTTCCTCTCACTACAGGTTAAGGGTGCATGCTATCAATCTCTTAAATATTCAAATTGTGCCTACGTCTAATGTCTGAGTTCTCTAAGAAACATATGTCCATGCTCCAACCCCTAAAATTAGAAGCAATGATGATTCTTGAAAATCCAATATACCAAGTATTCTAGCTCTACATTATGACGCCCGTAATCTATAAACTCATGTCTCACTTTATGCTTGGTTCAAAGGAACTATATGTTTTATTTTCTACCGATTCATTTTATGTCATGTCCCATACTAAAGTGAACCTATATATGCATATTTGCAACCTTTCTAAGTCCTTACAATAATAGGAAATAGTTTCAAGGGACAGACATTGTCCTACTTCTTGAATATACAAATCTCAGCTTTATGTAATATGACCCATGATGTATGCACTCGTGTTTCTCCTTGTGCCTAGTCCAAAGCACTCAGGCTAGGTTATGTTTATGCCGGAACAAACCTTTACTTATGATCTAGGTGGAGGCTATGAAATATTCCATGCCTAGTGTACTGTGTGTCACTTCACCAGTCTCTCTTTGAGTAGTAAGACTGATGAGAGCCATAATTGAGAAGTAACCCTCCCATCTTTAATGCTTGTAATATAATTCTATTTAAACCGTTCTTTTGGTAGTATGGTAGTGTCTATGGAAGTGTAGTAGTGCTATAGATAGGGGAATAGATGTTCTCTGATGTAAAAAATTTGGGGATGACTACTCGGGCTAAGGCCATAGAGCCCCGTCTTAGTGTTCCTAGTAATGACTAACTTAGCTTCTTCATTGATGATGACTAGATATAATGAGACATAAAGTCTCCTAATGAATCGTAGAATGTGTCCATAAGAAACCTAGTGTAGGTGCCTAAGTCATTATGACTAGGACTTTATAAGTCATAAGGTCCATGTATGAGTAGTAGGGTTTTAGTTGTAAGGTAACCAGTTTAGGGACTCCTTGATTCTGCCTTGACAATTATTAGGACCCTACGAATCGTAAGGTGTGGACATGTAATTTTGTACTTCCAAAGGTAAACTATTACACATTTACCTTCACCATACCATGTACCTCACGCCAGTATGATGAACCCCCCACTTAAGACAAAATAACAAATTCTCAATAACATAAGAACAACCTACCCTAACTAAGTTGGAAGCCTTACCACCTCACCCCAACCCGTACCTTAGATACCCTTGCCCCTCATGATTTTTTCCACTAAATAGCAATACGCACAACCAGTGGAATACATATACACACTGCCTACATACTCTCTCAAGGAGATTTAACCATTTTCTAAAGAGGAAAACACATAGAATGCACCCATACAATTCACACACACACTCATAATTTACACATAAGAGACGCATACACTCACTCAGATAATTTGAATACAAAATAAAAATGGGAGAGGAGAATGAAGAATTAAGAGAGGGAAAAATATGGAGAGATTGGAGAGGAGAATAGAGAGATCTCGAGAAAAAAGGTGACGGAAGAGGGAAGATAAAGAAAAAATGAGTAGAACAGAATATGGGAGATATGGTTTTCTCTATAGAAATTCTCTTTGAAATTACCATATCAATCGGTGATTAAGATCCCGACTGAAACCCAACCCATTTTTATCTAAACCTACTGAAAAACCACACCATACTCCCGTCCTCCATTGTTCTGGCCGAAAATGTTGGAACCAGTAAGAAATATCCCAAAATTTAATTAAAATTCAACCGACCTATGTCTCTCTTCCATTTCTTGAGCTCACCAGAGCTGTGAAACAAAAACAATGAACCATACTCCGATTTCATCGTGACCCATTTAAGCTTAAGTTAAAATCTATGATTTAGGTTCGTATTGAGGTTTTTGGCTGGTTTTTACATCTGTTCGGGGTTTGAATTCTATACCAAAGTTTGTTTATTTATATTAAGGTTCAAATTGTGGTCTGCGGTTGTGGATTTTATCTTTTCATCCGAGTAATAGTGGATTTTGAAAGATCCAAATTGAGGTCCAATTCTACTCTTTTACTCTTTTTAATTTCATTTCTTCTGATATTTGATGTTTTAGATTAAACATTTGTGTGTTGGTATCCTTTTTGGTGGAGAATAGTTGTATGGGTGATTCATTGTTGATTCCCTTGGTTATGGATTGTGTTATGAAATGGTATCTCATTTGAGAATTAAAAGTAGATGTTTGGGGCGGAATTTAAAAAGTTGAAAAAGTTAATGTGGATTTTTTAGAAGTATTGTTAGTGGTTTAAATTGGAATAGATATCGATATTGTTGAACACAATAGTATTATGATAGGTCAAAATGGGTAGGATAAACTTAGGAATTGTGGCTTGTTGCATAAGGCTATGCATGCAATGAATATGATGATGCATTTTGGGAACTACGTGTCTTCCTCAGCACAAGGAATTAGGAGAGAAATAAAAATTACAGTCTTATCGATAAAAACCCTCACAGGCAATGTATGGCGATGGTAGGTTGAGAAATAAAAATGAGAAAGTCTCATAGAGTCTTATTGGTGAAAACCGTCACGGATACCATACGATAATGGTGAGTTAAGAGAAAGAAAAATGAGAGAGGCTTGTTGGCAAAAACCCTTCAAGGTGTCACTAGCTGAATGAGGTTTATAACTACAATTGACCTAAGAAAGCAACTCAGTTTTAGGGTCATTAACTCAACAATAAATGGTGGATAGTTTGGATGAAAAAATTAGGCAGCTTAATCCAAAAATGTGTGCCATAGTCATTAGAATTTATTGTCATTTTTAGATAAATTCATCTTTTGTTTATTTTCAAAAGGGACAAAAATTGTCTTTTCTTTCTTCTTTATATTTCTAATTTTGTTCTTTTGAGTCTGTCATATGAATAAAATCATTTTTCTCATGTCTTTGAGTCAAGTCCATGTCCAAACAAGTGAGAAAAAAATTTCAAAACCTGCTCCAAGCTTCTTAAATTGCACAAAGTAAGACAAAAGGCTAACACATGAAAGAAACATGATTGTAAGTCGAAACAAGTCAAGCAAAAAGTTTGGTGAGAAAACAAGTTTGGGAAATCGGGGAAATACCAAGGTTTGAAGGATTTACTAGAAAGACATAGAAAATGGAGATATTGTGTTTGCTTCTGAGTCACTTTTAATAATTTAAGTGTGGGTCAATGGAGAAACAAGTCGATGACATATGCCATTAGTTGAAAGCAAAATTTAAAAGGGACAAATGCAAGAGAAATTGTCTTAAAAGACAAAAATGCAAACCAACCACCATGTTTTTAAACTCAGAAGTTTTTCTTTTTATGAAATAGGAACATATGCTACTTTTAAATCAAAGTCTTCAAAGCACAAATATCCAGAGGTGCAATTCCTCATTTCTATAAAAGCAAGAGGCAGTGTTGCTGTATAGGTTTAGTAATCACAATTATGGTAAAACGCATCATCTTTACCCCTAAGAGACACATTCTCTAATTTGGGTCTTTCATGACTCATGGCTAGGAGGTGCACTTCCTGATTTCAGCACTTAATCCTAAAAGGTGAAATTTTAGTAAGAATCTTTCACTTTTACTATTAAGAGGTGGACTTGTTGGTCTCGTCATTCAATTTTATTCTCAATAGGTGTATTTATTGATTAGAATGTTGATTCATCTTTGTATTATGCAATATTAGAAGCAGTTGTGATTGGGTTTGACACGTGCAAAAGTTTTTTGATGAATAAAATGGGGCAAAAGAAAATTTTATTCCTATTATTTGAAGCTTCACTTTAGGACCCTCCTAGAAAATGAGACTTTATTTTCTATAAAATGGAATCTTTATTTATCGTAATCTTTTTTGGGATAATTTTTGTTCTAGTATTGATTTTGATTACAAAAGCCCATCTGAAAAATAGGGTGATGAAATTGCAATTCGGGAGCCTGACCGGGGAATAAGATGATGAAATTGCAAATTGAGAAACTGCCTGGAGAACAGGCTGATGAAATTGATAGTCAGGAGCCCAACTGAAAAATAGGATGATGAAAAATGGCAAGTCTAGAGATCGCCCGGAGAACAAGGTGAAGAAATTTAAAGTCGAGTATCTAGGTGAAAAATTAAAAGTCGATCAACAGGGTGAAGAAATTGAAAGTCAAGCAACAAGGTGAAAAAATTGAAAGCCAAGCAACAAAGTGAAGAAGTTATAAGTCAGGAGCCCACCTGGAGAATAGAGTGAGGATTTTAAAACTTAGATTCACATTCAAAAATACCACCTGCAGAACATGGTAAATTTTGAGTTCATCTCCAACACTAGATTTTGAATGGAGAAAATATCAATTCTCAAGGTTTAATCCAAAGAAGACCAAATCTTTATCACTTTTGAAAGAATTGAAAACTCAAGTAAAGAGTTAACAGAATCTCCAAAGATAGTACTTTTTGTAATTTCATTTATCTTTTTAACTTGTATTTTTATTTTTGATGTAAGATAGAGCCGCATACCGAAACCTTAACTGGGCCTCACTCTACTCTCCAACTCGATATAGTCCTTCTTCCTTGTCAATCATGGATCTACATATGAGTCAATTCCCACATAACTTGAGACATGTGGAGTTTCTAATATCAAGACTCGATTCCCTTCTTCCTTTTTGTTTTTTCTTTTGAATAATGGTCAAGACAAATTTCTATTTCATTGTCTACTTCTTTGTCCTAAAAACTATAATTTTACATTCAAAGAGGGGAATGATGTAGACACGTAGTTTTGTCCCTCCAAAAGTTAACTTTTGCATATTTACCCTCACCATATCATGTACCTCACCCCCATGTGATGATCCTTTTACTTAAGACAAAATAACAAATTCTTAATAAAAAAATAACAACCTACCCTAACTAATTTGGACACTTCACCACCTCATGCCAACCCCTACCACAAATACCCCTACCCCTCACATTTTTTCCACTAAACAACAATATGCACACCCACTGGAATATATATATATATACACACTGCCTACATAAACTCTCAAGGAGATTGAACTATTTTTTGGAGATGATCAGACACAACATACACCCATACAGTTAACACGCACACTTATAATTTATACCTCACATATGTATACACTCATAAAGATAATCAGGACATATAATGAAAAATAAGAGAGGAGAATGAAGAATTAAGAGAGGGAAAAATAGGGAGATATTGGAGAGGAGAATATAGAAAGATCAAGAAAGATAGTGATGGAAGAGAGAACAAAGAGAAAAACTAAGTTTAATGGAATAGGGGAGAAATAATTTTTTGAGATGAAATTCTCGTCAAAATTGCCAAATCCACCGACAATCAAGATCCCAACCCATTTCTGTCTAAACTCAATGAAAAACCATACCCCTACTCCCGTCCTCTACTGTTTTGGTTGGAAATTCTAGAACCAGTAAGTAACATCCCAATACTCGATCAAAATTTGACCGACCCATGTCTCTCAGCCATCACTTGAGCTCACCAAAGTTTTAGTGAAATGAAAACTGTGAACCCTGCTCTAATTTCACCTTGACCCATTGAAACTTAGGTCAAAATCTATGATTTAGGTTCGTATTAAGGTTTTTGGCTACTTTTTAAGTCTATTTAAGGTTTGAATTTTATACAGAGGTTGGATTATTCTCATTGAGGTACAACTCAAGGTCTCCAATTATGGACTTCGTCTTTTTATCCAAGTAATATTGGATTTTGAAAGCTCCAAATTGAGGTAAAATTCTACTCTTTTACTCTTTTTAATTTCATTGTTTATGATATTTGATATTTTAGATTGAACATTTATTTGTTAGTTGATCCTTGTTGGTAGTGAATAGTTGTTTGTGTTGATTCATTGTTGATTCCCTTAATTATAGATTGTGTGATGAAATGGTGTCTCATTTGAGACATAAAACCGATTGTTTGGGGCGAAATTAAAAAAATTGAAAAAGTGAATATGGATTTGTTTTGATGCTTTGTTAGTGTTTAATTTTGAATTGATATTGATACTGTTGAACACGATAGTACCATGATAGGTTAAAATGGGTTGGAAAATGGTAGGTTGGTAGGCGAAACTTAGGAATTGTGGATTCTTGAATATTTGGATGTTTGTTGAATGATTTCTATATTATCGCACGGAATTGAAATTGTGTTCATTTGTCGGGGAAATCCCCAAGGCATATTGTACTTATTCATCGGGGAATGCCCTAAAGTATCATGTACGCAAAGGAGGATCAAGGTCCGAGGAATTGGGTAAAGTATAGCTAGGGAAATTAGAATGGTTTAGGTGTTTATTTCGGCATTTTTATTTTTCATTTTTAATAAATTGGACTGGACACTATTTTTTGAATTTTTTATTGTTTTTGTTGTTTGTTTTCTTATTTATGTATTTTGTTGGTTTATACATTCCATAGTGTTATACTAGCCGATATACTCCACATAGAGACCATGGTCAATCCACGAGAACAAGGGATTCCTAACACCTTCCCCTTGGTCAAAAGAATTCCTTAATCTAAATCTCTATTCGTGGGCCTGTTTTGAAAGAGTAAAAAAAATTGTTTTGAAAAAGGATTTTCAAAGGTGACTTAGCACACCAGATTAATGCCAAGTGGCAAATATGAGTTTAAATGTAAAAGAATTATTTTAGAAACAAACTTTATCTTTTCCACTTAATAATAAAAACCCTTTCAAACGTAAAATCTTCATTTTGGGTCAAGAAGGGGTATTGCATAATGTAACTGAGGAGTCGTATAGTGAACTCATAGGGTCAACAGCTTGGATGCCTTGAGACACTATCTTGACTACGAGTCAAGGGAATCACTCGTATCCAGTCATTATGTGTCATAGGGTGGACCGTAATGACTGGCGGCAACTTTCAGCACATATAAGTGGGGGTATGTTTGTTAATTCCCTACTTTCCTCACTTAGAACTCACGTCAATAAAACACCAAAAGGGGGTTATTTTCACCCTGTAAAAAATAAAACAGACTCTCAAACTCCTTAAAATTCCCCACTCAAAGATAGGGTTAGGGTTTCAAGGAATTGGTCATCTAGAGCGTCTGAAGGGTGATTTTTCTTCATAAATACTTGATATCTTAGGCATATGACTCTGTCCTTAAACTTGTTTTACTTAATTAGTAAAATTATTTAATTGTTTATGTGGATTTAAACATGGGTGTTGATATAGGTTGAGTGCTACTGTCACTACCCGATTTTTCAAGCCGTGATGGCGCCTACTTTAACCCACCAGTAGGCAAGCCAAGCCATAGACCGGATTGATAGGTAACGGGCTAACTGGCAGAGACCAAATAAAAGATCACGTATGATGATAACAAAAATAAGAATAAGTGAAATCTAAGAAAGGAGCATATATATTATATCAAATCGAGAGGAAGAAAAAGGATCAACTATACAAGCGAAACTCTCGCAAGACCTGATAAGGTCAGTACTAAAGCCACTACTAACAAGTACCCAGAGTAATTGGCAAAAATCTAAAATATACACAATATGCACAATGAGTCTCGAGAGGAAAAGACTAACTAGAGTAGATAGAGGAGGATCAACCTCAGACGGCAGCAAGCTCACCCATCTCTGAATCAGTATTGTAAGGTAGGAATCACGTCAACATCGACTGCTAGTACCTGGATCTGCATCAGGAAAAAGATGCAGAAGTGTTGTGTAAGTACCAAAGAAATGGGTACTCAGTAGGCATCATCGACCGAGTAAGCTAAATAGAGAAAAGGTATAACTACAATACGAAGATGTAATCTGAGTTATTAATAAATAGGGATGGTAAGGTAAACAACAAACAAGCTACGCAACAGTTGTAAAGGAATAACGTAAGCGATACAGAAAAATAAACAATGTCATAACAACAAAAAAATCAAACATAACCTAACTGGCCCCCCATAAACTCTCTAGGCACACTGAAGAAGACAATTAACCCAACAATACCCCCATAAGTCGGTGGGAAACACAAGTAATGCAAATAAAAGTAAATAATCTATAACTGCACTGATCCCAATAAATTAGGATAGTCATCCAGGTGTGCACCAGACTCAAACCGGTACCAATGGTAGTAACGAGAGGCCTGACACCGAACTTGAACCAGTTGTAATGGATAATATCAAGAGAACACGTAGCGGATTCAAATCGGATATATGGTGTAATTATGATAGGCCACATATATAGAACTCATAATCAGATGCCGTACTCGAACCGAAACTCAGAGGAACCACAACCATAATCAGATGCCAAACTCGAACCAGAACTCTTGGTATCATTAATAAGCAAATACCAAACTCGATTTGGAACTCATAATATCATTTATAATCAAATACCAGTCTCGAACCGGAACTCATAGTAACCATACCCAACGATAATATTAAAATCCATACCACATCATAACAATGTCAACATGGTACAAAAGTTCACAATCAATGACAGAAATAAAATATATACTGAACCTGAACAAAAGCTAAAATATGTCTAATTGTTGTAAGCATGTCTTAATTTTAAAGGGGAAATTTCAAGGTTTTGTAATTTAATCCCATGCCCTAAAATAATCAATGTTATATTATATTAAAAGATAATATTCCAATATTTACTAGAACGGGATCCTAATTCGGAAAAATAAGATAGTTTTCATAAATCAAATAATACGCATCTACAATCACTTATCCGAAGCTAACATAATAATTTACAATTTTAGCAAATAAGCTCAATCTAAAGGTAGAGTAAGCCTAGCCTACATAGACACCAACATTTAAAGACTTTCTGTGAAGCCTCAAAATAATGCTAGTAAACCCCGAGCTTGAATAATTGATTAGAACAATTAACTTTAATTTGATGTTCAAATGATGCTAAAAAAATTTTTCCCAAAAACTGATACTACAAAATATACATATATATCGGTGTAGTATATGTAAAACATAAGAAACTTGCACTTTGATGCCTTTTGTTAAAAGGTTTTGTTTTGAATAATGTCATTGCCAAGTATATAAAGAAGATCAAAAGTTCAAGGCAAGGGACATTGTAGCTGCCAGCTAACCATATAATGTCCACATATCATTTCCCACATGTGTGGTGGTATTGCCACAACTAATAATTTTCTACATCGCGTATATGTTCGGGTATTGTATTTTGAATATACCATAATTAGTAGAAAATTATTTCTAACAAAATCTTTATTATATAATAATAATATTTTAACATTTCTAAAATTACATCTTCGCTTAAATTATTTATAAATCATTAAAGTCTATTATAAAGTGATATAAATATATCATCACTTAAAGAATTTTTATCAATATCAAAAAATATTCTAGAAGGGTACTAAATTAAATTTCTACCAGATGCCAAATTGAATTAAATAATCCATGATACATTTAGATAGTACTAAAATTATATGAAAATATAGGAAGATGACCGTAAGGGTCATTACAACATTCACTACTAAAAGGACTTTCGTCCGCGAAAGTAAAGATAAGGAAATACCTGAAGGGTCAAAAAGGTAGGGATACCAGGTGAGCATATCACGGTCGATCTCCCAGGTATCCTCCTCAACTGGATGGTGACGCCACTGAACCTTAACTACCAGAATGTCCCTGGAGTGTAACCGCCTGACATCCCTCACAAAAATAAATGCTGCCTCTACTAGTAACGCGAATACCTTGTCCAACTAAACCGAGTCCAACTAAAGTATGTGTGACTCATCTGGAATATATTGCTGCAACATAGATACATAAAACACTGGGTGAATGGATGAGAAGGTAGGTGGCAATGCCAACACATAAGCTACCTCCCCAACTCTCTGTAGGATATCAAACCCCTCCTCCCGAACCACATCACGCCCTTCAAGGGCGATACACCTAGGAAGACCCTATCACCAACTCTAAAACTTAATGGATGATGTTTGCAATCAGTATAACTTCTCTGTCTACTCTGAGCTACTCGTAGCCTGTCTTGAATCACTTAAACCCAGTCCAATGAATAATGAATCAAATCTATACCTCGAGGCCTAGCCTCAAAAGTCTCAAACCAACCAATAGGAGATCGACATCGCCTACCATACAATGCCTCAAATGGGGCCATCTGAATACTCTAGTAAAAGCTGTTCTTAAATACAAAATCTGGCAAAGGTAGAAAGTGGTCCCACTATCCTCCAAAATCTAATACCCCTGCGCGTAGCATATCCTCTAAGACCTGGATAGTCTGCTCTTACTGCCCATAGTTTGGCGATGAAAGGTTTTTTTGAGGTCAACCTATGTCCCCAACTCTTCCAAAAATGTCCTCCAAAATTTAGAAGTAAACTAAGAGCCTCGATCAGAAATAATGGACACAGGGACCCCATGTAGGTGAACCACCTCCTGGATATAAACACGATCTAAACTCTCGACACAATAGGAAAATTGAATGGGGATAAAATGTGCAGACTTGGTCAATCAATCCACGATGACCCCAATTCTATCAAAACCACGTAGAGTACGAGGCAATCCATCTACAAAATCCGTAGTAAGTTGCTCCCATTTCCGCTTGGGAATTGGTAGCTGCTGAAGTAATCGACTAGGACTCTGATGCTCAGCCTTTACCTATTGAAAGCAAGGACATCGCACCACAAACCCTACTATATCTCTTTGCATACCACTTTACCAGTAATGCTACCTTAAATCCCTATACATCTTAGCTATCCTGGGATAAATAGAGTATCTAGAGCTATGAGCCTCACGAAGAATCAAAGGGATCAAATCTGCAACCCTTTGAACACCAAAATGACCATCAAACCTTAATACACCCTCAGAATATAGGGTAGCCCGCTGAGAGTCACCCCTCAACACCTGCTCCTAAATTCTACAAAGTTTGCTATCCTCAAACTGACGACTACAAACCTGCTCCAACAAGGTAGATATGGCCTCAATACTAATAATGATTCCCCGAGGGTAAAAAATATCCAAATAAACCATCATGTTAGCTAAGGACTGAATGTCTAAAGCCAACATCGACTGAGAAGCTGAAATAAAAGATAAGCTACCCATACTCACTGACTTTTGACTCAAGGTATCCACTATGACATTCGCCTTGCCTGGGTGATAGAGAATAGAGATATCATAGTCCTCAACAATTCAATCCACATACGCCTCGAATTAAGCTTCTTCTAGGTCATAACATGCTGAAGACTGCAGTTATCAGTAAATATCTCACAGCGAACCCCATACAAATAATGTCTCCAAACCTAAGCGCAAATACTACCGCTTCCAACTCTAACTCATGAGTGGGGTAGTTGCGCTCATGCACCTTTAATTGTCTTGATGCATAGCAATAATACGACCATACTGCATCACAACACACCCCAAACCAACACCAAACTCATCACAATAGATAGTAAAATCCTCGCCCTTAATAGGAAGAGTCAAAATAGGAGCTGAAGTAAGCAAATCCTTGAGCTTCATAAATCTCGCATAACAACTCGCAGAGCAATGAAATGGAACCTCCTTCCTGGTCAATCTAGTCATACGGTCTGCAATAGAAGAAAAACCCTTAATAAATAGCCTATAGTAACCTATCAACCCAATAAAGTTGCGAACCTAAGAAGGTGACGTAGGCCTAGCCGAACTACAAATAGCCTCAATCTTTGTTGGGTCCACCATAATACCGTCCTTGGACATTATGTGCCCTAAGAAAGCTATAGACTCAAGCCAAAACTCACACTTTGAGAGCTTGGCATAAAGCCTGTGGTCTCTCAAAGTACAGAGTACAGTCTTAAAATACTTATCGTGCTCCTCCTTGATCCTCGAATATATAAGAATGTCATCAATAAATACTCTCGTAAAATAGTCCAAATATAGCCTGAACACATGATTCATTAGATCTATAAAAGCTGTTGGAGAATTGGTCAACCCAAAAGGCATCACCAGGAACTCATAATGACCATAACGAGTCCTGAAGGCTGTCTTAGGGATATCCGCAGCCCTAACTCTCAACTGATGTTAACCGGACCTCAAATCTATCTTAGAAAACATTGTTGCACCCTAAAACAGATTAAACAAATCATCAATACGAGGCATAGGATACTTATGCTACACAGTCAACTTATTAATCTGCCTATAGTCGATACACATTTGAAGGAGATATGTTTATTCCTCACAAACAAAATTGGATCACCCCAACGAGATATATTTGGTCTGATAAAAACCTTACCCAAAAGAACTATTCACCTCTTTCAACTCAAAAGGAGCCATACTATATGGACCTATAGAAATATGTTGGGTGCCTGGCTTGAGGTCAATAATAAACTCTACATCACGCTTAGAAAGAATCCAAGGTAGGTCGGCCAAAAATACATCAGAAAACTCGCTAACAACAGAGACAGAGTCAAGCGGGCGACTCTCAGCACTAATATCCTAAACATATGCAAGAAATGACTCACAAATCCTTGATATCAGTCTCCTAGCCCCGATATATGAAATATTCCCTATCGGTGCACGGCTAATAGAAACCTGCCACAGAACTGGGGGTATACCAGGAAAAGCTAAACTAACGGTCTTGGCAAAATAATCCAAGATAGCTTGGTAAGGATATAGCCAATCCATGACTAGAATCACATCAAAATCTACCATATCTAGGACAATGAGGTCATCCTGAGTATCAAACTCCTGAATAGTCACCAAACAAGATCTATATAACCTATCCACTACTAAAGAATTACCTACTAGGGTAGCCAGACATAATGGCACAGATAAAGAGTTCGAACATAAACTCAGTCACAATGCAAAATAAGTAGAAACATATGAAAATGTGGAACCAAGATAAAAAAAATCAGAAGTTGGCTGATGGAACACGAAAATCATACCTGTGATTACAGAATCCAAAGGCTCAGCCCCTGATATACCTGGAATAATATACAAATTACATGGTCCACTACTAGACTGGGTACCTGCTCGACCGCCTATCCTATCTCTCTATAGACCACCTCTATAACCTTGGGAACCACCTCCATAACTCTGTACACCACCCCTACCTAACAACGACACTTATTTGATAGACTACATAGATAGAACTGAAGGCTTAATCATCCTATGCTGGGGACACTCATGGGCAAAGTGACCAATAACCCCACAGTTATAACATATCCTGGGCACCCTACTCTGTCTAGAAGGTTCGGTGGTTCCAAAATGACCACCTCGACTCTATAATCCTAGCTGAGAACCCCTCTTCGGCTGGCTGTTGCTCTGTCCACTAAAATTACTATAGCGGGGCTGACCCTGGTTGGATATCTAAAGTGAAGCCTAAACTGGCCGACTAGGCTAACCTTGATGCTGAGAAGGCTACTAATGAGGGCACCTACCATAAAATCCTTGGCCTGGAAATTGTGAACCATTGTAATTGCCTTGGTAGCGTGGTCTCTTATTGCTGCCCCTTGGGCCTCTTGATCTATCTCCTATATAGAATAAATATGCTCGACTGTCCTGAATTCAGTAAACTCTGTGTAGCTCTACATAGAGATAATATTAATCCCCTGACAAAGCATTGAATCCGCTCGTACTTCATACTAAGAATTATAGTGGAGTGTCTGGCTAACTCATGAAATCTTGCCTCATACTTAGCCACAGTTATAAAACCTTTTCTCAATGCTGTAAACACATCTCAAAGACGCTCACGCACACTGTGAGGTATATAATTCCCTAAGAATACCTCAGAGAAATGAGTCTAAGTCACTGGTACAGACCCAGCTAGACTGGAATCAAGATAAACTATCTACTACCTCCTCACAGTAGTATCAAACAGATAAGAAACAAAGTCTACTGCTCGCGCCTCAACTAGCCAAAAATTCTACAACCGGTCCTCACAAATGGATAAAAATTCATGAGAATCTTATCTCGGCGTCCCAAAAAACTTGGGTGGAGTCAACTCAAAAATCGATCCAACATCTTCTGCTCCTCTGCATACATAACTAGTGGGGTTACTGCCAGTTGTGGGACTACAGGTACTGGCAAAATCTCTATCCTATGTTCCACTACCGCAGGCTGTGCCCATAAATAAACACCACCCTATGCTACTAGTTGAGCTCCCATGACCGGTGGACCTCTAACTAACCCAAATAACTATAAAAATACACCCCAAAGAACCGAAGAAGATATACAGTAGGCTGGAGCCTAGACTGTCCCTTGGCCCGCCTGATGATGTGGTGGAATACCTGGAGCTCTCTCAATCTCTGAAGCTATAATAGGATCAAGTGATGGATCCCTGGCCTGATCTCAAATAGGGGTTGCTCCTCTACCCTACCCCTAATATCTGGGTCGACCTCGACCCCAAGCTAGAACTCTAGAAGTAGACTTGGGCCCCGACCAACCGCTCTTAAACCTTGCATCCTAGCCATCTGCGTAGAGAGTAAACCAATAAAAAATCACAACCAACTCAGTCTTAACGCACAAAAATGGATCAAAAAATAAGATTTTACCCTAAAAATGCTCGGTAACCTCTCAAGGATAGGATACGGATGTTTCCGTACCTATCTGCGGAACTCTACTAAAGATCGGCTCCATTACTAATAATACAAGTAAGACCAAGGCTCTGATACTAAGTTGCTACGACATAATTTCTCAAGTTGTGATAGCGCCTACTTTAACCCACCAGTAGGCAAGAAAAGCCATAGCCTGTAATGATAGGTAATGGGCTAACAGGCAGAGATTAAATAAAAGATCACGTATTATGATAACAACAACAATATTAAGTAAAATCTAAGAAATTAGCATATATATATTATATCCAAATGATAGGAGGAAAAAGGACCAACTATATAATCCAATTCCTCCCAAGACCTGATAAGGTCAGTACTAGAGCTACAACTAACAGATACCTTGAGTAGTAGACAAAAATCTAAAATGTAAACAATATACACAAACAGTCTCGAGTGCAAAAGACTAACTAGAGTAGATAGAGGAGAATTAGCCTCGGACGATAGCAAGCTTACCCTGCTCTAAATCAGTACTGGAAGGTAGTAATCACATTAACGCCGACTCCTAGTACCCTGATCTATATCGGGAGAAAGATAAAAAAGTATAGTATAAGTACCAAAGCTACGGGTACTAAGAAGGCATTATCGGCCGACTGAGCTCAATACAGAAAAAAGGTATAACTATAATGCAAAGGTATAATCTGAGTCATCAGTAAATAGGGATGGTAAGGTAAGAAACAACCAAGTTACGCAACAGCTGTAAAGGAATAACATAAGCGATACAGAAAAATAAATGATGCAGTAATAACAGAAAAATCAAAGGTAACCTAACTGGGGCCCCATAAGCCCACTAGGCACACTGAAGAAGATAATTAACCCAACCATACCCCTATAAGTCAGTGGAATACACAAGTAATGAAAATAAACATAAATAATCTATAACTGTGTTGATCCAAATAAATCATGATAGACATCTAGGTGTGCACTAGACTTGAACCGGTAGTAATGGGTAGTAATAAGAGGCCAGAAACCAGACTCGAACCAGTAGTAATGGATAATAACAAAAGGACACGGGCCGGATTCGAACCGGACATAGTTAGTAATAACGATAGGCGACATATATAGAACTCATAGTCAAATATTGGACTAGAGCCAAAACTCAGAGGAACCACAACCATTATAAGATGCCGGAATTGAACTGAAACTAATAGTATCATTAATAATCAAATACTGGACTCTAACCGAAACTCATTATATCATTAATAATCAAATACTGAACTAAAATCAGAACTCAAAGTAACCATACTCAACGGTAATATTAAAATCCATACCATATCATGACAATGTCAACGTGGTACAAAATTTCACAATCAATGACAGAAATAAATTATATACTGAACCTAAACAATAGCTAAAATAAGTCTAATTTTTGTAAGCATGACTTAATTTAAACGGAAAATTTTAAGGTTTTGTAATTTGATCCCATGCCCTAAAGTAATAGATTCTATATTATATTAAAAGATAATATTCCAATATTTACTAGAATAGGTTCTAATCCGGATAAATAAGATAGTTTATAGAAATTAAATCATACACATCTACAAGCACTTATTCAAAGCTAGCATAATAGTTTACAATTTCAGTGAATAAGCTCAATCTAAAGGTAGGGTCAGCCTAGACTACTTGGACGCCAACGATAAAAGCCTTTCCGCGAAGCCTCAAAATAACGCTAGTAAATCCCGAGATTGAATAATTGATTCAAATAATTAACTTTAATTTGTTGGTCAAATGATGCTAAAATATGTTTTTCCAAAGACTGATACAACAAAGTATAGATATATATATCTGTGCAGTATATGTAAAACATAAGACACTTGCACTTTGATACCTTTTGTTAAAAAGTTTTGTATTGAATAATGCCACTGCCAAGTATATGCTTTGTAAATATGTATATAAAGAAGATCAAATGTTTAAGACAAGGGACAAATGTGGCTGCCAGCTAACCATATAATGTCCACATATGATTTCTCACGTGTGTGGTGGTATTACCACAGCTAATATTTTTTCTACCTCGCGTATATATCCAGGTATTGTATAAATTCTTATTAAAATAATTATTATATTTTGAATATAACATAATTAGTAGAAAACTATTTCTAACAAAACCTGTATATAATAATAATAATAATAATATTAATAATATTTTAACATTTCTAAAATTACCATCTCTGCTTAAAATATTAATAAATCATAAAAGTCTATTGTAAAGTGATATATATATATCATCACTTAAAAAATTTTCCCAATATCAAAAATATTTTAGAAGGGTACTAAATTATATTTCTACCAGATGCCAAATTAAATTAAATAATCCACGATACATTTAGATAGTACTAAACATATATAAAAATATAAGAAAATAACCATAAGGGTCATTATATTTTTGGAATGAATGTTTCTTAAATTGGATTCCTATGATGGTATATGCATTGTTCATTCTTTATTTATGGTTTTGAACTTGTGGGGTGCATGAGCATGGTGAATTAACTAATGGGACAGGGTTTTCCCCAATTTTGTGATTTTTAGTAATTGAATTGGTATAACCTCAACTCAATATTTTGAAATTAGCTTTGAATTTGAGTACACGCACATTGAAAATACCTTTGGAACCCTTGTATATCATTAACAAAATTTTAAAAATGATTTTATTTTATCAAACCTTAGGGGTCTTGGATTTACCGTATGAATGAATAATTGAACCTAGCAGGGTCTTGAATTCCCACTTGTGAATGGCTAATTGATATGGTATGACAATGTTAGCTTACAAGTGAGGTTAGTATGATGATACCATTAGGGTTCCTTAATAAATTGGTTCAATGAATGAGAATGTGGGTAAAATATTTTAAATTGATCTTAAAGGGGGTTGTGTAGTTGGGCCATAAAAGTGGAGGTCCCGAGGACAAATACTAAAAATTGTATTTACCAGCACAATGGTCTAATTAGCTAGGTCGTTTGAGTACCTCTTTGCTTTATGACCGGGTTGTTTGAGTCCCACTTATTACATGATTGGGTGATCATGTTACCCTTGATATATGACTGGGAAGTTTGTGTTCCCTGTGCTTTTATGTTATCATTATTCATATATCGGGTGGTTCAAGTCCCACATGGTGCATATGTACATATAATTATTTTTTGGTTCATGCGGCTACATGCATTGGGGACCTTTCAGTAGGGAGATCTAAACCCATATATCCCATGGGTGTCTTTTTATGATGCTTAAGCTACAAAATTAAGGGTAAGGTCTTAAAGATCATACTAAACCTTATTCCCTACCTCGGCATGTGATATATATGTATTTGTGTATGATTATGTGCAATGATTTTAAATGGTTTTAAAATCATAATCATGGCATTATTTTTACCCCTTATCCCTGATTTACATGCTATCGCTTAACCCTCTAATCATCTATGGACATTGTATCCCCACGTGAAGTAGGACACAGAGACACTCCTTCCTTTCTTGTACAATGATAGGATTTTTGGACTATTAATAGTCAGCTTAAAGTGTTGATCCTCATTCTTCCAGAAGGTCGTTGCTTCTTTGTTTATCTACTATCATAGCATTTTCTTTTGACTTATTTTTAACTGTCGTTGGGGGCATGTTCCGACTTGGGTTTATATTATTTTGTTAGAGGATTTGTGGATGACTGTGGATTGCATATTTTCATTGATATTCTTAGACTCTTTTTAGCTTACATTATCCTATCTTGTTATATATTTGAAATTCATCTGCTACTAGTTATATTAAGTTTTTTTTGGCTAGATCAAAGGGGCTGATCTCCGGTCCCTGGAGGAATTGAGATATCCATCCCAATCAGGCCCTAGTTCGCGTTGTAATATTAGACCTCGTGATACCATCTTTCTTTAAAATTCATTGGATAGGGTTTGGATGATTCAGGAAAGGCATTAAACAACTGAGAGTAGGAAAAAAGTTATGCAGGCCGTAGGATTTATGCCATGAATTTTGGGATTGGTAATTAACACTTCCTTCATGTGTCACCCATGATGGGAGTGATAAGGTTTGTGAAGAAGGGCAAGCTTAGCCTGATGTACATTGGACCATTTGAGATTCTTCAAAACATTTAGAAAGATTGCTTATGAGTGGTCCTTACCTTCAGATTTTTCAACCATTAATTAAATTTTTCATGTGTTTATGTTTTGACATTACATTTCGGATAAGTGTCATGTTCTTTATTAGGATTCAGTTTACTAGGATAAGAGGTTGACTATTGTAGAGAAGGAATGGTTTATTTTAGAAAGGGATGTTCGATGGTTACGTTCCATGGATATTCATATGGTTAAGGTTTATTGCAAACATCATTCTATCGAGGAGGATAATTGGGAGGATGAGTTCAACATACATAGATTTATCCCAAACTCTTTATTGTAAGGTATTTCCTTGTCTTTTAGTTTGAGGATGATCTAGTCTTAGATGTGGATGTTGTAATGACCAGATTTATGAAAACTAAATTTTTATGTGTTTTGACCATTTTCTCCTTATTCTTAGTTACTACATGTTGATTTTGAGCTGTGGAGATGGTTGACATGCTTTTCGATGCAATCAAGAGTAATTTTGATAAGTTTGTAGTTTTTAGAGGCTTAAAAAGCCATATAATTGACATCAGTTAATATTTGTTGTTATGAGCGTTAAGTGATGATTTGAATAGTTTCATTAGGTCCGAATTATTGTATTTGGGTTATTAGCATGGTTGGTTTGGGTTTGGAACCTTTATTTTATATTTTGATTCTTCATTTGAAAAAATAGTAAAAGGGCATTCCAGAGTTAATTTGTTGAAAACAATCTGTTTTTTAAAATACAACATCATCACTGATTTTGAAATGTTCAAATTAGCCTAGTGACATATATGATTTTTCTCTGAGGTCTCAATCAATTTTTGAGGGTTCGTTCGAAGATTAGTAGGCTTGCACAAAAATCAGCATTTTTTTATATCTGGTGCAACCGCTTAAGTGTCCAAGGTTTCCTTAAGTTGCAGCCATTTTTGTGTCCCAAGACCACTTAAGAAGTAGCCTCTTTAGCAGCTTGGCATCACTTAAGTTGTAGCAGGTTAAGCAGCCAGTTAATTACTTAAGCTGCAACAATTCTAAATAACCCTTTTTTCAATTTTTTCTCAATTTTTGCATCTCCAACTTTAAGAAATGATATGTTTGAGGGTTTGTCCATCAGTTTTCATATGTGCAACCCTTAAACTTGTATTCCCATTATTTTTCATTGATCACATCATCAAAATTGTCTTTCAATCATGATTTAAAAATGGAATTTTGAGGTTTTTAGTGGTGAAGCTTAAAAATGGTTTTTTATCGCTTTGGACCTTATTTTAGTCTATTTTTGCATGGGTTTTTAATTTTAGTCTTCTATAATCTAAGGCAATGTATTTCTAAATAAAAATATTAATTTTACCCCTTTAATTTTTCAACTCGTTTTTCGAACCTGTTTTGGATCCGGCTCAAATATGGGCAATATGAGTATCTTTAGTTTTCTTTTAATACGTAGATGCTATATTTAATTATTATAGTTGATTTTTATGAATTTGGAAAATCTTTGTGTTTAAGCACTTTAGGTTAGGGTTTAGTCGTTTCAAGGTAAGTTATGACTTAACTTCTTTCAGATTGAACTGGATAGTTAATAAAAAAGTAAATCATGCTATGGGTTGTGAAAATAGCTATAGGACTTATATTTTGACTGTTATTGTTGTTGTGTGCCCGTGTGAGAGCTTATATTTTATTTTTGTTGACTTGTGATATCTAACATTATGCGTTGCATGTGTGGCAACTTTATTTTACATCAGAGGTCTCATTTGTTCCTTTAAATGCATTTTAGTCTAGATATAATGCTTATTTGGGTCTTGAATTGTTATTTTAGGCCTCTTTAAGGATTGGTTATTTTTATCATGATAGAAATTCCTGAGTTATGGATTAGTATGATCCAAATGATGTCTTACATGAATATTTATCCTAATGATGTCTAACTAGTAGTAATAATCATGTATTGTGGACATATTGAGCTAATTTTTGGACACTTATATACATGTTGTCATGATCCAAACCGGGGCTCTAGTTGTAACAAGTATCCCGAACCATGAAGGACCAAGAGCCCTTCTAACTTGTAATCACATACATCATTCTTATACGAAAAGAAAGTCTGGGAAATACAAAACGAAAGAGAATCGTGGTCATAACTCTCAAATCTATTCAGCAATACGAAAATAATTTTTTTTCAACATAAAAGCAACATCTTTTTCTGTCTGCAAAATCTCTACTACATAATACATCAAAACTTGTATGAACCTGGGACAAGGCCCCCGATAGACCAAATCCATAATAAATGATAAAAGACTGAAAGAAAACAAGTCATCTGAAATATAGAAGGCTCACCAACTGCACTCTTCACTCCTGCCTGAAGATATCTGCTGCTTATCAGGACCCCTAGATTGAGCTTGAATACCTGAAAGGTAGGGGGTCAATACAGATGTACTGGTATGTAGAGAAATCCAAAATAATGTTTTATATATATAATAGGTGAGATAAATTAACAAATCATCATGCATGATATAGTTCAAAATATTTGGGCACTTATATAATATTCATAAAACATTGATGTCAGTATAATTAAATTCTTTGTATTACTTCTGAGTTAGGTGGCACTCCCCTACAAGTCTGATATTTCATGGGCTATATGGAATCCTCCATTGACTCAGCGGGAAATCTCCCAACCCAAGTTTTCTGGAAGGGTTGGAGTGTCTATGTCTAATATGCCCACTAGGCCAATGTAGAATAATATACCCGTATTGGCAAAACACGGCTTTGGAAAATGAGTTGTCTGAACTCGTACCTTCTTCGAGGAACCACGTAAGATGTATTTATGCTCTATTTTATCCTTTTCTAAACATGTATTCTTCAATATTCATAATAATAAGAGTCTGGTAGAAATTTGATTTCTATACTAGTCTGTGTCTGTTATGGCATTGTCTGATTTGGTATCGTCATACCAAGACTTGCAAGTTGAATAATTATGTCATAAAGTTCCATGTCTAATTATTTCATTCTAAAAATTGTTTAGGCCACTTGAACATGCATATAGTATGAGAAAATGCATATCTCAAATCATAAGTCAAAATCATGCAAAGTCTTTCCATTCATTTCACAATTAAAACAAGTGGTGGCCAATTTCTCAAAAACATTCTTGAAGTTTTTTCATTTATCAATCTCAACATTTTAAATCATAATAATGATCCCCTCTCCCATTCTTAATCATCATAAAATTCACATAAGATAATTAGCATCTTGATTCCTTCTTTAAAACCATGAAATGTAAGGATTCATAACATGTAAATCAAGTAACAAAGTAATAGGAGAGGAGGAGATCCGATATTTCATGCTTTAAATTCACAATTCAAAATTTCAATGGATACATACATATATACTAATCAAATCACTTTCAAGGGAAGGCCTAAAGATCAAAACAATATTCTCAAGGATTCTAAAACATGATTATAATTGTAAATCCAAAACTCTTTCTGGAAAATCATGATTTCTAAAACTTTTGCATAATTAAAAGAATTTTATATGACCATGTAGTTTTTTTTCGGAAAACCCCACGTACGTTACGTTTATTAGGAGGAATAGTGGATTTTGAATTTCAGCTTAGTTCTTGAAACTATTGGCTTGCAAGGATGAGCTCTTGATCTTAAAAGAAGACGCTAGGGTTTTCAATTTATGATAAGAGAGTTATTTTTCATGAAAACCAACTTAAAATGCTGATATGATGCTTTAATATTGTGTTTGGGGAGTATTCAAACAAGGAAAAATGACCCAATTGCCCTTAAAAATGCAGATTTTAAAAGCTGAAATAACTGGGCATCGACGTGATTGGCGACGCGTCGCGCCCTAATCGTGCCAAGCCTTAGTACTTTTGCCTGGAAGTTCCTGCAAAAAATTGACCAATGCAATGTATGATGCAGTGTGCCAAGATCACATTGGACCACTATTTTGGGACACCAAACAAGGTCTAAATGCGGCCCAAATCTGAAACTTGTCCGGGAACACCTATTGACCTCCCGGATCATGAACTAGCTAATATATCAACTATTGAGGGCCATTAAGGTTAAGAATAAGATCATCAATGATTAGGAGATCAAAATGAATAAGTCTCTTTTTACACTTAGAGTAATTTCAAGATGCTAGCTTCTCAAACATGGCTCTTGGTGACATCTAGTCGAACGAAACTACAGAGCATTACATTATCCCCCACTTGGGATCATTCGTCCCTAAATGATGACTTAGAACATGGGCAAGCATGATTTCAACATACTAAGGAAAATAAAGAAGGAGGGATATAGAGAGAAATTGAATAGTACCTTTTATGAGGTCACCCATTGACTCAAAGAGATTTGGATACCTAGCTCGCATAACATTTTCTAATTCCCAAGTAGCTTCCTCAACCTTTTGATTCTTCTATAGTATCTTAACCGAGATTATTTCCTTGTTCCTTAAATTTCTAACTTGGCGATCCAAGATTTCAATAGGTTCTTCTTCGTAAGACAAGGAGACTATTACCTTGATCTCCTCTACATGCAACACTATGGAATGGTCTCCAATACATTTCTTCAACATGGATATGTGGAATATCGGGTGAACAGAACCCAGATTTACAGGCAACTCTAACTAATATGCAACCCCACATATCCTTCTCAAAATATTGTATGGCCCTATATAGTGAGGACTCAACTTCCTTTTCTTCCTGAAATGCATCTCCCTTCAAAGGAGAGACTTTGAGGAAGACCCAATCACCAACCTCAAATTCTAGCTCCCTTCTTCTAACATTAGTATAGGACTTCTATCGACTCTAGGCTATTTTAAGTCGTTCTCTGATGATTTTTACTTTCTCTACCGCTTGATGAACAAGATCAGGCCCAAACAATCACATTATGCCTACTTTATACTACCCTATTAGTGACCTACATCTTCTTCCATACAATGCCTCAGAAGGAGCAATCTTAATACTGGCATGATAGCTATTATTATATGCAAACTCTATCAATGAAAAGTGATCTACCCAATTACCTTTAAATTTAATTACACAGGCCCTCAACATATCCTCAAGGTTTTGAATGGTGCGTTCAGCTTTCCCATCGGTCTGAGGATGGAAAGCAGTACACAGGTTCACTTGGGTACCTAAACCCCTCTGAAAGTATTTCCAAAACTACAAAGAGAATTTCATACCTCAGTCAGATATGATGGATACAGGTGCCCCATGCAAATGAACGACTTCTGCAATGAATAACTTAGCATAATCATCTCCTGAATAGTTAGTCCTAACTGGCAGAAAGTGAGCTGACCTGGTTAGCCGATCCACAATTACTCAAAAACAATCATATCAATTTCGGGACCTCAGAAGTCCCATAATGAAATCCATATTTATCATCTTTCACTTCCATAAAGGCAAAGGTATCTCTTGGTAAGTACCACCTGGCCTCAAATGTTGCACTTTAACTTGTTAAAAATTCAATCACTTGGAAACAATGTCATCCATATCGCTTTTCATATTATTCCACCAATATATAGCTTTTAGATCATGATACATTTTTGTAGAGCCTAGGTGAACAAAATACCTTGAAGTGTGTGCTTCATTAAGGATTATTTTTCGCAAACCATTTACATCTGAAACACATAATCTACCTTTATATGTCATAATCCTATCAACACCAATTTAAAAAAACATCACCTTCTGCTGCCCCATATTTTTCTTAATTTCCATCAAAATGGGATCTTCGGCCTGCTTCTCTTTAACTTTTGCACAAAGGGAAGATTTAGCTATCTTATGAACAACTACTCCTCCATCCTCGGAATCCAAAAGTCGCACCCCTAGATTGGCAAGTCGATGAATATTGTTAATCATCTCTCTATTCCCTATCTCAACATGAGAAAGGCTTCTCATAGATAATCTGCTGAAGTCGTTGGCTACCACATGTACTTTGCCTAGATGATAATGCAGGCTCATGTCATAATCCTTCAAAATTTCCAACCAATGCCTCTGCCGGAGATTTAATTCTTTCTGTGAGAAAATATACTGTAAACTCTTGTGGTCAATAAATATATCAACATGTACCCCATAAAGATAATGCCGCTAGATTTTAAGTACAAAGACCACACCCGTTAACTCCAACTTATGGGTGGGGTAATTTCTCTCATGCACCTTCAACTTCCTAGATGCATAAGACACCACCTTACCATGCTGCATAAGTACACACCCAAATCCCACGAGGGACGCATCACAGTACACAATGAAACCCTCTGTACCTATCGAAAAAGTCAGAACGGGTGTTGTAGTCAACTTGTCTTTCAACCTCTCAAAATATTTCTCACAGGAGTCATACCATACAAACTTCACCTTTCTCTGTGTCAACTTAATAAATGGAGTAGCTATGGAAGAAAAACTCTCTAGACACAATATGCTCCATAAAGGTTTGTAGAGAGTTTTTCTTATGTCGTGGGTCTAGGAAATTTTTTCACTGCCTCAACCTTTTGGGGATCAACCTTAATCCCATCTCTAGACAAAATATGCTTTAAGAAACCAATAGCCTTAAGTCAGAATTCACACTTGGAAAATTTTACATACAACCTATGATCTTTGAGGGTCTGAAGGATGACTCTACGATGATTGGCATGGTCCTCCTCACTCTTAGAATAAATAAAAATATCATCAATGAAAACTATGACAAACAGATCTAGAAACTGATAGAATACCTTATTGATTAGGTCCATGAAAGTTGCAGGGGCATTAGTCAACCCAAAGGACATGAATAAGAATTCATAATGACCGTAGCGGGTTCGAAAAGCTATTTTGGGAATATCTAACTATCAAACATTCAAATGATGGTACCCCGAATGAAAGTCTATCTTTGAAAAGTATTTATCCCCCTGGAGTCAGACAAAAAGATCATCAATTCTAGGCAGAGGATATTTATTTTTAACAGTGACCTTATTCAGCTGACAGTAATATACGCACATACACAGGGAACCGTCTTTGTTTTGCAAGAAGAGTACAGGTACACCCCATGGAGAAATACTAGGATGGATAAAACCTTTGTCTAGAAGGTCTGATAGCTGTTTTTTTAACTCTTTCAGCTACGCAGGTGCCATTCTATATGGAAAAAATAGAAATAGGACAGGTGTCTGGCAATAAATCAACAACAAAATTTATCTCCCTATCAGGTGGTATTCCTGGGAGATCATCAAGAAAGACTTCTAGAAATTCATTTACCATAAGGACAGACTGAAGTGAAGGACTTTTGGTATTTAAATCTTTAACCCGGATAAGAGATACAAACAACCATTGGAAATGAGTTTACGAGCTTTGAGGTAAGATATAAAGTTCCCTCTAGGTGCTAAAGAATACCCTTCCCATTCTATCACTGGTTCATTCATAAAAGAAAAAGTAACCTTTCGGGTTCTACAGTCTAGAATGGCATAACATGAATGGAGCCAGCTCATTTCTAAGATGGCATCAAATTAACTCTATCAAGCTCTATGAGGTCTGCAATAGTATCACGTCTATAAATAGAAACAATATAATTCTTATGCACCCTCCTAGCCACAACAAAATCACCTACCAGAGTGGAAATAGAGAAAGGTTCTGCAATTACATCAGGCTCAAACCCAAACCTGACAGCCACATATGGTGTCACATAATCCAAGGTAGACCCAGGATCAAGTAACACATACACATCACGAGAGAATATTTGTAACGTACACATGACTATATCTGGTGAGGCCTTTGTCTCCTGGTGATTTGACAATGCATACAACTGGTTGTAGCCACTCCCGACAGCTGAAGTATCACCTTTTTGAGGCGGTGGTGGCGCAAAAGAATTTTTTTGTGACTTAGAACCACCAACATTCATTCTAGTAGAAGAACAATCTTTCTAGAAATAACCCAACTGACCATATGAATAGCATGCTAGTTTGCCCATATGACATCTCCCTGGATGATGCTTACCGCAAGTCTCACGCTGTGGAAACTTACGATGCTACTGAGACACACTTCCCTGGGACTAGTTAACTTGTGCCCTGGATCTATGATTATTCTAAAAATTCTGAGATCGTTGGTCAACTGGGGGTCTGGGCATTGGGGCGCTGGCTACAGACTGAGCATTACCCTAACACTTTTTCTTCTGCTATCTGTTACCCCAATTACCACTTTACAGCTGACTGGGGATCTGGTGTGCTATTGTGTCCCTCTCTTTTTGCCTATCCTTCTACCTAGATTCAGTGATTCTCTTTTTTATTCCCCAACCTATTGCATGTGGATGATAGTTTGGAGAAGTCCATGTCCCTGTTCAGCATTGCCACCTTGTATTCAAGCACTAAGTCATCTAAAAGATCGGCTTCAAATTTTCTCATATAGGCTCTCATATTTCCTGCCAACTCTAGAGCATAACGGGCTAGTTCGTTGAATCTCAAAATGTACTCCTTGACACTCATTTTTCCTTGCTTTAGGTTTATAAACTCTTCAGTCATGGACTCCCTCAACTCTAGAGGAAAGAATCAATCTAGGAAGGCTTCCATGAACTCACCCTATACTGTGGGCTCAACATTCTCGCTCGTTAAATCTTCCCCCTTGCTATTCCACTGATTCACAACTTTTTTAAGATGATAAGATGCTAATTCCACCCCTTCCATCTTATCTACATGCATCACCCTAAATATCTTCTCCATCTCATCCACAAACTCCTGTGGATCCTCCTCTATCTTTATACCTGAAAATCTAGGCGGTTCATCGGCATAAACTGACCCACTCTAGTTGTCTCATCTGCGCCACATGCAGAGCCTACATCCTCTAACCGTTGAGTCTGTATAGACAATAACTGTGAAAGCATATGTATTAACTTCCTGAATTTTGTATTTGATACCTCTCTCTCGTGAGGTTGGGTGTAGTTAGTTCCTGATCGGGGAGCTCTAGGTGCCTTGAGTGGGTTGTTCTGAGTAGGTGGGACTCCCGGAGTAACAACAACTTCTGGAGTCTGAGCTTTATTGTGTGTCCTCATCCCATTAGTGGGACAATCCTCATCAGTCTAGGCATTCTGATAGTTAGAGCGACTTAGAGGCATGGATGCTCTTCTGAAATACAAAAGATCATTGATTAGAGGACAGATTAGACTCTAAAGCACGAGCTAAATCACAAAGAGGGGAAGCATTCCTAAATGCCTAGTAGCCTCCTACTTATAAGTACAACACTCTACACACCCACAAACAAGACTCTACCCAGCGTGATTTCACAGGTACCCTAGGACCATGAATCATGCTCTGATACCAAGTTTGTCATGACTTAAACTGGGGCCCTGGCCATGACGAGCATCCCGAACCATGAAGGCCCGAGAGCCTTCTAACTTGTAATCACATACACCATTCATATACAAAAAGAATGTGAAGGAAATACAAAACAAAATTGAATCATGGTGATAACTCTAAAATCTGTTCAGCAATACGAAAATAGTTTTTTTTTCAACATAAAAGAAACATTTTTTTCTGTCTGTGAAATCTCTACTACATAATACATCAAAACTTTTCTGAACTTGGGAGAAGGCCTCCAGTAGACCAAAACCATAATAAATGATAAATGACTGAAAGAAAATAAGCCTTCTGAAATATAAAAGGCTCACCAACTGCACACTTCACTCCTACCTGAAGAAATTTACTACTTATCAGGACCCCTAGATTAAGCCTCAGAACCTAGAAGGTAGGGGGTCAATACATATGTAATGGTATGCATAGAAATTAAAAATAATATATTTATACATAAAATAGGTAAGAGAAATTCACAAATAATCATGCATGATATAGTTGAAAACACTTGGGAACTTATTTAATAATCAGAAAACATTCATGTCAGTATAATTAAATTCTTTGTATTATTTCTGAGTTACGTGGCACTCCCCTACAAGTCTGATATTCCATGGGCAATATGGAATCCACCATTGACTCGATGGGAAATCCCCCAACCCAAGTTTGCGTAAGGGTTAGAGTGTCTAAGTCTGATACACCACAGGGCACTAGACCAGCGTAAAATAATATACTCGTACCGGCAAAACACAGTTTTGGGCAATGAGTTGTCTGAACTCGTGCCTTATTCGGGGAACCACCTAACATCTCTCTATGCCTTATTTAAGCCTTTTTTAAACATGTATTATTGTAAATTCAAAATCATAAGAGTCTTATAGAAATCTAATTTCTATACTAGTCTGTGTCTGTAATGGCATTATCTGATTTTGTATCACCATAGCAAGACTTGCAAGTTGATTATTATGTCATAAAGTGCCATGTCTGATTATTTCATTCTAAACAATGTTCAGGCCACTTGAACATGCATATAGTATAAGAAAATTCATATCTCAGGTCATAAGTCAAAATCATGTAAAGGCTTTTCATTCATTCAACAATTAAAGTAAGTGGTGGCCAATTTCTCAAAAACATTCCTTAAGTTTCTTCATTTATCAATCTCAACATTTTAAATCATAAGAACATCCCCCTCTCCCATTCTTAATTATCACTAAATTCACTTAAGATAATTAGCATCTTGATTCCTTCTTTAAAACCATGAAATTTAAGGATTCATCACTTGTAAATTAAGTAACAAAGTAATAGGAGAGGAGGAGATCCGATATTTCATGCTCTCAATTCACAATTCAAAGTTTCAATGGATACATACATATATACTAATCAAATCACTTTCAAGGAAAGTCCTAAAGACCAAATCAATATTCTCAAGGATTCTAAAACATGATTATAATTATAAATCCAAAACCTTTTCCGTAAAATCATTATCTCTAAACCTTTTGCATAATTGAACGAATTTTATATAGACATGTATTTTTTTAAGGAAAACCCTACGTACCTTATGTTGTTTAGGATGAAGAGTGGATTTCGAATTTCACGTTAGTTCTTGAAACTATTGGGTTGCAAGGATGAGCTCTTGATCTTAAAGATGAGTCTAGGGTTTTCAATTGATGTTAAGAGAGTTATTTTTATTTAAAACCATCCTAAAGTGCTGATATGATGATTTAATCTCATGTTTGGGGCGTATTAGAATAAGGGAAAATGACCCAATTGCCCTTAAAAATACAGATTTTAAAAGATGAAACAATTGGGCATCGACACGATTGGCGATGTGTCACACCCTGATCGTGCCGAGCCTCAATACTTTATCCTAGCAGTTTCTGAAAAAAAATTGACCAACGCGATGGGCGACGCGACCCATCAAGATCGCATTGGTCCACTATTTTGGGACACCAAACAAGGTTTAAATACGGCCTGAAAAATCCAAAACTTGTTCGGGAACACCTATTGACCTCCCGGATCATGAATTAGATAATATATAAACTATTGAGGGTCTAGAAGGTAGAGAATAATATCATCAATGATTAGGAGCTCAAAAATGACTAAGTCCCTTTTTACACTTAGAGTATTTTCAAGATGCTACCCTCTCAAACATGTTCTTGGTGACATCAAGTCGAACAAAACTACGAGGCGTTACACATGTTGGATATATTGAATATCTTCACATCAAGTTGATTGTGAGAATTACATCCTCAGTGCATACATATATATTCATGATATACTAGTATCATTAAGGAATATTTGTTTTGAAAAAAAATAAGATATTTTTATGAAAACCCTTTACGTGAATACTAGTTAAAGAGATGGGTTCAGATAAAGAAATATAAGTTATAGTATGTGTATTGAGAATGCCATGGATTCTATATTGAGAAATGAGAGCGTGATAGGTGCATACAGAAGGTCATATGATAGATTTCTTCATTTATCGCATCCTTATTGCAAGTTCATTTTACATGATATTCCTTAGTTACCCTTGACTTATGCTTAGTTTCTCTAGATTTGTTGTGTATATCTATGTTGTTTTCATTTATCTCTCTCTCTATATATATATATACATATATATATATATATTAGAACTATTACTGGAGATGGTTTAAGCTACTATTTAGAACTTTTCTATCAATAGGTGGAGTGCTCATAGTTTGCTTTACTTATATTATTTTTCTTTGTCCAACCATCCTATGATTTCTACCGAGTACAAGTGGATCGTACTCATTTGTACTGTGTTATTTTAGTGTAGATTCTAGTATAAGTATGATATGTGAAGGTTGATATCTTGCTTTTGATTGGTGATATTCAAGGTACCAGTTGATCTATGTCTTCAGAGTTGGTCACATACCTCTTCTTATCTATTTGCATGTATTTATTTTCATTCTTAAAGACAGATCAAGTATTTCAGATTCAGATTGTATTATTAGATTCTCTACACTTATGACATCTAATTTTGGGATAGTTTTTGTATGTTTTTTGGGTTTCTGTCCTTTGCTTATCTATATGTGTGACTTGACTTTGTTCTGTATGTATCGTTTTACTTTATTATCTTTTTTATCTCGTACTTCTTTCCTTTGGAGGTGATTGTATTAATTATCAAGGTTAATCCGGAATAAGTGTCATTAAGACCTTGTTTTGGGTCGTGACAATGTGACTAAAGTAACTAAGAAGAATTAGAACTTTTATTCATATCAATAGTCATTAAGTTGATCTTAAAAAATACATTAGTGAGGTAACTTTTACCTACATACACTTCACCTTTACATGTAAAAACTTTGTTTAAAACAAAAAAATATTTTAATTCATTCTTAGTCAGAAGTGAAACAGAAACTTAGTGTTTTTCACAACTCCGAAATTAGAAGGACATTGTTTATTGTCACCACCTTTCTATATGTCATCTTCAAGTAAATCTTGTATGTTTCTTCAACCTTTGCAATAGCGGTGTTTGTCATGAATATCTTTTCAGCATCTTGAGCCAGAGCATATTATGCAAATAGTTCTTTGTTGGAACAAACATGGCGAGAAACACCGAAATCTATCCATTATTCTATAGGATTACCTACCAAATTGTATTTTGAAAGCATGGAACAAATATTCTCCATTTCTTCTTTGAATTCAGTCGTATTTGTTTGATTCTTTTTATTTTCCATCTTACGAGCACGACAATCAGTAGACTTGTGGTCAATATTTCCACAATTAAAGTAATTTTCTTTGAACTTCTTCTTAGGAGAATTGCCTTATTGTCCAATGCTTTTTTTCTCTTTTTTTAACTATGCGTGATAACCTTCAATAACATTTTTTCCATTTACTGTTGAATTATCTCGAGATCTTTTCTTGAAAACTTGTTATCCTTCTCAATTGTCAACCTTACAAGGACATCTATGACAAGCGTCTTCTTGCATTAGAGTTTCAAATAGATTTTGACACCCTTCCACAATGGTGGTAACTTCTAAATTATTGCAGTCACTTGAAAAATATCATTCACCGCTAAACCTACATCAAAGGTTATGTGGGAGTTAAGAAAACACTTAGTATATTTAACAAAAGTATTATGTAAATCTATACCTTCAGCAAGGACATCATGGATTATGACTCGCAAGTTTTGAACTTAGATAACAACAATTTTACTGTCTACCATTTTGAAGTCCAAAAGTTTTGTAACAAAAAAATTTATTATTCGTGCATCCTCTGTTTTGTACTTTTTTTTTCAAAGCATCCCAGAGTTACTTTAATGTATTCATATTGCTTTACACATTGTACAAATTATCTTATAGGCCACTTAAAATGTAATTCTTATATTAAAAATCTAAGTGCTTTCATGCTTTAGTCACTATGAAGTGTTTTTTGCAAAGTTAATTTTGACAAGTCAAAAGGGCGCTTACTAATGAACTTCTGTAGAGTTAGAGTACTCAAGTAGAAGAGCATCTTTGCTGCCATCTATTGAAATCTACGTCCTAAAACTTTTTTGATTTCTCTATCGATGCCATGGCAGGGCAACATTAGAACAACTCGAAGTAGAAATATTAGTTGCTGCAATATCGATTGTTCCATCATTGACTTGATTTTTTAGTCATTTTTCTACCACAATTAGACAATAAATTTAGTATCACAAGTATGAGCAATAAAGTCTTAAACCTTAAACAACTTATTTCTTGTAATGATGAAGTTTTGTATTCTTCAAATCCCAACCTAATGAACTTTTATTCCTAACAAAGTTTTTATATCTTGAAATCAATTTCAAGTTCAAAATAAAATATAGTAGCAAATCAAAAAGCTTTAATCTCCAGAAAGAAAAATATAGATATAAAATAATTTCCATAGGATTATTGTTTTCGTATTAAGAAATTTATATTTTCAATAACTTCAAACACAAGTTCAAACAACTTATGAACAATCAAAAGAAGTTAAAACTATTTCTCAAAAGAGTAAAAGAAAGAGATGAAGACACAAAGAATCAAGTCCATCGTATTCACGATGTGTCTTTAAAAAAAGTATTTCCTCAGCTTCCTGAGGTTAATAAAATACATTCTCCCAGGATAAAATGATTCACTTCGGCAAATGGTGGTACCTCAAATTTATTGAACTACGAACTCACTCAATGATTTGCAAATCACACTTTAATTTTTAGGAAGAAGAAGAGTTTTTAACTTCAAAATTTCATACATATACTTGAGGAAAAATCAGATACTTATACCAAAAGGTGTTGCTACAAAAAAGAAGCAATGGTTCGTAAAGAGTTGCAATATTTTGAAGCATCAGGTCCACATGCGGACCCATGTGAAACCACACGTGGTGAGATGTGTCCACACATCACATTTTTTCTCAAAACCAGGATGTTGAGGTTGACATGCACTAGCACATAGCCAAATGCGCCTGCACATCACTTTTCGCCAATCAAATAGTGAATTTTAGGTCGCAACCCTTCAATCTGCATTTTAGCATGCGTCGTCATATGCTCGTGTGCGTCCGAAAATAGGGAAATATTTAGTATAGATTTAGATTAAGAAATCATTAACTCTCAAGTTTCAATTAATTTTATCCAAAAATATCTCTTGATCGAAGTCAATCCAAGAAAGACACCGACACATAGCTTATCTTCTCCTTGCATCACTATCCATATGGAGTGCTTCTATACTTAAACTCAAAGATTTTCCTTTCTTCCACCGACATGGGAGAACACTCCTCTTATAAAGTGAACAGGCATTTCACTTTCCCTCCATTTTCTTCTCCTCATTTTCTGTTCACAATGTACTTAGAACCTAACACTTTCCGCGTATTCTTGACCCGGATTTTCCACTCTATTATTGGGTTATAACTTACCTCAGGCTCAAGTCCATCATTTACTGTGTTATTACTTGTTTGGTCTACCAGACCCAAAACAGGGTTCATAACACCAGCTAGGGTCAAGTTTGAATATTTGTATCACTTTCCAATTAGTGGCATACAAATTGATCACAATATCTAAGTGTTGGTTAAAACAATCGGGCTTTGAATTTTCTTCAAACTCATAATATCTATCATCTGGTTCTGTGATTGATAACTAATGACGCAACACACTTTTTTTTTTTTTGTCAAATAAGATAAAGATCTTGAACAATTGCCTAAGGATTTCCACATACTAAAGTAACTATAACACCTACTTTAGTAAGTTGATATCCACCTAATCCAGCATCACTTGCACTATGGAAATGAATCATTAGCATTTTGACATCCTACATAGGTTTAATCTAACATTCTGCATAACATTACCTTTGCACGTCCAAAATAGTGTCAATTTTGACAAAAGCATCTTATATAGAAGTATTGTCTTTGGTGTGACTGGGAGATACCGAAAACTATTGTGGCTCGACCCTTCTTTGAATTCTGTATATAATGGCAACTTGGTGCATCAAACTGTCATTTATCAAAAAGAGTCGAACAATTTACAACACTTTTAGGAATTCTAATTGCATAAATGCCACCCCAAAATTATTGGATGGGATAGGATTTTCTTTCTCCCAAATAAACAAAAAAAATCAAAAGGGTGCCAAATCCAAGAAACATGTAGTTATAAAAACTATGTTTTGGAGAGTCTGATTCATGTAGAGAAGTCGCATCTATTTTGACAAGTTGTAGACGATATATTACTATATTTTTATCCCGTGACATATTACATTGAACTTTCTTTTATATTATTATTTAATGCATCAACATGCCTTGTTACTATCATTTGAACCACACATTAAAGGCATATTCCAATTATTGTGCAACTTTCGTTTCTTCAAATCTAAAATTGACTTCTTGTACCTTGATAATGTCATAAATCATCATATTCGATCATCTTATCAAGCTAGTATTTCCCCATCCCCATGCTATTTACATTCTTTTTACCAATCACAAAAATATGGTCATATTTCACTATCATTGTATACTGGCCCCAAAGAATCTTCTCCCCCATCATAATTCATTATTAAAGTAATTAGGCAGAAAGATAAGATAAGCCTGTGCTTTAGTAGGCAGACTTACTTGAATAATACCAAGAAAATTCCACCTAGTTACACCATGTCTTTAAAAAAAAGGATACACCATATCTCAACTAGTTATTTATTCAAAGAAGAGAAGAAACCTTGTAACTCTTTTAGTTTAGAGTTGGGGGATTGCAGGGTGAGAAATGGGAAAGTGGTTTGAAGTGAAAGGGTTTAGAAGATATTTAAGGAATAATTACAGTCCAAAGTCTTTGAGTGATCTGGTTAACAAAATAGACCGATAATGTATAGGTTTTGTATCTTTCAATCATATTAATAAATAAATATAGTCGAATTGTACATATTGGTAAGTTACAATTTATATTAGATCAGACGAAGCATAAACAAGCCATATCCAGCCTTACCTCAACCGTCAAAACATTTATAATTCAAAATTAAATGCAAATAAAAAGAGAAGCAATTCTACATTTCATTTTAAGAAACTAGGCTTCCATGTTGCTAACCTGAATTGCCTGGGGTTCTTCTACGCTGTAATAGCTCGATTGGTAGACCAAAGCTTCACATATGGGCCAATGAAGCCGATTCAAGTGTCCTTGATCAGAAACGCTTACTTAAGCTTATCAATTAGATACGTTCTCCTGTTTTTGGCTGACAGGACAAGATAGCTAGATTGAATTACGTCATCGTGTTAGCAAAAAGGACAGAAGTTGCTATTGATTGAATTAGGAAAAGATAATATTTAAATGAACCTTACTATCCTTAACTATAACGAAAAGCACCGTAGATCCCTTTTCCTTGACCTGTGTTGGAGAACACAAAGCTAATGGAAAAATGCAAGAACAAATAACAAAACAATAAACTATCATGTTTTCCCTTCATAAACAATACCACCTAGAAGCAAGCAAATGTTTCCCAGGGGAATCTTTTTCTTTTAATCAGATAATAGATCCATTATAGGCCGTATACATGAAGCATACCAAAAGGAAAAAAAAACCAACAACAAGATAGTGCTACAAAAGATACCCAGTCCTCTATACAACCCAGAACTACATGGGTGCACCGAAAATAAATAATTGATCGGAGACTTCTCCTCAACTGGACAAAACACATCAATGTAATAGGAATGGTTAGATTACGGGTCATGGGTTGCCCATGAGGACCGACCCGACCAAGTTTTTTATTTTAATTATTTGTTAAATGGAAGATAAGAAGGGGGAAATTTAATTTGGAAAAAAGGGAAACAATTACTGAGTAACTGGTTTATCCACCCACTACTCTTGTACATATACGCTTCTTCTAAAAAAGAAAACAGATGTGTAAAAACAAATACTTCAGTAAATAAAAACATCAATAAAAATTCAAAAGGAGGCTTTTAGTTTGTGAATCAACACTCTGTTTCCAAGAGAAACAAACTGGACTTAGGGCAGATACTTTCTGTAGCAAAATCAATTGTTGTTGTTTTCGGGGACACAAAAATCTGTATTTTGACAAACAACTTCAACACAAGTTCAAGAATAAATCAAGAATACTTATGAAGTTTCCAACACATTTAACAAAACATCAAAAATGACCTTTCAAAGAAGTGTATTTTCAGTATTTTAAAGAAAATTAGATGAAGCAAAAAAATCCAAGTCCTCCAAATTCACGGAGTGTCCTTAAGAAAATAATTCCCCTCAAGTACCCGAGGTTGCGGAATTTCCCTCCCAGAATAAAATGGCTTTACAATTCGACTGTAGTGGTACCTCAAATGATCGGATTCTCTTCGAACTCACTCAACAGTTAGATGATCACACGGAGTATTTTAGACGACAAAAAAATGCTTCCAAGTGCAGAAAAATTCATACTAAACCTATGGAAAAATGCAAGTTTATATAGCCATTAAGTGCCCCTTTCGAAAGGTAGCAATGATTCACCGGAAAGAAGTATCCTTTCTGAACATTCATGTTTGTCCATTTGAAAGAGTGTGTCTTTTTTGAATAGCCACAATCATCCAAATAGTCATACCTTTTGCCGAAATAGTGTGTCTTTTACTTGAAGAGTTGTGTCCCTTCTAAGCAACTTTTCATTTTTCATTCACATCAATTGAACCTAATGATCCCCCATATGAATGGAAAATGACTACTCTTTGTAAAACTTTACGGATAAGAATTTGATCATCAAGCAAAGACTGATTGCATCTAGATAAGTGGGTTTTCCTTTGAACTTTTTGTAGTGAACATGCATCGGATGCACTTGGTCAAGTATATTTAATATCTTTGAACCATCGAGCTTTGATGTATACCTAGAAAACATATGTCACACAACCAACTTTTACCATTTATGGTTCTCATGGGTTTATTCATTTCAACCATGAACACGTCCTAGTCTCATGAGAGCTTAGAGAATAGGCCTTTACTAACATTCTCCTTGAAGCAGTTTCTACTTCACCCTCACATAGGTCATTTCTAAATGTTCAATCCTATAAATTAAACTATTTGATCAAATCATCCAAATTTTGATAATCATTAAAAGACTTCACTCCATAAGTCTTATCCTTGTTTACTAAATATTGTCTACATCATGAGAATGGGTTAGATATATTGACAATGTTTATCCTGCCAGACACATCTTTGTTTGATCTTCTTAAACCTAGCTCTTGAGATCTCCAGTCTGCTAGGTAGAGTTACCTCCATGCTGACTTGTCCTAGATGGTTAACCCATTTCTTTGGATGTCCTCTCAACTCTTTCTCTAGATAGGCCTTTTGTAAGTGGATCCAACATATTATATTTTGACTTCACATAGTCAACAATGATAATTCCACTAGAGAGAAGTTCTCTAACGGTATTATGTCTTTGTCTTATGTGACAAGATTTACCGTTGTACATCATGCTCCCTGCCCTACCTATTGCAGCTTTACTATCACAGTGTATACATACTGGTGCCACTGGTTTGGGCCAATAAGTAATGTCTTTGAAGAAATTCTGAAGCCATTCTGCTTCTTTAGCGGTTTTATCCAATGCGATAAATTCAGATTCCATTGAGAAGTGAGCAATACATGTCTGTTTGGAAGATTTCCAAGAGACCGCTCCTCCACCAATAATAAATATATATCCACTCGTGGATTTTACTTCATTCGATCCGGTGATCCAATTTGCATCACTATATTCTTCAAGTACCGTGGGATATTTATTATACTGCAAAGCATAGTCTTGACTATATTTAAGATACCCCAAAACTCTTTTCATTGCCATCCACAGAGTTTTATTGGGATTACTCGTGTACCGACTAAATTTACTACTAGTATATGTTATGTCTGGTCGTGTATAATTCATGATATATATTAAACATTCCAACACTCGTGAGTACTCCAACTGTGAGTCACTTTCACCTTTATTCATTTGAAGACCAAAGCTCACGTCCAATGGAGTCTGGGCAATTCAAAATTCCAAATATTTGAATTTGTCAAGTACCTTTTTAATGTAATGAGACTATGACAATGCCAACCCTTGGGGAGTTCTATGAATTCTTATACCTAAGATAACATCTGCAAATCCAAGGTCTTTCATATCAAACTTTCTCTCGAGCATTCATTTTGCAGAATTTATGTCAAAAATCTCTCTACTGATGATCAACATCTCATTCACATACAAACAAACAATCACTTGGTGATTTGGACTGTCTTTAATGTAAACACACTTATCACATTCATTTATCTTGAACTCGTTTGCCAACATGGTTTCGTAAAAATTCGCATTCCACTATTTAGATGCTTGATTTAGTCCATAAAGTGACTAAACAAGTTTACACACCTTATTTTCATTTTTTGTAACCACAAAACCCTCAGGCTATTTCATATTAATTTCTCCCTTCAATTCTCCATTTAGAAATATTGTTTTCACATCCAGTTGATGGATTTCAAGACCATATACTAACGCTAAGGCAATTTACATCCGAATTGATGTTATCCTCGTTACATGCGAGTATGTATCAAAGTAATCAAGACCTTCTTTTTGTTGAAACCTTTTACTATAAGTCTTACCTTGTATTTATTAATAGTACCATTCGCTTTCATTTTTCTTTTGAAGATACATTTATAACCTAAAGGTTTATTTCTTGGAGGAAGATCAACCAATTATTATGTATGGTTGATTAAGATTAAATATATCTCACTATTGAAAGCTCCTTTCCAAAAGGATGAGTCTGATGACGACATCGCTTCTTTAAATATTTGAGGCTTATTTTCTAAGAGAAATGTTACAAAATCAATCCAAATGATGTTGACGTTCTTTGACGTGTACTATGTCTTGGATTCTTATCGTTCTGTACATCTTCACTTGGTTTATCTCAAGGTCGTTTAGACCCCCACTAGACTGTTCAAGTCTAGTTTTTTATGGATAAATATGTTTAAAGAATTTAGCATTATCTGATTCAATTAGCGTATTTTCATTGATATCCAGATGTTTGGATTTATGAACTAAAAACTGACATGCTTTACTACTTTTAGCATATCCTAGGAACACACAGTCAACAGTCTTAGGTCCTATCTTTACCCTTTTTGGCATAAGGCCATTTACCTTCTCTAGACACCCCAACACTTTAAAATATTTCATGTTGGGATTCTTTTCTTTTCATTTTTCATATAGAATTGATTGTGTCTTACTATGGGGTACTCTATTGAGTATTCAGTTAGCTGTAAGGATTGCTTCCCCCCACAAGTTTTGTCCTGACCAGAACTTATAAATAAGGCATTCATGATTTTCTTCAATGTTTATTTTTTTCTTTCCACAATTTCATTAGATTGAGGCGAATATGGGATCGTAGTTTGATAGAAAAATCCATTCTCTACACATATTTCTACAAAGGGAGATTCATATTCTCCACCCCTATCACTTCTTTTCGTTGTGATCTCTTTCTTTAACTGATTTTCAACTTCTATTTTATATTGCCTAAACGCACCTATTGCTTCATCCTTACTATTTAGAAAATAGACATAACAATATCTACTGCAATCATCAATAAAAGTTATAAAATAATATTTTCCACCACAAGATGGTGTTGACTTCATATCACAAATGTCAGTATGGATTAATTTTAAGAGATTGAAATTCCTTTCAATGGACTTATACAGATTCTTAGCATACTTTGATTCCACTCATGTTTCACATTTTGATTTATTGCAGTAGAAGATTGGAAAAACTTCAAAGTTAACTAGTTTTCATAAAGTTTTCCTAATCGTTCATGCCACAAATCATAAGACTCAAGTAAGTAAGAAGAAACTAAACTCTTATTGACTTAAACATTCATTACATTCATTTTGAATAGGCTCTCTGTGAGGTAGCCTTTTCCTACGTCCACTTCTCCTTTACTAAGTATAATTTTTACAAAAACAAATATACATTTGAATCCCCGTTTGTCAAGAAGTGATACAAAAATCTAGTTGTTCTATAACTCTGGTACATACAGGACATTTTTCAAAGTCAACATTTTGCCTAATATTATTTTTGGGCAGACTTTTCCTATTCCTTCAACTTTTGCAGTTGCCGAGTTAGCCATATATATCTTCTCTTTGCCTTGAGCTAGAGCAAAAGTAGCAAACAACTCCTTATTTGCACAAACGTAGTGGTTGGAACTGGAATCCATCCACCATTCTTAAGTATTTCCCACAAAGTTGCATTCAGATAGTGTGGCACACAGATCAATCGTTTCTTTCTTGGATTCAGCCATATTTTCTTGGTCCTTCTTTTTTCCATTCTTTGGGACATGAAAATCCATTGACTTATGGCCAATCTTTCCACAGTTAAAGTATTTTTTCTTGAATTTCTTCTTAGGTTTATTGCTTTGATGTCCATCTTTCTTTAACTTTTTAGAGTTGTTGTGGTTGTCTTCAACAATATTTGCTCCACTTATTGTAGAATTTTCTTTCAACCTTCTTTCAATGGCTTTGTTGTCTTCTTCAATGTGTAGTCATACTATAAGATCTTTGACTATTACCTCCTTTCACTTATGTTTCAAGTAGTTCTTGAAGTCATTCCATATAGGTGGTAACTTCTCTATTATTGTTGTGACTTAAAATGCCTCATTCACAACCATACCTACAATTAAGTTCATGTTAACATTAAGAAAATTTTTAATATGTTGAACAAAGGTATTCATCAAACTCATACCTTCCACATGGAGATCGTGGATACTTACTTGCAGTTCCTGGACTTGAGATACAACAGACTTACTGTCAATCATTTTAAACTCAAGGAATCTTGCAACGAAGAACTTTTTGGTTCTAGCCTCTTCAGTCTAGTATTTTCTTTCTAGTGCCCCCCAAAACTCTTTTGTCATCTTCATTCCACTATACACATTGTATAGTTCATCTTGGAGGACATTTAGAATGTAATTTATGCATATGAAATCGGAGTATTTCCACGCCTCCAAAACGACAAATTTCTTCTGGTCTAAAGTTCCTCGGTCACCTCTGAAGCTTCTTCAAATGTGAATCTTTGAAGGCATAAAGTTGTAAGTTAGAAGAGCATCTTCTGTTGCCACATTTTGAAATAAACATCCATGAATTTTCTAGGTTTCTCCTTTGGTTCCATTGCTTGCGGAGCACTCGTACGACTCATTGTGGAAATATTAGTTGTTGCCATACTTATTGCAGTATCATTCACTTGACTATTAGTAGTCATCTTCCTGTCACAACAAGAAAGTAAATTTTAGTATATAGAAATACTACTTATAAAGTTGCAGTAACTTAAAACACTCCTTATCTAGTTTAACAATGAAGTTTTTATGACTTTCAATCGTCAACCGAATGACCTCTAACTTCTGATGAAGATCTTTATTTCTTCAAATCACTTGTTAAGTTCAAACGGAGTAGAAATCTTAAAGCTTTAATCACCAGAAACCAAACAATAGAGATTATGGAGAAGGAAAAAACTTTAGTGAAAAGAAAATTTCACCAAACAAGAAAAAAAATTCAACTATTTTCTTAAGATTGTTGTTTTCGGGTACACAAAAATCTGTTTTTGGCAAAACAACTTCAACACAAGTTCAAGAATAAATCAAGAACACTTATGAATTTTCCAACACCTTCAACACAATATCCAAAATAACCTTTAAAAGAGGTGTTTTTTCATTATTTTAAAGAAAATTAGATGAAGCAGAAAAAGCTAGGTCCTCCGAATTCATGGAGTGTCCTTAAGAAAATAATTCCACTCAACTACCCAAGATTGCGGAATTTTCCTCCCAGGATAAAATGGCTTAACAATCCGACTATAGTTGTACCTCAAATGATCAGATTCTCTTCGAACTCACTCAACTGTTACATGATCACATCGAATATTTTCAAAGACAAGAAATGTTTTCAAATGCAGAAAAATTCATACTAAACCCGTGAAAAAATACAGGTTTATATAGCCATTAAGTGCCCCTTCCGAAAGGTGGAAATTTTTCACTTGAAAGGTGTATCCTTTATGAAAAGTCATGTCTGTCCATTCAAAAGAGTGTGTCTTTGCCGAACAGCCATAACCATCCGAATAGTCATACCTTTTCCCAAAATAGTGTGTCTTTTACTCGAAGAGTTGTGTCTCTTCCATGCAGCTTTTTATTTTTCATTCACACCAATTTAATACATCAATTTCATCCACTGCTAAATTTATCAAGGTACAAACTATTTTTCTCTATAATTTTCTATGAAGGGCCTCAAAGACGGGTTTATTGCCCCATTTTTACACATTATTTTTTGAGTTTAAGAGTGTAAAACTCTTGAAAAAAATTGTGTATGAACATACCTATGAGAAAAATCTTCATAAGTGGTTGTATGAATTTTTAGATCTTATTAGAAGAGACGCCATGGTGGGTTTTTTTCTTCGGATCCTGTCAGACGCCTGTTTGACGCTCATAATTGAGTTTATGGATCCAATAAATTTTTAAGGTTCTATTATGGATCTGTGTTTAGTAAAAAAAAAAATAAAAGAACTCTAAAGAAGGATGATAAGCAGTGAATGATAAAAAATTTATTTGGGTAGAAGAGAAATACGTGTAAACTTTGGTATTTGAACTTCTCGAATGTTTTATCTACTTTATTTAAAGAATTTAAAATAAAGTTGTATTATTTCTTGAGAAATGGAATGGTATGTTGTACAACCTTTATTTCTTGAGAAATGAAATGGCATGTTGTACAACCTTTAAAAGTTTTCTATTAACATCTTTTCGAAACAATGTGTATTCTAATGATCCACATATTTATGACGGGCAGTAAAATTATATATTATTTCTTTATGATAAGTAAAGTATTCTATTCATATGAAATGTCAGTAAATTATATTCCCATCAAAAAATATATTCATATCCATTATTTAATTTATTAGAAATAAAGTGTAAATTTATTTAAATTAATCACGGTTCAATTGTGAAGTAACAAGAGTTGATATAATTTTTGCCTTAATTAGTCCTTAATTTTTTTAACAGATTTTGTCTTATACAATAATTTGTGACATAAGTGTAACATTGAGTGATAAATCCATTCTAATTTTTTTAGTCCTTATTTCAGAAATAGCTGAACGGGGACAAACTCATATCACTCCAAGTGAGAGTTCTGGATATCGAACGAAGAGAAAAAGTGGAAGAGCACGTCGTCGAAGGGTATGTTTTTGAGTTCGTGAGATCATTTGAAATGATTTCTATAGGGAGACACAAAATTTGTTACAAAATAAGAGGGCTATGAGGAGGGAAAAAGAGAAGAAATTGAAAGAGTTCAAGTCTATTAAGATGTCACCTAGTATCACAGTTTCTAGTTTTATTCATTTGTTTGAATTAAAATATGTAGAGCTAGAAAACTATGTAAAAATATTGGATTAGAAAGCATTACCTATTTTAGAAAATTCTCTCCGTGATCCTTGGGGCAAGAGATTAATTAATGTTTACCGTGAGATTTGTCCTAAGAGCCTTTTTGGGTGTATATAAGTCGTCTTGAATATTTGTGGGAAGACTTTAATCTTTAGATTTACTTGTAACTTGAAGTTCTTTATTAAATTTATATTATAAATATATTAAGTTGTTTCTCTCCTTCTATATGAATTTCATTCATTTATTTGAAGTTTAAATCGATTTAATTAAAAAGATATCATCCTAACTCACATTAAGAAATTATTTTCTAATTTTGGTCAAGTGTTTAGTTCATATATGATGATTTGATTCTTAAGTGTCCTTTCAGTTTTACTCTAATCATGAAACCTTTATGTGAAATGATTAGCTTAAATGTGTAATTTGCATGTATAATTGATAAAATACTTTCATGATTGTCTCTTAATAACAGACATGGCATTAAAAAGCATAATTGCCTACTTGAACAAAGGAGAAAAACTAAATGGAGATAATTACGATATTTGGAATCGTAAAATATGGTATGTACTGGAAAAGAAAAATGTACTAACCATGTCTTATGTCTACCAGAAGAGGGCAATACTGCACAACACAAAAGAGACCTTGAAGCTTATAATGCTTGAAAAAAGGCCGATTCCATTGCACGTGGAATCACTGTAAGTTCTGTGGTTGATGACCTTATACTTGAGTGTGAGGAATTTCCTACTGCCAATGTCATCTAGGCACACTTGTGAGGAACTTATGGGGGTACTTCAATCACCCGCCTCAAACAATTTACTACCAAGTTTGACACTTACAAGAAGCGTCATGATTAGAACATCAAACAACACCTTAAGGTGATGTTTAATATTATATCTCAGCTTAAAAGTGTTGGTCATGTTCTCTCAAATGAGAAACAAGTTCAAGAAGTAATTTGATCTCTTCCAAATAGTTGGGAACACTTGATGGTCAACTTAACCCACAATGACAGTATCAAAACTTTTTCTAAGGTTGCCCGTCATATTGAACTTGAAGATGAGCGGCTTGGTGCTGCTAAAGCTGCTTCTAATGGCTTTATGGTAGAATGAAGTAGTATGAACTCTCTAGGATTCAAGCGTAATAAAAAGTGGAAAAAGAACGGCAAGGGTAAAGATATTGAAGAAGGACCCTCTAAGAAAAAGAACAAGCCAAATTCCAAGAAGGGAAAAAGATTTTTCAAGATGAAAGGAAAGAGTAAGATAAAGTGCTACAATTACCATGTTCTGGGAATTTTGCTCGAAAAGTCCTAAGTAGAAAAAGGAAGTATTTCTAAACACACCTCTAAGTGTTGCATATGTTTCTGGCACTGCTTTATTAACTGAATCTTATCCTATGTGGATTGTAGACTCAAGAGCCACCAACCATATGAATCAAGATTGAGAAACATTTATGGAGTTACATCGAGTTTTAACCAGATCAAGGTGGATAGAAAACAATGCAAGACATGAAGTCAAAGGGATTGGCACTTTCAAACTAGATTTGCGTGGATACCAGTCTTTAATGTTGCATGATGTACTATATGCTCTAGAAATTTGACAAAACCTAGTATCTTTGTCTATTCTTTTAGATGTTCGTTTTCATTTGTTTTTTCATTGTAATTGTGTAAGAATTACTCTATAATGTTGATTATAGTTTTGGACATCGTTATGACCGCTTTATTATTTTAGATTGTAATCCTTCAACTTATGACTATTATGTTGACCGTTGTGTAATGTCATGTTATTCTGGTAATGATAATGTTGATATACTTACATGGCATGCTAGATTGGGTCACATAGGGCAAGATCAAATTAATAGATTGGCAAAGGAATGACATATAGGTTCTTTCTCCAAAATTGAAATGTCAACTTGTGAATATTCTCTTGCTGGAAAGATTACACAAAAACCATTTGGGATGGCTAAAAGATCCAAATTCCAATTGCAATTAATCAATTATGATATTTATGGTCCAATGAATGTGAGGGAAAGGACTGAAGCTTCATATTTAATTATATTTATTAATGATTTAATGCTCTTTGGTTATGTCTATTTGATATCTCATTAATCCGAAGCAATTGAATGCTTTAAAAGATATATAAATGAAGTTGAGAATCAATTACACAAAAGTATAAAGGCATTAAGAACCGATAGAGGTTGTGAATATTTGTCAAAATAGTTTCAAGAACTGTGTATTAAAAAAGGCATTATTAGACAATTAACTACTACTTATACACCATAACATAATGGTGTAACTGAAAAAACGAATAGAACTTTTTTGGATATGACTAGTCCATGATAGCACAGGCAAATTTACCAATCTATTTCTGGGGAGATGCATTATTAACTACGGCCTACATATTGAACAAAGTGATTTGTAAATCATTATCCTCTACTCCTTATGAACTATGGACTATTAATAAACAAAACTTTAATGATCTAGGACCTTGGGTTTGTGCTGCATATCTTAAAGATTATTTTGGTTAGTTTGAAAAACTAAGTCCAAAAGAAAAGAAATATATCTTTATACGATACTCTGAACAATCCAAAGGATATATGTTCATTGGTGAATTGAAAGATGGAAGAACAACTAAAATTGAATCACAAGATGTCATATTCCTAAAAAATAATTATTCAAAAAGGGGTGAAATAAAGGAAAATGAGCCTTTTTACAAAATGTTGAATTCAAATGATCAAATAATGTTGCCAAACATGATTGATAATTCAATAGAACAAGAAATGATTCTTGTTCCAAGTTGGAGTTGTGAATCCTAAAATCCTATTGAGGAATCTGAACTACAATTACGTAACAGCACAAGAAAAGGTGTATCGGAGCACCAAAAAAGGTGTAACTATACGATCTTATGAGATTGAAGATATGTTTGCTTGGTATCTCCCAGAAAATTGAATGAACTTTATTTTGTGACTGAGGCTTTATCGAGTCCTGAAAAAGATGAATGGATAAGAGCAATGAAAGACGAATTAGAGTCCATGAAAACTAATAAAGTTTGGAATATAGTTGACCTACCTTCCAGGCATAAATATATTGGGAACATGTTGATTTTCAAAGTTAAATGCAAATTAAATCAGTAAAAAGAAAGGCACAAAGCACGATTGGTTGCAAAAGATTTTACCCAAGAAGCTGGAATAGATTATGAGGAATCTTTTTCACCAGGTGTGAAATTTACCTCAATTTATTTCGTTTTGTCTATAGTTGCACGTTTATATTTAGAATTAAAACAAATGGATGTGAAGACCATTTTTATCAATAAAGAATTAAATGAGGAAATCTATGTGGAAAAACCTGTAGATTTTGTTGGTAAAGGCCAAGAAAAGAAAGTTTGTAAATTAAACAGATCAATATAGTCTTCAAGGCAGTGGTATCTGAGATTTTATAAGGATGTGATTTCACTTGATTTTACCATGATCGATGAAGACCATTGCATCTATGTGAAAAGGTCCAATGAAATGTTTGTGATTCTTTCGCTTTACATGGTTGATATCTTATTAGGTGGAAATAATTTGGAGTATGTAAAAACTTTTAAGTCATGGATTTCAAAGCTATTTGACATGAATGACATGGGTGAAGCTGACTATATATTGGGTGTTAAAATCCATAGAGACCATTCCAAAAAGATTTTGAGTTTATAGCAAGAAATATACATAATGAAAATTTTGGAACATTTTTGAATGAATAGTTGCAAATCCATGGATACTCCTATAAAAAGAGGTGAAACTTTAATACTTGAAATATGTCAAAAGACTGGAAAAAAAAGACATGTCTTGAGTACCATATTCCAGTGCAATTGGGAGTTTGATGTACGTTATGATGTGTACTCATCTAGACATTTGTTATTTCATATGTCTGGTTAGCAGGTATCAATCCAATGCTAGAAGATATCATTGGAAAGCAGTAAAGAGAGTTTTTGATACCTGAAGGGAACTTCTGATTTTTCACAATGCTATAGTGGATCCAATTTATCCATAAGAGGTTATACAAATGTTGATTGGGTTGGTGACCGATATAATAGAAAATCAACTTCCAGTTATGCCTTCTTGCTAAATAGTGGTGATATTTTATGGAAAAGTAAGAAACAAACTTGCACAGCCCTGTCAACTATAGAATTAGAATTTGTGTCTTGTGCATCTTTAGTACAAGAATTTGTTTGTTTGAAGCAATTCCTTGAGCATTTGAACATCGCAAAGAATTCTAAGGGACCCATCATTTTTTATTGTGAGAGTCAAGCGGCTATTTCATATACGAAGGATCCTAAATATCACAGTAATACCAAGAACATTGAAATCAAGTATAACTTTATAAGAGACATAGTACCAAGTGGAGAAATAAATTCACAATACATTCCTACACGAGAAATGATAGATGGTACCTTGACTATGGATATATCTTGAGACTTGTTTGAGAAACATGTTATGGCTCCAGGATTATGTAGGATATGATTATTTTCATGTATTTTTGATGACTTGATTGTAATTATTATCAATATAAGAATCTTGAATTTATTTTCAATCTCATATGCATGAGAAAATTTGTTTTAATAATATAGTGTGTCGAACAAGTAGTAAGATTAGCTCTCTCACACGAGCAATCGCACCTCTTATGTCAAGGAACGTGGAGAAAAACGTTCCACCATAAGATAATGACTTGTTTTGAAAATCAAAATGTGAGTTTCTCTAAGAATATGAATTTAATGATTATTAAAGAAAGAAACTCATGTTAGAAATTTAGAAGTGTCTAGACCTAGATCTGTACAAAATTGATTGGCTAAAAGAATATGACACACAGACCAATATAAGGCGACAACATTGTAGTACATGTTTCATACCACGTGTGCTTAGCGACCAATGGGATAGTGGAAGAATGAATCCCTGCTTCTTCATCATGTGAGGCCCTCAAAGTTATTTTAAATTTTAATTAAAATACCCTTAGACCTTTGACTGTTTCTTAAAGTTTCGATTGGTGTTGCTTCTTTAGCATGTTACTAATAGCCATGAAATATTTAGCAATGTAGTGTATGTCTAGGAAAGAAGTTGATTTGGAATGGATAGATTTGAGTAGAAAGGAAATACGATTAAAATAAATATTTTGACTTGTCTACATAAGTTGTCTGTTACACTGACCATATAGGTGTCGAGTGTAATTGTTTGTATAAATTTAATTATGAACTAGAGTTCACCTCTCTAAGAGGATGAAGGATTTGGATAGGTAACTACTAAAGTAGTGAATGAAGTGTGGGATATTGTGAGTATTAGAATACTAATATTAGTAGAGAATCCTTTCCACATGTGATTGGATTTATTTATGTGGCTTGTAAAACCTTATGGGTAAGGCTCATGATACTCACAGGTCGTACAAACTATTTGTAATATGAATTGGTGACTTGTTGATGTCGTACTGGTTTGGGTCTAGTTCACCTTGTGCAAAGTGGGAGATGTTAGATTATGGCTCATGGGTTGCCCATGTGGACCGACCCGACCCGTCTCGGCCCGACCCAACTGTTTTTTATATTTTAATTATCTGTTAAATAGAAGACAAGAATGGAGTAATTTAATTTTGAAAAAGAGGGAGAACAATTACTGAGTGACTGGTTTATCTACCCACTTTTCCTTGTACATATACACTTTTTATTCAAAAAAAGAAATCAGATGAGTAAAAAAAAAATACTACAGTAAATAAAAACATCAACCAAAATACAAAACTCTATTTCCAAGAGAAACAAAGTGGACTTGGGGCAGACCCTTCCAGTAGAAAAATCCATTTCATCTATTGTGAAATTTATCAAAGTACACACTATTTTGCCCCATAATTTTCTATTAGGAACAATAGTGTTTCATTGATAAGTTTATAAATACTATGCGAGGTATCAACCAATATATATACAACATTTAACCAATATGAAGAATATCATCTTTTAGAGTTCAATAGAGCTAATATTCCAGCCTAACTTTCTGAAATCATCTTGTAACATCCCAGCACAAATAATCTTTAATCCAGTATCCTAGATATATTCATAGAACAGTCATCCAATGTCCTCAAGCTCTTCTTCTGTTTCATCAAATTCTTTATACACATATTTTTTCTATTTGTAATGTAGTTTTCAATCTGTTCATACCCTTCTGCAAATTTATTTTGCTCCTTGAGCAATCTTTTGATTGTTCGGTTCAATTTAAAAGTGTGAATGGAAAATAGAGGAAAGTAGTGGAGGGAAAGTGAAAATACACCTAAAAGGAAAGTGTACTCACAATAAGGAAAGTATACTAATTCTCCCGCATTGGTGGGAGGAAGGCACTTTCATGTGTTCTTATTAAGAAAGACAAACTCCACATGTATAGTGAGGAAAGAACAAAGAGGTACCTCACACAGTTGTCGTCGTCGCTCACTCGGCTTCAGCTTCTGAGGTGTCATATGATCAATGAGATTAATTTTTTGGACAGAATTTATTTAAATCTTGGGAAAATCTAGTCCGAAAAGTCTTCCGTTAATTTCTCCATTTCATCGAATTCTTCGGACACACATTTTTCTATTTGTAATGTTGTTTTGAACTATTCATACCCCTCTACAAAGATATATCTCTCCTCGAGCAAGCTGTTAATTGTTGGGTCCAAGTTAAAAGTGTTAATGTAAAATAGAGGGAAGCATGGAGGAAAAGTGAAAACACACCTAAATGGAAAGTGTACTCATAATAAGGTAAGTCTACTAATTCTCCCACATTGGTGGGAGAAAGAAAGTTTCATGTGTTCTTATTATGTAACACAAACTTCACATGGATAGTGAGGCAAGAACCAAGAGGTGTCTTATGCAATCGTCGTCGTCGTCGCTCGAGTTCGGCTTTGGCAATGATATCTCGCTCCTCAAGCAAGCTTTAAATTGTAAGGTTCAAGTTAAAAGTGTGAATGGAAAATTGAGAGAAGTAGTGGAGGAAAAATGGAAAACACACCTAAATGGAAAGTGTACTCACAATAAGGAAAGTCTTCTCCCACATTGGTGGGAGAAAGAACTTTCATGTGTTCTTATTAAGAAACATAAAGTCCAAATGGATAGTGAGGCAAGAACTAAGAGGTTCCTTGCGCCATCATTATTTTCGCTCGCTCGGCTTCGGCTTCGGATTTTTGATCGATCGATAAGATTAATTTTTTAGACAAAATTTATTTAAAACGTGTGAAAATACTGTTCGAAAATTCTCCCATTTCATCAAATTCGTCAAACATATTTCTCTATTTGTAATGTATTTTTTGAACTTTTCATACCCTTCTGCAAAGGTATCTCGCACCTCGAGCAAGCATTTAATTTTTGGGCTCAAGTTAATAGTGTGAATGGAAAATGGAGGAAAGGAGTGGAGGGAAAGTGAAAACACAACAAAATGAAAAGTGTAATCACAAGAAGGAAAGTCTATTAATTCTCCAACATTGGTGGGAGAAAAGAACTTTGATTTGTTCTTACTACTAAACACAAACTCCACATGGATAGTGAGGCAAGAATGAAGAGGTGCCTCGTGTCGTCATCGCTCACTCGGCTTCTTCTTCGGACTTGTCAAATGATAAATGAGATTAATTTTTTGGAAAAAATTTATTTGAATCTTGGGAAAATCCAGGTCAAAAATTCTTCTATTAATTCCTCTATTTCATAAAATTCTTCAGACACATATTTTTCTATTTATAATATAGTTTTTGAACAATTCATACCATTCTATAATGATATCTCGCTCCTCGAGCAAGCTTTTAATTGTTGGGTACACGTTAAAAGTGTGAATGAAAAATTGAGGAAAGTAGTGGAGGGAAAGTGAAAACACACTAAATGGAAAGTGTACTCACAATTAGGAAAGTTTACTACTTCTCCCACTAGGAACTTTCCCCTGTTCTTATTAAGAAACACATACTCCACAAGAATTGAGAGAAAAGAACCAATAGGTGCTTCACTACATTGTCATCATTGCTCTCTTGGCTTTGGCTTCAGCAAAGATATCTCGCTCCTCGAGCAAGATTTTAATTGTTGGGTTCAAGTTAAGAGTGTGAATGGAAAAAGGAGGAAAGTTGTGGTGGGAAAGTGAAAACAAACCTAAATGGAAAGTGTAATCATAATAAGATAAGTTTACTAATTCTCCCACATTAGTGGGATAAAGAAACTTTCTTGTGTGCTTATTAGGAAACACAAACTACAAATGGATATTGAGGCAAAAACCAAAAGGTGCCTTGCACCATCATCTTCGTCGCTCTCTCGGCTTCAAATTCGTCTTCGTCTTTAAATTCGGCTTCGGATTTGTGATTGATAAATGAGATTAATTTTTTGGAAAATATTTATTTAAACCTTGGAAAAATCCATCCCAAAAATTCTTTCGTTTCATCGAATTCTTTAGACACACATTTATCTATTTTTAATGCAGTTTTCAAACTGTTCATACCCTTCTAAAAAGAAATCTTGCTCCTCGAGCAAGCTTTAATTGTTGGGTTCAAGTTAAAAGTGTGAATGGAAAATGGACAGAAGTAGTGGAGGGAAAGTAAAAACACACCTAAATGAAAAATGTACTCACAATAAGGAAAGTCTACTAATTCTCCCACATTGGTGGGAGAAAGGAACTTTCATATATTCTTATTAAGAAACATAAACTCCACATGGATAGTGAAGCAAGAATCAAGAGGTGCATTGCACCGTCGTCGTCGTCACTCGCTTGGTTCGGATTCAGATTTGTGATCGGTCGATGAGAATAATTTTTTGGGTAAAATTTATTTTAAACTTGGGAAAATCTAGTCTGAAAATTATTCACTTTCATCGAATCCTATAGACACATGTTTTTCTATTGGTAATGAATTTTTTAAACTATTCATACACTTTTGCAAAGATATCTCACTCCTCAAGAAAGCTTTTAATTATTGATTTCATGTGAAATGTGTAAATGGAAAATGGAGGAAAGTAATGGATGAAAATTGAAAATACACCTAAATGGAAAGTGTACTCACAATAAGGAAAGTCTACCAATTCTCCCACATCGGTGGGAGAAAGGAACTTTCATGTGTTATTATTTAGAAAGACAAACTCCACATGGATAGTGAGGCAAGAACCAAGAGGTTCCTTTCCTCGCACCTTCGCCATCGTCGGTCACTCGTCTTCGGCTTCGGTTTTTGCTTCGGATTTATATTCGAATTTGGATTTTGTAAACGATCGATGAGATTAATTTTTTGGACAATTTATTTGAAATTTTTTAAAATCCAGCCTGAAAAGCAAAAGAAAAAAATGCAATAGTTTTTCCTCTCCATTAATGTGTGCATGCTTTTGCATGTAGAAAGATGCTTTGAAATGACACAACTCTTCGAGAAAATGACACACTATTTCGATAAAATGGATGACTATTCGTACGGTTGGGGCTTTTCAGAAAAAAAGAAATAATAATTCGAATGGACAAATATGACTTTTCCAAATAATAAACCTTTTCTGAATGAACCATTGCCTCCTTTCAGACGGGGCACTTCATGGCAATATAAACCTGTATTTCTCCACAGGTTTAGTACAAATTTTTCTGCACTTGAAAACCTAATTCTTGCTTCTAAAATACTCCGTGTGATCCTCTCCCGTCATGTGAGTTCGAAGAAAATTAGGACGTTTGAGGTACCACTACTTTCTTGTTGTGAGGCCATTTTATCCTAGGAGAAAAATTCTGTATCCTTGGGTACTTGAGGGGAATTATTTCCTTAAAGACACTTCACGAATTCGAAGGACTTGACCTATTCTTTTTCATATTTTTTTCTTAATAAAATTATACACTTCTTTGATAGGTAATTTTTTATCGTGTTGAAGGTGTTGGAAAAAGTCATAAGTGTTCTTGAAAAGTCTTGAGCTTGAGTTGATGTTTAGTGAACTAACATACAAATTTTATGTACCCTAAACAACAATCTTAAGGAAATAAACTATAACATGTATTGTTTGGTTTCTGAAGAATAAAGCTTTAAGATTTCTACTCTATTTAACCTTAACAAGTGATTTGAAGAAATAAATCTTCATCACAAGTTAAAGGTCATTCGGTTAACAATTGGAAGATATAATATCTTCATCGTTAAACTAGTAACAAGTGGTATTTATAAGTTGCTATGAACTTGTAATTAGTATAATTTAATACTAAAAGTTGACTATCTTTCTGTGATAGGAAAAATTATTACTGAAGGTCATGCTGATGGTGCGACAAGTGTGCCAGCAACTAGTGTTGCCACAACCAGTTGCACAAATTCGTCACACATTATTGCACTATTTAACAACCTTATATCTTCCAAAGCTTTATTTAAGAAAATGCTCGAGAAACGCCCAAAGAAACTTCGGACCAGGTGCGATACATTATAATAGAGGCGTGAAAACATTCTGATTTCCTATGTAGGAACTACAAACCAAGTGGACTCCAAGATGATCTATAAAATGTCTATAGCGTAATGAAGACATCTAAAGAATTATGTAATGCGTAGAATAGATAATACTGAGGATGCGGGAACCAATAAGTTCTATGTTGCACGATTCCTAGAGTACAAAATAATCAACAGCAAGACTGTCATTTCTCAAGTACAGAAGTTTCAAGTCATCATCCATGATCTCCTTGCGGAAGGTATGAATTTAATGGATACCTTATTTGAAAAAGATAAAATGCTCGTACTGTTCGCATAAACTTTCTTATAGGTTTGGTTGTGAATGAGACATTTTATGTTGCTGTGATTATTGAGAAGTTGCCACCTTTCCGGAAGGACTTCAAGAATTACTTGAAACATAAATTAAAGGAGATGATAGTCCAAGACCTTATTGTGAGGTTGTGCATTGACACAGACAATAAAGTCATAGAGAGAAGGTCTAAATGAAATTCTATAATGAATGGATCTAACATTGTAGAAAACGACCAAAATAACTCAAAGAAGAGAATGAACGATGGACAACAAAGCAATCAACCTAAGAAGAAATTCTAAGACAAATGCTTTAATTGTGAAAAAATTGGCTGCAAGTCAACAAATTGTCATGTCCCAAAGAATGGCAAAAAGAAGGACCAAGAAAATATGGCTTAATCCAAGAACGAAATGGACAATCCGTGTGTCATGTTGTCTGAATGTAACTTGGTGGAAAATCCTCATGAATGGTGGATGGATTCCAGTGCCACCCACCATATTTGTGAAAATAAAGAGTTGTTTGTTGCATTTTCATCAGCTCAAAGCGAAAAGAAGATTTATATGACAAACTCCATAGTTGAAAAAGTGTAAGAAATCAGAAAAGTCTGCCTGAAAATGACATCAGACAAAGTGTTGACTCTAAATAATGTCCTGTATGTAACAGAGTTAAGGAATAACTTAATTTTTGTATAACTTCTTGATAAAAATGGATTCAAATGTGTATTTTTTTCCGGAAAAATTATACTTAGTAAAGAAGAATTGTACGTAGGAAAAGGATACCTCACTGAGGGCCTATTTTAGACAAATGTAATAAATATTGAAAGCAATAAAAGTTTTCTTTCTTCTTACTTGCTTGAGTCTAATGATTTGTGGAATGAACTATTAGGACGTGTTAATTACAAAACATTGCGAAAACTAATTAACTTAGAAGTTTTGCCAAACTTTGAGTGCAATAAATCAAAATGTCAAATGTGTGTGGAATCAAAGTATACTAAGCATCCGTATAAGTTTGTTGAAAGAAATTCCAATCCCTCAAACTTAATCCACACTAACATTTGTGATATGAAGTCAACACCATCTCGTGGTAGGAAAAAGTATTTTATAATTTTTATTGATGATTCCACTAGGTACTGTTATGTCTATTTCCTAAATAGTAAAGATAAAGCAATATATGCATTAAGGCAATATAAAACAGAAATTGAAAATTAGTTAGAGAAAAAGGTCAAAACTATAAGAAGTGATAGGGGCAGAAAATATGAATCTCCCTTTGCGGAAATTTATGTAGAGAATGGAATTATCCATCCAACAAAGGCTCCATATTTACCTCAATCTAATGGAATTTCGAAAAGAAAAAACTAAACCTTAAAGGAAATGATGAATACCTTAATAATAAGTTCACGTTTACCACAAAACTATTGTGAGAAACTATCCTTACAGCTAACTGAATACTTAATAGAGTGCCCTATAGTAAGAAACAATCAACTCCATATGAAAAATGGAAAGGAAGGAAGCCCAACATGAAATATTTCAAAGTGTGGGAGATGTCTAGATAAAGACCAAGTTCCTATTCCTAAAAGAGTGAAAATAGGACCTAAGATAGTGGACTGCATGTTAATAGGATACGCTAAAAGTAGTTAACCATGTCAGTTTTCGGTTCATAAATCCAAACATCTGGATATCACTGAAAATACAATAATTGAATTACATAATGCTGAATTCTTTTATCACATTTATCCATATAAAAATTGACATGAACAGTCTAGTGGAGGGTCTAAATGACTTCGACATTAACCTAGTGAGAATGTACATAATGATGAGAATGTAGGACTTAGTACACGTCAAAGAACGTCATCTCTATTTGGATCAGATTTTGTAATATTTCTTATAGAAATGAGCCTCAAACATTTAAAGAAGTGACCGTGTCTTTAGACTCATTCTTTTGAAAAGAGGTTGTCAATAGTGTGATTGATTCAATCTTAAGCAACCATATGTCGGAGTTGGTTTATTTTCCTCCATGAAATGAACCTTTAGGTTCTAAATAGATCTTCAAAAGGAAAATGAAAGCAGATGGTACTATTGACAAATACAAGACAAGACTTGTACTAAATGTCATTAAATAGAAGGAAGGCCTTGATTACATTGATACATACTTGCATGTAATGAGGATAACATCAATTCGGATGTTAATTGCCTTAGCGGTAATATATGGTCTTAAAATCCATCAAATGGATGTAAAAGTAGCAATCCCAAATAGAGAATTAGAGAAAATAATTTACATAGAACAAACCGAGGGTTTTGCGGTTCTTGGTAAAGAAAAAAAGGTGTGCAAACTAGTTAAGTCACTCTATGGACTAAAACAAGCACCAAAACAGTGGCATACGAAGTCTTACCAAACAATGTAGGAAAATGGGTTCAAGATAAATTAATTTGATAAATGTGTTTACATTAAAGCCACTCCATCACAAGGTCATTGTTTGTTTTGATGCACGAGTAATCCTAATAAAACTCATTGAATGATAATGAAAGAGTTTTAGGGTATCTTAAATACACTCAAGACTATGCTTTGAATTATAATAAATATTCCATGGAACTTGAAGGATATAGTGATGCAAATTGGATCGCCGGATCGAATGAAGTAAAATCCATGAGTGAATATGTATTTACTATAGGTGGAGGAGCGGTCTCTTGAAAATCATCCAAACAGACATGCATTTGTCTCTCTACAATGGAACCATAATTTATCACATTAGATAAAGACGGTGAAGAAGAAGAATGTCTTAGAAATTTCTTGGAAGATATTCCTTATTGGGCTAAACCATTGGCACCAGTATGTATACGCTGTGATAGTCAAGCGTTAATAGGTAGGGCAGGGAGCATGATGTACAACGGTAACTCTCGTCACATAATCCGGAGACATAATACCATTATTGTGATGACCCAAACCAGGCCCTGGCCGTGACGGGCATCCCGAACCATATTGGCTCGAGCCCTCTTTTCTTTCTGACAACCATGTACATCATTCCAACAATATAAGAAAGGTGGAAGTTTCAATATATGGTCACATGGTCATTTTTATAGATCAACCAAACAAATCTAAAGATGAGATTTCATAAACTCCTAAAGGTACTTAACATCAGTCTGTGAAATCTCTAATACATCGAAAACAACATCTCACTTAAAATTGGGACAATGTCCCCAATTTGACCAATAACATAATGAAATAACAATACTCTAAGGTTGGCCTTCCAAGGTAAGGAAGGCTCACCAACTACACACTGTTTTCTGTCAAATCTATGGTATAGTAGGACCCCTGGACTGAGCCTCAGACCCTAAAATATAAAGGGTCAATACGGAAGTAATGGTATGCAGAGTAATCCAAAAACAAAATACTACTTTTATACAACATAGGTGAGAGCTATTTAAAACACGCTAGCGCAAAATCATTTGAAAACACATAGCATAGTATAATGATTTTCAAGAATAATGTATCACTATGGAACTAGATGGTACACCCTACAATTTCAAATTTTCATCGACTGGCAAACATCGATTGCCGCCAAGATTGGAGACCAAGTGAGGGAAGGACACACAAGATCAGACAACAGGGTGCCACAACCCCAATCAAGTCAATATGTCATGGTTGGGATTAAGATCTCAAAGTAGGGCTCCTAACAATATGCCTTGAGTTAGAATGACATAGTACTAGGTATGCAAGATCATATAGCTGGGTACCATGTTCCCATGTCGGCAAATCACGATTTCCAACATAGAGTCATTTGACTTATGCTTTCTTTGAGTAACTATCTAAATCACGTTAATCAATCTTTAAGCTTGATATAAGGAAAACATTCATCATGCTCACAACATCCTTTTCTTTTCTCATTCGAGGCAATTCCTCCATGGGGTATCGTCATACCCTGACTTGCAAGTCATTAGTACCACATCAATTCCCAAAACATCTTATACAAATCATAGTATTAACACCAAAAAACTCCTATACACCAACACATACATAATATGATTCCTAACACGTAATAGTCAAGAAACTTTATGTTTTATAAAAAAGTACAATAGTGGATATAAAACTCATGCTCTCAGTAGTTTAATAATAGTATCATGTGGAGTACATAAAGCATCATCATGGGGATTAAAATATTCACAACCCATGTTTATAACACCTTTCAAAATTCAAATCACATGTCCAACATTTAAACAATTAAGATATATATGCAAACAACCTTATGATCTTTCAATATTCCTCTCAAAACCATATCACAATGCATGCTTTTTGTGTTTAAAACGAAACCCCACATGTAAATACATACATACTTAAGTAATTATTAAAGTCTTGTTTAAAATTCATATCAAAATCATGCCCATGAGATTAGGAAAACCCCTACGTACGTTACTTTGTTAAGTAGAGAGAGAGAAACCCAAATCTAAATTGAGTCTTTGGAGTTCTGGACCTTGAGGATGAACATTGATCTCTAGGAAATGGATTAGTATTTTGATATTGAAAGAATAAGAGAGGTTTTTGATGAATTTGCGATCCTTAAGTTAAAGATTGTGTTATGACTGAGTTATGATGGAAAAAAATAGACTAAAATACCCCTCCTGGCCTAAAATTTAAAGAAAAATAGGAACTAGCACTCGACGCGTTAACCGATGCGATGCATCAGTATTGTATCGGGCCACTGTTTCATCGATACGGCACATTGACTTCGCGTCTAGTCACTATTTCCAACATCCAAACATACCTCTAACGTTCTTTGAAAAATCCAAAACTTCCCTGACACACCTTTTTTACTCCCCCGATCATGAATCAACTTAACACTCTATATCTCAAGGTTTGAAAATTCTATTTAAAAGTCACAAAATTTTATGAGCTTAAAATATGATTTAGTCCTTTAGAATACTTAGGAAACTTTTAGATGATTAACCCTTTAAGCGTGCTATGAAGTGAGATATTAAGACGAGGACACCATGGGGTGTTACATTATCCCTCCCTCGGGATCATTCATCCCCGAATGATGGCTCAAAACACAAATAAGCCCAATTTCAAGCATACTAGGAAAAAGATAAAGAGAGTGGATTATAAGTCATACCATTTAGGTCATCATCAATAGTCTTAAACAGAGTTTGGTATCGGATTTGCATATCATCTTTTAGGTCATCAATAGTCTTAAACAGAGTTTGGTATCGGATTTGCATATCATCTTCTAATTCCCAAGTAGCTTCCTCAACTTTTTGATTTCTCCACAGCACCTTAACCGAAGCTATTTCTCTATTCCTTAACTATTATCAAAAGGCAACACTAGGGAGTGATCTCCAATGCACTTTTTCAACGTAGAAACATGGAATAATAGGTGAATGAAAGCTAGAATTGCAGGCAATTCTAACTCATAAGCAACCTCACCTATCCTTCTCATAATCTGATATGGTCATATAAAGAGAGGACTCAGCTTCCCTTTTTTCTCAAATCGCATAACCTCCTTCATAGGGGAGACTTTTAGAAACACCCAATCACCAACCTCGTACCACCCAATCGATGATATATATATTCCCCCATAAAGTGCTTCAAAAGAAGCCATTTTAATGTTGGCATGGTAGCTACTATTATAGGAGAACTCTATCAATGGCAAATAATCTACCCAACTAACCTTAAAGTTAAATACACAGGCCCTCAACATATCTTCTAGGGTCTAAATGGTGTGTTCATCTTGCCCATCAGTCTGAGGATAGAATACAGTACTCAGGTTCACTTGGGTACCTAAACTCTCTGAAAGGATCGCCAAAACTGCAAAGAGAATTGTGTACCTCGATCGTATATAATGGATATAGGTTCCCCATGGAAACGAACTATTTCCTCAATGTACAGCTTGGCATAATAATCTCCCGAATAGTTAGTCCTCACAGGAAAAAAGTGAGCTAACTTGGTCATCCAGTCCATAATTACCCAAATGGAATCATATTGGTTTCGGGACCTCGGAAGTCCTATGATGAAATCCATATTGATCATCTCCCATTTCCACATAGGCAAGGCTATTTCTTGGGAAGTACCACCTGATCACAAATGTTCCACTTTAACTTGTTGGCAATTCAAACACTTCAAAACAAAATCAACAACATCATGTTTCATATTATTCCATCAATATATAACTTTAAGATCATGCTACATTTTAGTAGAGCCTGGGTGAACAACATATCTAGAAGTGTAAGCCTCATCGAGGATCCTCTCTCTCAAACCATCCACATTCGATACACACAACTTGCCTTGGTATCTCAAAATACCATCACCGCCAATTTCAAAGGCCATCACCTTCTATTAACACATATCGTTCTTAATCTGCATCAAGATGGGATCTTTGGCCTGCTTCTCCTTAACTTTAACTCATAGGGAAGATTTAGCTATCTCATGCACCACTACTCCTCCATCTTTGGAGTCCAGAAGTCTAACCCCTAAATTTTCAAGCCAGTGAGTATCTTTCACCATCTCCTTTTTTTCTTTCATAACATAAGAAACACTACCCATAGATAATCTGCTGAGGGAGTCGGCCACAATATTTATCTTGCCCGGATGATAGTGCAGTCTCATATCATAATCCTACAACAATTCCAACCACCGCCTTTGCCTAAGATTTAATTCGTTCTGTGAAAAAACATACTGTAAACTTTTCTGGTCAGTGAAAATATCAACATGAACCCCGTAAAGATAACGCCATTAGATTTTAAGTGCAAACACTATAGCCGCTAACTCGAAGTCATGGGTGGGGTAGTTTCTCTCAACCACCTTCAACTGCCTAGATGCATAAGATACCACCTTACCATTCTGCATAAGTAAACACCCAAGTCCCACCTGGGATGCATCACAGTACACAACTAAATCCTTGGTACCTTCAAAAAGAGTCAAAATAGGTGCAGTAGTCAACTTTTCTTTCAACTTCTCAAAAGAATTCTCATAGGAGTTAGACCATACAAATTTTACCTTTTTTCTATGTCAATCTGGTAAGTGGAGTAGCTATGGAAGAAAAAATTTCCACGAACCGTCTGGAATACCCTATCAAACCCAAGAAGCTCTGAATATTGGTTGGAGTCGTAAGTCTAAGCCATTTTTTCACTGCCTCAATCTTTTTAGGGTCAACTTTAATTCCCTCACTAAATATAATATGCCCCAAGAAGTAACTAGCACTAAGACATAATTTACACTTGGAGAATTTTGCATACAATTTATGATCTTTGAGGGTCTGAAAAATAATTCAGAGTGATTGGCATGATCCTCCTTACTCTTAGAATAAATCAAAATGTCATCAATGAAAACTATGACAAAAAAAATCTAGAAACAGATGAAACACCCTATTCAGTAGTTCTATGAAAGCTGCAGGGGCGTTAGTCAGTTCAAAGGACATGACTAAGAATTCATAATGGCCATATTTGGTTTGAAAAGCTGTTTTGGTAATATCAACCTCCTTAACATTCAACTGATGATACTCTGAATAAAGGTCTATCTTGGAGAAACACTTAGCAACTGAAGTAGGTCAAAGAGATCATCAATTCTGGGAAGAGGGTATTTATTCTTAACAGTGACCTTGTTCAGCTGACGGTAGTCTATACACATACAGAAGGAACACTTTTTATTACGAGCGAAGAGTACAGGTGTAACTCAAGGAGAAACACTAGAATGGATAAAACCCTTGTCAAGAAGATTTGCTAATTGCTTTTTCAACTCTTTTAACTCAGCAGGAGCAATTCTGTATGGCAAAATAGAAATAGGACGGGTGTCCAGCAATAAGTCAATACCAAAATCTATATCCCTATTAGGTGGTATCTTTGGAAGATCATCGGGAAAAACTTTTTGAAATTCATTGATTACGTGAATAGACTGGAGAGAAGGACTTTCAGTATTAGAATCTTTTACTCAAATCAGACGATACAAAAAACCCTTAAATATAAGTTAATGGGCTCTAAGGTAGGAGATGAATTTCCCTTTGGGTGCTAAAGATACCCCTCCCACTCTACCACTAATATATTCAAATAAAGAGAAAGTGACCCTTCGGGTTCTACAATCTAGCTTGGCATAGAATTAATGGAGCCATTCCATCCCTAAAATATCATCAAAATCAACCATATCAAGCTCTACAAGGTTAGCCATAGTATCACGATTATAGATAGACATGACACAATTCCTGTACACCCTCCTAGCCACAATAGAGTCACCAACAGGAGTAGAAACATCAAAGGGCTTAGAAATATTCTCAGGCTCAAAACCAAAATTGACTGCCATATATGGGGAAACAAAAGACAAGGTAGACCTTGGGTGAAGTAACACATATACATTACGGCAAAAAATTTGTAACATACCCGTGACCACATCTAGTGAAGCCTCTGCATCCTGGCAATTAGACAAAGCATACAAATCATTGCGACCGCTTCCAGAAGATAAAGTAGCACCATTATTAGGGGGAGCTGTGGAGGCAGCTTAGGACTTAGCCCCCCTGCATTACCTTAGAAGGGCAATCTCTCATAAAGTGACCCACTTAGCTGCAGGAGTAACAATTCCTCCTCTCAAAATAACACTTCCCCGGGTGATTCTTCCAACATGTGCTACAATGGGTAAAATATTTGGTGGGATGCGTCACGCTCTCCTGGAAATGGGTGTCCTACATCCTCCAATAACTATTTTCCTGATAACTAAAGGGTCATTATTCACGTATAGGCCTGGGCATTGGGGCACTGATCGAAGGCTGCGTATTACCCTAAGTTTTTTTCTTCCACCACCTACTACCCCAATCTTCATCTTGACGTTGACTGTAGTGCTGATTTGAAGATTCGGCCCTCTTAGCCTGTCTATCTTTCTCCCTTGCTTCAGCAACCTTCTTTTTCTAATCCTCAACTTGCTGCATGTGAATGAACAGTCTGGAGAAGTCCATATCTCTGTTTAATATTTCCCCTTAGCACTCCAACACCAAGTCATCTGAAAGACCAGATGCAAATTTTCTCATAGAGGATTCATGTTTCCTACCAATTCTGGAGGATAGAGGGTTAGTTGATTGAATTTCAGTGTGTACTCGTTAACGCTGATCTTTCCTTATTTCAAATTCATGAACTCTTCAGCCTTGGACTCCCTTAACTCCTAAAGAAAGAATCTATCCAGGAAAACTTCCACAAATTTGCCCCACACATAAGGCTTAGTATTTTTACCCCTTGAATCTTCCGACTTAGTATACCACTGATTTTCTACCTCCTTTAGTTGATTGACCGCTATTTCAACCCCTTCTACTTCATCCTCATGTATCACTTAAAAAAAATTCTCCATCTTGTCCACAAACTCTTGTGGATCTCCTCCACCTTAGTACCCATAAATTTAGGCGGGTTCAACCTCATGAACTGACCCACCAGTGTAGTCTCAGATGCACTCAGACATAAACCTAACATCCTCCGACCGTCAGGTCTATGAGGCCACTAACTATGTAATCATAAGCATTAACTATATGAACTCAGCATTTAATATTTCCCTCTGGAGAGGTTAGTGTTGGTTAGTCTAAGACTAGAGAGCCCTAGGTGCGCGGGGCGGGCTAGCCTGAATGGGAGGGTCTCCTAGAGCAGCAACAAATTTCGGAGTGTGAGCCCTACTATGTGTCCTCATCCCATGGGTAGGACGGACATCTTCAGTTTGGGCATTTTGAACATTGGAGTGATGTGGAGGCATGATAGATTTTTTGAAATACAAAAGATCATTGATTAGGGGACATTTTAGACTCTACAACACGAACTAAATCACAAAGAAGGGAGAAATTCCTAGTTGCCTCCTACTTATAAGTGTGGCACGCTACACACCCATAAATAAGACTATACCGATGCGATTTTGCAGACACCCTGGGACCATGAACCATGCTCTGGTTCTAAGTTTTTCACGACCTGAACTAGGCCCTGGTCATGATGGGAATCTTGTACCATATTGGCCCAAACCCTCTTTTCTTTCTGACAACCATGTACATCTTTCGAACAATATAGGAAATGCAGAAGTTCAATAGACAGTCACATGGCCATTTTTATAGATCAACTGAACAAATCCAAAGATGAGATTTCATAAACCCCTAATTTTACTTAACATGAGTCTGCAAAATCTGTAATACATCGAAACCAACATCGTACTTAAAACTAGGACAAGGACCCCAGTTTGACCAATACCATAATGAAATATCAATATTTTAAGGTTGGCTTTCTGAGGTAAGGGAGGCTCACCAACTTCACACTGTTGTCTGTCAAATCTACAGTCTAGCAGGACTCCTGGACTGAGCCTTATACCCTGAAATATAGGTGGTCAATACATAAGTACTGGTACACAGAGTAATCCAAAAATAAAAAACAACTTTTATACAGCATAGGTGAGAGCTATTATAAAACACGTTAGTGCAAAATCATTTGAAAACACATGGGCATAGTTTAATGATTTTCAATAATAATGCAACATTATGGAGATATATGGTACACCCTACAATTTTATATTTTTACCGACTGCCAAACCTCTGTTGCCGCCAAGATTAGAGTACTAGTGAGGGAAGGACACACAAGATCACTTAGCAGGGTGACAGAATCCCAATAAAGTCAATATGTCATTTTTGGGCTCAAGATCACAAAGCATGGCTCCTAACCATAGCTCCATAGTTGGGATGACATAGTACTAGGTACGCAAGATCACATAGCAGGGTACCAAGTTTCCGTATCGGCAAATCACGGTTTCCAGAATAGAGTCAAGCTTCAAGTTTGATATAAGGAAAATATGCATCATGCTCACAACATTCTTTTCTTCTTTAATTCGAGCTAATTCGTCTGCGGGGTACCATACCCCGACTTGCAAGTCATCAGTACCACATCAATTCCCAAAACTTCCTATACAAATCATAGTATAAACATTAACAAGACTCCCATACACAAACACATGCATAATGATTCCCAACACATAATAGTCAAGAAACTTTATCATTTATAAAGTAGTACAATAGTGGAGATAAAACTTATACTCTCAGTAGTTTAACAATAGTATCATGTGGAGTACATAAAACATCATCATGGGGATTAAAAGATTCACAACTAATGTTCATAATACCTTTCAAAATTCAAATCACATGTCTACAATTTCAACAATTAAAATACATAAGCAAACAACCCCATGATCTTTCAATATTCCTCTCAAAACCAGATAACAATGCATGCTTTTTATTTTTAAAATAAAACCCCATATGTGATTGCAGACATACTTAAGTAATTATTAAAATCTTGTTTAAAATTTGTATCAAAATTATGCCCATGAGATTAGGACAACCCCACGTACCTTATTTTGTTAAGTAGAGAGAGAGAAACCTGAATCATAATTTAGTCATTGGAGTTCTTAACCTTCTGGATGAACTTTGTTCTCTGGGGAATGGATTAGGTTTTTGATATTGATAGAATAAGAGAGGTTTTTGATGAATTACGTTATCCTTTAGTTAAAAATCGTGTTATGACTAAGTTATGACGGGGAAAAATAGACTAAAATACCCCTCCTAGCTTGGAATTTAAAAGAAATATGTGAACTAGTACTCAATGCGTTAACTGATACGATACGTTGATATCACGTCGGGCCACTATTTCATCGATGTGACCATCAACGCAGCATGTCAACTTCTCTTTGAGCAGCTATTTACAACATCCAAACACACCTCTAACGTTGTCCGAAAAATCTAAAACTTCTTCGACACACCCTTTTTACTCTCCCGATTATGAATCAACTTAAAAATCTGTATCTCAAGCTTGAAAAAAGTAATTTAAAAATCATAAAAGTTTAGGATCTTAGAATATGACTAAGTCCTTTTCAATACTTATGAAATTTTCAGTTGATTAACCCTTTAAGTGTGCTACGAAGTGAGATATTAAGTCGAGGATACCATGGGGTATTACAATTATAAAACTTCTCTCTAGTTGAATTATCACTATTAACTATGTAAAGTCAAAGGATAATATGTCGGATCCACTTACAAAAGGCCTATCTAGAGAAGGAGTTGAGAGAACATATAAGGAAATGGGTTAACATCCTAGGACAAGTCGGCATAGCGGTAACTCTACCTACTATACTGGAGATCCCAAGTCCTAGGTTCATGGAGATCAAACAAAGTTGTGTCTGATAGGTTCAACATTGTCAATTTACCCAACCATTCTCATAATGTAGACAATGTTAGTAACAAGGATAAGACTTATGTTGAGAAGTTTTTTAATGATTATGTAAATTTGGTAGATTTGACCAAATAGTTTAATCTATATGATTGAACATTTAGAAATCATCTATGTGAGGGCGAAGTGGAAGTCACTTCAAGGAGAACATTCGAAAGGGCCTATTCTCTAATCTCTTATGATACCGGGACGTTTTCATGGCTGAAACAAATAAAATCGTCAGAACCATAAATCGTAAAAGCCTAGTTATGTGGCATATGTTGTCTAGGTGTACCTTAAAGCTCGACGGTTCAAAGATATCAAATCTACCTATTGACCGAGTATATCCGATGCATGTTCAATATGAAAAGTTCAAAGGAAAATCTACTTATCCAGATGCAATTAGCCTTTTCTTGATGATCATATACTTGTCCATAAAATTTTACAATGAATAGCCATTCCCCATTTATGTGGGGAATTGTTGGGTTCAAGTTAAAATTGTGACTGTAAAATTGAGGGAAGTAGTGGATGGAAAGTGAAAACACACCTAAATGAAAAGTGTACTCACAATAAGGAAAGTCTACTACTCTCCCACATTGGTGGGAAAAAAGAACTTTCATGTGTTCTTATTAAGAAACACAAACTCCACATGGATAGTAAGGCGAGAACCAAGAGGTGCCTCGCGTTGTCGTCATCGTCGCTCGCTCGGATTCATCTTTGGATTCAGAAAATGATCAATGAGATTAATTTTTTGGACAAAATTTATTTGAAACTTGGTAAAATTCATTCCGAAAACCAAAACAAAAAATGCAACAGTTTTTTCATCTCCATTAACATGTGCATGCTTCTGTATACAGAAAGTTGCTTCGAAGTGACCCAACTCTTCGACAAAATGACACACTATTTTGGGAAAAGGGATGACTTTTCAAATAGTTGTGGTTGTTCAGAGAAAAATACACAATGATTCAAATGGACAGACATCGTTGTTCCAAAGATACACCTTTCCGAATAAACCATTGCCTCCTTTACAAAAGGGCATATCATGGCTATATAAACCGGTATTTTTTCACAGTTTTAGTACGATTTTTTTCTGCACTTGACAAACCATTTCTTTCTTCTAATATACTCCGTGTGATCATCTCCCATAGAGTGAGTTCGAAGAAAACCAGAACGTTTGAGATACAACTACTTTCTGGTTGTGGAGCCATTTTTTCTGGGAGGAAAATTTCGCAACCTCGGGTACTTGAGTAGAATTATTTCCTTAATGACACTTGATGAATTCGAAGGACTTGGCTTATTTTGTTTCTATCTTTTTTCCTAATAAAATAACACACTTCTTTGATAGGTTATTTGTTATCTTGTGTTGAAAGTGTTGGAAAACTTCATAAGTGTTCTTGAAAAGTCTTGAACTTGTCTTAAAGTTTAGTGAACTAACATACATATTTTGTGTATCCAAAACAACATTAATCTCTTCTTCTCTTTTAAAAGCTTCATTCAACAGCAAGTAATTAACACAGGAAGCCCAACTGCGAATGCATGGCTTCCATATTGGATCACTTGCCACAATTACTTTCTTTAATGTCTCAACTGCCTTCTCCATCTGATTTTGTGAACAATATCCGAGTGCTATATAATCCCATGCCAAATAGTTTCTCCCCGTTAGCCCACTCGTCAAGAGTCGTTCTGCAATAGATTCAGCCTTTTTCCAAATGACCCTTTTTGCAGTAAATGGCTTTGAGAGAATTTGGAATTTTAACATCAAAATCTACTCTGTTAGCTTCCCAAATGGCAAATACTTTCTCTACACCATCAATATCGCCTAAATTCTCCATTCTATGCATCATGCAAAGATAACTTGAACAATAAATCCTACCTCTATTCTTTATTTTTTTGCTATATATGATATACGGTGGTTTTCTTTCCCATACTGGCCTAGAGGCTAAGCATAGTCTCATTAGCATGTTTTTCGTTTTTTCCCTTACTTAGATGCTAGCATTTTTTCAATAGCTATGATGCCTTTTTTGCATTACCAGCTTTCATGTAGCCCATGGCGGCAATTGCATAAGAATCCCATTTAATCAGCAGTGGATCCTCTTCTATCTTAATCAAAAGTTCCTCCATCTTTTAATATCAGGAACAGATACATATGCATTAAACCGGATATTATACGAGACTATCACAAGCAAATTCTCTTATCTTCCATCTGTTGTATTGGGTGTGGTTTCTCAAGGTTTCCCATTTTAGCAAAAAGGTTCATCATAATACTATATGTCACTATATCAGCATCCCCTTCCTCATATTTTGCATTGTACCTTCCGCTTTACTCCATGATTCTGCATCAATATAGCAGTTCAAAAGAATGCCATATACACGAGAAGCTCTTAGATTATCTAGAATGTTGGTAATATACTTCTCTGCTGCTTTCAGACTGTGGGCTTTTGATATCAGATCTAGTCGAACTGCAGCACCTCCAGGTGATACATAAACATTCACTGAGCTCTCAATCTATTCATTAATATGAAAAAAAAATAAGAAGTTGGAAACTGAATCTGGACACTGCACAAAAACAAGAGGGAAGACAAGAAAACAAAATTTACTAATAGTTCGCTCAACTTGAATTTGGCTTTCCATTCGAACGTATTATTTTATGTTACTGATATCATTTCATTCTGATTATTAAGAGTGTCTTTGCAATAGTGTCATAGAACAGATTTCAAATTTTTAATCTTTCATATCCTAGTAGTGATGGAGCTAGGTGTGAGCAATAAAATTTTATTAAACTTAATTAAATTTAAATTCGTACAAAATTCGGATAATATTAAATCTAACATATATTGATCCTAAATAAATATTGTGAATTAATATAAGTGGGTTAATTATTTAAGTTCAAACATGTATAGATTTAATTAAAGTCCATTATTTTGGGCTAGACCATTAATTTGGGCTACAAATGACTAAGCCACTTTATCAAGCCCAAGATATCACCATTAATTTGGGCTACAAATAACTAAACCCACTTTATAAAGCCTAAGATGTCATCATATTAATTTTGGCTACAAATGACTACTCATACTTTAACAAGCCCAAGATGTTATTATGTTCCAGAGGTCCAATTTGGTGTCACATCAAATGACATGGCATGCCAAATCAAGTAAAGGAGTCAATGGGACCATGCCACATGACAAAATGATGCAGTGAATTAAAAGTCCATAAAAGTTGTCATGTCACTTAAATCTGATTGGTCAAAGGAAGTTCATATTTATTAAAACCATGTCACTGAAATCTCATTGGTCCAAAGAAGTTCATATTTGTCAAGACTCTTTACTTCCTACAACTATAAATAGGGGCCTCATAATTCAGAAAATACACCAACAAGTCTAGAAAGAAGCAAGAGAGAGCTCATGGATCAAACACAGTAGATTTCTCTACAAATTCAAGAATTCAAGATTAGTTCATCAAGATTCAAGATCAATACTTCAAGATTCAAGAACAAACTCAAGCTTTAAGATCAAGACTTCAAGATTCAAGAACAAGATCAAAGGCCTTTGAATTCAAAGTATAATTCTAGATCAAGTTCATCAAATCCGCAAATCAAGTTTCAAGATCAAGACTACAAAATTCAAGAACAAGTTACAAAGCCCTTGAATTCAAGAACAAGTCAAGATCAAATCCATCAAGTTCACCAATCAAGTTCAAGATAAAGCTTGAAACCCTTTGAATTTATAGTTGAAAAGGTGAATCAGAGAATTCATAGAGATTGTAACACTCACATTGAAATCAATAAATTGATTGTTGTAGTATGTTTCTTGTCTCGAGTACTATTTTTGGTCTTGAGAATTTTACTGTCCCAAAAATTCTGGCACACCTAGTGGGACTATCTCTACCTCTCTTCTCAACTTTTCAAACTTCAAAGTTCAACAACACTAAAATGACTTCCAAAAAGGTCAATTCTCAATCAAATACTTTCAAGGCAGTTGATTTAAAGTTCTATATTGAAGTATAAAGCATCCTTGGTGTTACTTTTGGATGATTGGGAGCTTTCACAAGGAGAAAACCAGGCTTGCTAGGACAACAAACACATCCAATGTCTTTCGCAATAACTCCAGTTTTTTTATGTTCAAACCCAAAAAGGAACAAATTCCAATACTAGTGCTTCAGAAGGAGAAAGGACTATGGAGGAATTACTTAAGAAGACTCTAGCTCTACTTGAGCATTCCGATTTCAAATACTCTAGCACAAAGAGCGATGGTCATTCAAAAAATATACCATCTTCATTTACACCACATAAGCTGAGCACTTCAAAAATAAACATATGTTATAATCTGTGGTTTTCTCCAATGTCTCTAGTGATCATGCAGGTAATGGTGACTAATGCCTAATCTATGGAGAAGCAATTTACAAATCTGATAAAGGTCATTGAGGGCCTGACCAATTATGTTCAGAATCAAAATGCTCAAATTGATAAGATAGTGGATACGGTGGAAGGCCTGATAGCCAAAGAGTCTAGCCATGCACCTAAAAATCTCCAGAGGCTCACGAGACAGAACATATTATGAAACAAACACCACTAACTAAAGAGGTACAAGTTTATTCTAAGGGAATGACCCCAATTGAGCAATTGAAGGAATTCATCGAATGAACTCTCAAAGACATGTATGATATTGTCACCAAGTCTTTCGTTGTGTATGCCAAGCCCTACACTACGAGAATAGATAGCCTCAAAATGCCTGCCGGCTATCAACCCCTTAAATTTCAATAATTTGATGGCAAAGGGAACCCAAAACAACTTGTTGCACACTTTGTTGAGACATATAATAATGTTAAAACTTATGGTGACTATGTTGTCAAATAATTTTTTCATTCCCTGAAAGAAAATGCCTTTTATTGGTATAAAGATCTTGATCCTGACTCCATATATAGTTAGGAGCATGAGTTCTTAAATTTCTTTTATAGAACAAAACGTACGGTGAGCATGGTAGAGCTTACAAATACTCGGCAAAGAAGGGACAAGTTAGTTATCGACTTCATCAATTGATGGAGAAATGCGACCCTAAATTGCAAAGATAGGCTCAGAGAAGCTTCTGCAATAGAGAAGTACGTCAAAGAAATGTACTAGGAGCTCCTCTATATCTTGCAAGGCATTAAGCAAAAATTCTTTGAAAAGTTAGATAATTGTGCTCATGATATGGAGTTGATCATATCTTCTGCTGGAAATAGAGCAGCGCCTATCCATAACCCTCAAATGGGAAAGGATAAGCAGGAACCTAAAAGATGGGGTGAGTTTGTCCCCAAAAATGAGAATATTAACGTGTCTCCTATAAAGGTCACTATGAAGGTGAGCAAGAAGAAAAGAATGAAGACTATTTCTCGACCAAGTCCAAATCAGAAGTTAACTTTAAAGGAGGTGAAAGAAAAGGAGTACCATTTCCTTGATTCTGATGTTTTTGAGATTTTTGATAAACTTCTTAAGCATAAGCTTGTTGATCTAAGAGAGATGAAGTGTCCCGATAAAGTTAGAAGGACCACAGACCCAAAGTATTGCAAGTATCATAGACTTGTAGGTCACCCGTTGGAAAAGTGTTATCTTTAAGGAAAAAGTCATGCAATTAGTAAATGAGAAGAGGATCTTCCTCGATGATGAGACAACCAGCTCTTATCAAATCTCTACCACTTTTGTCTTGCTCAATCCGGTCCAAATATGTGTCAAAGATCATAATTAAAGACAATTAGAGTATGACAAGTCTTCAGTCAGCGAAGGTGATGATGAAGGTTAGACTCTAGTGACCAGGCGCAGATGCAAGAAGATGACTCCACAAAAGGGGTCATCTGAGAAACTAACTAGGATGGGGATGGTAAGAAAATCAATAAAAAAAGGCTAGTTGAGAATTCAAAAAAGACGAGGGTAATGGAGCTTCACCACCAAAAACTACATCGTCTAGTGACTTCGGAGGAATTCATACCAAGTTGGTTCCGTGTAAACACTTCTCAAACCTTGAGGAATCTTGTTTTAATACTGCCAAAGTGGGGGAAAAGTCTAGAAATATACCCATAGAAGTTCCTTCATCCTTTGAACGGCTTGCTTAACCTTTTGGCCAAAAGGCACATATATTTTATACAAAAATCACATTCACAAATAACAATCTTCTTCTTGGTGAAGCCCTAAACAACCATCCCTTATACATGGTGGGTCAAATTCTAGGAAAAAAGATAAATAGAATCTTGGTAGAAGAGGAATCCAGAGTCAACATCCGGCCTATCCTCATGATGAAGGAACTTGGCATCACTATTGACAAACTGGATGAAAGTCATATAATGATCCAAGGTTTCAACCAAGGGGGCCAGATGGCCATGGGATCTGTCAAGTTGGGGATTTGTATGGATGATTTTTGATAAAATGTATTGATGTATGTGATCGATGCCAAAACTTCATATAATATATTTTATGGTAGGCCTTGGGTGCACGAGAACAAAATTATCTAATCCTCTTAATATTAATGCTTGAAGTACGTCGAAGGTGGAGTAGAAAGAAAGATATTAACTGATGATAAGCCATTCACTGAAGCAGAATGACACTTTGCCGATGCAAAATTCTACTTGAAGAACTATGTCGTGAATGAGAAAAGGGTTGATAATGTCACCAAGACCAAGTGTGATGATCTTACATCCAAGAAGGTCATAGTGATTCTCAAAAAAGATACCACCAAGAAGCCTCTCTCCACTTCAAATAAAGAAAGTGCCGCACCTAAGAAAAAGAAGGAAACTTCTGTTCTTCGCTACGTACCAAAGATAAAGAAAGAGAAATATCACCCATCTGATGCCTAAGATAATATACTAAAGGGGATAACTTTACCTATCAGGAATATTGATGCATTAAATCCTTCCTCAAGGCTACTTAGAGAGTCTGTGGATCAAAATCCACCACAAGATATGACACTCCCTACGAAGCATACAAAAGAGGGCATCGATCCAAATGCATAAAAGTTATTTGTAAAGGATGGATATAATACTAATGAGCTATCAAGGTTGGGTAAACTTCCATTAAAACATACAAAAAGGCATGCATGTGAATTCCTAGGATACACGTAAGAACCTTTAATTTTCATCTCCATAAGATGGTCGGTTAGTAACCACATCACTATAGAAGAAGAGTCTACTACATCCAACAAAAGGCCTTCTGTCTTTGATCGACTTTGAGAATCAACCGCAAGAACTTTTATGTTTCATTGGTTAGGTCCTCTAAATAAGAAGAAAAGCAACAAGCATTAGAAAATTCATCAAAGCACGATGATGCATAATTCACTAAAAAGTCAGCAGGATTTCCAAAGTCTAATTCCTTCTAGAATGAGGCGACAGACAAAACTAGTGGTTTCATGCAACGAGGTGTTACAAGATAAGGCCCGTACTATGGGTTATAATAAAAAGAATTAGGAAGATGAAAGAGTTTACTCCTTATATCAAGTTACAACCTAAAATGAGAATGAGGTCTCACTCAAATTAAGGTTGATGAAGAAATAGAAGATACTTTCTAGTGTTACCACATATCTATCAATGATGATGATCCTCGAGAGGAGGAAGATTCTGTAGATGCTCCATCTCAACCTAAAGGTGTGAATTCCATAATAGATCCCTTAAAAAAAGTTAATCTTGGAATCGATAAAGTCCCAAGACCAACTTACCTGAATGTGTTTCTAGAAATGGAGGAATAAATTGCTTATATGGATATACTTAAAGAATATATAGATGTCTTCGCTTGGAGTTATAAGAAAATGTCTAGCTTAGATCCAAAAGTAGCAGTCCATCAATTGATGGTCAAGAATGGTCCTCGTCTATTAAGCAAGCCAAAAGAAGCTTTAGGCCAGAGTTGGTTCCATTGATCAAAAATGAAGTTAACAATCTCATTGAGGTTGGTTTTATTCATGAAGTCAAATATATCACATGGATTTCAAGTATTGTTATCGTACAGAAGAAGAATGGCCAACTTCGAGTTTGTGTTGACTTTTGAGATCTCAACAAGGCATGCCCAAAGAATGATTTTCCAATCCCCATACCTGAGTTGATGATTGATGCCACCACTGGTTATGAGGAAATGTCCTTCATGGATGGATCATCTGGCTACATCCAAATTCATATGGATCCAAAGTATGAAGAGCTCACTATATTTTATCCCAAAGGTATTTATTGATACAAGGTGATGCCTTTTGGTTTGAAGAATGCTAGCTCCACTTATCAAAGGTCTATGAAAAACATCTTAGAGGGCCTACTCCACAAAAATGTTGAAAGCTTTGTGGATAACCTAGTGGTGAAGTCAAGAAAGAGAGACGACCACTTAAAAGACTTAAGAATGGTATTCAAGTTGCTTCGAAGAATCAACTTAGGATGAATCCATTGAAGTATGTATTTAGAGTTACTTTTGGAAAGTTCCTTGGCTTCGTTGAATGATACCGAGGAATTAAAATTAATGAAGCCAAGGTTAATGTAATTTTGAAGATGCCCAAACCCTGAACCATTCACGAGTTAAAAAACCTACATGGAAGGCTAGCATTTTTAAGGAGGTTTATCTAGAACCTAGCCGAAAAATGTCAACCATTTAGCCGTCTTATAAAGAAGGATACACCTTTTGAATGGGAACAAGCTTGTAGCAAAGTCTTTGAGAGTATCAAATCATAGTTAATGAAGCCAACAGTTCTTGCATCACCCATACCTAGAAAGCCATTGATACTCTATATCGCAACATAAGAAAGGTCAGTTGGAGTAATATTGGCTCAAGAAAATAGTGAAGGCAAAGAAAACTCTCTTTACTATCTAAGAAGAATGATGACACCAAATGAGATAAAGTATTCTCTGATCGAAAAGTTTTTCTTGGCATTGGTTTTCTCAATTCAAAAGATGAAACACTACTTTCAGGCTCATGTTGTCCATCTTCGGTCTAGGCCAAATTTGATCAAGTTTGTAATAGCAAAACCAGTCTTTAGCGACCGACTTGAAAGATAGTACCTTTAATTTCAATAGTGTAAGATTATGTACGTTCTCCAAAAGGCTAAAAAAAAACAAGCATTGGTTGACTTCTTGGTAGATCATATGATACCTGATGATTGGGAACTAAGCAATGAACTTCCTGATGAAGTTGTAATGGTTGTTGAAGTTAGATCCCTATGACAGATGTACTTTGATGGTATTGCACATCAAGATGGATCTGGTGCTGGCAAAGTGTCTTTCACTCTACAAGAAGAGGTCGTCCCCTACTCTTTTACCTTAATGACCTATTGCTCCAATAATGTTGCTGAATATCAAGCACTAATACTTGGACTTAAGATGTATGCCGTCATGAAGCAACTATAATTACACGTCTTTGGTGAATCCCAACTGGTGATGAACCAGCTTTTGGGAAGCTATGAATTCATAAAGCTTGGGCTACGACCATATCATGATTATGCACAAAAGTTGATGGGGGTGTCTTAGATAATTACTCTCCAACATGTGCCAAGAAAATAAAACAAGCAAGATGATGCCCTAGCTACTTTGGACTCACCCTGAGTCTTTAGAATCAGACACAAATTACTATCCATTGAGAGTGGGTATTACCACCATCGAATGAGGATAAGGATGTATAAATTAAGGTTAAATACCTCATTACCATGTCTGAAGTTGTTAAGAAAGATTAGCGACAACTTATCATTGATTACTTGTATTATGGGATACTTCCAAAAGATCTAAGGAGACGGACTGACATTCGTCATCATGCACCTCTCTTCCTTTACTACAAAGACACACTGTCCAGAAGATTATTTGAAGGAGTACTCTTAAAGTATTTAGGAGAGAAAGAAGCAATTCAAGCTTTCTAAGAAGCGCTCTCGGGAGTTTATGGATCGCATTAGTCTAGACCGAAGCTCCATTTTCAAATTAAAAGGATGGGATATTATTGGCCAACGATGGTGAAAAATTTGTTGGACTATGCTAAAAAATGCAAAGATTGCAATTCCATGAAAATTTCATACATCAACCTCTAGAGAAATTACACCCAACTGTATCATCTTGGTCTTTCAATGCTTGGGGAATAGATGTCGTTGATCCACTATAAAAATCTTCTGGTGAACACTTATACATGTTGGTTGTGACAGATTACTTCTCAAAATGGGCCGAAGTTGTTGCTCTCAAGGAAGTAAAGAAAGAAAATATTGGAAACTTAATCTGAGTGAATATTATCTACTACTTTGGAATTCCTCAGGACACAATAACTGACAATGGAAAGCTGTTTGATAACAAACTGATGAACAAAATATGTGATCTCCTTGGTTTCAAGTAGCACAAGTCTTCTATGTACCAGGTTTCTGCCAACGGTCTAGCAGAAGCATTCAATAAGACTTTATGAAACTTGTTGAAAAAAGTCATCTCTAAATCCATACGAGACTGGCATCGGCGAATGAAAGAAGCTTTATGGGCATACAGGACAACTTACCATACACCGACTCAAGAAACCCCATACTCACTTTTTTTTGGAATTTAAGCAGTCCTGCCACTTGAGAGTCAAATACCTTATTTGAGATAGGTTATTCAAGAAGGGCTCACCGATGAAGAAAATACTAAGTTGCGTCTTGGGGAGTTAAAATCTCTTAATGAGAAAAGGCTGGAGTCTCATCAAAATATTGAATATTATCAATCCTAACTATCTTGTTCTTTCAACAAAAGTGTTCTCTTGAGGTGCTTCCAAGTTGGAGATTAAGTCATTGCAGTAAGAAGGTCCATTATTACTTCTTATAAGTCTGGGGGCAAATTTACCCCAAAGTGGGATGGACTATATATCATACAAGAAATATATTCAAGAGGTGCTTACAAGCTTGTCGATGCAGATAACATGAGGATTGGCCCCTTGAATGCCAAGTTCTTGAAGAAGTACTATCCTTGAAGGGAGATGATACTCCTCAAGGCACGGGTATAAACTATATGTCCACTCCAGGCCTACAAGAGTATAAACTGTGTATGAAAAAAAAAATGTCCGCTAAGTTGAAAAACTCAAAAGAGACTGCCTAGGAAAAAGTTAGGACGCAAAAGAAAGCACTCACCTAGAACTGCGTTGTGACTTTATCCTCTTCATTGAGTTACATAGGCGCTAGGAATTTTATTCTGAGTTCAGTTACATGAGTGTCAAAAAATACATATCCCTGATCGATCCACCATATAAAAGTCAAGCCTGTATCCCTCTCAATTAAGTCTTGGACTTATGCCAAATACTTGTAGCTCAATGGGAGAAACCCACCAAGAAGAGAAGAAGTTGTTTTAATTGGATTTGGAATACCCAAAGCCTATAGTTTGGAGATAGATCTTCCAACCATGCAATTATCAAGTTTGCAAGTTAAAAGCCTTAATCGTTAAGGCTTGCAAACTGAAGTTTCAAGTCTAAACTGATTGTGAGACAAAGACATGAAGCCAATATTCAGAAAATTTGAAGAGAAAGCCAGAGTTTAGTACTACAACATAAGCACATCAAAATAAGCAAGTAATTCATGAAGTTGAAATTCAAATGTAATATTAAGAGAAATATGTAATATAAAGAGGAGTTTCTATTACAACTAATATATCCAACTACTCAATAAAAGTATAAAATAAAGCAATAAGAAGGTTTGAAAAAAGGAAACATCTCCTAAGTCTAATCTAGACATAACTTGTAATTTATTAAGTCTTGGTGCATAGCCTCCAGATCTCTTTCTTCTGATCTACACCATTTGATAAGTCTGCATCAAAGCTTGCATCAAATTCCTTGGCTGCAACAGAATCCTCTAGCCTTGTTTCTTTGGCTTCGTTCTAATTTTTTGTTAAAAGATTCTCCAAAACCTGCGTCTTTCTACACATTCTTTTATCTTCTTTTTCTTCATATTTTGTAGTGATTGTTGAATGATGTTGTTTCTCTAACCTTATCGGCCTCTTCAAGAATGGCATTTGAGAAATGTTCCCCTGCTATAAAGAATAATTCTGCTCTTATAGATTCCTCATTCATCTCATAAAGCATCGACTGTGCTTGGTCATATGAAGAAGAAAGGTCAAAGAAGTCATAAACAACTTTCTCAGTGAGGAAATATGGGCGTCCTTACAATCCATCTCCTTGATGATTAATTAAACTTTATCTTCAAAGGAATAAGTGCAATCAACGTCGCACTTATAAAACATGCCTTAAAGTATGGTCCAACGAGAGGAGATATAGTTTTTAAAGCATCTAGGACAACTTTCTTTCCATCAAACACTGACATAACCTCTAATGGGGGCTTATAGATGTCAGAATCCAAGGATGTCTTAACTTTATTACAAGAAACAGAAGTTGGCCCGTCTCCAATTTTAGTTGTGGAAGGTGGTTCCGTCAGATCTGGACCAGATACAGACTCATCACTATCATATAACCCTTCACACTACAAGGTTGTAAAATTAGTCGGTTGCATATGAAAAAAAAATTAATATAAAAGGAGGTCATTAAGATACATTCAGTAAAATAGATAGCTTAACCATACCTCCTCAATAAGAGCTGATATTGTCCTAAAAGGATTATCTGTGTCATTATGAATTTCAATCACCGGTGGACTAGTATATCTCGTATTATCAAAATGTACCTTTACTCTTTTCCAGCAATGGTCTCTACTAATACTATAACTTTCATCTTGGGATAATATTTTAGAGACATGAGTAGTTTGAGAAGTAGTCTTTCCCTCATATACAACCGAAGGCGTGTGAGATCTCTTATTTTCATGTTGATTTGGAAGCCTGGCATCCAAATAAGGAGAAATATCAGTAATAAGGGCCTTATTTATAGGTACTTCATCAGAATTTCCCAAATGTGTGGTGGTGGTTGACCCAGCAATATTCATCAAAGTCTGTATGTGATGACCAAGGAAATCCCCGTGAGTATTTTTCCACCAAGTCTAATAATCAGTTCCGAAGAACTCATCTTTATTAGGCAAAATTGAAGAAAAAGTTTCTTATGAGGATTATCAGCTCAATGTGCAAATCCTCCAAAATGTTAGTCCTTTTTCTAAAGAGGCAGTGCGAATGTCATTCTTCATGATGCCCAGAATATATTGATAAAATTCAAACAATCAACTGAAGCGCTGTAGACTACATGGCTCAATGACAAATGAGTTTCTGCATCTAAGTGTGAGAAAGCTAAAACGAATACTCATAAAGTAGCTCGTCTCCAATGTTGGGGAATTCTCAGTATCCACATAAAAGTAAGGGTGCATTTTGTCCTACATGGTAGAGGTCCAAACTATGCTCTCCCCACTTTGGATTCACTTTCTTCCATTATTTTTGTCAAAATACTTTGCATCGCCCTCTCCAGAGTATATAATCATAGTATAAACGAACGCCCTACTGGCAAATGGATAATGAGTCCTGAAATAATGAGCAATTCAACCATACATATAGTGAATAGGAAATTAATCCTTGCTTTGATTGAGTTGCACTAAAGAAGATATCTTGTTTAGTCAACTATAAATTCTAGACAACACCGGTATTACAAGGCCGACCATTCGCCCACTTGCCATCATGCATGCCATCTTGAAGGTCCCAGGGCAAATGAAGTCACCTTTCGTAATTGAAAAAATAAAAGAACACAACAAACATGACAAGAAAGCAACCAAATATGTGTCATATTTTCTATCACGGTTCACCCAAGCTCAAAAAATATATTTTCTTCAGCATATGACCATCTTAGTGTATCAGGCAAAACCCCACTAGGGTTATGTGTTAATTCAGGACAAGCCAATTTTTTTGCCTACCTTGGTGGAGCAAGGTTGTACATTGAAGGTTTGTTGCACCAGAATGTTATCCAATCTCTGAATGATAATTCTTGGATAGCATTGCGCAGATTATGAAAGACTGCAAATAAGTACTCAAATGTTCGGGAAACATACCATACCTTCTTTGCATCTAATCCTGTAAGTTCTTTAGCCTTAGGAACCACTTCTTCATAAATAATACCATGAATTGGCAAACCTCCAAGAACATTTAAATCCCATAAAGAAAAAGATAATTCCCCGACAGACGTGAGAAGTGTATTTGTCTTGGGCCACCAAGATTCACAAAATTCTTGGAATATGTCTGAGTTACAATCATAAGTAAAAAGTGATGCATATACGGCATCACAAATCTATACCTTGCTCAGATTTTCTTTGCTCCTAGTAAGTATATCTTCTGCCCACTCCCAATACCCAGGAATGTGATGGTACTCTCCCTCAAGTGTCATCGCGGCTCCCCAACATATCTCTCCTAATGCTATATGACGACCTAAGTTTGGTAGTGGATTTGTGATATTGGTGTGATGATGATCCAACGCTTGAAGAGAGAACAACTTGATTGATTAATCAGAACTAGGGGTTTGTACCGAAGTCCAATTCGCCATAGAAAATGGGTTCTTGAAAGAAGGCCACGAGCTTACATATCAACCAGTCAGTGGAGAGCGAATCAAGAGTCAAGTTTGCTGGGGCCCACATCAGTTTTGAGTATAAGATACTTGGATCTTGAGGAAAGGGAGGTGTAGTGCCTAAAAATCACCATCTCTTGAAACTTCAAAGAAAAGAAAAAGGGTTAAATCTATGGCATACAACAATAGGTATAAAAGAATCTTGACTAAGCCATCCCTATGCGCTAAAAGATTACCAAAAGATTACCCTTTTCTAATAGTGGGGACGTATAACTTCCTTATGCACCGTAAGATTACCATAAAGTTAACTTTCTTATGGCGGGGATGAGTAGTCATCCCTATGTGCCGTAAGACTACCATAAAATTACCTTTTGTTATGGAGGGGAAGGGTAGTCATCCCTATGCATCGTAAGACTACCATAAAGCTACCTTTCTTATGGAGGGGACGAGTAGTCGTTCCTATGCGCTGTAAGATTAGCATAGAGATACTTTTCTTATGATGGGGACGATTAGTCATCCCTATGCGCTGTTAGATTACTATATAATTATATTTTCTTATGACGGGGATGAATAGCCATCCCTACGCACAATAAGATTACTATGAAATTACCTTTCTTATGGCAGGGATGAGTAGTCAGCCCTTCGCACCATGTGGTTATCCCCTTTGCATGGAACGCATTATTTAAGTCATTTATAAGCTGTAATAAAAAAAAGAGATAAAAAAATAATAAATGAGAGGAAAAGAAATTACCTTGCTATTGATTTCAATCATCCACAAGCTGCTATTGATATCTCGCAAGTCCGTGCAGGTATAAGAAAAAAAAAGTCTATGCTTATGAATATTTATAGGTACGTTGAGGCAACGTATGTTACCTTGTTCTCTTTAAATTGGAAAAAAGTCCAAAGCAGTTTTAGTAAAAGAGGGAAAGGAACTAACCAATACTAGTTGAGATAAGAGCAATTTGATCTCCAAAAGGAAATAAAATTGGCAATGTCGGTGAAGACTCCTGATCATATCCAATTTGGCAAAGAAATAAATAGAAATATATGTCTAGTAGTGTCAATGACCAACCAAAGAAAAGGTCAAACCTTTTATTCCATGCAGCTACACGTGAGGTTAAAAAATAAATATAATAATAATGAATAAATTTCACAACGTATCCGGGGAATATTTCATTCCAAACTCCAAACAATTTTTTTCATGTGATATGCCCTAATTCGTGTATCTTTGCATAAGAATATATATTATTTTTATACTTCAAGCCTAGTCCTTCAAACAAATACTCGACAAGTCTTGAAGTAGGGGTATTTTATGAGCAATAAAATTTTATTAAATTTAAATCTATACAAAATTCGGATAATATTAAATTTAAAATATGTTGATCCTATATAAATATTGTGGATTAATATAATTAAATTAATTATTTAACTCCGAACATGTATGGATTTAATTAAAGTCCAATTTTTTTGGGTTAGACCATTAATTTGGGCTACAAATGACTAAACCCACTTTATAAAGCCCAAGATGTCACCATTAATTTGGGCTACAAATGACTAAGCCCACTTTATCATGTCCAAGACGTCATCATATTAATTTGGGCTACAAATGACAATACCTACTTTAACAAGCCCAAGATGTCATCATGTTCTAGAGGCCCAATTTGGTGCCACGTGTCAAATGACGTGGCATGCCAAGTCAAGTAAAGAAACCAATGGTACCATGCCATATGTCAAAATGATGCAGCGAATTAAACGCCCATAAAAGGTGTCATATCACTTAAATCTGATTGGTCAAAAGAAGTTCATATTTATCAAGATCATGTCACTTAAATCTGATTGGTCGGAGAAAGTTCATATATATTATGACTCTTTACTTCCTACAACTATAAATACGGCCTCATAATTCAGAAAAGGCACCAACAAGTCGAGCAAGAAGCAAGAGAGAGCTCATGAATCAAATGCAGAAGATTTCTTTACAAATTCAAGAATTCAAGATAAGTTCATCAAGCTTCAAGATCAAAACATCAAAACTTCAAGATTCAAGAACAAACAAATGCTTTAAGATCAAGACTTCAAGATTCAAGAACATGATCAAAGGTCCTTGAATTCAAGTATAAGTCGAGATTAGGTTCATCAAATCCGCAAATCAAGATTCAAGATCAAGACTGCAAGATTAAAGAACAAGCTACAAAGCCTTTGGATTCAAGCACAAGTCAAAATCAAATTGATCAAGTTCACCAATCAAGTTTAAGTTCAAGATAAAGCTCCAAACCCTTGAATTTATAGTTGAAAAGGCGAATTAGAGGATTCATAGAGATTGTAACACTCATATTGAAATCAATAAATCGATTGTCGCAGTATTTTTCTTGTCTCGATTATTATTTTCGATCTCGAGAATTTTATTATCCAACACCAGGATTTTCACGATGGGGGTTCATTTTAATATGACGAATAATACCTGGACTTGTTTCCAAAACACCATTGCTTTTAACATGTTATATGACATGCAGTTAAATGTTTCTCTACACAGTTCTATGTTTCATATATTATTTCATAAGATAAGAAAAGGAAAAGCATTCAATAACCTTGGCTTCAATAAGTAAGTTAAAAATGAATATGAAAAAGGAAGAAATGCAGTTAGATGTTTCTCTTCACAGTTCTAACTTTCATATATTCTTTCATAAGAAAAGAAGGTAAAAGTTTGGGGAATCATTATTTTTTTCCATCTGACTGCAGGTAGAGGATGAACATAACGCCTAACAAGAGAAAACTATTATTTCAGAAACTTACCGTTTTTGCGGTGTGGAGTAATCAAAAGAACAACATAAAGTTATTAAACTGTTATTAAAATTAAATTGCATGATAATTTATGGACATAAAGTAAAAAAACTGGTGTTATTATAGTTTGATAACTCTTACAATTTCCAACATTTTATTTGTTCATTATCTATTACATTTTTTGTGTCTTTAATCTAATGAGTTAGTGATAAGAATGTTGTCATACGTTTCTCGTAACTTCTACCATTATTCTACCTCTTTATGTATTGTTACTCATATAACATATGAAACCCCTAAAACATTCATCTTCCTCACTTAATATCCACTACTCCTTTATTTACTAGATGGAAGAATACTACACTTACATAAATTGTGTTTTCTTCCTTGTGTTGAAGTATATATATTAAAAAAAAAAAAAAAAAAAGATGAGTGGTAGTACATTGTGAGTGATAAGAAAAATATGATAAGTGTGAAAATTATATTAGTGAATTAGAGTTGAGACATAGAAAATATTCTAAGTCTTCAACTATATTCACTTTACAAAAGAGTGTAAATATATTAGTGAAAGAAAGAGTTGAAAGAAAGAAAATATTCTAATCTACAATTATATTCTCTATACAAAAAGAGTTTTAATATGTTGAAGGAAGGTGTTCTTGTGGTGAAGTTTTGGACTCTTCAACTAATTCGGAGTTGCTTGAGTTGTAGATCGTTGATGTGTTGTTGTATACTGGAGGGGACAAGTCAAGAGTTATACTACTGGATCGATGCAGATTATACCGCAGTGGACTTGAATCTTCTTAAAGAGAACAAGATATTCGCTCCTCAGCCAAGAAGAAGATTACTTTATTATCTTCACTTTTTATATTTTCCACTGTAATTTAATAATTGTGGTGTATTATACAAATTATTTTAAGGCGATTCATGCTTTGTTATAGTTTGAAATAGTAAGATCTCAACATCTTAACACCAATATTCTCTTCAAGAGATGAAAGAGAAGAGATGAACGGTAAAGTATTTTCTACTTCCTCAACACAAAAAACGGAAAGGTAAACTCTTTTCTACTTGTTATGGAAGAAAGGTAAAAAAATTTCTATCTAATATTTTTAATGAACAAAGTGATACTACTTTTCATGAACATAAAGTAGTATTCAAATTCTTGAAATAGTGAGGCCTAATGAAATGAGAAAAAAATCACAACAAAAATGTTACATTTGGACTTTTGAGAATAAATTAAAAAAAGTGCTATAAGTGCATAATTATTGTTGGAGTAAATCACATGTCATTACTAATTTGCATATGACTTGATATTGGGCTCTAACATATTATCAAAGAAAAGATAAAAAATATTGATTAGCCCGTTATAGTATGTGCCCTACTGATCAGTGACTTTAATATAAGAGTTTCCTATGGATGGAATGGGATGTCTGGTGTGTTCCAAGGAAGTAGTAAAATAGGAAGTAAAGAACACAATAATTTTTATATGGAAAATACCCGGCTCAAAAAGGTGTAAAAAATCATGACCTGTACCTCTATAGGATTTAACCCCAACTTCACTAAATAATTCTGAGCCTCAACAACGACTAATTACAAAACTCTTGTAATGAACAACTAAAAATTATAAACTCTAAATCAAATACCTCAATAACTAGGAATCATAAACTCTAATTCCGATAACTCAACAACTAGGAGTCATAAACTCTAATTCCTATAACTTAACAATCACCCTTGACTATTGAACTCACTTTGAGTTATCTCAAACTTGAAGTTAACTCAACTCAGTATTGTTCCTAAACAATCAATCTAGGAAAGCAATAAATTACATCTCAATAAGAACAATACATTTAAAATGACTCATGAACTTTAAAGTTTAATCCTATGAAATAGGCTCGTCAATCTGTTCCTTTGTACTGGCAACACTTGAATCTTCAATCAGAATTCTCTCAATTTTCTTGTGTTTAGCCTTTTCTCTCTATATAAGTGTGCAAGTTATTCTGAATGCTACATCTTCTATTTAAGAAGAACTCTCCAAAGAGTCATTCTTTATTTCAAACTCCTTCTTTGATCAGAACTCTCATTGCATAGAGTTCTACTTCAAGTGAGACTCCTTCTTCTATTCCAACTCAACTCTCCTTAGTGTTGTAGTCAAACTCCAACTTTTTAAATCAGCTTATCTTCAAGTATTTTACTCAACCACAACTTCTTCAATTTCTCACATGATAAGCAACTTGAGTATATCAGAATTAGGCTCTCTCATTCATTCCCAACTTTAAGCAATATTTGTCTGCATCTATCAGTGAAACCTGAAACCTGTCTTCCTATGCTTGGACCAGCTCTAGTAACATGGTCCATTCATGTGTCAGTCATTAAAAGCTTCATTGATAAAACAAAGAGTCATTCAATTTGTATGTTTTCTATATTGCATAGACTTCTTCAATCTTCAAAATCTTTCTTCTTCTATACATAGGACTTTTCAAGATATGTTCAAAAGTGAAACTCCTTCTTTCCATAAGACTCTTTTTTCAACTGAACTTGTTTTCCCTTATCATCAAGTGTTTGAATCAAATTCAACTTCTTCAAATTAGCACATGTTTATTTTTTTGAGTTTATCAGAATTTACCACTCATCTAGTTCTTGATTTCTTCCACCCTTGTCTTTAATCATTGATGATTTTGCTACAAGTTTCAGCTACATGAGACAATGTGTCTGTGAACCATCTTGATTGGTATATTTCATATCACTTTGTAAATTTGTCAATCATCAAAACTACATCGTACCCAACAAATTCCCCCTTTTAGATAATGACAAACCTCTTGTTTTCGTACATTCAAACATCTTCACATATAGGCACTAAAGTATAAAATTCTAGAATAAAACAAGTTAGTCAATGGGTTATAAATATTGCACAACCCTCTTATCTTTCTCCTTTTATCATCATCGAAAAACTCTTTTAATGCAATAATATACTAGCCAAAGAGATTTCTTATGCTATTCATGGCCACTAGGTCTATCACCAAAACAATCAGACAAAGACTTTAGCCAACATAGCAATGTATTAAAGAGAGCAAAAATATGAGTCAATTTAGCAAATATAACCATTCTATTTAACAGTCAGAGCATGTTCCACGTTATACCTAAGCTAGTACTGAACAAAGCAGAACAACTGAGTATTAAAAAAATATGGTATAAAAGTGGGACATGGCTAAGGATACGAATAGTCAAGAGCTAATGAGAAAGGTGGAATAGGTGTTTTCAGTTGTGTCAATTGATGAATGACTTCAACATTTTGATCCCTTTATCAATCAAGGTAAAGCTTCAAAGTCATGATCCTAGCCTTAAGGACCTCTTATTCTACTTCATGACTGTCTTGTGCAGCTTCTAGTACAGATTGTTTTTTAGCTAAATTATTTCTTTATTATCTATTATTTTAAATGAGTGTTAGCCCTCTTTATTGAAATAGGTTGGGTAACATAATTCATCAGTTCAAGAACATCCATTGTTGTTTTATAAGTCAAACTTGAACTAGGGCTGAGAAGTCCCCAAAAAATTAGCCAATTAAAAACTAAAAGGGCGAGCATGTCCCTTTTCATTCTTCAGAAACATATGTTGCATGTGATTGGTGATCAAGTTAGGAAAATTCATGATACACAAACTGATGTTTTGATTGAGAGAGAAGAAGAAATTTTTGGATTGAGAATTAACATATTTGGGCACAACTATTTGGAGAGAGTCAAAGAAAATTTAGTCAACCAATTCGTCAGTATCATAGGACAAGGAGAGGATGAAGTGTGAGGAATGGAACAGGTGTGCTCAACTGTTCCAAATTAGATAATATATGATTATGAAAGTGTAGAGCATACCTAATAAGAAGAAATTTATGGTCATAATTGTTTGCTTGTACCTATTTTTCTGCACAATCTAATACAAAATTAGGTTAGAAGAGTCAAAAATCTGGAATTGGGATACATAACTAAATGTGCAAGACTGAATTGAATAACATTTTAGCTAATAAGATTAAAAGGAAAGATAGTTCTTCTAGTCAATGGTTTAGGGGAGTTAATGAGATTTTAATTATCCCCAAGTATAACCTATTCCTTTCAAAATGTTCTCTACTTAGTGCCTTTGGTGCTTCTCTAATCAATTAAGTAACCCACATAGTCAATATTTTTATAACCCTTAAAAGTAAAATTTTCTTTTCTTTGATTACCATAGTCTCAAGCCATTTATTCCCATGAGATATCTAAAGATTCTTGTGGCAAAAATTCTTTTGAAATACCAACCAAATTATTAGTTTCTTGTGTTGGTGCTATTGATGCATCAATTTCTTGATTTGTTGTTTCCCCTATCAATATGCCCTCAGTCTGTACAACAGTTGAACTAGGTGGTACAACATGTTCCTGTGCATATTGATCAGTTTCACTGTCATTCTCTTTTTTTAAAAATAAGAAAAAAATCTCCCTTGCTTCCCCCTTACACGAGCATTCCAAATTTGACCATCTTTAAAATGGCTTTTGTTTTACTTCTCCTAATCTTTTCGAATCTAGTAACGATGCTCTTTTTACCATCTCCAAAAGATCCATTTTTCCTTTAAATGTGGTAAGTGAAAGAAACTTTATTTGCTTCCAATCTTATTCCTTGAGCAAGATCTATCCATGTACTAATTTTTCTTGCCTCGTTTCACTGTCACCAGCAAATTAAATTATGGGTTAACTTTAGGAACCCAGGCAAGCTTGGGTTCTTTCTTATGAGAAAAAGGATATATGAGGTTGCTTGTACCACATCGAGGCAACAGGTTATGTGACTTAATTCTCTGACCAGTTTTGACTTTTTTTTTAGCTTGTGCTAACATAAAACTAGATTTTTTTGCTAGTCTTATGCGTTTTTATTTTCTTTTTGTTGCAACTGATCATTTAGTGGTTGGATGTCCTAGGTTACAACAAATATAACATAGATCTTTAATAGCATTACAACTTTTATAAAATCCCAACACAGCCTTTTCATCGTGATTTCCTAACTTATGGACAATTCTTGAAGAATGTGTCCATCTATTAGTTCTTTTAAGATGAAGTTTCAATTCAAAAACTTTTTAACTCAGTTGAATAACTTTTTCTTTTTCACAAAAGTATTCATGTTAAATCTTAGTCAATTATGACTCAATATTTTCTTGTTCCTCACTCTTGACCTTTCTTTCTTTTTCAAAAAGAGATAGTTTTAGAACTTCATATTTGAGGGTTAGGTTTGATAAATCAAGTCTGCTAACCTGTTCCTTAAGAGTGTAGTTTACGTTTTCAACATTTTTTCTTACAAGTTTATTGATCAATAAAATCGAACTTGAAACTTGCAAGATTTTTGAATAACCCATCCCTATCAGAAGTTAATTCTTGGAAATCATCAATTAGAGAACTCATTAAGGAAATAATTTTTTTTTTAGAAAATACATGCAACTTCTATTTGAGTTCAAGAATACTTACCTCAGAGTTTCCATCATCTTCTTCCATGTCTGAATCTCCAATGGACATGAGAGCGGTTTCATCATCTGATTCATCACTTTTGGATGCCCTATTTAGATCATCCATGTCCATCTCATAGGTCTAAAAATTACCAGCTAACTTGTAAAGGGACATTCTAGTGTGATCCTTAGATTCTCTTATGGCTGTAACTTTGACATTCCACTTCGACTTTGATAGGACTCTCAAGACCTTCTCTACCTATTACTTAGTAGATAAAACCTTTCCTAAAGATGATAGCTCATTTACCAACAAAGTTAACCTAGTTATCCTTTCTTATAGTGACTCATTTTTCTCCATTTCGAAGGCCTCATATTCAGTGAAAAGTTATGCAATTTTGAATTTTCTGACTTGGCTAGTTCCTTTATGTGCATTCACCAATGAATACTAGATTTATTTAGCAGTGGAGCAATTAGATACTTTATTATACTCGGTTGGACCAAGACCATAAACTAGAATATTTTTGGCTTTTGCATTCTTTTTTAGTGCAACAAGATCTTCCTAGGTGAATTAACTCCTTACCTTTTTCACTTATTCTCTATCCACTGCCTTCAAGGGAATAATTGGTCCATTAGTAATTCTATCCCATAATTCATAATCTACACTTTGAAGCAGCTTCTCCATCTTAGCTTTCCACCAAATAAAGTGAGAATCATCAAAGAGTGGAGGTCTAATAGTAGATTGACCTTCACTGTGACCAGTAGAAGGTGCGGAATTCATCATAATGATCTTTTTCTTAGGATTTAACCGTTTTTAAGACAACCTCGCCCTGATACCACTTGTTAGAGTACGTGCTCTACTGATTAGTGACTTTAACGTAAGAGTTACCTATGGATGAAAAGGGTTGCCTGATGTGTTCCAAAGAAGCAGTAACATAGGAAGTTAAAAACACAATGATTTTTTTGTGGAAAACACCCAGCTCAAAAAGGTGTCAAAAATCACGACCTGTACCTCTACAGGAATTAACCCCAACTTCACTAAATAATTCTAAGCCACAACAATTAATGATTACAAAACTCTTGTAACCAACAACTAGAAATTATAAACTCTAATTCTTATACCTCAATAACTATAAATCATAAACTTTAATTCCTATAACTCAATAACTAGGAATCATAAAATTTAATTGCTATAACTGAACAATCATCCTTGACTGTTGAACCCACTTCAAGTTATCCCAAACTTGAAGTTAACTCAGCTCAGTATTGTTCCTAAACAATCAATCTAGGAAAAAATAAATTACAACTAAATAAGAACAATACATTTAAACTAACTCATGAACTGTAAATTTTAATCCTGTGAAACAGGTTTGTCAATCTATTCCTTTGTACTGGCAGTAAATGAATCTTAAACCAGAATTCTCTCAATTTGCTCGTGTTTAGCCTTTTCTCTATCTGTAAGTTTTCAAGTTACTCTGAATGATACATCTTCCAGTTAAGCACAATTCTCCAAAGAGTCATTCTTTATTTCAAACTCTTTCTTCAATATGAACTCTCATTGTATAGAGTTCTACTTCAAGTAAGACTCCTTCTTTAATTCTAACTCTTGTCTCCTTAGTGTTGTAGTCAAACTCCAACTCTTTAAATCAACTTAGCTTCAAGCATTTTACTCAACCACAACTTCTTCAATTTCACACGTGATAAGTAACTTGAGTATATCAGAATTAGGATCGCTTATTCATTCCTGACTTTAAGTAATCTTTCTCTGCATCTATCTTTGAAACCTGAAACCTGTCTTCCTATGCTTAGACCAGCTCTAGTAACATGGTCCATTCATATATCATTCATAAAAAAATTCATTGATCTAACAAAGAGTCGTTCAATTTGTATGTTTCCTATCTTGCGTAGACTTCTTCAATCTGCAGAATCGTTCTCCTTCTACACATAGGACTTTTCAAGATATGCTCAGAAGTGAAACTCCTTTTTATAGGACTCCTTTTTCAACTCAACTTGTTTTTCTATATTAAGTGTTTGAATCAAATTCAACTTCTTCATATTAGCACATGTTTATTTTCTTGAGTTTATCAGAATTAACCACTCATCTGGTTCTTGATTTCTTCCACCCTAGTCTTTAATCATCGATGATTTTTCTACAAGTTTCAGCTACATAAGACAACTTATGAACCAGCTTGACTGAAATGTTTCATATCACTTTGTTAGTTTGTCAATTATCAAAACTACATTGTACCCAACACTAGCCATTTGATATTTAATATTTGGGTTTAGTAAATATCATTCTAGTAATAAAAAATACTTATATCATGTGATGAACTTTTCCTTGATATGTCACATTATGGTGATAAAGAAAAATTTTGAAATATAGTTTATTGATTTTATGAGACATGCAACCCTTTTGATTCAAATATGTGAAAATGGTGTGAAAAAAAAAAGAATTTTACTAGCCTAATAAAATATGATACATGTTGCTAGTTGCACTTAGCCTAAAATTGTGTAAAAGTATTTAAGAAGCTTTTACAAGAAAATCAGGAATGTTTATTTGAAAAAAAATTATGGTTTGTTTTATTAAAATAAATCGTACTGTACTTAAAAATGTATTTGATGTAAATAAAAAAAATAGTTTGGTGCTATTTACTGAAATGAAGAAGAAAATTATTACTCATATTTGCTAACTCTACTGTTAATGTAGAGTTTTATATTTACTTCAACTCCTGAAAAAGTGAATTGATCAATCACTTTATTTTGAGAAATTAATTTCTCTAGTATTGGAGTTATTGTGATAGCACCAAAAATTATTGATAGAGTATAAACCATTTTTTATACTAGTAAATTCAGTCCATAAGGAAAAAAATACAATATTATAAGATCATATTAATTAATAGTATACCAATATTAATTGTATTAACTTTGTGATAATCTTGTAGATGAACTAATCAAGGCTTTAGCAAGATAAAGGGTCTACATCGAGGAGGAGGAAGAAAGCCTATAAAAAATCATGAGTCATATATGAGAAAACCCAATCTAAAAACTAGACATACTATAACCAGGTTAAATAAAAAGAACGAATCTTATAATGACTTGATGTGGGATGCACTATTAATTAATCCTCCCTATGGTGTGAGCGCATTTTGTTCCTGTAATGATTTATAAAGGTTGAGTCTAAGAACTCTTAATGAAATGTTGAATCTCGTGTGAGTGGAGTGTCAAAATTATAAGACTACCCTTGACATCCTTCACCTATGTGAGTGTGGAAATGGATGCTTCCTATGAGAATTAGGCTTATTGTTAAAAACACTTTGGAAAAACCGAGATAGAATATGTTCGTAATATGCTGAGTAGAAAAGATTATGTCAACACCTTTATTATTGTGTGTATGCAGTGATACTTTATTTCCTTAAGCAGTCATAGTTCAAGTCTATGACCACTACTGACTCTGGAGTAAAGGTTATTGTTTTACTAAGTAGAGGTTCAATCCAGAGCACACCTTCATTATGCACATTAGTATTCCTTCAACTAAATTGGTGAACTCTCTTAATTAAATATTAAAATGAGTGGGGGAATGTTGTTGTATTTTAATATTAAAATTAAATTGCATGATAATTGATGGACATAAAGTGAAGAAAGTGGTGTCATTATATTTTGGTAACTCTTGTAACTTCTAACACTTTATTTGTCCATTATTTACCACATTATTTTGTGTCTTTAAACTTATGAGTTAGTGGCATGAATGTGGTCATAAATTTCTTGTAACTTCTATCATTATTCTACCTCTTTATGTATTGTAACTCATATAGCATATGAAACCTCTAAAACATTCATCTTCCTCACTTAATAACCACTACTTCCTCATTAATAAGATTGAAGAATACTACACCTATATAATTTATGTTTTCTTCCTTGTGTTGAAGTATATATATATATATATATAAAAATGAATGGTAGTAAATTGTGAGTGACAAGAAAAATATTATAACTGTGGAAATTATATTAGTGAGAGAGAGAGTTGAGACATAGAAAATATTTTGTCTTCAACTATATTTACTTTATGAAAGAGACTAAATATATTAGTGAAAGAAAGAGTTGAGACAAAGAAAATATTGTAAGTCTACAACTATATTCACTATACAAAAAGAGTTTTAATATGTTGAAGGAAGGTGTTCTTGTGGTGAAGCTTTGGACTCTTCAACTAATCTGGAGTTGCTTGAGTTGTACATTATTGGTAGGCGGTTGTATCCTGGAGGGTACAAGTCAAGAGATATACTACGGATCGGTGTAGATTATGTCGTAGTGGGATTGAATCTCCTTAAAGAGAGCAAAATATTTGTGCCTCGATCAAGAAGAAGATTATTTTATTTTCTTAGCTTTTTATATTTTCAACTGTAATTTAATTATTATTGTATATTACACCAACAATAACCATGGCTAGTTTCCCATATGAACTTATTTTTTTTAATGAACTTCCAATGCCTAAGTTTCTCTATTCGCTTTTCAGTGTCCAAGGTTCCATAGAATGTCAAAAAATGAATTACAAACATTCTAAACATACACAATAGTTTTTGAATTTCAAATTTCTAATGTCCATGTGTTACAAAATATCATACTTAGGAAAAATAGCTGAAGAGAAAGCCACTAAAAGAAAATGCAAATACAACTGTAGTTTTATTTGTCAATGAATTTAGCTAATGAAAATTACAACTTTATAAATAATAAAAGGACCTAAAAAGTCTTAACTAAACCAACGTTTATTTAGAAAAATAAAAAGCACTAACTCTTAAATAAAAGAACATAATTTTACCAAATACATAGAGAATTTAAAACTAACTTGACCTAGTCACCAAAGACTATATCAGCAGCTTCTAGTACGTTGCACTGATTTGAAAAATCCCCCCTTAGGGCAAACTTACCATCAATGACACCAAAAGCACTTTGAAATATTTCAAAATTTTCTTTACTAAGTGCTTTAGTAAATATATCAACAACTTGATCTTCTGTTCGTATTTTCGGTAGTTGAATGTCCTGAGTTAAGGCCTCCTTTTCTCAAATGAAATGGTAGTATGTTTTAATGTGTTTTGTGTGGTCATGAAAAATTGGATTTCTAGCAAGCTTAATTTCACTTTCATTGTCACAATGAATGGGGACTGGATAGTCCAAGACACAAAATATTTTATGAATAAACCTGTTTAGCCAAATACACTCTTGAGTGGCCATAGTAGCTGCTATATATTCAGCTTCACAACTTGAAATAGCAACAGTAGTTTGCTTCTTAATGCACCATGAGATATCTGTCGAACCTGTATTAAAAAAATACCCTATCGTGGAGCACCAATCATTTACATCACCAGCCCAATCTGCATCTACAAAGCTAGTCAAAAGAAATCATGCATGCTACTTATACATTAACCCAAAATTTAAAGTGTTTTTTACTTAGCGAAGGATCCTTTTTTCTGCAATTAAGTGACTCTCACATGGTTTGTCCATGAACTAAGAGATGACTCCTACAGAATATTAAATGTCAGGCCTTGTGATAGTTAAATAGAATAGGGTACCAACGAGATGTTGATATAACGAAGCATCTTCTAGCTGTTTTCCTCCATCTTTGATTAACTTCAAGCATAGTTCCATAGGAGTAGTCACTGCTTTTGATTCCCCTATAGAAAAATGATTTAGTAAGTTTGCTGCATATCATTTTTGAGAGACAAAATATCCATCTGACTTTTCAACCTCCAAATTAAGAAAACAGCTCACTTCTCCCAAACTTTTTATTTCAAAACGAAAAGACAAAACATTTTGAAGATTAGTTATTTTAGTATGGTCATTACCAGTAATGATCATTTCATCCACATAGAGAAGGATCATCATGCATACTGATAACGCTCAATCTACAGCTCTCGTGAGAGTGTAAAGTGGTCGTGTCAAATATATAACCCAACTGGGTTGGGTATCGATCCCACAGGGAATAGCTTGGTCAACAAGTAAGCAAAGATTACTAGACTTTTAGTGCAAGTCTCATAAAAAGGGGGAGTTTTGTCGTGCAAGTAATATAACCAAAGTAATAAGGTAAAAACGGAAAATAGCAAAGTAAAAAGTAAGAATGTTTGGTAAGATGTAAAACAATGAGAATTGAGAAGTAGGGATTATGTCCACCTTATGAGTTGTACGTCTCTATTGGCTATGAGTTGTACGGAATTCAGACATGCATGTGCTTATAGAGAATTGTATTCGATGGTAAATCCAAGCGTCTTTCGACCTAAACAAGGACTATTTCACTTTAACTCTTTCGAGCTTAAAGAGTATCTAATGGTACGAATTCTCTAAGAGGTTAATCCAGTTACGACACTAACTTTTTAATAGGGGATGGGACCCTATTACCTTGACATTATCTCTTTTCCAAACATATAACTTTTCTTTCGAACTAGTTAATGCTATACTGGCGTTATTCTATGCGTCTGCAGCCACAAGAATTTGCATTAAGATGAAGAGAATAATGATATAAGCAACAAATGTGTCACGAATTCACAAACTCATAGCCTTAGATAGTATCTCATAAGGCTTCCATAACCCCAACAGAGAAGTTTAGTTACCCATGAGTGCGAAGGAAATCACAATAGACATTATCATTGTACCACAATAAAGATCTCGTGTAGTAAGGTGTGGTATGGCGTTAGGCGTGACTTCTTTGCAAAGTAACGTTTCTCTTGTTGCAGAAATTAAGAATTGAATAGATGAATAAAAAGTAAAATTAATGGAAGGATTAGAAGAAGAGTTGTAGAAGAATAGAAGAATTGTTTGTAACTAATGGAAGAATGAATAAAAATCTCTAGCAAAATAGGGTATTTATAACACCCATAACCTATTCCTACTAAGCTACTGCATTACTTAACCCAATCCTACTAGGTTAATGTATTATTATCCTAATCCTAATAAGTTACTGCTAGTCCCCAAAGTCTTTAGAATTGTTGTTTTTGCCCGGGACAGATTTTCCATGCGCCACTTTTGGTCCTTGGCGTCCAAGATTCCCCTTCCGTCCTTCGTGAAGCTTTCTTTGGCGTCAAGTTATCCATGAAATGCTGAATTCTGCATCATTTATACCTGAAAACTAGCTAATCATGTTCGTTAGCTCACTTACAGGAAAAAGGACTAAAAGTGCATGAATTATATAATTTGTCCTCAAAACTTAGCTAAAATATGGGTAAAATATAGCACTATAGGCGTGTAAATTCGCCTGTCATCAACACCCCACACTTAAAGCTTTGTTCATCCTCAAACATCTATCATGTCCATCTAAACATCAACATAGGGTTTCACAGTGACAACACAAAATATTCATCAAGACAAGCATAACAATTATCAACAAAGAGTAGTTTTCCGATCATTAGTAGAAACAATTTAACCTCCAACATAGACTCGTGATGGTGGTCAACTCATATTCAAAAGTTAAGGCACAAAGAATCATACACAACTACCTAAAACTCATCAACCATGTGTGTCTCATAAAATATTACCCATAATCACTCATAAGTATAGTATATATTTCAAACATGGGGATAGGATTATACTTGCTCTCACTCTCACAAAGAATTCATGTGCTGCTGCTGATGACCATAGGCTTGCCCTTAGTGTAATGCTCCACTAAATATCAGAATGCTAAGCTTAGGATCAAATAGGTCTTTTGCTGATTGTAATGTAGGCTAAGGGATGGGTAGGACTATTTTGGCCAGAAATAGTGACTATGTTCCTAAGCGCTTTAATCCATCACATTATGCCATTAACACTTTTCTTTCAAACAACCTTTTTGCTTTCTTTTAATCTACCTCCCCTTTGTCACCTCTTTTGTTTTTCAATTTTTGAACATAACTAACTTTTCAGTTTTCCTTTCCTTTTTTTTTCTTTTCATAACACCTTTTATGGTAGCGATTCTTTTTTTATAACAAATTTAAGCACCATTACTTTCTAAAGCATCATACTCACCCAATTTCCTCTTATTTTGTCACATGACTTTACACTTTAAAGCACTTAGGAATTTGGATCGAATTATGGTCTTGAAAAAATGGATTAGGCTTACATATGAGGTTGTCAAAGAAAATAGGCTAAAGGCTCAAACGGGTTAACTAGGATAATGTCCATGGGTAGGTAAAAAGAAGGTAAACAAGTTTAGGTTTCCAAAGAAATGCCTAAATCATCTCCTAGACTTGCACTCCTTATTTTCGCTTTACATACATACCAGGCAAGTTCTAGCATCAGCCACAAACATAGAATATACTATATCCTCTCACACACAAGGAACATAGTCGACTTTATTGGGAGTAGCATAGACTCTTGACCCAACAGATGAAGGAATTAAACCACACAATATCACATAGTGAGTCACAATTAGCGCCTAAACGTCTCAATAGTCATGATTTTAGCACAAACTCTTGTCATAATATCATGCTGCCTATTAGAATAATTTCATGCGAAGTTAAGTTGAAAAAAAAATTTAACTAATTAAAAAAAAATTTACTACTAAAACAAACATAAATGCAAATGCAGATAGAGAAGTATAACATGCAAATACCAGCACCCCACACTTAGACGAGACACACTTCCCTTAGTGGAAAATAAATAAGAAAAACCTGGTCAGTCGGACTCCTCCTCTATGTCTGGGGTCATACCCCCTTCATCGGAATCATCATTGGAGTTGTCGTCATCAGAATTCTCCTCCACGTCGGAGTCTGGCATTCATCGATCATCATCGGTTGGCACATCGTCATCAAGAGGTTTCTCAAAATATATACCTACTCCACACATCTCCCTTGCATGCACATTCATTGGATAGTCATGATCCAGCTGTTGGAGCTCTACAGCAGTTGGAACACGACCTCTGCTCATCATTGTAAACCGAGTCATGCCATAAAGATGGCAAAAGAAACTCTTATCCCGAACATGTCTCTCAGCAGTAGTAAGGTTGACGCCATGTGTGGATTCAACATCTTTCACCTTTGTGAGGTCAACCTTCTTCGGGTTGTGTGGGAGTTTATGATCAGCCGGTTCCTCTTCGATGTCTTCCTTCCTCAAGATTGCAGTCAACAGGTTGCCAAAACTAAAGTGTGACCTCTTATGTAGCCTAGCTTTCCGCAATGTGGATCGAATAATTGCCCCAATGTTGATAGGGACATTCGTCATCAATACGTATACCAAGCACACTCTATCTCGTGTTATCTTAGTGTACTGGGTCCCTGAAATTAGGGAAAAGTTGACTATGCGCAACCATATCCTTGCTTCCCTATTCAAAGGAGCATATGGGAAGGTGTTGTGTCGACCGGTGTCTTTGTGTCTACTCCACCGTGCCATGGATCTTGTTCCACAGAGTGTGTGTAGAATGGCTCTATATGGAGGTCTACTGTATAGCTCTTTGAATGGTGATGGATCAACAGCAGGCAAGCCAAGAAAGGAGTTGAAGAACTCCGCATTTAGTTGCAGAACTTGGCCTCGAATCTTGACCTCACTTCCTGTGGTTTTCAGTGACCAGTTGGCATAGAATTCAATTATTAAATCGAGATTTCATTCTCCCATGTCTCGGAAGATGAAATCAAGATGTAACGCCATGATCTTGTCCAACATTCACGGTTCTTTCTTTGCTAGGCTTTCCTTGTTTATCAAGTCCACATGAACATATTTCTTCTCTTTGTTGTTCCTATACCATTCCTTTGCTTCCTCCTCTAAAACCCATTTAATTCCGAACATGCGGCATGGTACTTGCATCGAGGAAGACTTTCCTTGCTCTTTGCATCCTCTGTTCTTGCCTTTTTGGGAAGTGGTTGCCTTATCTTTGCCTTGTCTTGCTTTGGGTGCCATTGTACCTGATACTAAAACAATGTTCATGTTAGCATCATCTCGATGGATACAATCTATAAACAATCAGTAGTGGCACCACCCCACTCTTAGTTTGTTGGTACAGACTAGTGAAGTGAAAGTGGTCAATTACTCAGACTTCATCGGCATACGTTTTAGGTGCTATATTCCAACAATAAAATCAGTGCAGTCATACTTCTTGTAATCTTGGTAATACTTGCATATGTGAGATAGCAAAACTACTACATAGAGATTGAATCAAGGTATAGTATCAAATAATCACAACCTCCTATGTCGGTAGGCAACTATAATTCTTATTCCGATGAACAAGTCATTCCAACATATAAGTATTCAAGTGACAAGATTATGCAATTTTTGTGACCATATCAATTCCGCAAAAGTATGACAATGCGCCAAAATCAAATTCAAGTTGGGAACAAGTTAAGATCATCCTTACGTATACGTTCACGCGCTTAGTTGTATCACAACACATCAACCACATTCAAATCACCAATACTACTTCAAGATTTAACAATTCATAATATTCATAGTAGTGTAGTACTTACGGAATATAAATGAAGAACAAAGAAGTACTTACTTTGTTGATGACCTTGGATGATGTTCTTGCAAAGTAAAAGAGCAAAAGGAAAATTTTTGAGAGGATTTGGAGAGGTAGGCGGCGCTTAGGCTAGGTTTGCAATGTATTTTTTGTCTAAGACTAAATCTCTTATTTATAGGGCAAGCTTGGGTCGGGTTTTGAACCATTTAAAATCAGATTTGGAGACAAGAAGTGACCATAGGTGGCGCCTTTTGCTTTGCCTATGCTAGGCATAGGCGGTGCCTTTTGCAAAGCATTGTCTAGAATAGGCGGCGCCAATGCCATGGAATTCCTAGGCATAGGCGGCGCCTTTAGCATGGCATATGAGATTCAGAGACAAAAGGCATTAGCATAGGCAGCGCCTATGCTATGGCCTACTTCGGCATGGGCGGCGCCTATGCTATGGCACACTAGATTACGAGACCTTAGGCCATAGTATAGGCCTTGCCTTGTTCGTGGCCTAGTTTTACCTAGGCCTAGCCTTGTTCGATGCCTATATTTTCATGAGCAATGCTCAATCCATAGCCTTTTGCTTCTTCATTCCTAACTTACCACCTTTAACATGCAATACGTCCAAATCAAAATTTGAAATCGACCTCCTCATTTTACACCTCTTTGCACCTACATTTACTCAAAAACAACAAAGACGATTAGAACGATGGGTTGCCTCCCATCAAGCGCCTTAGTTTTGGTTGTGGCACGACTTTTCTTTTTTTTGATTTTTTATTTATCAAAAGCAATCAATTAGTAGAACGAAAGAAAAAAATGAAAAACGATGGATTGCCTCCCACCAAGCGCTTGATTTATTGTTGCGGCACGACATAGCTATCTAGATTACTTAGACTTCATAGAGATAGATGGTGCATCATTTTCTGAATGGGTTCAGACGACAATGAGGATAACTTGTAGGCATGCAATCTTCTTCGAGATGACCCTTTTGCATGCCTATCCCGGAAGGGATACCAATTATATCATCAATAGTCCAACCCATGGCTCTCTTGTATCTCCTCAAAGCAGAGATGAGAGCCTCACTTAAATCATCCTCCATACTTACCGGAAGTATTTTTCCACTTTCCAAGAACACATACCTTAGATAATCAGGGAGCTCTTTCGATTCTAGCATTGGTGGCTCTTCAATGGAAGTCTTCGCTGTTGGTGATGGTTGATTCTTAAGATCAAGGTCTGGATGTTTAGGAGTATGAGAATAGGACCCTATTTCTGTTAGAGCACATGTATTTTCTTCATAATCTTCATCATCCTTATGCTCAACATTCAGTAGCGCAGCAGACAATGGCTCAACAGTAAGCTGTTTTGCTACAGATAATGCTTTCTTATCCTCATAATGAACATCAGCTACAGAGAACACATTCATATCGCTGGGCTACTTCATTGCTTTGCATATATCAAAACGGACCACTTCGTCATTCAACCGAAATAAAAGCTCATTAGCTTCCATACTTCTAGAACCAGATGTAGCTTCCAACCGAAATGATCCACTCCTTTCAATAGTTTAGCCATCAAGTCTTCCATACTTCTAGAACCAGATGTAGTGGTGTCACGTCGTCCTGGGGGAACATACAAACCACTATTATCATTCTTGTCTTCCAACTACCTTGGTCCTTGTTTCCAGATTTATCATAATAGTTCCGACCTTGGTTTCCTTGGGTATTACCTCGGAAACCCCCCTGATTGTTTAAGTAGTTGGCTTTTTCTTCCGAATCAGATTCGTCTCTTCCTTTTGACGCAATAGCTTTCACTTTTCGGTCTTCCCTGATAATAGATGTTTTGTAAGAAGATCCACTTGTGTTTTCATGTGCGCCATATCTTGATCACGTTCTTCTTCTCTTCTCCTTTGGTCCGCAGTCATGCCAATAGATAAAGTGGGGCTTGCTACCTCAGAATCCCTGGTATGCCAAGCTCTACTTTGCTTCGTCATCCGATCTAGCATATTGCTTGCCTGACCAAAGGTGAGGTCCATAAATGATCCTCCAGCCGCATTATCTACCACTGGTTTAGTTATTGAATTCAAGGCCCTGTATAGTATCTCCATTAGGTGAACATTAGTCATGTGATGGTTTGGGCACCTTATTATCTTCGTCTTGAACCTCTCCCATGTTTTATAAAGGGCTTCAGTTGGAAGCTGACGAAAGTTGCTGATTTCGTCTCTCAATTGTGCTCTTTTGGATGGCGGAAAGAATCTTTCTAGGAAAGCGTCTCTCAATTGCCTCCAATTTGTAATAGAACCAGGAGTCAGCCCATTCAACCATAAAGTTGTCTCCCCAGACAGAGACAATGGAAATGGGTGTAATCGAATTGCATTCTGACCAACGCAAGGATTGTCAAACGACTTGCATGTAGAAATAAAGTTGATGAGATGCATATTCGGATCTTTGCCTGCTAGTCCACAAAATAATCTCTTGAGTTGCAATAACTGAATCATGGTGCTTATGATGTTGAACTTGGCTCCAGGTGCCAATGGTGGAGGAATAATGGCTCCTGTGGCTCCGGTTCCATCAAGATCATCATCATCATCGTCGAAAGCTAGTTGTACAGGTCGGCGTCCATGCCTAAACCTTGCTTGGCGATCTCTCCTCTGCATGGGTGCCGCCACCTCAGTAGTATGCGGTGGGTTTAGTAGCTCCTCATTGCCCAGGTCCTAATCATCAGGATTTGATGCACGACCTGGGTTATCAATATTCTATTGATGCACTTGAGCAGCTGCCAATGCAGCTAACCTAGCCTGCTCCTGTTGAGCAGCCATTCTTTTTATGTCACGTTGTGCATCCATTCTGTCAACGGAACCTGAATAGAACAAAAACAACAACTAAAAGTAAAAGTACGAGAATCTTTGACCAAAGGGTCTAGTAATTATCACAAACTTAATTGACACTCGTATTCCCCGGCAACGACGCCAATTTTTGATAACGCTCAATCTACAGCTCTCGTAAGAGTGTAAAGTGGTCGTTGTCAAATATATAACCCAACTGGGTTGCATATCGATCCCACAGGGAATAGCTTGGTAACAAGTAAGCAAAGATTACTAGACTTTTAGTGCAAGTCTCGTAAAAAGGGGGGAGTTTTGTCGTGCAAGTACTGTAACCAAAGTAATAAGGTAAAAACGGAAAATAGCAAAGTAAAAAGTAAGAATGTTTGGTAAGATGTAAAACAATGAGAATTGAGAAGTTGGGGTTATGTCTACCTTATGAGTTGTACGTCTCTATTGGCTATGAGTTGTGCGGAATTCAGACATGCATGTGCTTATAGAGAATTGTATTCGATGGTAAATCCAAGAATCTTTTGACCTAAACAAGGACTATTTTACTTTAACTCTTTCGAGCTTAAAGAGTATCTAATGGTAAGAATTCTCCAAGAGGTTAATCCAGTTACGGCACTAACTTTTTAATAGGGGATGGGACCCTATTACCTTGACATTATCTCTTTTTCAGACATATAACTTTTCTTTCGAACAAGTTAATGCTATACTGGCATTATTCTATGCGTTTGCAGCCACAAGAATTTGCATTAAGATGAAGAGAATAATGATATAAGCAACACACGTGTCACGAATTCACAAACTCATAGCCTTAGATAGTATCTCATAAGGCTTCCATAACCCTAACAGAGAAGTTTAGTTACCCATGAGTGCGAAGGAAATCACAATAGACATTATCATTGTACCACAAAAAAGATCTCGTGTAGTAAGGTCTGGTATGGCGTTAGGCGTGACTTCTTTGCAAAGTAACGTTTCTCTTGTTGCGGAAATTAAGAATTGAATAGATGAATAAAAAGTAAAATTAATGGAAGGATTAGAAGAAGAGTTGTAGAAGAATAGAAGAATTGTTTGTAACTAATGGAAGAATGAATAAAAATTTCTAGCAAAATAGGGTATTTATAACACCCATATCCTATTCCTACTAAGCTACTACATTACTTAACCCAATCCTACTAGGTTAATATATTATTATCCTAATCCTAATAAGTTACTGCTAGTCCCCAAAGTCTTCAGAATTGCTGTTTTTTGCCCGGGACAGATTTTCCATGCGCCATTTTTGGTCCTTGGCGTCCAAGATTCCCCTTCCGTCCTTCGTGAAGCTTTCTTTGGCGTCAAGTTATCCATGAAATGTTGAATTCTGCATCATTTATACCTGAAAACTTGCTAATCATGTTCGTTAGCTCACTTACAGGAAAGAGGACTAAAAGTGCATGAATTATATAATTTGTCCTCAAAACTTAGCTAAAATATGGGTAAAATATAGCACTATAGGCATGTAAATTCTCCTATCATCACATATTGAAGTTGTTTTCTTAACCAATAAGATTAAATCTTCATTCGAAGACTTGAAACCATAGAAATTAAAGTATTGAGTAATTTTACCATACTATGCACGTGGAGTTTGCTTAAGGTCATACAAAGTCTTCTTGAGTTGGCACACATATTTTGGAAACTCTTTAGAAATGAATCTATGTGGCTTCTCCATAAAGATGTCTCGATCCAACATCCCATAAAGGAATGTATTCTTCACATCTAATTGCCACTATTTCCAGCCTTTATAAGTAGATAATGAAATGATTGTTCTAATTGTCACCATTTTAGCAACAGGGTTGAAAGTCTCCTCGTAATCCAGACCATATTGTTGACAAAAACCCTGAGCAACAAGACGAGCTTTATACTTGTTGACAGTACCATCCTTTTTTTTCAACTTGTAAGACCATTTGCAAGTAACTAATTCAACATTTTGTGGCTTTGGAACGAGCTCCCATGTGCAATTCTTGTTTAAAGTTGATATCTCCTCCTACATTATTTTTTCCCATTCAAAAATTCCTTTAGCTTCATTGTAAAATTGAGGTTCATTTTCTTATGAATCTGCCATAAAAAGAAGGACACAACAGAGCAATGATTTAACTTAACTTTGTAATCAGTTAAATAATCAGGTTTCATTCTTTGTCTAGAAGACGTTCGAGTAAAAATCCTAGTAATATCCTTTTTCTTAATATTTTCTCTAGAAGGAGTAGTAATGCTTCCCCTTGTGTTGGATGCATCATCACCAAAGAAGGGTGAAAGCTAGACTGTGCTGCTATTCATATTTACATAAATCTCATGAGATGAAACTTCGTCAAATACCATATCACGAGAAACAATAACTTTCTTTGTTTCTGGATCCATATATCTCCATCCGTTCCCGTGAGTATCATAACCAACAAAAATACAATGACTTGCTCTTGGGTCAGGTTTAGTTCTATTAGTTTTTAAGACATGAACATAACACATTGAGCTAAAGACTCCAAAATAACTCACACTAGGTTTTTGGTGTTATAGTTATTCAAAAGGAGATGATTTTGTCCCTAGACATAGAGGTAGACGATTTATGATGTGACAAGTTGATTGAATAGCTTCTGCCTATAACTCTCTCAAAAGCTTCTTTTCATACAACCATGACAAGCCCATGGATGTGAGATGTGCCAACTTGTGTTCATTTTGTTGTTCAGTTTCTGGACAAGGCATTTGACGCCGAATTCCATGTTCTCTACTGTAATTTTAAAATTGATCAGACATTTATTCTCCTCTATTGTCTCTTCATAGATACTTTATTTGCATCACAAATTCTTTCTCCACCTGCTTTTTGAAATAAATAAATTTGGAGAGAGTCTCACTATTTGTTTTAAGAAAAACACCCACGTGTACTGAGAGAAATCATCCACAAGAATCATTACATAATGAAAACCATTGAAACTAGGTGTTCTTGTTGGCCCCATTAGATCTGAATGTACCAGATGTAGCGCAACAGTATCTCTATGATTTGAACTTTGGAAAGGAAGATGATGTGATTTTCCACATTGGCAACCAAGACAAACTACATCTTGATAAATTTCTTTACAGAAGGGAACTCCATGAAGGAGTTTCTTTTTAGAGATTTCCTATAGCAATTGATAGCCAACGTGGCCTAACCGAGCATGCCAAAGTGTCACACTTGTATTCTAACCTATCTTTTCAACATATACATTACTTGCAGACAATACATAAAGTGAGTCTTTTCTTTTTCCAATGGTTAAAACATAAGCTTCAAGTTCTTTTATATTGGAAATAACTTTTACATATTTTTGACAAAAGAGAACATACCACCCAGAATCAACAATTTAAGAAATTGAAGCAAGATTCTTCTTTAAGCCTGGAACATGATAAAAATCTATGAAAGAATTTCTTTCAGCATTTGAAATATCTCCCTTGATGTTGTATTTCCTTCTTTCACTATTGGATGTAATGAATTACTAGCTGTAACAATGACTCTCTTTCCACTATGTGGACGAACATCAGAGAGCAAAAAAGACATTTCCATTTGCATGATGAGAGCAACCAAAATCAACAATCCAATCCTTGCTATAATCTGCGAAGGCATTAGAATATGTTTCCATATTTGTTTGTTGCTCGGCCGGATTCACAGTAACAGGTTCACCAACAACTTTAATGGATAAGCATTGCTCCCACCCGAGTTGATCAAACTCATTTTTTATGTGCAACGTTTGCTCCATTAAGATTTAACCGATAATTTTGTTTAATATGACCTAATTTCCCGCACCGGTTACATACTAGCTACACACGATAATCCCGCTTTAAGTGTCCTGGCTTAATACACCTATAACATCTTTTTGAATTGCCTCTAGACCATCCTTCAATTTTGGATTTCTTGTTGTCACCTGAGGAATGTTTTTCAAAAAAATTAGTTTTTGCTTTTGTATAAAGAGCATCCTCTACTAGAGTAGAAGATTACTTATTTTTGCTGGTTATTTGTTTTACCAATGCTTCCTGATTTGAAAGCGGATTCTCCAACTTAATAATTGAAGGTTGATTTTTCCATCCTTGTATTGAACAGATAAATGGCATAAACTCTTTCCACAATCCACGAAGAAGATAACAACACAAATGAGCATCACTCACTGGATCCTCCATATCCAATTCTTAAATATCAGAGCACAAGGTCTTAATTTTATAAAAAAATTCTGAAACTAAAATATTAACTTGAGTCATCCCTGCAATTTCATTCTCCAAAAATTGCCGCATCATCGTGTTCTTTTGAGTGAACAACCTTTCAAGTGTCTCCCACACTTGCTTTGGTTACTTTATGTCATGGATTTGCTCAATATAATCCTTACTAATCAATGTACGCAAAGTAAATAAAGGTTTACCACACATAATTTTCCACTTCCTCCTTAATTCTGCATTCTGCGGTATATCTTCTGGAATTACAACATCATCACCAGAGATAAGATCTCACAAATCCTGCCCTTACAAATAAGCTTCTATGAAAAGCCTCCAGTAACTATAAATGTTGCCAACTCGCTTGTCTGTACAGACACTACTTCCACTATACATCTTTACTGAGAAATAAAACACTTGATAGGCAACCAAAGCTTCTGATACCATGTAACAAAATATCAAACTTAGGAACAATAGCCAAAGAGAAAGCTATTGCAACTATAATTTTATTTCTCAATAAATTTGGCTGATGATAATTAGATCTTTATAGATACTAAAAGGACCTAAAAAGTCTAAGCTAAAACACTATTTATTTAGAAAAATAAAATGCACTAACTTCTAAACAAAAGAACATCAATTTCTAAATACATGGAGAATTCAAAACTAACTTGACTCAGTCAGCAAAGACTATGTCAGCAACTTCTAGTAAGTTGCACTAATTTACAATACGGAGTTGCTGACCTCTCAATGATAGAATAAAAATTGTGTACACGATATATGTAAGCTTCATTTTTGTAACATGATAATTTGTGTCAATTATCGCTTTGACAATTTCTTTCAATCACTTAAGAATCCTCCTTTCAAAGAGAAAATAATAAGCTAAGAATAACTAAGAAAGCTAAATATTTTTTCTTCTTTTGAGGTCATTTGGTGTGGTGTGAGTTGTATTTTGATCCATTGGACTTGCACTATTTTGAATCTGACCCAAAAGTTTGGTGGATTATTTCGTGTTTAACAGAATCAAGATGACTTTGATAGATGGACACTTTTACAATTGCTATTTATGTTATAACCAGCATATGCAAAGTAATTGAGAAATCCACTTGTTCTTCTTCTTGTTTGCACAAATATGAAAGAAAACCAATCAAAATTCAGGCTAAGGAATATGATCCCCAGCTGCAAATATAACTATGAAATTTATTGTGGAAAAAGAAAGTTATCTTTTCTTATTGGATATTAGATATGTAAAACTACAATTTATAGTCACTCAAACAACCTTTCAGTGGCTATTCGGGTTTTCAAAAGAGCTAACAATAGAAGTGGATTAAAGAAATGCATGAACTATCCATGTTAGTGCAAAAGACAGCGGAGAGCAAGTCAATGAAGGTAGAGTAACTAGTCTTACTCAAAGCCCATGGTGATTAGTCATACATCATTGTTTCAGTCTTGGTTCTATTCTCGATTTGTAAAGAGGAACAAGAAATACCTTTAAGGCTTTAAATTGGTGCGTACTATGTACTTTGTGTTCTTCATGATGTTTGTGCTTTATTGGAGATTTTATATGTTGAGACAAAAATAGTATTTCTTGTAAGTCCAGTTCCATTGTTGTTTCATCCCCAAAATAAAAATAAGGGTTTTTAGTTTCAATCTTCAGAAAAAAAATTGCAAAATCTGAAACTAATCCTGAAGTTGAAAGTGGCTATCGATCAAATTAATTCACATTTTCAGAGTATGACTATTTTACAAACGATAGGTCTTTTAAGAAATTTCTTTTTTATATGATTTTTATGTTTACCTCGTTCAGTTTTAGCACTTTCACTCACCATTGTTCGACACCTACGTGTAGACGGTAAATAGATGCACAAAAGAGAAGTATATGCAGAAAGTAAAAGACTAAAGATGGAGTCAATACACTGAAAGATTTAATGGAACTCTCTTGACTGTTATTCATAGTCTGTGGATGTTGACTTTATAGGTAGAAAGATGTAACAAAACAAACCAAAAAATTAGAATGACTAACTAAGATAACTCCTAAAAAATAGGAAACAAATTCACGATAAACTACTCTTCTAAAGACTAGGACAAAGCTGGAAACGAAACTTTATTTTCTAACACTCTCCCTTAAACTGAAAGCTCACAAGCTTTAGGTTAACATTATCTAGTTGAACTCTTTCGTCATGCCAATACCCATCGACCTCCTCAACTTTTAGAAAGGGAGAAACCTGAGAGGTTTATTAAAAATGTCCACAAACTAATCTTTACTTCGACAATACTGAAGCTCCATTGTTCCTTCATTGTTGAGATCTCGCAGGAAACAATACTTCACATCAATGTGCTTGTTTTTTGCATGGTTCACAGGATTCTTTGACAACATGATTGCAGTGTTGTCACAAATTATTATAGTAGAACTTTCCATCTTGAATTGCATCTTTTCAAGGATTCTCCTAAGCCAAATAGCTTGACAAGCACAAGCTATAGTAGCTACAAATTGAGATTCTGTACTTGATAATGTGACGACTGTTTGCTTTTAGGAGGACCACAATACAGCCTATGTTCCTAGCATAAAGATAACCTAAAGTTCTCCTTCTACCATCTTGATCTCCTGCATAATCGCTATTAGTAAAGCCAATCAAATTTGCCTTTTCTCCATTCATATAGAAAATTCCAAAATTCTTGGTTCCTTTTAAGTAACGAAGAATTTTCTTCGTGGCTAAGAGATGCATTTCAGTTGGGCACTCCATATACCTACTTACAAGACAAACAACATACATGATGTCTCATCTTGTAGCAGTTAGGTACATCAAACTACCCATTATTTGCTTGTAAAAAGTGATATCAATCTTTTATCCACTCCTAGCTTTGTTTTGTTTCAAGCAAAACTCATCTGGAATGTTGGTTGGATTGCAAATCTGCATATTAAATCTGTTTAAAATTTCTCATACATACTTATTTTGGGAAACAAATATGCAATCATCAGATTGCACTACTTCTAAACCAAAAAAACAATGCATCTCACCAAGATCAGACATATCGAATTCAGCCATCATAGACTTCTTGAAATCAGAAAACATGCCACTATTATTCCCCATGAATATGAAATCATCGACATACAAACATGCAATGGGAATTTTCCTATTCTCCCCAATTTTCACAAAATGTGTAGGCTCATATGGATACTTTTGAAAACCCATTTTTCTAAAAATAAGCCTCAATGCAACTATACCAAGTCTGTGAGGCTTGTTTTAGTCAATAATGATCTTTATTTAATGGATCAACTTTATGCTCACTTCAATTCTTAACATAACTAGGGGTTGTTCGATAAATAACTCTTTCTCCAAGTATCCATGTAGAAAAGCTGATTTGACATCCAATTGGAAGATCGGCCACGAATTTTATGCTGCCAAGGAAATTATCATTGTAATAGTGTCATGATGTGCAACTAGGGAAAAAACTTCAGTATAATCCATACCATACTCTTTCTTGTATCCCTTAGCCACCAATCGCACCTTATACTTGTTGATTTCGCCATTTTTTTAATTTCGTCTTATAAACCTACTTAATACAAATAATCTTGTGCTCCTCATTAAGATCAATAAGCTCTTAAGTATCATTCATTTCAATAGCTTCAATTTCATCATCCATCGCCTTTCTCTATTTTTTTTCTTTAACAACACTTTAAAAAATAATCGGATCACAGTCTGCAAACAATGCAAAATGGTTAACCGCATCTTTATTTGCTTTAATTCTTGTTACCTCGTAGTCCATCATACATGTAGGATTTTGTGTGTGCGATGAAGAGGCTGAGCTGCTACATCAGTTTCTTCTAAAGTTGTTGGTAAAGTTTCAGCAGTTGGTGAACTTTCAACAAGAGTTGGTAAACTTTCAGCAGTTGTGGGAGTCGAATTCACTACACTTTTGGGTATTGAATCTACTTCATCGGCTCCTATATCAAATATGATTGGAGTAGACTGCTGCATACTACAATCCAAAGTGTTGTCTTCATCAAAAATAACATCTCTACTGATTACAATCTTCTTCATCTGTGGATTAAGCAATTTATATGCCTTTGATGCTTCACTAACACCGAGAAATATAAAATTTTATCTTTTATCATCAAGCATATTTATCTTCTCATCTGGAATATGCACATAGGCAATGCAACCGAAAATTCATAAGTGGTCCACAGTTTGTTTTCTTCCACTTCAAGCCTCCTCTAGAGTCATGTTTTGAACACCAAATATTGGGGCATCTATTTAATGCATTAATGCTCCAATTTACCACTTCTTTCCAGAAAGTCTTTTCTATTTTTCCTTTGGCCAGCAAACTCTACACCATATTAAGAATGGTTCTATTCTTCCTCTCCGATACACCATTTTGTTGTGGTGTACAAGAAGTTGTGAGCTCCCTTTGAATTCCACTAAATTCACAAAAATCTTAAAAGAGTTTTGAGAAATACTCATCCCCACGATCAGTTTGAATAGTCTTTATAAACCTTTCATTTTCATTTTCTACATGAGCCTTAAAGCTTTTAATTTTTCCAGTAAAAACTACACCAAAGTTTTTTGGGAATAGTAATATATAAAGGTAATGAAATACCTTTTACCTTCATTAGAAATTGGTTTAATTGGGCCACGGATATCTTAATGCACCAGCTCTAAATACCCTTCACTCTCCACAATAAGTTTCTTTTTAAAACAGGAACATAAAGCACATTAGATATTATTTCTTCAAAATCAATCTCGGCTTTATTTTTAATATCACCTTTTCCCATTGCATCCACAGTAGAGCAATCACCAAAATTAACTTTATAATGAAAGCCTTTATTTAAAGAAGAAAAACAAGGCTTACTCCCACTCATGTGATTATTGCAGCCTGTGTCAAGATACCAAACATCTTGCACAAATTTTTCTTCTATGTTTATTTTCATCAACAATGTCTCGGTTTCATTGCTTTTAACAAAATTTGACTTCTCATCCTTGTCACTAGACAACCTAGAGTAACAATCTGACTGATAATGAACAAATTTATAATATCGTTAGCATTCGACTTTTGATTTGTCAAAATTCTTCCCCCTGCCCTTGCTATCATCATTGGCTTTAAATTTCTTCTGCCATATCTATTTCCTCTATATTCTCTCTCTTCCTCTACCTCTACCTCTACCATTTCCTGTAGAATTGGAAAGAACAAAAGTAGAAGCCTTCAAGGCCTGCTCCTCAGAAGTTGAACTGTGGTTCATCTTCTATTCATACATTAATAAGGAGCTTTATAATTCATTCAGCGATATCTCATCGATATCTTTTGATTCCTCAATGGAGAAAATGACATAATCACACTTTGGTGTCAAAGAGCAGAATATTTTCTAAACAATTGTGACATCTGACATCTTCTCACCATGGAATCATATTTTGTTTCTGATCTCCATTATTCTAAAACAATAACTTATTACATTATCTCGTTCTTTATTCTACAGAGTATTGAAATCCCTTCTCAAGGCTTGAAGTTATGCACTCTTCACGCTAGAAGTACCTTGATATTTCTTTTTCATGGAGTCTCAAAAATCCTTAGAAGTTTCTTTGCAAAGAATACTTTCTAGGATGGAACGATCGATAGCCTGAAAGATATAATTATTCTCTTTCAAATCTTTCAGCAGGTTCAAATCTTAGCCAATCTTTTAACTCAATATCCCAAGCATACCAACAACAATAGGGTCAAAACTTCTTGCATTTTAAGGATCTCCAATCTAGCTTCTCATGAAAAAATCTTCTCATTTTCTTTGGAAGTATAAGGTCTTCCTAAGGGACCAGTTTGTTTTGCAGAAACCCCAAGGGATCCTGAGGTCTTAGCAAACTTATAACTAGGACCTGATCCCTTAGGGCTAGGATTCTGAGACTATTTCCTTTTACTAGTAATTTTGAGCACTAGTTTCTTGATCAACATTCACTTTGAGTTCTCTTTAATGGGAGAAATAATAGTTTTTCCTCTAGTCTTAGCTCTAGACGCAACCGCACTCCTTTCAACATGAAAATCACCTTCAGTATCCTCAGACTCATCATCATCCTCAGTCATGCTATCAAAAAGACCATAAAAATTACTCTTGCTGTTATCATCAAAGTCACTATCAGTTTCCTCATCTAATTCATCAACTTTCACCACATTTTCAACTAAAGGTTCAACTACAGCCACTCCCTTCTTTTTAGTTTCCTTCTTTTTGTGGAATTATTTTTATTTTTCTCCAAATCCTCTTTCATCAAGTTCCTGGGACTCAACCTAGTCCTTGGAGGTTTCACAGTCCTAGATAAAGTTTTGATAGAGGAGGGGGATCCTTTTCTATCCATTTTCCATGATAAGGAATGCTTGTGCTTACTATGAATATCCTCTTTTTCAGTAGCAATACCTCCAAGAAGATCAAGAACAGGGGCCAACACTAGGTCATCATCTTTAGCAGTTTTAGGAGGATTATTTTACTCCCTTTTTGAAAGTGAAACAAAAGTTGTGTCCCACTTTGGTGAACATAGTATAGTCGATTCCTTAGGGTGACCTCTACTAAGTGTAGTAAGACCTTGAATCTATATATCCTTACTCATTACAAGTATATTTTAAGTAGTACCCTTATAGGTTAGTAAGTCCCACCAAATATATTCTCATCAACAGATAAACTTCTAAATTTTCTAGACAACTCCGCCTTGTCGGGGGATGGAACCTTTGAAGGCACAATGGAAATTAACTCAGGGGGAATGGTTTGGTCTATGAAAGGAGATTTTGTTACATTGATTTTTCTAAGGATGACTCAATGACAGAAGAAAGACTGGATGAATTTTCTTGAATAATTTTCTCACAAAAAAAGAGTGACAGTCAAATCCTTCTCCATTTAAGAACTAGATTCACTTTCCTTTTTCAAAAGAAAGGATGAGTGAATTTGATAATGGAAAAAAGGTTTTGGGATTCAGAATCAGATTAGAAGGATGGGGCATCAAGTACCTCCATGGAAATCGGCTCATCTTGGGGAAAAATGTTGGTGGTGAATTCAACATTGTAGTTATGGTTTGGGAACTAATAGTCTATGAAAGAGGAGATTTTCAAAAATAGGTAGATGAGAGATCAGATTTTAATTTAAATAGACAGTGAGGGAATGGTTCAAATTCGATGAATGGTTGTGGCTAATGGGACGTGTCTAGTCAGATGGGCACATCTCTTGGGCTTAAAGTATGGGATACTACTTTTTGAAAAGGTAGGAGTGTGACGTGACACACTGTCATTAAATATTAAAAATCCACCATTAGAGAATAGTATATGATACTAACCTAATTAGGGATCTGGTCCCTATATGATTTTCTCAACACAATACACTTTGTGTTAGCTCACCCTCCTCCTTATCCTCCCCTTCTTGTCATGGGTGCATATCTTCAAAAGATATGATATCTAATCTGACATGTGAGATGTCATCTAACAAGGATACTTGCTCATCAAATCATAGCCATAATTTTTGGATTATGGGGGGCCACATAACATTCAACTTGGTCTCATTATCCCTAGTTTTGTCCTATCTCTTTCAAATTGTTCCTTAGCAAATGTCTTAATAAATACATCAGCACTATGATCTTTAGTACTACAAAACACCATCTTGATAAACCCTATTTTCTACCTTATATCTTAGAAAATAATGTTTGATGTTGGTGTATTTGGTCCTTTTAAGTTAAACTAGATTTTTGTCCATGTTGACAGCACTTGTGTTATCATAAAATAGAGGCACACATTCTGAGAGAATACCAAAATCCTTAAGTTATTACTTGAACCATAGTAATTGGGGATAGCAGAAAGCAACTCCAACATATTCAACTTTAATAGTTGACAGAGCCACTGAGTTTTATTTCTTAGTACCTTAGGAGATCAAGGATGATACAAGAAAATGAGTCATTCCTGAAATACTCTTCCTATTAACCAGGTACCTAGCATAATCAGCATCAGCATACCCAACCAAGTATAGACCATCACCAGCAGGATAGGATTGGACCAGATCAGGAGTTCCCTTAAGATATCTCAGAATTCTCTTAGTCTCTTTTATATACACTTTTTCTTTGAAGAGGCCATTCAGAAATACACTCTTCACATCCATTTGAAATAGGTTGAACTCCGTGTAAGATACAAATGCTATGAGAATTTGAATGTCCTTCATTGTAGACACTGGAGAAAGTGTTTAGTCATAGTATATGCCTTCTTCCTAGTTGTAGCCCTGCACCACTAGCATAACCTTGTTTCTGATAGTATTGCCATGCTTATCAACCTTGTTTTTACAAACCCACTTGGTCCCTATAACTGTTCTATCTAAGGGATGTAGGACTAGGTGACACACTTTGTTTCTCTCAAATTGATGTAGTTTTTCTTGTATTCTATTAATCCAATCTGAATCCTTCAATGCTTTCCTTAAGTTTTTAGGCTTCTTTTTGGACAAGAATATTGAGAAAACACATAGATTCCTTATTTTAATCCTGGTCTGCATACCTAAATCTAGGGGATCAACTAGTTTATCAAGAGGATGTGAGGACTGATTCTTCTAACTGGACCTCTAAGGAGTGAGTTGACTTGAATTAGTACCAGTTCCAATTAAGGTGTTACCATCAGGAAACTGATTAGATTCTTAATGCGGAGCTTATGATGGACCTGGGTTCTCAGGGTCTACTAATTCATCATCTTTTGGTCTATAACCTATTCTCTATAAATATCCATCATCATCATATTCATCAGACATTTATGGGCATTTGGAGATATTCCAGAATCATTATCATATAGATTGCTGCCTTACTAGTACCACAAGCTTCATCAGACACAACATGAATACTTTCCTCCATACATTATGTTCTTTTGTTGTAGATCCCATAAGACTTTTTGGTAGAGGATTACCCAACCAAAGCTTCTTCATCACTTCATGGATCTAAGATCATTACTCCCATTATTCAGCATATAGCATTTGCAACAAAGGGCTTAAAATAGCTCAGCTTGGGTTTTTTTTTGTTATGAGTTCATAAGGAATCTTGTTTAGAATGGTTCTGAAAAGACACCTATTGGTCGCATAAAATGTTGTGTTGACTTCTTCAGCCTAAAAGTTGTGGGATAGACCTACATTTATCAACATAGTCCTACCAATGTCCACCATTGTCCTATTCTTCCTCTCTACAAAACTATTTTTTGGGGGTTGTGAAGGCTGAAAAGTTATGATTAATGCACAGATCATTGAAAAAATGACTGAACTATGCATTTCTAAACTATGTTTCATGGTCTGATCTTATTCCTACTATCTTTTCACTGTACTTCACCTGCACTTATCTGGCATAGGTTTTAAACATTTCTTTAGATCTTAGAATGAAGGTCCAAGTGAACCTGATGAAGTCAGTAACAATAGCCAATTTGTACTTCTTTCTTCCCCTACTAGAATTCTTTACAGGTCTGTATAGATCCATGTGGACGAGTTACAGAGGCCTGGATATACTTACCTCTTTCTTTGGCTTGAATGAGGATTTTCTTTGTTTTCCCTTCACATATGCATCACACACCTTAGAGTTAATAAAATTCAACTTAGGCATCCCTCGAACCAGATCACTATTGACCAACTTCTTTAGCAAGGAGCAACTAACATGTCCTAATCTCCTATACCACAATTCAGCAGCATCTTCTTAAACACTCAGGAATATCAAGTTCCTAGGCTTACAAGATCCCAGATCTGCAATATACATATTTTTGTTTCTCCATGAAGTTAACGTTACTTCACCACGTTTGAGGCTTGTGATATTGGACTTATCTAACTTGAACTTTACTTCATTACCTTAGTCACAAATCTGAGCAACACTCAGCAAACTAAACTTGAGTCCATCCATAAAATGAACATCATCAATGGCTTGACTCAAACTGTTACCAACCTTTCCAATTCCAACAATGTACCTTTTGCTTCCATCACCAAAGGAGACACTGTCTCCTTCATGGGCTTTAAGAGATAGGGATTTTTTAATTTTTACAGTCATGTTCTTTTAATAGCCATTATCCATAATCCAGTAGAGGCTCCTTTCACTTGCTTTGTCCTACATTAACAATTAGTTGTTATTTTTGGGAACCAATTTCATCCTGAGTTCGTATAATGGTGACAAAGGAAAAATAAGATTTTTCCTGGTCAAACCAAGTATATATTCACCACATTCTTTTGATGCAAAGAATTTTTCATCCTTCTTACAATTGCAATTCTAGAGGATCATAAATCTCTTGTATAGCCATTTTTACCATAATAAGTACATAAAAGACTGTCTTTGATAGAGATATATTTTCTATAAGGATTGTAGGTGGGATAAACACTATGGAATCCAAAGCCTCTTCTGCTATTTGATCCCTGACTGGTAAGTCTTGTCAGTTCTTGCGATGAGGTAGACTATTTGAGAGAGTTTTTAGGCTCAGCCTTGACTCGAACCAGGTCTTTCTCAAGTTCATCACTCATCTCAAGTGAGGCAGTCATATTTGCATTTTTCTTAGCCAATTTCTCTTCTAACTCAAATTGAATTTTGTTTCCTTCACTCTTCATTTTTGAGTTAAACTTAGACATTTCACTAAGTTTTCATTTAAAAGATCATTTTCAAGGGAGAATGACTTGCTAATTACATGAAGTTTAGTCACTAGCACAGTTAATTCAACTATTTCTTCCTCACATTTATCAAGATATTTCTTTAGTCACACTTTATCTTTTGTGAGTTCATTTACATTATCTATACATATAGTTGCAAGGGACTTTAATTCCTTAAGAGAATAATTTTTGAAGTTCTCTATGATATCCAAGAGAGTTACCTTGTCATCTTCATCATTATCATAATTTTCCATCAAGGTAAAAAGTAAGTCATAGACTTGGACATCATCCTCTACTACCATCATGGAGACATCTTCTTGTTGTTTTGATTCATCTGAATCACTGGACAAATCACCCCAGGCAGCTAGGACCTATTTTTCAACCTTGTCAGCTTCAGCTTTTCTATTGTACTTGCCAGAGACCCGGTCCTTTCCCTTTACTTTTTCATCACCTTTCTTAGCATACTTTTGGTATTCCACTTTATGCAGATGACAGTGTTTAATATAGTGACTCAGCTTTCCATATTTGTGACAAGTGTCATTTGTCTATCCTTCTATGATGTGCCTTCTAGATTCTCTTCTTCTAGGTAGAGCTCCTAACTTTCTCAAGGCCTTAAGGACCCATTTGGGCAATGTAAGTAGTTTTATCAACATCAACACTGGTTGTTTCCTTTAAGACCAATTTTTTCTCCTTCTTGTGCACATCTTTAGATTTGTCTTGTAGCTGTATGATCTTATAAGTCTTGAGATTTCTAATCAGCTCATCCATGGTTATAAATTTCAAATCCCTGGCTTCCATAATAGGATTAACTTTACTCGCATATTTCTTGGGTAGAATACTTAAAACCTTGCGAACTTGTTTGGTGGTTTGAATATTTGAGATTTCCAATCAGCTTATCCATGGTTATAAATTTCAAATCCCTGGCTTCCATAATAGCATTAACTTTACTTGCATATTTATTGGGTAGAATACTTAATACCTTGTGAGCATGTTTGGTGGTTTGAATATCCTCACCCAAATAGTGGAGTTCAGTAGTTATAATAGTGAACCTTATATGCATTTCCCAAATCGACACCCCTTACCTCATGGTGAAAGTCTCATATTGATTAGTGAACATATCAACCATTGACTCTTTAACTCGGCTAGCTCCCACATTGTTGTTTGTAGGCATTCCAATATTTCTTTAGAAGTCTCACAAGCAAAAATCTTACTGTACTTATCAGGGCCAATACCACAAACTAGTAGGTTTTTAGCATGATAATTCTTTTCAATCTTCTTCCAAATAGCAGCGTCATGTTCCTTCTTAGACTTAGGAACATTTTAAGTCACTTCACCAACTCTTACTAGCTTTGTGGGAACAAAAGGACTATTTTCAATAACATCTCACAACTCAATATCTTCTGCCATGATAAAATCATACATTCAGTTTTCCATCTCCCATGGTATTCCCTATTGAATCTGGGTGGTCGAGTGGCAGATTGGGCTTCTTTAATATTTGGAGGAGAATCCATGTTAAAGATCCTTCCTGGGTTTTGCCTTTTTAAAAATACCTTGCTCTAATACAAAATGAAGAGATAGATGAGTTGCCCTCCTACTTTGGGACTTGGTCCTAAACACACGTAAACAAACAGAAAATTAAAAATGTGGTAGGTAAAATGAGTGAATAAGAAACACAACAATTTAGCATGGAAGCTCCTTGCTCAAGGGAGAAAAAATCACGACCTGCCTCCAGGATTTTGAAAGATCCACTAATATTAAAGCAACCTTTGAATAAAGACTCCGTGACATCAAGGATTAAAACTCCAAATTCTTCTTCTCCTAGTGATAACTTCATGACTGTAAGAATTAAAATTCCTAATACTTTTTCTCCTAGTAATAACTCTATTACAAAGAGAAATGTGTAATACCTCTACTTCACCAAAACCAACTAACTCTAGCTGAGTCAATAAGCTAACTCTAACTTCAATATCACCTAAGTCTAGATGACAATAATGAGTTTGAGAACTAAAACATGACACATAATAATAATAAGAAGAAGCAATAATAGGCAAAATTTGTAATCACAAGACAAAGACTCAATAACAATAAGAACATGAAATACAATTTGTTAGCGAGTAGGTTCGTTGTTGCGAGTAAGGTTTTGATTCAAGAACTTCAAAGAATATTTTATTGCGAGAATATGGAATCTTGGTTTACTTGTTGTCGAAGATGATAAATATATAAGATACAAGTAAATGAAGGACGAGTCTTATTGGCTAAGATAAAAAGTGTAGCAGCTTTTTCACCAACTTTTGTACTATCATCTAGTTGTGCATAACAGGAACGTAAATGCAGTCAACCAGGTCCCTAAGCAGTTTAAAGTGTTATGATCACAAATTCTTCATGAACCAGGTCCCAACACATAATATATCAATCATCAAAACTAAGGACTTAATTAAAATTCATAGCCCACCTCTTACACCATCGTACTAAGGCATCAGTACATATCCTTTTCATACGTCTGACCATCTAGGTCTTGATTCCCACATCTTATCTGCCATTAAAGCTACTTCTACTTTATCTGGATATCCCCATTTCTATTTCTATTTGTCTTAGTATTCACACACATTTATCGCAATATAATTATTTCAGTAACCTTCATCTTCTGAACAAGAAATTCTTAATTGGCCAATAGTATGCCCATACAAAAAAGTTGATCTAACCACTACTTCTACATTACAACCAAAAAAGGGCATCTTGGTGCACTAAAGCTCCCGTTTTACATAGGGTTTGGAGAAGGGTCAGCCACAAGGGTCTATTATACACAGTCTTACTTTGTATTTCTACAAAAGGATGTTTCCACAACTTGAACCCAATAACTCCTGGTCACTATATTTTAACCACGTAATTTAAATTGAATTGCTGAGTGTATTTCAACAAATAGCCCTAAAGTGACAACCTGGTATTATTTTTGCTATTAGGTTGCCCCAATCATAGGACCAGTGTTAAAGTATTCTAAACTGAACACAACCAATACATGTCTGGCACGCTTTAAAATTAAACCAAACAAAAAAAACAAGTAGACCTAGGGAAATAAAACACCACAAATAGGTGGTTGGATTCGTTCTTTACTTGGAAAAGAAAGAAATATATAAGAGGTGAAATAAAACCTCTTTTGATTAACATGCATGTAAAAAATAAGAAGAAATAACAAAATATTATATGATCATCATAAACTTAATAACTAACTCTGTGATGATATTACAAATAATAATACTTAAGTAGTGAAAGATTAAAATAAGAAATAATATGGAATCAGATACATGTTTCCTTAAAAACTAAAAAGCTTCTAGCCCAATAAAGATTCAACTTTTCACCTTGTAATCTTCCTCCAACAACTCCAAAATATCTTGTTACTTCATCAATTCTCTTGGATCTATTGAATCTTGTTGATGTAGTTGAACCTTTTTTCCTTCTGTTTTTCCATCCCCATTGGTAATTGTCTTAGAACAACCTCTTCAGATACTTTACCATACCAGCTATGTCTTCTTTCATGAGCATTCTTTATCTTGAATTGTTTTCTTTGCTACCTGAGTTAAAGATCTCCATCCCTAGCCACTTTAGAAAATCATTCATCCAATACTCCATCCCCATCTTCTTCATATAAAGCTTAAATCACCATAAAAATCTTCCAAATGGATCTTCTACTAAAGCCGATCATACCTATTGGCCTAGAACCCTTTAGTAAAATTATCCATAGTATTCAAAGGTGCACTTGTTTGAGCCACAAGCTGCCTCGCGACTAAAGATGGAAAACTGTGGCATAACACTGCACAAAATAGGGGTTGTTAGACTCAACTTGGTACACATGTAGGGGAAGATACCTGCCTCTCCTCCTTTTCTATATCTACCAACTCCTTATATTTGTATCACTTTTTGGGGCACTCTTCATTTCAACCTTATTTCTTGAATGCGTTAGAGTTGAGGACACTACTTCATCCGCATCTTATTCATTCCCATGAACAATAGTTTCTATCAAAAGTCATCATGTTTCTCACCAAATATCTCCATAGATGGAGAAGAAATCTCAAACACCGAAGCATTCGATATGGCTATCAACATCTTCAAGATAGGTAAGGCACAAACCAAGCTTGCAACTTCTTGTTGCATTAGCATTGTCAATTCTAGAAGTGTAATTTGACATTTAGAACTGACTGAATCAGATTGGTGATCATTTCGATCTAAAAGATCCTCAAAGGTGTTAGAATCCACAACATCCTTTCTTGCAAAGAATTGTTTCTTTTCCACATTAAGCTCTTTGCTAATTTGAGGACTAATGGATTTGATTACGTGAGACCACTGTCCAGCCCTCACCTCCAAAACCATCTCTAGCATTGATCAACTGCATATCCCACTTAGAAACTATCAAAATCTCAATCCAAACACTTGTATCCCCAACACTAGGTAGATTTGAAGAGATCCTTTTCAGTAGACGAGCTTTCAGTTAAGTTTTTGGATATCATAGCCAAAGCTTGAACTACTGAAATATCCCCCATGTTATCTTCATTTGGTTGTTTTTTTCTTAGAATTTAGATAATCGTGTGCATGTAGTTGTAGTTTCTCAACCGAAGATTCCTCATTCTACATTGTTGCATCATTTTCTTTTTGAAGAAGTATTGTTTGATTAATAATCGACACTTTCTTTCATCATAAACTTGGTGCTTACAATGGGTTCAATATTGAGGTAACTTATCATACATCACAAACTTACCTTCATAACCCTTTGATTAATTATTGGTATGATAGACACAGATTAGGGTGCATAAAATAACAACTTGTTGTACAGAGGAGATTCAACTGAGGGAGATTGAGAATTGGTACCGTATGACGGTAATCTAAGAAAGACATACAAAATACACCATGATTTCATGCAAGAAATACTTTGGTTCTAGAAAAGAAGATTCATCACCATATTAAATGAGTATAGGATGAATTATTCAAAGTATATAAGTAAAATATTATATTATTTATGTGGAGAATTATACAAAATATATAGGCAAAAATTATTTTTCATACATTTAGATTAAGTTTTACCCTTAACAAAGTTTTCAATTTAGTTACTCCATGTATTTCAACTACAAGCGAACAAATGAAAGGAAGGTGAATTTTTGCTTCGTACATGCAACGTTGTTGGGTTCTGAGGTGCAGTTACAAGGTTGATATTGCAGAATTGTACTAACTTGACCCTTTTTCTATGAGTCAATCCCACTTTACCCCGTAACATATAAGGTTTGAAAAATGATACTCCTTCATATACTGAAAGAGACGATGACCCTCTTATGCAATATGTTTTGGTGAGATTTTCCTTTTCTATGAATAAAGATTTTTTTTTAAAAAAAACTAAAACAATGATATTCCAGATTATTATAAAATTAGTTAATCAACTTGAATAATTGGTGCGAACCTTTTTTTTGTTCTTCATCTATTCTTAAGTATTTTTAAGATTGTAAAATAAATAAAGTAGTGAAACTTTACTATGAGATTTTTTTAATAAGGATTTTCCTGCTAATCTTATAATTTGTATTTTAGAGAAATCATAAAATTAGATAATCAGCTTTAGTAATAGATTATAACTTTTCTCAAAAAAATTAATAATAATAGAAACGATAAAAGCATTAAAGCTAAGATAACAATCATCAAAGAGAACAAATTTTCCAGATGTTGGATTGTATTATTTGTATGCAGATGTAGAATCAGAATTCTAAACTTGTGAATTTTCATTAAAATAAATTAATATGTAATATTAATCGGATAAAAAAAATAAAGTAGTATTTTACTGACTAAATTTCTTTTTAGTTGATTTTGTTATTTTAAAATAAAATAAGAAAATGAGGGAAAAGGCGTAGCACATACAATATTTAGAATTTTAGCATTTAAAATAAAGTTTGATGTAAGACTAATCAGGAATTGATTCTACGTGCATCTGGAAAAAAGAACTTAAGTTGTCCCTTCCTTGCCAACGAATCAATCATCCATTTATTCATGGATTCCATAAAGATTTTTCATAGCTATTAAAATAGTTTTCAATAGAATTAATGGATCTACCAGGCGGGTGTGGATTCTTGAAAAACAACACCATCTACTATAGATTTGCCCCTGATTGTACGTACTCTATCTTGGTGATTGTGATTTTTCCAGTGGCGAAGGTTGCTTTTTAATTCAACGGTATTTAAAAAGATAAAGAACTAAAAGTAATAAAAAGAAGTAATAGTTTGATTTGATGTAGTGGCAATAGTCTGATTTGATGTAGAGTAGAGAGGGTCCAGCTTGTGGACTGATAGAGTTTATAATTAATCTTGGTGAAATATAAATAAAATATGGTTCATTTGATTAAAAAAAGTAATTAAAAAGGAGACAATAGAGTGCTTAGAATATTTGGTAACTAATTTTATAATATAAGATATCATTATTTTAATTTTAAAAAAACCTTCATTCAAGAAAATAAAAGAAAAATCTCACCGAAAAATATTGTATAAGGGGGTAATCGTTCCTTTTAAAATGTGAAGGGATATTATTTTCCAAATCATAAATGTTGGGGGAGGGGGGGGGGGGGGGGGGGGAGGGCTAAAGTGGGATTAACTAATTTTCTACTAACTTTGTGTGTTTGTTTCTCACACGAATTTCAACTACAATTTTTCCAGTTTTCTATTTTCTAGGCTACAAATTTTAAAAGTCTTTTTTTCTTAAAAATAGTGTCAAGTCAAAGAGTGGCATATAAAATAAGAAGGGAAAGTAATGTGAAAATTTACAAGAGAAACAGACAATTTCATTCAATAAGAGTAAAGAAGTAAAGAATCAACAATAAGGAAGAAGGGACATAGAGTGTTCATTAGCAGAAGTGAAGAAGAGGCTATTACAAAGCTATTAGATTTCACTCAACCTAAGTAATATTTATAGACTCATACAATGCTTCTAAAATCATCTAAAACTTACACTCCAAGCTGGCAAGTGGCAGCAACTAACTAACTAATACATAAAGCAATGTAACAGTAATAGTGATAGAAGTTATCAACTAAAAACTGACTGTTGCTTAACTTGTCAAAAATTGTTAGAAAAACTTACAATTTCATTTTATAATAGTAAGGAAGTAGAGAATCAACAATAAGAAAGAAGGAAAAATAAAGTGTTCAGTAATGGAAGTGACAGAAAGTGATATTACAAAGCTATCAGTTTTCACTCGACTTAAGTAGTATTTATAGACTTATGTAATGCTTCTAGAATCATCTAGAGCTTAAACTCTTAGTTGGAAAGTGGTAGCAACTAACTAATCCGGACAGCAATGTCACAGTAACAGTGACAGTAAAAGTTGTCAACTAAAAACTAACTGCTGCTTAACTAACTTTCAAGTATTAACTAACTAATTTGCAAGTATGATCTTTTAATATTATCTGTACTTTTTAAATTACTGGACTCTGATACCATTTGTAGGGGGGTGCGGATAACTATCTTATGGAACATATTTGTTATTTTTATAATGAATCTGTTTTTCTTTATGCGTGGATATTCTTTAAATTTTGTTTCAATATTTTTTAATGATTTATTCGTTTTGTAAGATGTATTCATTAATTTGTTTGGTTTGTTATTTTATCCTGTAGTAACTGCAGAGTTACAAATTTCTGTATAATAATTTATCCTAACTGTACTGTAGTGTATATCTAATTCTAGATTTTCTATGTTATTTATTAACTTGTGTTGTTCTTCTCGTAGTGAGGTTTTTAAATTATACAAACCGTCACATGTACCTTTTTCTAAATTTTCTAAGGTTTCTTCTATCCATATTAATTTTTCTTTTAGATTTTCCATTATTTTTTCTAATTCGGTTTCTATAATTAATTTCATTATTTAGATTATCTTGATTTTCTCTGGTTTTTCTAATATATTCTAACATCCTTGATCTGAATAATATCCTTCTGGGTAAATTTCTTCGTATAACTGTTCTAGCCAATTTATGATTTCAATTTCATAGTCTATTACTTTTTCTAATACTATTTTCTTAATATCTATAATTTCTATATCTTTAAGTATATATAAGATTAAAACTTTAAGATAATCTAGATGATCTATTTTTTAAAATTGATTTTACTATAATATTTTGTAGTTGATTGTTTTAGTCTTAGTAGTTCTTGCATATTTTTACTAAGAAATTCTATATTTTTTATATTTTTATTTTCCATGTATTTGTCTATATTTATTTTCATCTATTTTTTCTAGTAACTATATGTTTCTCATATATATTTTTTTTATGTAATTTATCATGATAAGTATTTGTAAGAGTAGTTAGGTAGGCATGGTATATAATTTACTCTAGTCATGTAATATTCACCAAATGCTTTTTCTAATAAGATTTTTCTTATATCTACTACTTTTATATCTTTAAGTGCATGCAAAATAAGTATTTTAAATTTATCTACCATCACATCAGATAAATAATTATTCATTTTCATAAAATTTCTTTTTTCAAAATATTCCCTTCAACCATGTACATAACAAAATATGGTCATCTTAGATTACTATATACTAGATTATTCTTAAATAACATGTTCTTCGGTCACTATTAGCATGATAATTTAGATACTTTTTCCCTTAAACAGCGCCTCTACTCTGGTTACTCCCCGCCACGGCCTCATTGGTTTCACCTTTAGGATGGCATAGTTCTTAGGGATTTTTCTCCGTTTTCTCTTTGCTAATAAACTTCTTAACATATTATTCTTCGAATAATTCTACTATAAAGTAACTAATATGAATTTATTTTATCATATCATGATTGTTGGGAATTATGAATTTAGCTATTCAAAATCACAAATAAATATACCTGTTCGGGTAGTTTTGATATTTCTGAAGTTTGTTTTTCCATAGCTTTTTCTATTGAAGTATGTTTGTTTTTTAATTAACTGAGCAAAATATTTGTTATGGAATGGAGAGAGTATTTGCTTCAACGCATGAAGGCTTGCTTTGCAATGCCTTCCATTCTCTTTATTTATAGAACGAAAAACAAACTTTACAAACTTTAGAATCCTACACGTTTTTTGAAATGCTAAAAACAAAAAGGCTAAAAGTCATAAAGGCTATGGCTAAAAGTCAAAAAGGCTACTACTACCCTATACCCTTTAAAGTTTAGAAAAGTAGGCAATAATTACAATTCTACATAAATGCTCTACAATAATGCTAACTTACAATCTTATCAAATTTACGTAAAGAAAAATCTATACAATAAATGGTCTAAATATCTTGTCTTCCGTTGTCGTATCTGCTATATCTCCATTATTTCTCCTTTTCTTATCTTTCCAACTGACATTTTGTCTTCTTGATTTTTATTCTAGATGTACTTCTGGAATAATATTATCTTCTCCATTGCATCTTGAACATTGGTGATATGGATATTTATGTCCAATTATTTTACAATATCTGGTCAGTAGTCCATCTGAAATAAATCCTTTTTTAATTGCTCTTGCAGTAGATTGTTTTTCTGTGTTTAGTAATGTCATTATCCATTGTCTGACATCTTCCATATCTGCTTGTCGTAGCTCTTTTGAATCTGAGTAAATCATTTGATGATCTCTCGAATAATAGCTTCATATTGGGTTTCCATTAGTATAATTATTTGCTAGTTTTTGGATAATAGTAGCTAGTCCAATAAGTCATTTATTTGCGTAGAAATCGGGTATCTCGATTCTGGGTATCTCCGGTTGCTGTGTAATATCTTCTGGTATGATCATATCTCTAGTTAGTCCTATATTTACAACTTGTATAACTGGTTTTATTTCGTCGTATAGTATCTCTACCGGTGCGGTATAACACTTTATGTAAAATAGATTTCCTTTTGTTATCCTTTTGTAGGTGGTAAATATCTTGTGTAATTCTTCCATAGCTGTTAATTCTTCTCCGTCTTGAGTGTATATGGTGTTTAATATTCCATAGTTAAAACAGGTTTTTACCAGGCTTAGGTTAGTTTTGGGTAGTGCAATTAGCTTGTTATATCCTTGTAATTTTTTGGTTATATAGTTGGTGTTTGGTTATTTGATGTTTGTAGCTCTGGGGTTGAGGTTTAGAAAAGTTTGTACTCTATAGATATTTTCTATGTATTTCTGGGTTGTATAACTGTAAACGTTTTTATCTTGGTTTAGGCTATCTCGGTATGTGGTAATTTGTGGGGGTATGAATAAATGGTTTTTTTGTGTTTTTGGTGTAAATGGTTTTTCAAATATTTTATTCATGTTCATGTTTTGGTATCTTGGTCGATTAACTCCTTTGCTTGTACCTACAGAAGTAGATTGATAAATGTTATGGGTTTTATGAAGTGTCCCAACGTCTCCTTCTAGCTCTGGAACATTAATGTCTTCCGATCGACATAGCTCTGCACACTGCTGAGTTAGCTGATTTGTAGCTATTGACTTCAGTTTATCTTCATTAGTCTTTAGCTTTTTTATCTCGGTACCCATACTGTCCACTTTCAGCGAAAATGTAGTTAGGGTGTTGAGTATTTTTTCTAGAGTATCTTCTTCTATAATTTCAGTCTGTGTAGCTTTGTCTTGATATGTAATCTGCAATAACATTTTTGTTAGTATTGATTACTTCAATTGTAAATGTGAAATTTAATATATTCAAGACTAGTCTCCGAATCTCTTTTGTTGTAACTGAATTTTGTATTTTCTTTGTTAACCACCTGCGTACCTTTGTGTTATCTGTTCGTACAATAAATTTGTTATATACAATATATGGTTCAAACGCTAACAAACATTTATATAATGAACATAATTCTTTCCTATTTATTTCCCATTTTATTTTTGTCTCATTGAACGTACCTAAGTAGTATCTACAATGGTGTTCTATTTTGTTCTGCTTCATATCAATATTTAAGTACTCCTCCATAACTATACTCACTAGCATCGGCTTCTACTATATATATAAATTTTCTATTTTCATCTGGAAATTGTAATTTTGGTAATTCTTTACAAAGTAATTTTATTTTTCGTACTTGTTTTTTATCTTCTTCATTATAGTTATAATCTACATCCTTTTTTAATTTTTTCTGTAGTGGTTTTAAAGTTTCTGCTAATTTTGGAATATATTCTCTTACTTGGTTTACCAATCCTAAAAATGATTATAATTTCTTTTTTGTATCTAATTCTTCTTTCGAATTTATTATTTTTTGTACTATATGTTGTTGCATTTTTACTCCACTTTTATATATTTGTATTCCTAGAAATTCTATCTATTTTTTCATAATTTCAGCTTTCTTTTCGCTTAGACTTATTCCCGATTTTTCTATTATATCTGTAAACTGTGCCAATAATTTTAAATGTTCTTCTCTAGTTTTTGAATATAATAATATATCATCTATGTATACTATACAATTAGATAATTGTTTAAACTAATTATCCATAAAATGTTGATATCTACCTGGTGCATTTTTATATCCAAATGGCAATACGTTCCATTCATAAAATCCTTGTGGTACCATAAATGCGGTTAATTCTTTAGATTCTTCTTTTAACTTGAGATGGTAAAATCCTGATTTACCATCGAATTTGCTAAAATAATTATATCCTTGTATTTGCCTTATTTTTAATATCTTATTTGGTATTGGATAATTATATGTTATAGTTTTTGCATTTAAATTTCTATAATCAATAACCATCCTACTTTTTCCTCTTTTTTGTTCACTATGTTTATTTACTATAAATGCTGGACTATTATGTTTATTATTACTTTTTTGTATATATTGTTTTTCTAATAATTCATCTATATGCATTTTAAATTCTTTTAAATCATCAAAATTATATGTTAATGGTTTCTGGGTTATTATGCTTTTTTTGTCTATTAACTCAATTTTTATAGTAGTTTTATGTTTTTCCCATCCTTTTAATAGATCTTCACTATATAATTGTTCTAATTTTTTATTAATTATTTCTATCTTATTTATTGAAAATATAGTTATTTCTGTTTTATTTATCGAAAATACTACTAGTTCTATTGTATCTTCAGTATTTTTTATATTTTTTAATTTTTGTCTAATTTTTTCACTTCCTTTTATCCAATCAGTTTTCTTTCTTATTTTATTATTAACTCTTTTTGCTCTTACTTTTTGTTTACATGGTGTTGTTAACCACCAGTCGTTTCTAGTTATTATATGTGGGTATAATTTATCTAAAAATGACATTCCTAAAAGTATATCTTTTGACGTTAGTTCATAATTATAAATTTTTTCTATTGTTAATATCTTATCCCATATTTGTATTTTTACATTTCTAGCTTTATAATTAATTAAGCTTCCTTCATTGTTAAATCCTTTAACTATTATTGGTGTTTTTAATTTATCCCATTTACTTTCTGGTAAGCAATTATATCTACATAAATTAGCTTCTGCTCCTGTATCTATCATAAGCGTGTAATATCTACTGTAATATCCTTCTACTACTATCTTCATTAATACATATATTTTCATTTTTATGTTAAGGCTCTTCTTAAGAATAATTTTTCTTTATTATATGTTAAGGTTAATTGTGTATGTTCTATATTATATGGTTTTACTTGTTCTAACTATTTTATTCCTAATATTATATCTGCTTTTTGTATTTCTTCCTTTACTTTAAATTCTATTTTTATTTTTCTAACTCCTATTATTATTTCTTTTTCTGCTGTATTTTTACTATTTACTAAACTTCTTGGTAGATCTGGGCACATATCATTATCAGTTTTTATTTCTTCAGTTTTTACTAGATATTTTGCTATATAATTTTCTTCTTGTCCTGTATATAAGAGTATTAAATATTCTTTTTCATTTATTTTTTCCTGTTATGTAATATTGGTTTAAATTACTTATTGAATTTATTTCATCACTTGTTCTTTTTGATGAGCTTGATGATTCTGGTTTTTCATCAGCTATTCTTTTTGTTGTACTTATTTTATCATTTACTATTTCTAAATTTTCTTCTATATCTATGTCTCTATAGCTATAATCATTATAATCTATTGTTTTTACAATTTGTTCGATTGAGATTTCTATTCGTATCTTGTTAATCTTATTTTTTCCTGTTATTTTGTGTTTTGTTGTTAATACATATAAATTTTTGCATCTTGCTGTAAATACTTTTACTTCCTGGGGTTAATTCTATTCCTGATATCTTCCAATATAATACAAGTGATTTATCTATATTTTTATCTGTTACTGCTACTGAATAATTTGAACTTATTATAAATTTAAATTTTTGGTATATTAAATTTCCTTTTACGTCAGTTATTATGCTTTTTTCTATAGGTTTTATAATTCTATCATCTGCTAGACATAATTCTATTGGTGTATCTATTCCTTCTCTAAAACATGCTTTTATTAATATCTCTGAACCTCCAAGGTGTACATATTTTGTTGGATCTCCTTTACTTTTTATATCATTTATTTCTTTATTAGTTATTCTTTTTGTTACTAGTGGTATACTAGCTTTGCCTTTTGCATATCTACAGTCTATTACATGTTCTTTTTGGCATACTACATAATATTCGTCTTTTTTCCTAGTAAACATATTTTTTATTGTTGGTATTTTAAATATTTTTTCTACTCTTAAATCTAATTCTTTTCCTTTTATTTCATCAAATATGTTACTGTCAAATATTATTTTTTGTTCCGTTCCTTCGCATTTAAATATTCTTCCTTTGTTATTATTTTTATATCTTCTTCAGACATTTGATTCATCTAATTCACTATCTATTTCAGTATCTGTTTCGTTTTCTGAAATTTCATATATACTATCCTCACTTTCTAATTCATAATCTATATAATCTATCTGCATATATTTTGTATTATCTATTTTTATTTCTGATATTTGTTTATTTTTTGGATTTTTAGGTAATTTACAATCTCTAGCTAAATGTCCTAACTTTCCACAATTATAACAAGTACATTCTTTTATAGATTTCTTCTTTCTATATGGTTTTTTGTATTTATAATTTTTTACATAATATCTTTTTCTTGGTTTTTTGTATTTGTATTTTTATTTTTTATATTTCTTATATTTCTTATGTCTTTTTCTTTTCTTATAATATCTTTCTTCACATCCAAATTGAGGTGCTATTTTGTTTTTGCAACACGCTAAATTTCTTATCAATGTTTTTTCCATTTTTAGTTCTTCTCTATATTTTTCACATAAGCTTATATACCATTGTTGTAAAAATTTTATTCTAGCCCCTAACGTATCTACTATTTTTGCTTCTTCCTAACTTTTTATTATCTTTGAATTGAATGGTTCGGGTAATTTATTAAAATATAATTTTCTTATTTCTTTACTTTCTTCTATACTATATGCTCCTTTATAATAATATTCTTTAAATGCGCAAGTATATTCATCTATATCGCACATATTACATATTGCTAATTTTAACATTAAATTTCTATTTGTATCTTTTTCTTCATCTTTTATAGTTGTTTCATATTTTTTTTAATAATTCTATAGGTGTTAATTTAGTTGTTGTTGATGATGTTCCTTCTATAGGTTTATTAGCTCTTAATACTTTCTTGCTGTTTTCAGTTAAATTTGAAAACCATAGTTTTACTGATCCTATTACTGTTCTTTCTATATATTCTGGTGCATCTGTTATGTTTATATTATTATCTAATAATTGTTTTGTCATATATCCTATCCATAATTGTATTGTTTTTTCTGTATCTATTACACAGTCTAGGTCTAAAAAGTTATAATTTTTATTAATTATTTGTTTCGGTTTCCATTCATTATATTTTTTAAACTTATTCTTATAATATATGGGTTTTCTTATTTTTGTTGTTTTAGGTATTATATTTTCATCTTCTTTTTTATCAAGAGTATTTATTTCTGTGTTGGTACTTTCTAAGTTTTCCTCATTAATTACTTCTTGTTTTTCATTGATTTCTAAATTTTTTGTATTTGTTAATATTTCTGTATATGTTTCACTATCTTCTGAATCATAATTATCTACCTCTTCAACATCTATATTATTTATTTCTAATTCCTTGTTTGTTATTTCTAATTTTTCCTTAAATTGATTTATCTCGTTTAATAGTTTCTGTTCTTTATCTTTTTCTTCTTTTTCCTTTTGTCTTTGTTCATACAGATCTTTTAACATTTGTAGTTCTTTTTCTAATTCAGCAATCCTACTATTTTTAGTTTCTTCTATTTTTCGTATTTCTTCTGTAGTTTGTTGTTTAATTTTTTCTATTTCTTTTTTCCTATCTATTTCTTCATTTTCTTTTTCTATTCTTACCATTGCGGTCAATTTATCTTCTAATTTTAATTCTTCTTTTTCTAACATTAGATATAAATGTTCACCTATTTTCTTATATCTTCTTCCTAGATTAGAAAATACTATTTTTATTTTTAATCCTTCATGATTTTCATATATTTTTTCATCTATTATAAATTCTTTTTTGTTCATTTTATTATGAGTAGTTCATGTTGGTATATATATTCTAAACTATCTATTTGTGATTCTAATTTTGATATTTCATCTTTTTGTGTATCTATTGAGTTTTTACTAACTCCGACAAATATATTATAATGTAGTCTTTTTATTCTTATTTTTAATTCCTTACATTTTTCAGAAATAAATTGTCTTAATTCTTTATATTTTTGCTCTTTATTCATTTAAGCCATATTTATAATATCTTGGCGGATATCTAAATCTAATTTTATTATAATTAGGTGGTATGTGTCTCATTCTCCTAGATTTTAAATGGATTATTAATTTTGATTCAATACTAGATATTAATGTAATTAGGTAGGCTAATCTTTGTAGATTTTCTTTTGTTTTATTTAGACTTATATATTCTGAATAATTACTAATTAAAGATTCTTTAATTTATCTAAAAGCTTCTCTATTTTTAAATGGTCTTCTCATAATTAATTTAATAAATATACATAAATTCTAATAACTCTAACACATATCTCACTGATGTACTTTTTAAATTACTGGGCTCTGAAAGAGAATGGAACAGACTTTGTACCTCAGGCTGAAAAGCATGATTTCATTAGAATAAAGGCCTACATGAAATCAACACCTTGAAAAAATAATGGACTTCTCTCAAGTCCTTGTGCTATCTAATAACTTTAGGATAACTCAATCAGAGAGAATCACATCGTGGGGGAGCTAGACTTCTATACATGTATTGCCTGGACAGTGAGGCATGGCCCATGAAATTAGAGTAAGGAAGGAATTTAGATAACATTGTTATTGATGAAGCTATAGCACGATCTAGAGTATGAAAGAGTAATAAACAACTCCTAAATGCCCGGTAGCCTCCTGATTATAGTATAGTCCAAAACACACCCATAAGCAAGACTTTACTAGACATGATTTCGAAGATACCTTGGGATCATGAACCATGCTCTGATACCAAGTTTGTCACGACCTGAGCTGGGGCCTTAGCCGTGATGGGAATGTTAAACCATGGAGGCCCGGATGCCCTTCTATATTTGGTAATCATGCACAACATTCATATAATAAAGAAAAGATGTGGAAATATAAGTCAAGAGGGAAACATGTTCACTATCTTTTTCTTTAACTGAATAATACAAAAACAATGAGTTCATGAAACATTCAAAACACCTCACACTAATCTGTGAAATATCAACTAACTGAAAGCAACCTCTGTTTGAAGATTGGGACAAAGACCCCAGTCGGACCATGAATCAAAATAAAATAACAATGACTTATATAATAGGCCTTTCGAAATAAGGGAGGCTCACCAACTCCAAGAGTGTAACCAAATAACTCTATTTCTTAGTGAGACCCCTGGACTATGCCTCAGATCCTGAAATATATTGGGTCAAAACAAATGTACTGGTATGTGAAAAAACTCAAACTAACATATTCTTATACAAAATAGATGAGAGCCTTTCATAATGTCAATAATAATCATATAAGTAAAAATACATGGGCATACCTTTAAAATTTCAAATGATTCTTGACATAATGACCCACTCTTTATTATTCTTTAGAGCTAGATGATACACCCTACAATCTGTAATTCTATGGGCTATATGGAATCTGCCCTTTACTCGACAGCCAAGCCCCTAATCCAAGTTTGCCATAAAGATTGGAGTATCCATAATGGAGACATATAAGATCATAAAGAAGGGTGCCAAAATCCCTAAATTAAGTCAACATGTCGTGGTTGGGCACAAGATCACAAAGCAGGGCTCTTAACCATAGTCCCGAATTGGGAAGACATAATTCAAGGTGCACAAGATCACAAAACATGGTACCAAAACTCCATGTCGGCAAATCACAATTTCCATCATTGAGTCTTTTAACTCGTACTTTCTTTGGGTAACTATCTACCTCTCTTAGTCCCAACTTTTAGTTCTTTGAAGTAGACATGTTCATATTTTCAAAACATTTAAAACTCTTTCCATTAAGGGCATGTAATCATCGGGTATCGTCACACCCTGACTTGCAAGTCAATATCATATCACATTCATAGCCCATCATATTCAAAACATGCACATGACCACCGAAGATTTATAACATCACAATAGAGCCATCACTTTGAAATCTCAAGACACTTAAGCATTTATCCTCTCTTTGCAAGATTCAAAACGTGTGGTGGTCATATCAATTTATTCAATCATTTGCAATTTTTTCCCTTCAAAGCAAGAATATAGTTATAACAAGAACCTCACTCTCATCATATATAAGCCATGTCAAACACGATGATTTTGAGAAATAACTTTCAAATCTTAAGGCATGCATTTCAAATCATTCACAACGAAAATATAAACTTTAGTTCATAAAAAGAGAGGGAATTCATACTCATGCTCTCAATCAATCTTACAAAATACACTAAATCATATATGTATATAGTTATAATTCAATTTCCATGAAAAGTGATTCAAGACAACATATATTTTCATCAAAATAGTCCCATGATGCATAACTTTCAAAAATAATATCGAATACCTCATTATAAATCATAATTTGGGATCTTTAATCTTGATAAAACATTTAAACTTATGCCTAAGGTTTTTCAAGTAGTCCCACATACCTTAGATTATAAAATTTAAAAGATAGAACTCATATCTTGATTTGTTTATTTAAATTATTGATCTTAGGGATGAGTTCTTGATCATTGGAGGAGTTAGGGTTTTGATTTTGATAGAAAATTGAAAAAAGGGGCCATTGATGCTTCTTAGGGCTGAAATTATATGTTATGAACGGATTTTGGGTGAGGGAAAGTGACCAAAATACCTCTAGACCCATTAGGAACTGAAATAATTCATAAAACAACTTTAATTTCACGTCAGGTTTTGTGTCGAGGCGCAGTCGACACGATGCATCAAGATCGCATCATCTTACTGCCTCACACGAAAAATGCCATAACTTTTTGTCCGGTTATCGGATTTAGGAAAAATTTGTACCATTGGAAAGTTAATTCAATTATCTACAATTTTATGGGTTTTGAGATGAAAAATTATATGTGTATCAAAAGGTATACATGTTCAAAGTAGATCCTTGTAGAATCGAATAATCAATTTATGATAAATGAGAGGTTCTTAGCTTAACTTTGCTCTAGGCCATTTCTACAAATATTTTTCACATCATAATTGCTTCATACACTAGTAGAAAGATCATTAAACATGAATCTAAATATAAACCATGAAATTAGAGCTTACACACGTAGGGGTGATGATTTAATTTCTAGCTCAAAAATGCGAGGCATTACTACATCATAATTTGCAAAACCCACAAAACATAGAAATATCTAGAAAGTAATTATGCTTAAAAACTCATAACACTGCATGAAAATCCAACAAAAACAAAAAGAATTAGCAACCTATAGTAAGTGCTTTGATTAGACTAGTTCTATGACCTTCGAAATTAGTGAATACTTTTTCTACAGTCCTAGGTACAATAACAAAGGATATGGATCTGGTAAATCATTGTGAGATCACATGAGAAGTCATGTTCAGGCTTCCAAAAAGTTGTTCCTCTTTGGTAAAAAAGGTAGAAAGTCGAAAACACTTATTGATATGAGCTACAAGAAATGAATATTACAAAGAGATAAAAAAGAAGACGAAGTGGATTTATAAGATTACAATAATGATTAGTTGTTACCAACTTTTTTGATCTATTATAAGATTATGATGTGGCAAATCTCAATTAGTTTTGTGTTATCGTTTGAGGAAATTCTAGAGAGAAAGGGTTTTAGAGAGATAAAATGGATTTAGGGAAATAAGTGGCGAACTTATTAAAATAATTGGTGGATTGGTGAAAATATTTAGAAAGGATTTGATAACTATAGCAATAGATATTTTTTTCTCATAAAGTGTTGCCATAGATGCCTTTATGGCAATGGTTTTAATAAGAATTATTATATGTATCCTTATTGTAATGGTTAATCTATTGTGGCGATGGTTATATCACTAAATCATTGTAGTAGAGTAATTTTCTTTTGGCAATGCTTAGATCCTTCGCAATAAAGGATCTATTGCAACATATTGACAACCGCCGCCATAGAGTCCATTGTTATAGGCCTAATTTCTAGTAGTGCCTCAGCAGAGTTACTGGAGACTATATATTATTTCTTGGACTTTAATAACACTAGGAATCCACCAAGCTGTATCACATAACCAGTAACAGATAATCTAGTGTTAGGACTACTTCCTAGTCGGAGTCATACCAGCAAACTAAGTTTATAATGCCCTAAGGTTTCATCCAAATTCCTTAACCTACTTACCCCGTTAAATATCTCATAGCTCTATGTGTAGCCTTCAAATGAGATTTTTTAGGCTTCTGCAGAAACTGACTCAAAGTTTGAACTACATAGCTAATGCCAGGTCTGGTAATTGTGGCATACATGAGCTTCCCAACTAATATTTGATTAGGATTAACATAATTTAGAGCCACATCATTAGTTATTCCAGCAGCCTCATCAAATTCTGCTGAAGTCACTCTATCATTAGATTCTAAGGGTATAAATATAGGCTTTGCACCAACAAGACCTGTTTTTAAAATTAGCTCGAGAAAGTACCTTATCAAATTTAGAATAATCCCTTGTCTAGATCTCAATACCTCAATACCTAGAAAGTATTTAAGTTCACCCAAGTCTATAAGTTTAATGCAATACTTCCTTGTCTATTGTAATCATAGCTTGATTATCTCAAGTAATAAACAAATCATCAACATAAACCAAGATTGTAACCATTCCTATTGTCTTCTTTAAAGTGAATAAAGAGTATTCATATGAACTCTAAGTGAATCCAGCTTGTAAAAAAGAGGAAATAAGCTGGATATTCTTGAATACCCCAAAAATCCAAACTAGTGTTAGAGCCATGTTTCTAGCTTATGAAAAGTATATTATAGTTGTTTGATATTTTTTTGAGTGAGTTTGATGTATATTAAGGCCTCAAATAACTCCCATCTATTAGACAGATCAAATTATTCCTTACTGATTGGGTTTTTGAGAAGGATATTGCAAAAGTCAACTTCAAATGAGCTTATCTTTTATTCTACTGATAATTTTCCATATCAATACCTACCAAATGATAGGAAATTGAACTAGCTTTCCAACGATGCATATTTAGCCTTAATCCGATACACGGGTGAGAAGTTATGGCACTTTTAGTGAAAGGAAGTAGCCCATCGCGATTAGACTGCATCTCAGTGCTGGCCAAAATCACCTTCGTCCTTATCCAGTGGAACACCTTGATGGTACCACATCATACCAAATGTTAATTTCGTGTTCCAGTGAGGCACTATGATGGCACCGCGTCACACTGAGGTGCCAGTTCGAAATTGTCCATTTCTAGTGGCACAACGCGATAGCATCACATTACACCATTGGAAAAAATAAGGATTTTACTTTTTCAGTGGTGCAACATGATTCACAAGGCATTGCATCAGCGTGTAAAATCAGTATTGTCTGTCCGTGTATTAAATTTCTAGGGTCCATTTAGTCTTTTTCCATGGCCCCAAATCCATCCAAAACACTTAATTACAACCCTAACGGGGCATTTTGTGCCCCGTTACGACTAATTTTTCTCCAAGAAACTAATCTCCTCTCAAGAACAAACCCTATCCTTCAAGATCAATTCTCAAGAAAACCCCAAAGAACTCTCACGAATTCATCAACCCAGGTATGTTAAATGTTCATCCATGGGTCCCTTTCACCCATGGAGTCCGAGAATCTAATTCAAAGTCCAAGTTATGATTTTTACAAGTTATTTTGATTTTAATTGTTATTTTAACCATGAATCGCCATGAATCTTTATTCTATAGCATATTTACATGAAGTTGTTTTTGTTATTAAACCCCATACATGTGAATAATGTTATTAGTTGATTTAAACCATAATTAGTGAAGTTGATGCTAAAATAATTCTATTACTACAAGCTTTAAACTATTCCCATGCTTAGCTTACACTATGCATATCAAGTGTTTGATGAAATGCCTACAAGAATGAATTTTGAAATGCTTTCAAATTATGTCCCCAAAGTTTGAGTACTATTTTGCTATTATTGCTATCGAGTCCTAGGAGTTGTGAATACCCAAAAACATAGTTGTTTATTTAGCCTTAGTAGCTTTAGAAAAGTTTTAGACATGTTATGAGAAGTATCAATTTAGTCAGTTATTATGATCATCTAAACTTAGAACGGTTCAGTATTCAGAGTTAGTTCAGTTGGGAGTAGGATTTAGCACTAAGCGAGTGTAGGGATGGCGGCTTCCCCGTCAGTTAGGTAGAGTCGTTAGTAGTAGTGTTTATACTCCAGAACTACATAGATAGCGTAGGATTTGAGAAGTCACCCATTATTTCAGACTTGACTACCTCCCAGGGGACACTCATCAGTTAAGGATTGACACCCTGAGTACTTTGGGATAGCATTTTAGTGGATCCACACAGCCACTGTTAGTACCCGTGGCACGGTACTGACACCCTTCTAACTAGGGTCACAAGTTGGACCCCAAATTATATATTGGGGCATGTACAGTTAGATGATTGCTCCCATAGTCTCAGTCCAGTAATTAGATCAGCAATTCAGTTTTAGTTTTGCTTGGCCATAGCATATAGATATCATTTATTCAATTATCAGACTTTAGTATTTCAGTTTATAAATTATATTCAGAACATGTTTTATTCTTGGTCATGCATTCTTAGTACTTACAGATTTCATGCATTCTATTTAGTACTTCATGCTATTCATTTACTCAGTTATTACTCCTATACCTGAAACCATGCATATCAGCCTACCTCATTTAAACTTACTAGTACATTCAAAGTACTGATCGTATACTCATTTCTTGCGCTATGATGTATCATATCATTGGTTCAAATGCTTAGTTCCTGGATCATGCATAGACATTCTAGATTAACAGCCGTAGTAGTGTTAAGTCCTCATATTTATAGGACAGGCTATATTTATTTTCATGCTTTCAGTCAGTAGTTAGTCGAAGTTAGCTGGGGGTTTTCCCATTAGCTCCACAGTTAGTCAGTAGAGGATTTTTAGACTGGTAAGACAGTTAGTCAATTTTTTTTTTATTTTGTTAGTTTCAGACAGTTTTTTCCAGCAGTTAATTATAGATTTATGATCCAATATTGATTTCAATTACTAAAACCTTATGGCTTATTAGTTTTTTTCTACATATGTTGTTATAATATTCAGTGCTCACAGCAGGTACTAACTTATGGGTAAGCTTGGGGTCACTCGGACCGTAAACACTATGTGGGGTCCTGGGTGTACTCCAGGGCGTTACAAACATAGTATCAAAGCCTAAGGTTGTTTAGTGTCCTAGGAAGTCTGAAATCTATGTAGAGTCTTGTGCATGGATGTGAATCGTGCCACACTTATGGAGAAGAGGCTACGAGGCATTTTAAGAAAAGTTTCCCTTATTTCATTTTTTATGTCGTGTGTCTGAGCAGGAGCTCATGATAAACTCTCTTTATAACCTATTGTTCCTTCAATTTATAGAATATGCCTCCCAAAAACACAAATGAAAAAAGAAATATTAACCAGCCAGCACCTCTGTATATTTTGGAAGATCCCCTGAACGAACATGTTTCTTATGTAGAGTTTAGAGTTGTATTCACTACTCAAGCTCACTCTGTTGTACCTCAGAATATTCAGTAATCCATTGTTCCAACAAACCCAATGGCCAAAACTACCATGGTTAGGATTCGGGACTTTACCCGATTGAATCCTCCTCTGTTTTTGGGATCCAAATCTGAAGAGGATCCGAAGAAATTATTGGACATGTACAAGAAGGTAACAAAAATTATGGGTGTGAATTTTAGTGAGAGTGCAAAATTGGCTGCTTACTATCTGTAGGAAGTAGCCCATACCTGGTTTAAGTAGTGGAAAGAGAATAGTAGCACAGACGCAGGGCCTATAGAATAGGAAGAGTATGATACAACCTTCATAGATAGATTTTTTCCATTAAAGCTGAGGGAAGATAAAGTGTTAGAGTTTATAAATTTGAGGCAAGGCAATATGAGTGTGAAGGAGTATTCCCTCAAGTTTACTCAGCTAGCCAAGTATGCTCCATATGTGGTATCTAATAACAGATCTAGGATAAGCAAGTTCGTGTCTGGAGTATCTGACAATGCGTTCAGAGAGTGTAGGACTACGATGTTAATCAAGGATATGGACATATCTATGCTTATGGTCCATGCTCAGTAGATTAAGAAGCTGAAGTTTAAAGAGTAGGAGAGAGAGAGAGAGCAAGAAGGCTAGAATAGGTAACTTTAATTTTACTCAGTCGAAGTTAGAGGGTGGAAACCGTCCTTAATTCTATCAAAAATCTTTATCTCTTATCCCATCTTCAGCTAGTTCCCCTATTCCAAAGTTCAATAATAACAATCGGGATAGGGCGCTAGGCTCTAAGTTCCAAGGTAGTGTAAATAGTGGTCGCACAATTCCTCTATGCTAGAAATATAATAGAAACCATTAGGGTGTTTGCAGGGCTGGTAGTGATGTATGTTTTGGGGGTGGAAAGCCAGGCCACCGAGTCAGGGATTGTCCAAAGTGCGATCAACAGGGTCAGCCCAGTCATCCCCCAATTCAATTTGGTCACCCGACTCTGCTGGGTGCCTCTTCCAGTGCCACCAATGGTCAGTGTCCAAAAATATTGTATGCACTTAATTACCAATAGAATCAATAAATTTCTCCTGATGTAGTTACTGGTACGTTGAAAATATTTCATTTACATATTTATTCTTTACTACACCCTGGAGAATCTCTTTCTTTTGTAACCCTTTATATAGCCGTCAACTTCGAAGTCGGTCTGAAATCTTAGTAGAGCCATTCTCAGTTTCTACCCCAGTAGGTAAGTCTATCATAGCCCGACAGATATACAGGAACTACCCAATTATAGTGTCTTAGAAAGTTACTTTAGTTGATCTTGTGAAGTTAGAGATGATGGATTTTGATGTCATCCTCAGTATGGATTGGCTCCATTCATCTTATGCTTCAGTTGATTGTAGAAATAGAGTAGTTCATTTTCAGTTTCCAAATGAACCAGTTCTTGAATGGAGGAGTAGTACCACAACGCTTAGGGGTTAGCTTGTTTCGTACCTTAGAGCGAGGAAAATGATCTCCAAAGGGTGTATTTATCATCTTGTCCGAGTCAAAGACTCTAATTTTAAGACTACAAATCTTGAGTCTATTTCAATAGTGAGGGAATTTCAAGATGTGTTCCCTAAAGATCTTCCTAGAGTTCATCACGAAAGGGAAATTTACTTTGGAATAAAGCTTCTTTTAGATACCCATCCAATCTCTATCCTGCCATACAAAATGTCTTTAACCCAACTCAAAGAGTTGAAAGAACGATTGAAAGATCTCTAAGATAAGGGATTCATCAGACCCAGCATTTCCCCGTGGGGCACAACAGTTCTATTTGTGCATAGGAAATATGGTTCTCTTAGAATGTGTATTGAATATCATCAGTTGAACAAAGTTACAATCAAGAACAAATACCCATTTCCCAGAATTGATGAGTTGTTCGACCAAATTCAGGGTATCCGTTATTTTTTTAAGTTAGACCTCAGATCTGGCTATCATCAGCTCAGAGTGAGAGAATGTGACATTCTAAAAATATCTTTTGGAACTTGGTATGGTCCCTTCGAGTTTCTAGATATGTCCTTTGGTCACACAAATGCCCTAATAGCCTTTATAGACGTGATTAACCTTGAGTTTAAGCAGTAATTGGACATGTTTGTAATAGTTTTCATTGATGAGATTCTTGTCTATTCCCATAATAAAAATGATCATGCAGACCACCTTGGAATAATGTTGTCGACTCTTAGGGCCCATGAGTTGTTTGCTAAATTCAGTAAGTGCAAATTTTGGATAAGATTAATATCTTTTCTTGTCCATATTATTTTTGGTGATGGCATTAGAGTTGATCCTCAAAAGACCAAAGTAGTGACAAACTGGCCTAGAAATATCTCTCCATCTGATATCAGGAGTTTCTTAGGTTTGGCGGGCTATTACCGGTAGTTTGTTAAAGGATTCTAATTTGTTGCATCCCTCATGTACAAATTGACTCAGAAGAAAGTTAAGTTTCAGTGGTCAAATTCTTGCGAGAAGAGCTTTCAGGTGTTGAAGAGTCGACTCACCATTGCCTTATTTTTTATGTTGTTAGATGGTTCAGATGGGTTTGTTGTGTACTACAATTCTTCCATAGTTGGTTTTGGGTGTGTTTTAATATAGAAGGATAAGGTTGTGGCCAATGCCTCTAGACAACTTAAGCCCCATGAAAAGAATTACCCTACCCATGATCTTGAGCTAGCAGCTGTTGTGTTTTACTTAAAGATTTAGAGGCACTATTTATATGGGGTGCATGTTGATGTGTTCACATACCACAAAATCTTGAAATATGTATTCTCACAGAAGAATTTTAACCTCCATTAAAGAAGGTGGTTAGAATTTTTGAAATATTATGATATGAGTGTTTTGTATCACCCGGGCAAAGCTAATGTAGTGGTAGATGCCCAAAATTAAATTGTCTACGGATAGTGGTGCTCATGTTGAAGATAACAAGAAGAAGTTAGTTCAGGAAGTTCATCATCTTTCAAGGTTAGGTGTTCATTTGGTTGACTCAGCTAAGGCTAGCATTTGGGTTTTGAATAGTTCAGAATATTCTTTGGTTACCGAAGTGAATGAAAAGTAAGATAGGGATCCTAGTCTAGTAAAGTTGAAAGATCCAGTCAGAGTTCAGAAAGTAGAGGTTTTCTCCCAAGGGGGATATGGTATGTTGCGTTGCTAAGGTAGATTGTGTGTGCCATGTGTTGATGAGTTGAGATAGTGAATTATTGCAGAAACACATGGAGCGTGTTGGTCTATTCATCCAGGGGACACAAAGATGTACCATAATCTGCGGGAAATCTTTTGGTAGAGTGGGATGAAAAGGGATCTTGCAGAGTTTATAGCTATGTGCTCCACTTATCAGCATCTTAAGATTGAGCATTAGAAGCCTAGTGGGTCCATGCAGGAGTACAGTATTCCCACTTGGAAGTGGGAAGTAGTGAACATGGATTTTATAACTGGTTTTCTTTGTACTCATCGACAGTATGATTTGATTTGGGTTATTATGGATAGGATGACCAAATCAGCCTATTTCTTACTAGTCCATACTTCTTATTCAGCCGAGGACTATGCCTAGCTCTATATTAGAAAGTTGGTTAGGTTGCATGGTGTTCCGTTGTCTATTATTTAAGATAGAGGTACTCAGTTTACTTCTCACTTTTGAAAATCTTTCCAAAATTGTCTTGGTACCCAAGTTCACCTCAGTACAGCCTTCCACCCTCAAACAAATGGTCAGGTAGAGAGGAGACCCTTGAGGACATATTGAGAGAATGTGTAGTTGACTTTAAGGGTGGTTGGGATGACCACTTTCCTTTGATTGAATTCACGTATAATAAAAGCTATCATTCTAGTATTCATATAGCTTTATTTGAGGCTTTATATTGAAGGAGGTGTATGTCTATAATCGGTTGGTTTGAGGTAGGTAAAACTGCTTTGATAGGGCCTGATTTAGTGTTTAATGCTTTGGAGAAAGTTTAGCTAATCTGAGAAAGGCTTAAGGTAGATCAAAGCTGACAAATATCTTATGTAGATATGAGTAAAAAGGATCTTGAGTTTGATATTAGAGATTTTGTATATAAAAAAATCTCTCCCATAAAGGGGGTAAATAAGTTTTATAAGAAGGGGAAGCTTAGTCCCCGATATGTTGGCGCTTTCAAAGTTTAGAGCCGTTTTGCAAAGGTGGCTTATGAGCTTGAGTTGCCTGCAGACTTACTATCAGTTCACCTAGTATTCCGTATCTCTTTATTGAAGAAGTGTATTGGTGACCCAGCTGTAATTATTCCCTTAGTAAGCGTAGATGTTCAAAACATCCTTTTTATGAAGAAATTTCAGTTGAGATCCTTGATCGACAAATTCGTAGACTAAGGAACAAAGAAGTTTCCTTATTCAAGGTTCTTTGGCAGAATCAGTCCGTTGAGGGAGCCACTTGGGAAGCAGAAGCAGATATGCAGACCAAGTACTCTCATTTTTTCTTCGCAAACTCAGATTCAGGTTAAGGTAATAATTTTCTAACAATTTCTCTTTTCCATGCTTAGTTTCAACTACATATCATTCTCATGTCAGTCATGCATTCACAGAATCAGTTAGGTCATATTTCATGTTTCAGACTCAGTCATGTAATCACGTTTTCATCACATATGTTCAGCATGTAATCTTAATTCCACAGTGCTTTCATCTTAACCAACCTCATTCGAGGATGAATGTTCCCAAGGGGGAGATATTATAATACCCCAAAAATCCAAATCAATGTTAGTTCCATGCTTAAAGATCATGCAAAGTACATTATAGTTCTTTGGTAGTTTTATGAGTGAGTTTGATGCATGTTAAGGCCTCAAATAACCCCCATCTATTAGGCGGATCAAATTATTCCTTACCGATTGAGTTTTCGAGAAGGATGTTGCAATAGTCAACTTCAAATGATCTTACCTTTTATCCTACCGATAATTTTCAAACTTAAGACTAACCAAATTATAGGAAATTGAACTAGCTTTCCAATGATACAAATTTTTCCTTAATCTAATACATGGGTGACAATTTATGACACTTTTAGTGAAAGGCAGTAGCCCATAAAAATTAGGCCGCTTTGCGGTAATGGCCAAAATCACATTCGTCCTTTTCTAATGGAGCACCGCAATGGTGCCACATCATGCCAAGTGGCAATTTTGTATTCAGTGAGGCATTACGATGGCACTGTGTCGCTCCAAGGTACCAGTTCAGATTTGTCAATTTCTAGTGGCACAATGCGATAGCACCGCATCACATCATTGGGAAAAATAGGGATTGTCCTTTTCCAGTAGCACAACGAGATTAGCACAGCTTTATCTCAGCGTCTAAAATCGGGATGGTCAGTCTGTGTATTAAACTTCCAGGGATCATTTGGTCTTTTCCCATGTCTCCTAATCCATCTAAAACACGTAATTACAACCCTAAAGGGGCATTATGTTCTCCATTACTCCTAATTTCTCTCCAAGAAACTAATCTCCTCTCAAGAACAAACCCTAGCCTTTAAGATCAATTCTCAAGAAAAAAACCCAAGAACTCTTACGAATTCATCAACCCAGGAATTTTAAATATTCATCCATGGGTCCCTTTAACCCATGGAGTCCAAGAATCTATTTTGAAAGTCCAAGTCATGATTTTTACAATTTATTTTAATCTTAATTGTGATTTTAGTCATACATCCCCGTGAATCTTGATTCTATACCATGTTTACATGAAATTATTGTTGTTATTTAACCCCACACATTTGATTAATGTTATTTTCTAATTTAAACTATTATTAGTGATGTTAATGTTGAAATCATACTATTACTACAAGCTTTAAACTATTCCCATGCTTAGCTTACAATATGCATATCAATTATTTGATGACATACCTACAAGAATGAATTTGAATAAATGCTTTCATATTATGTCCCCAAAGTTTTAGTACTATTTTGCTATTATTGGTATCGAGTCCTGGGGGTTGTGTATACCCGAAAACTTAGCTGCTTATATAGCCTCAGTATCTTTAGAATAGTTTTAGACATGTTATGAGCAGTATCAGTTCAGTCAGTTACCATGATCAGTTAATCTTAGAACGGTTTAGTGTTCCAAGCCAGATAAGTTGGGAGTAGGATTTAGCACGAAGCGAGTGCAGGGATGGAAGCTTCTTCCTCAGTTAGGCAGCGTCATTAGTAGCAGTCCCTATACTTCAGAAATACATAGCCAGCGTAGGATTTCAGGAGCCACCCATCAGTTCAGTCCTTAGTCCTTTAGAATAGTATTTCAGTGGATCTACATAGCCATTATTAGTACCCGTGGCATGTTACTGACACTCTTCCAACTGGGGTCATAGGTTGGACCCCAATTTGCTCATTGGGAAAATGTTAGTTAGATGCTAACTCCCGTAGTCCTAGTCCAGTAATCAATTCTGTAATTTCGTTTAAGATTTAATTGGCCATAGCATATAGATATCAGTTATTCAGTTATTAGACTTCAGTATTTCAGTTTGTAGATTATATTCAAAACTTATTTTATGCTTGGTCATGCGTTCTTAGTACTTATAGATTTATGCATTATAATCAGTACTTCATGCTATTTATTCAGTCAGTTATTACTCCTGTATATAAAACCATGCATATCTTCCTATCTCATTTAGCATACCAGTACATTCAAAGTACAGATTGCATACTTGTTTTTTACGCTATGATGTATTATATCATCGGTTTGGATACTCAGTTCTTGGATCGCGCATAAACATTCTAGATTATCAGCTATAGAAGTGGTAAGTACTCATATTTTGAGGAAAGGCTATATTTATTTCATGCTTTCAGATCAGTATTTAGTCGGAGATAGTTGAGGGTTTGTTCCATCATCTCCATAGTCAGTCAGTAGAGGCTTTTCAGACTAGTACAGACAGTCAATCAGTTTTATTATTATTTTATGAGATTCAGACAGTTATTCTTGGTAGTTGTTTCCAGATTTATGATCTAGTATTGATTTCAGTTGCTAAAACCTTATTGTTTATAAGTTGTTGTTCCTCATGTGTTGTTATATTATTCTGTGCTCATAGCAGGTACCAGCTTATGGGTTAGCTTTGGGTCTCTCAGGACTGTAAGCACCATGTGGCATCCAGGGTGTACTCCCGGGGCATTATAAACTTGGTATCAGAGCCTAATGTTTTAAAGTATCCTAGGATTTCTGAAAGCCGCATCAAGTAGAGTCTTATGCATGGGTATCATGCACACCACACTTATGGACAAGAGGCTACAAGGCATTTTAAGAAAAGTTTCTCTTCTTTCAGTTTTCATGTCATATGAATGATTATTAGTTCATGTTAAACTCTATGTATAACCTATTCTCCCATCTATTTATAGAACATTCCTCCCAAAAAAAAAATGGAAAAAGAAATGTTAACCAGCCAGCACCTCCGCCTGTTCAGGAAGATCCCCTGAACGAGCATGTTTCTCATACAAAGTTTAGAGTTGTATTAACTACTCTAGGTCACTTTGTTATGGCTCAGAAGTTTTATCCAATCATTATTTCGGCTAACCTAGTGGCCAATACTGTCGTAGCTAGGATTCAGGACTTTACCCGAATGAATCCTTCTCTGTTCTCAGGACCCAACTCTTAAGAGGATCCACAAGAATTACTGGACATAGTCCAGAAGGTAAAAGACATTATGGGGGTGACTTCTAGTGAGAGTGCTGAATTGGTTGCTTACCAGCTGTAGGATGTAACCCATACTAGGTTTAAGTAGTGGAAAGGGGATAGAGACACAGACGCAGGGCCTATAGAATGGGAGGTATTTGCTACAGCCTTCTTAGATAGATTCTTTCCATTGGAGCTGAGGGAAGTCAAAGTGTTAGAGTTTATCAACTTGAGGCAGGGTAACATGAGTGTGAACCCTTGAGTTTACTTAGCTAGATAGGTATGCTCCTTATGTGGTGGCTGATAACAAATCTAGGATGAGAAAGTTCATGTCTGGAGTATCTGATAGTGTGGTCAAGGAGTATAGGACTGGGATGTTAATGAAGGAGATAGACATATCTATGCTTATGGTCCATGCTCGGTAGATTGAGAAGCAGAAGTTTAACAAGAAAAGGAGAGAGAAAATGAGGGCTAGAATAGGTAGCTTTCATTTTACTCAGCCGATGTTAGAGGTGGAAATCATCCTCAATTTCATCAAAAATATTCATATCCTTCCCCATCTTCATCTAGTGCCCTATGCTAAAATTCAGGAATGACAATCGGGATAGAGCGCCAGGATCTAAGTCCCAAGGCAGTGTAAACAATGGTCGCACAAATGTTCTTTGCCATAAATATGGTAGAAACCATCAGTGTAATGTAGGGCCAAAGTGACATATGTTTTGGGTGTGGCAATCCAGGCCACCGTGTCAGGGATTGTCCAAAGAGTGGTCAGTAGGGTCAGTCCAGTCGTCCCCCAATTACATCTAATCGCCTGAATTAGCAGAGTGTCACTTCCAGTGCCACCAATGGTCAGCACCCAAATAGATTGTATGCACTTTAGTCCCGAAAGGATCAGGAAAGTTCTCCTGATGTAGTTACTGGTACGTTGAAACTCTTTCTTTACATATTTATGCTTTACTAGACCCTGGAGCATCTCTTTCTTTTGTAACTCCTTATATAGCCGTCAAATTTAGACTTAGTCTCAAAATATTAGTAAAGACTTTCTCAGTGTCTACCCCAGTGGGTAAGTCTATCGTAGCCCGACGGGTATATAGGAACTTCCCAGTTATAGTGTCTCAGAAAGTTACTTTAGTTGATCTCGTGGAGTTAGAGATAATGGATTTTGATGTCATTCTCGACATAGATTGGCCTTTTTTATGTTATGCTTTAGTTGATTGTATAAACAGAGTAGTTCATTGTCAATTTCCAAATGAACCAGTTCTTGAATGGAGGGGTAGTACCACAGCGCTTGGGGGTCAGCTTATTTTGTACCTTAGAGCGAGAAAAATAATATCCAAATGGTCTATTTATCATCTTGTCTGGGTCAAAGACTCTAATTCTGAGTCTCCAAATCTTGAGTCAGTTTCAGTAGTGAGGGAATTTTCATATTGGTTCCTTGAAGATCTTCCTAGAGTTCCTCCTGAAAGCGAAATTTACTTCGGAATAGACCTTCTTCTAGATGCCCAAACGATCTTTGTTGCACCATATATAATGGGTTCAGACGGTCTCAAAGAGTTGAAATAATGGTTAAAATATATCCTAGATAAGAGATTAATCAGGACCAGTATTTCCCCGTAAGGCACACCAGTTCTGTTCGTGCGTAAGAAAGATGGTTTTCTTAGAATGTTTATTACCTACCGTCAGTTAAATAGAGTCACAATCAAGAACAGATACCCACTTCCCAAAATTGATGACTTGTTCAACCAACTTTAGGGTGCCAGTTATTTTTTTAAGATAGACCTCAGATATGTGTATCATCAGCTCAGAGTCAAAGAATGTAACATTCTGAAAATAGCTTTTGGAACTCGGTATGGTCACTTCAAGTTTCTAGTCATGTCCTTTGGTCTTTCAAATGCTCTAGCAGCCTTTATGGATTTGATGAACCTGGTGTTTAAGCAGTACTTAGATATGTTCGTCATAGTTTTCATTGATGACATTTTTATCTATTCTCATTACAAAAATAATTATGCAGACCACCTCAGAATAGTATTGCAGACTTTTAGAGCCCATCAGTTGTTCGCTAAATTCAGTAAGTGCAAATTTTAGCTAAAATCAGTAGCTTTCCTTGGCCATATTATTTCCAGTGATGGCATTAGAGTTTATCCTCAAAAGACTAAAGTGTTGAGAAACTGGCCTAGGCGTATCCCTCTATCTGATATCAGGAGTTTCTATGGTTTGGTTGGCTATTGTCGGTGGTTTATTAAAAGGTTCTCATCTATTGCATCGCCCATGTCCAAATTGACTCAGAAGAAAGTTAAGTTTCAATGGTCAGATTTTTGTGAGAAAAGTTTTCGGGAGTTGAAAACTCGACTCAGCAAAACCTCAATTTTCACATTGCCAGATAGTTCAGATGGGTTTGTTGTGTACTGTGATTCTTCTAGAGTTAGTTTCGGTGAGTTTTAATGAGAAGGGTAAGGTTGTGGACTATACCTATAGACAACTCAAGCCCCATAAACAGAATTACCCTACCCATACTCTTGAGCTAGCAGTTGTTGTGTTTGCCTTAAATATTCGGAGACATAATTTGTATGGGGTGCATGTTGATGTGTTCAAAGACCACAAAAGCTTGCAGTATGTATTCTCACGGAAGGATTTGAACCTCTGCCAGTGAAGGTGGTTAGAATTATTGAAAGATTATTATATGAGTGTTTTGTATCAACAGATCAAGCCAATGTAATGGTAGATGCCCTATGTAGATTTTCATTAGATGTGTTGCTCATGTTGAAGATGACAAGAAGAAGTTAGTTCAGGAAGTTCATCATCGTGCAAAGTTAGGTGTTCATTTGGTTGATTTAGCTAAGGGTAGCATTTGGGTTTAGAAAAGTTTAGAATCTTCTTTGGTTGCCGAAGTGAAAGAAAAGAAGGATAGGGATTGTAGTCCGATGAAGTTGAAGGATTCACTCAGAGATCAAAAAGCAGAGGTTTTCTACCAAGGGGGAGAAGATGTATTACGTTACCAGGGTAGACTTTTTGTGTTGTGTGTTGATGAGTTGAGAAAATAAATTCTTGCAGAAGCGCATGGGGCGCGTTACTCGATTCATCCAGGGGCCATGAAGATGTACCGTGATCTGCAAGAAATCTTTTGGTGAAGTGGGATGAAGAGGGAAATTACAGAATTTGTCACTCAGTGATCCACTTGTCAGTAGGTTACGATTGAGCATCAAAATCCTAGTGGGTCCATGCTGGAGTTCAGTATTCCCACTTGGAAGTAGGAAGTAGAGAACATGGATTTTGTGACTAGTTTGCCTCGTACTCGTCGACAGCATGATTTGATTTGGGGCATTGTTGATAGGATGACCAAATCAGACCATTTCTTACCAGTCCATACTTCTTATTTAGTTGAGGACTATGCCAAGTTTTATATTCGAGAGTTGGTTAAGTTACATAATTTTCTGTTGTCTATCATTTTTTATAGAGGTATTTAGTTTACCTCTCACTTTTGGAATGCTTTCAAGAAAGGTCTTGGTACCCAAGTTCACCTCAGTACAACCTTCCCCCCTCAGAAAGATGGTCAAGTATAGAGGACCATACAGACCCTTGAGGACAAATTGAGAGCGTATGTAGTTGACTTTAAGGGCAGTCTCGATAACCACTTGCCTTTGATTGAATTTGCGTATAATAACAACTATCATTACACTATTCAAATGGCTGGTCTGAGGCTCTATATGGAAGGAGGTGTAGATATCTGATTGGTTGGTTTGAGGTAGGTGATACCGCTTTGATAGGGTCTGATTTAGTGTTTAATACTTTGGAGAAAGTTCAGCTAATCTGGGAAAGGCTTAAGGCAACCCAAAGCTGACAAAAATCTTATGCAGATGTGAGGAGAAAGGATCTTAAGTTTGATATTAGAGATTTCATATATCTAACAATCTCCCCCATGATGGGGGTAAAGAGGTTTGGTAAGAAGGGGAAGCTTAGTCCCCGATATGTCAGCCTTTACAGTGTTTTGAGCCATTTTGGAAAGGTTTCTTATGAGCTTGAGTTGCCTACAAAATTACCATCAGTGCACCCAATATTCCATATCTCTTTGTTGAATAAGTGTATTGGTGACCCAACTTTAGTTGTTCCTTTAGAAATTGTAGATATTTCGAACAACCTTTTATACGAAGAAATTCCAATAGAGATGCTCGATCGACAAATTCGTAGAATAAGGAACAAAGAAGTTCTCCTAGTCAAGGTTCTTTGGAGGAATCATTCCATTGAGGGAGCCACTTGGGAAGCAGAAGTAGATAGGCGTACCAACTACCCTCATCTTTTCTCCCAAACTCAGATTTAGCTTAATTCCATACTCAGTTTCAACTATATATCATTCTTATGCCAGTCATACATTCACAGAATTAGTTCATTCATATGTCATGTTTTAGACTCAGTCATGTAATCACATTTTCATCATGTATGTTCAGTAAGTAATCTCAATTTGTCAGTGCTTTAATCTTGACCAATCACATTCGAGGACGAATGTACATAAGGGGGAGATATTGTAATACCCCAACAATCCAAACCAATGTTGGAGCCATGTTTCAAACACATGCAAAGTACATTTTATAGTTTGGTAGTTTTATTAGTGATTTTGATGTATATTAAGGTCTCAAATAACTCCCAGCTATTAGAAGGATCAAATTATTCCTTACCGATTGAGTTTTTGAGAAGGATGTTGCAAAATTCAACTTCAAATGAGCTTATCTTTTATTCTACAGATAATTTTCCAGCTCAAGACCCATCAAATGATATAAAATTGAACTAGCTTTCCAATGATACCAATTTTTCCTTAATTCGATAAACGGGTGAGATGTTATGGCACTTTTAGTGAAAGAAAGTAGCCCATTGTTATTAGGCCGCATTGCAGTGATGGCCAAAATCACGTTCCTCCTTTCCCAGTGGAGCACTGTGTTGGCGCCAAATCACCCCAAGTGGTAATTTCACGTTCTAGTGAGGCACTGCAATGGCACCACGTTATGCCAAGGTGCCAGTTTGAAATTGTCTATTTCCAGTGTAGCAATGCGATAGCACCGCGGTGCGCCATTGGGGAAAATGAGGATTTTCCTTTTACAATGGTGCAATGTGATTAACAATACGTCGAGTCGGCATGTATAATCGATATTGTCAGTCTGTATATTAAATTTCCAAGGACCATTTGCTCTTTTTCCATGGCCCCAAATCCATCCAAAACACGTAATTATAACCCTAAAGGGGCATTATATGCCCCATTACTCCTAATTTCTCTCCAAGAAACTAAAATTCTCTTAAGAACAAACCCTATCCTTTAAGATCAATTATCAAGAAAAATCCAAGAATTCCCACGAATTCATCAACCAAGGTATATTAAATGTTCAGCCATGAGTCCCTTTCTCCTACGGAGTCCAAGAATCTAATTTCAATGTCCAATTTATTATTTTTACAAGTTATTTTGATTTTAATTGTGATTTTAACCATGAATCCCCATGAATCTTTATTATATACCATGTTTACATGCAATTGTTTTTGTTATTAAACCCCACATGTTTGAATAATATTATTTGCTGATCTAAAGCATAATTAATAATGTTGATGTTGAAATCATGCTATTACTACAAGCTTTAAACTATTCTAATGCTTAGCTTACACTATGGATATCAAGTATTTGATAAAATTCCTACAACAATGAATTTTGAATAAATGCTTTCATATTATGTCCCCAAAGTTTTAATACTATTTTGATATTATTGCTATCAAGTCTTGAGGGTTGTGAATACCTAAAAACTTAGCTGTTTATTTAGCCTTAGTATCTTCAGAATAGTTTCATACATGTTATGACCAGTATTGGTTCAATCAGATATCATGATCAGTTAAACTTAGAACGATTCCGTATTCTTGAGTAAGTTTAGTTGGGAGTAGGATTTAGCATCGAGCGAGTGTAAGCATGGAGGATTCCCTATCAGTTAGGGAGAGTCATTAGTATCAATCCTGGTACCCCAAAAATAATAGGTCAATGTAGGATTTGAGGAGTAACTCGTCAGTTCAGGCTTGACTACCTCCCAGGGGTCACCCGTCAGTTTAGGCTTGACATCTTTAGTCCTTCGAGACAACATTTCAGTGGATCCACAAAGCCAGTGTTAGTACCCGTGATACATTATTGACACCCTTCTAACTTAGGTCACAAGTTGGACCCTAAACTGCTCATTGGGGCATGTCAGTTAGATGATAACTCCCCCAGTCTAAGTCCAGTAATCAGCTTAGTAATTCAGTTTCAGTTTTTCTTGGCCATAGCATACCAATATCATTTATTCAATTATCAGACTTCAGTATTTTAATTTACAGATTATATTCAGAATATGTTTTATGCTTGATCATGCATTCTCAGTACTTACAGATTTCATACATTCTATTCAGTACTTCATGTTATTCATTCAGTCAGTTATTTCTCTTATACATGAAACCATGCATATCAACCTACCTTACTTAGCATAATATTACATTCAAATTACTGATTTCATACTCATTTCTTATGTTATGATGTATCATAACATAGGTTCAGATGCTCAGTTCCCGAATCACACATAGACATTCTTGATTATCAGTCATAGAAGTGGTGAGTTCTCATATATTGAGGATAGGTTATATTTATTTTTATGCTTTAAGTTCAGTAGTTAGTTGGATTTAGTTGGGGGTTTGTCCCATCTGCTCCATAGTCAGTCATTACAGGCTTTTCAGACTATTATGGACAGTCAGTCAGTTTTGTTATTATTTTATTAGTTTCAGATAGTTTTTCTAGTAGTTGTTTCCAGATTTATGATCCAGTATTAATTTCAGTTGCTAAAACCTTATGGTTTATCAGTTGTTCTTCCGCATATGTTGTTATATTATTTAGTGCTCATAGTAGGTACCAGCTCATGGATTAGCTTGGGGTCTCTCGGGACCGTAAGCACCATGTAGGATCCAGGGTGTACTCCCAGGGTGTTACATATTCCATTGTCTTGATGCTTATTTGAGACATACAATGACTTTAGTAACCTACAAACTTTATGTTGTCCTTTTTGTTGAAAACCTTTAGGAAATTTCATAAATAGTTCCTCATCTAGATGACCTTACACGAATGCATTATACACATCCATCTGATAAAGACACCACCCCTTTGAAACTTCTAATGTAATAATACACCAAACAGTTACCATTTTAGAAAAAGGTGAAAAAGTATCATCACAGTCTAGCCCTTCCAATTGACTATATCCCTCAGCTACTAACCTTGCCTTGAATCTCTCAACATCTCAATTAGCTTTGTATTTGATCTTATACACCCATCTTGATCCAATAGTATTTTTTTTAGTGGCAGATCCACCACTTCCCAGGTGTGATTGTCCTCAAGAGCTTGAATTTCCAACTTCATAGCTTGAATCCATCTCTCATCTGCAATAGCTTGGCTAAAATATTGTGGATCTACTAAAGCAGAGAAACTATTCACATAACGTTTATAATAATTTATAGTTTGTCATAAAATATGTAGCTAGAAATACAATGCCTGGTACCTCTCTTCTTACTTGTTGTAGCATAGTCTTTTAGCCAATTTGGCTCTCTAGTTACCCTTGGAGTCCTTCTAGGTAGATGTTGAGCATCCTCAATATTTGTGGAATATCAAAGGAACATCAGACAATTCGTCATGTGTTGGCATTGATTCAACTGGTGATCAAGGTATAAATTTCCTTGAGGCAACACTTCTATACTTGAGGGTTGAGCAGATGCATTATCTTTAACGGCATCTGAATCTATCTCACTAGTTTAATCTTCATGCAATTGTAAAAAATTGAATGACACATTCTTAATTTGCTTACTTTGAAATAGAAATATAAGTTCTTGAAACACTACATCTCTTTTGAAAAACAACTTGTCATCATTCAAATACATCAATAGGTATCCTTTCTATAAAGTAGAGTACCCCATCAACACTGCAGGCATAGCTCTTTCAAAAAATTTATCACCTTTAGGTAACACTGAAGGATAACATAAGCATCCAACCACCCTCAGATGTGCTAATAAGGGAACCTTAGAAAATAACAACTCATAGGGGTTCTTACCACTAATAGAATATGATGGTAAACTTTTCATCAAATATAATGCTATTTGAATAAATATTCCCCAAAATTTGATAGGTCTGTGAGACTAGAATCTGTCAGCTCTAGCAATGTTTAAGATTTTTCTATGTTATCTCTCCACCACTCTTTTGTTGTGGTGTGCATGGACAACTACTCTGATGCAGGATACCTAATGACTTGAAAAAGTCTAAGAATTTTTAGCTGAAAAACTCTATTTCCTTTTCTGATCTTATGGTTTTGACAGCAGCTCCAAACTGATTCTTAATCATAATCATAAAATTCTTTAGAGCCATGATAGTTTCAAATTTAAACTGTAATAAATAGACCCCAAGTATACTTGCTGTAATCATCCACAATTGTAAAAAAATAAAAATTCTTATTAAAGGTTTGAGTCTTATAAGGTCTCCATAGATCCATGTGTACAATATCAAAGCATACAACAAATATAGGGTTACTAATAAGAAATGTTAACTGGTTTGTTTAGCTAATGGACATATGTGACAATTATTCAACAACTAAATGTCCTTATTATGACTTAAAAGATCTAAGGTTTCTAACACGAGAGCAAATGGATGTCCAAGACTCTTATTCCATAAACTGACATACCCTTTAGTTACTTCTGCTGCCAGTTTTCCTACCCCTGTTTATGGATCCTTAGCTTCACATTCACCTATGAGGATGTATAAACCTCTTTTTTCTCTATCAGTTTCCTTTACCCTGTCATTGTGAAGGTCCAGAAAGACACAAAAGTCAGGGTAGAAGGATATAAAACAAGACAGCTGCTAAGTGACCTTGGATACAGACAATACATTGAGCCTAAAATTAGGTGCAAATAATACATCCTTCACTACTACATTCTAAAAAACTATGGCTTCACCAATATACGAAATCTTAGCTTCTACACCATTTGGAAGATTTACCTTGTCTATTCTTGGTCTAACTACTTTACTTATGGACAATACAGTTTAATCTGCTGCTATATGGTGAGTAGCACCAAAATCAACTATCCATTCTTGTGACAAAACATGATATAATAAACATGTGGCTATACCTAACATATTGGCCTGCTTCACATCTTGTAGATCTTTGTTTAGCATCCCTATAATCTACTTATATTCATCAACAGTAAAGCCTTGTCCTTTATCTAAAACTGCATTATTGATCTCTTTGTTCCCTTCATAACTAGTTGAAGTATTATGTTCTTCATCAATAAAACTATTATGTTAGTTAACCTTACCTGCATACTCTTTTCCATGTCTATTTTTTCTTCCATATCCTTGATGATTGTATCCTCTTGAACCTCTATTATTATAAGTGTTTTTTTTTCATTGTTTCCAATCACTAGGATAACCTATCAACTTGTAGCAATTTTCTCTAGTATGATTACTAAAGTGATAGTAATCACACTCTCTCCCTTTATATCCTTCTTTTCCAAAACTTGTACTTGGTCCTCTATTTTCTTTCATTGCAGTTGGATTTATTTTATCAGTTATGGTAATTGCACAAGTCAATTATTGTATTTCATCCTCCATTATCATGGCATATGCCTGATTGAGGGTAGGTGTAACACTTTTTAGTAAAATTTTTCTCCTAGCTGAGTCATATGAATCATTTAGTTCACTACAAACTGAAGCAATCGTAGCTCATACAGGTGATCTGCATACTCCTTTGATCTCAGGCAAATACATGATGGTGCTGGAATTAATTCATCATATTTATTTCATAGATTCTTCAACATTGTGAAATAGGTTGCCGCTAAATTAATACCTTGTGACAAAGTGTTGATCTCCCTATGTAATTGGTATAATCTCATATGATTCACCTTGTCAAAACGCTCCTTTAGATCTTCCCACACCTCTAATGCACTTGTTGCATACATAATCCCACTCAATAACTCTGTACTTACAGTACTAATTATCAACGAAAGTACAATTGCATTTCAAGTCTCCCATTGTTCATGTAGTTTTTCTCTGTAAATCTCCTTACTATAGGTTTCAGTTACAAATTAATATTTCCTCTTTCCTAGTCATTCAATTCACAGTGATCGACTCTATATTCCATAGTTCTCTGATCTAGTGAGTTTTACCGGAATCAAGTTACCTCCAGATACTTCTAAAGCTCCTATTTATAAAGGATCGCTCGAATTAATTTTAGGTGACATTTGATCCAACAAAACCAGTTAAGTTCAAAGTAGAGAAAAAAAATCAAAAACATACTACAATGATTCGAGAAAAACAACATAATTACCAATAGAAATCAAATTTGTACTGCAACAACTCAGAAACTTGCTTTGACATCACAGATAGCACCTTGAGATCTAAACTCCAATCAAATATAAATCTAAACTCTATCAATGTAATCATTTACTGCGATCGCGCCTCTGATACCATGTAAAAATTTATAAAAAAAACACACAATTTCATTTTATAAGAGTAAAGAAGTAGATAATCCACAATAAGGAAGAAGGAAAATAGAGTATTCATTGATGGAAGTGAAAAAGAGGATATTACAAAGCTATCAGTTTTCACTCGATCTAAGTAGTATTTATAGACCCATACAATGCTTCTAGAATCATGTAGAACTTACACTCTTTGGTGACAAGTGGCAGCAACTAACTAACTAATCCGGGAAACAATGTAACTGTAATAGTGACAGTAAAAGCTGTCAACTAAAAATTAACTGTTGCTTAACAAACTTTCAAGTATTAACTAAATAATCTGCACGTATGATCTTCTAATAATCTCAACATGTAAATAGGTTGAGTCACTTTATAAGTAAGATATTCATAATTGATTGACTCGGGTTAAAAATAATTGATAGACTTTCTAGTTGAAAAACTCTCTATTGAGTAGCCATATAACATTTTATCTCGAATTAAAAAATCTAATTACATCTTTTCAGTTAGACTCAATTCCCCTCTAACTTGATAGTAATTACTTGGTCAAACGTACCAATAAAACTTTCTAATTATATCTAATTACATCCAATTTTGAATTCCCTAGTGATTTTTCAAGCAGACCCTCAATGTGTTATTACGTAAGATTAACTTTGAGAATTTAGTCAAGAATTTACAAAGTGATCCAGAAATAAGTGAAATAATTGAAAATCAGAAGGGATTAAGATAGGGAAAAAATTCACAAGTAGCAAATTTAAGCTCATATTTAGACAGTTCATAGCAACAGTTTCATAATTACCAAAAATAGCAACTTTTATATTTATTTGACGCGCAAGACAATATTAAATACATGTACAAATACAGTTAATTACTTTACTTTTAGTTAACAACTTGAGTTTAAAAAGGCAAAATAATTTTATCTTCCTTAAATCAAATTCACCCAATTAATTGAAGATTGTATTTCTAAATAGGAAGTCTTTTTTAATGAGTTTCAAAACTCAAAATAAGTTTGAATGATAAAAGAATAATTTTTTTCTTCTTTTTCAGTTTTTTCCTTCGTATTTTTTTATTTTTCTACTGTTTCTTTTTCTCTTTGTATTTTTTTTTGTTTTTTTTCCTTTTTAGTTTTCTCCTTCATTTTTTACATTTTCTTTTTTATTTGCACTTTTTTTGTATGTGTTTCTTTATTGTTTCATTTTTATTTTTTTTCTTTTTTCTTTTTTTATTTTTTACATAGTTTTTTTTGTTCTTTTTTTAATTGTTATGTTTTCTATTTATTTGTATCAAACTATATATTTTAAATAAATTTAATATTTACATTTTGAATAGTTTACCTATAAATATGCACAATTTATCATTTATATTTGTATAAAAATACATATATTATTATACTTGCATGAGCCTAAAATATACAAATATGCAGTGTACCATTTAATAAATATGTAGTGTTAGTATTTGTATGTCAAATTTATCATTTGTATTTGTATATATATAAACATGTGTCATTTGAATATGTATGGTTCAGGTTGTATAAACATGTATTATTTGATATAAATGTAATATTTGTATAATTTATCATTTGTATTTGTATCAATAAAATACAATTCATATCAATGAATATAAACACAAGTGTTCATAGAAAGAAAAATAGCAATTCTTTTTCACTTGTTTAAAAATAAAAATGATGCATCAATTACAAATTCAAATACGAATAAATGAAATTACAAATACAAATACAAAATATTTTTAATAAAATACAAGTGTATAGATGAAAATAAAATAAAAATATACATAAAAAAAATTACAACATAAACATATAATGTCCAGTCAACAATAAAATACAAATGCAAAATAATTCTTTAAAATAAAAGTGTAAGTTATATAAATATAAATGATAGTGCGAACTAAAATATAAAAATACAAGTGCGAACTATAAAATATAAATACAAGTGCAAACTATAAAATATAAATACAAATGCAAACTATAAAATACATAAGGATACAAGTATGAACAAAAATACGAACACAAATGTATCAACATATATAAAATATAAATAAGGGTGCGAATATAAATACAATAAAAGATTGTCGTATTTTCATTATTAGCCATGACTTGCGCTCGATGTAGCCGTATTTTTTAAAAATTAATAAAATATAAAATAGAACCCCAAAAGAAAATGAGAAAAATAGAAAAAGAAAAAGCAGAAAGAAAAATTAGATGATAGAGATAGGAGATTAAAGAATATTAAAAAAGATTAAAAAAAAAAACAAATTTGAAAAATAAAAAAAGAATAATCAGTGAAAAAGAAAAGGAAGAAGAAAGAGAAGAAGAAGCTAGAAACAGAAGAGTAAAAATAAAAGAAAAAAGAAAGAAATCAAAATATTAAAAAAAAAAGAAAAAAATATGAGAAAGAAAAAAAAAATAAAGAAAAAAATGAAAAAAGAACAAAAAAAAAGTGTAAGAGGGGGCATTGAGTTAAAAGTGACCAAAGAGATTCAAAATGAGGTCTAAGTCACTCAAATATTAATGATTGAGTGTAGGTGACAATTATTTTATTATGGATTAAGAAAGTTGGGAAAGTTTGATAATAGCCCACAAGTTTTAATATTTACACTATGATCTAAATGTTAACCTAATATAACAAGTAACGGAGGGTAAAAAAAAGTCATATTTCTCTCTCTTCTCATTCATTGTTGTTTTTCTATCTTGTAGCGTTTTTTGCTCTTCATTGTTGTTTCTTCTTTATTCATCATCTTATTCTTCATTATCATCATCTTCTACTTCATTATCATCTTCTTGTTGTTGTTGACCATTGTTGTTGTTGTTACCATTACTACTATTACATAATCAATTTCTTAGGTCAAATTTTATTTCGTACATCACATTTCACTTTTGCATTACTTCATAGTAGACTTTGCTGAGTCAACTTAAAATTTCTAGTTGAATTTGTCATCTGGGAACTGCTATTGTGTTAGTTTTTCAACAATAGATAGCACGCGAACATGAATGCAACATAATAGCCATCTGTTAAAACAGATCATTCATCTGTTATGACAGATGAGTCATCTGTTGCAATGCAAAACTCATATATTGGATTCATGTTTATGGTTCTTTAGTACTGTAACATGAATCGAACATATAGGTCACCTGTTGTAACACAATATATCTCTGTTGCAACACAATATTTCTCTGTTGCAATAGACTAGTTATCTATTATAACAGACTAGTTATCAGTTCCAATAGGTAAATATCTATTGCAAAAGATTAGTAACTTATTGCAACAAAACCTGAACTCGATTCCAATAGATGCGTCATCTGTTACAATAGGTAAGTCTTCAGTCGTAGTCTGACAGTCTTGATCTTGTAGAACTATACTGAGTTTCGTACTAAACTGAGTGACTATTCTGATAGTGCTGAGTCTATAGAACTGTATTGAGTTCTATTCTGAGACTGTGGAAGGTAATCATCTAACCGATATGCCCCTTTTTGAATATATTGTGGTCCAATCTATAACTCTAGTTGGAAGGGTATCAGCATTGTGTCATGGGTAAAGACAAGTTGTGAGTTAACCCTATCTGATATGAAGCTCTTTTGTCAACCCTCGCTGGCAGGAAAACTTATACGAGATGTATCAAACCTAGTCAGGCAGAAAGATATCTCAACCTATGATGGCTACGTAGTTCTGTAATACAGGTATTGCCACTAAGCGTCAAACCCTAAACTAGTAGGAATGCCCATATCCCAGGGTTAACTTATTGCTGAATCCTACTCCCATCTGAATAGACCCTGAACTAATTTCCTAGTTCATACTTGGCTTGACTGAACTGTTACTGATTATACTATCTAACTAAACTAAACTGAGTTCACTGAGTTCCATTGACCGACGAAATACTACTAAACTTTCATTAACTGGATGAGTTTACATAGGTCTGAGCTGAATACTTAACTGGACTTGACTGATACTGAGTTTACTGTATTTTTCCTGAACTCTATAACTAACTGAGAGTACTACAAATCATAACATGACTGATACTAACCTAAGAATGACAATGGCTCTAGGTAATCAGCTAAATGTTTCAGTATTAAATACTCCCAGGACTCAATAGCATAAATTATAAGACATGGCACCATCTTAAAATACGATAAACAACTATTTGATCATTCCGTCATTGAGACGTTCTAGAAAACATTTTTATGACATGAACTTGAATACATGCTAACATGATATAATTTCATTATTTAATTCCGATGAACAACTCATCAAACTCTTAGAAGGCATTGTGTATGCACATAGTACTACTCAACACATGAGCATCACAATTTGAAGGCTGTTTTTACATAATTCTTGCACTTAATCATGGAATAAAATCCAATCAATATTATAATCATGAATACACTTCAATCCAAATCATGGAAAGCATGAAATCAAGAGACTTGAAATTTAAAAGAGTTTCTTGGACTCTAAGGGTAGAAGGAACCCTTGGATGAACACTTGACATATGGTTGCTAAATTCCTAAAGAAAAATGGTGGAAATCTTGATCCTTGGCCTTGAAACTTAATCACCTAGGGTGCTTGTTCTTGAGCCATTTGAGAGAAAGTAAGTATATTTTTCTCAATGTAGGCTGAATCTCATGTTTTAGAAATAAATAGGGGTGGGAAAAATAAACTAATACTCCTGAGGATGCAACTTTTTAATTACTAAAAACTGGACTGTCAACGAGCAGACCGATGCGCCATGTCATTGGCATCGATGCGAAGGTCAATGTGCCACGTCAATTAACTAGTAATTACCACTGGGAACCTAGGAAAATAATAATCGATGCGATGGCCAATGCATCACATCGAGATCGCGTTGATGCACAGTTTTGGATCCCCAAACGTGGTTCAACGAGGTCCAAAAAATGCAAAACTTATTCGGGAACACCTACTAACATTCCTGATCATGAATCAATCTAAAGATCGATACTTTAAGGTCAAAAGAGTCGTGAACTAGAGTTGCCAACTTACGAAGGCCAAAATAATACAAAGTTTGAATATTTAGCTAGAATTTTCTAAGTCTGGGACCCCTTAAAGAGCTTAAAAGATTGAGTTGAGCTTAGAATTTTGTGGGATCTTATAGTGCCTAAATCTTATCTAGCATTAAAAGGTATTCGTTCGTCTCTTATAACTCAAAACTATTTTGTCTTATCCATTTTTATTCTCTTCTCTCTTCTATTTCAAATTTACAACGAGTTTTGGATTATTCCGTAACTTGCCTCGCTCCCTCACGAATGGGTTTTACAACTCTTTTCTTTTCTTTATTATTACGGGTCTTGAATAAATTCGCAACCCATTTCTCATAAGTTTAAATAAACTTCTATCAAGTTTAGAATCTACCCAACCCAATTATTATAATGAATGGTCGGTATTAAACTTTTAATTTTTCTTTGATTAACCCCTAAAAAGCATTATTATTATTATTATTATTATTATTATTATTTAAAAATATTTATTAACAACTTGATTAAATCCACTAAGATAGGAAAATTTTTCTTTAAGAAAGAAAAAAAATTACTATTATAAATTAGTTGTCAAGTGAACGCTATCAAATTTAAAACATTACACGCTTGAACCTATGTTCTTTAACTTAATATTTGTAAAGAAAATAAAATAAAATTGTTGTCTTTAACTACACTACTGATCACTAAAAGTGACAATTTCATCCACGGACCCCGACGGTAACAAACATGAATAAATTA